>CM069458.1:52060291-52765576 GCA_035610835.1 Ophiura sarsii | reverse complement strand
TGAATTACATTACCATATTTGGAAACACCAAGAAGAATGCATTAAAATAAGTACAAACATGCATAGTATTGGTTCAGTAATTTTTGAGATAGACTTTGAAAGGTTTTTGAAGAATCTGTTTTGTATAATGGCAAACTAATAGCCGTGTGGAAAGTGTAAGTGGAAATTCATACAGGACACAGCAAATTACCTCAATATTATTTCAATAGAGCTTTGCGCTCAACATGTTCAATAATCTTATAGTTTCAAAAGAGTTCATTTTTATGAAACTTGTTTTGCAAAATGGTCTGTAATTTTAAATAGCAGGGCTCAAATAATCAAAGTCGATGCCCCACCTAGTTGCCTCGATGCCCTGGCTGTTATTTTTCTTCACTTCATTCAAAAGAATATATAATTGCCTTGGAGAAGTAGGTGCCCCTCTCAAATTGTCTTACATTTCAGTGCCCTCTCTATTTGTTAATTTGAGGCCTGATCAGCTGATTTTTAAAAAGCTTTTCCTGAGAAACCCATGTCAAAGTTAGAACCAACCACAATTACCCCCCCCCCCCCACCCCTCCTCATTTTTAGGGGCAACTCAAGTTTTCTTATTTGTGTCCTCGCTTTTTGTATTAGCTATATGGTTCAATGAAATTTAAGCTGCGCACACACTCCAGGCCAACAGATGGCGCTACCTTGCTAGGCTATGCGCCATTGATTGGTGGTACAGCCGCGCGCTCACTTAGCAAATTAAATTGGTTTTCCATCTTTACCTAGTATCCGTAGTTTGTCTAAACTTTTCTGTAGTCAGCAGGTAAAATGGAATTAAGACTTTCCATGCGGCAGACGACAGTTCCAAAATTTCACAAAATATTTCAAAAATGTCAAAAATATTGAATGTCGTCACCATATTTGGAATCACCATGAGAAATGCATTGCAATAAGTACAAACATGCCTAGTATTGGTTCAGTAATTCTGGCGATACGACTTTGAAAGTCGGGAAAGGTTTCTGAAAAATTGTGTTTGGTATTTGGTAAAACTGATAGCTGCGGGGAAATTGTTAAGAAAAAGCCGTTTAATTTGTCTTCAGAATCATTAGAAATTGTTTGCACTTTATAATAGACAGCCATATGTATGGAAAAAAAACCATATTATGTATTCTCTGGACAGTATTATCTATGGTAAAACTTATAGCCGCGTGGAAAGTGTTAAGAATGAGCTTTTTAATATTTTTAATCGGAATCGTTAGAAATTGTCTGCAAAATGTGCACTTTAGTGACAGCCATCTGTGTTTGTTGCTGTGAGGCATTGTTGCCACAGCAGAAGCCATCGCTCTTTTTTTCACCACAGTTTTTCGCAAATCGTTTTGGCACTGCCGTCCTTGCTTTAGTAATCTTTCTTACTCCGGGTTGCCTTCTTAGTGTGCAATAGTGCCGATAATATGTAGCCGTTACCATATTGAGTGGAGTTAACACTGCAGTTGAAATGATTCAAATGTGTCTGTCTGGCCAGGTAAAAATAAAATACATGTTTCTTGCCCCCCCTCCCTCCCCATTTTCTTTTGTGTTTGTTTGAAGATGTTGCAATTTGATTTCATTTTTTCCCTTCAATTTCAGGCATAATATTTTCTATTAAAAAAAAAGAAGTTACAAATGATTATTATAGCTTTGAAAATGTTTGTGTGTAGTAAGTTTTCTTTTTACTTATCTACCTATCAGAATAATAAACCTCAAAATGCTGCCTCCCCCTTTTCAACCATCAT
Organism: Ophiura sarsii; assembly: GCA_035610835.1. Lineage (NCBI taxonomy): Eukaryota > Metazoa > Echinodermata > Ophiuroidea > Amphilepidida > Ophiuridae > Ophiura > Ophiura sarsii. Next base: position 52,763,837 of record CM069458.1, on the reverse strand, counting down.
TTTGTTTAACAAAACATGTATTTCATTTAACTTGGCTTGATTATGTTTTAAAGCTATGTATATTATGTATGGGTGGTTGGTTTGTGTGTCTAATTATGTAGTGGGCAATTTAATCTTATTTATTGTGTAGGTAGTGGTAGTTTAGATTTCTAAAAACGAAAGATATTGTATACATATTTTTAACTATTTTCATGTATATAAACGAAAATAATCAGTATTTCTGTTCCTCAATTAATTTTGTTCCCCTAATGGAGGAATCCATTGGATTTTTCCTTTTAATGTGTGATTTACTCCTACAAAACCCCAGAACAAATTGGCTTTGGTTTAATTGTGAAACCCATTTCATATCTATGTGACGCCCATTTGGTACCCATGTGACACCCAATCGGTACCCATGTGACACCCAAACGGTACCCATGTGACACCCATTTGGTACATGTGACACCCATTTGGTACCCATGTGACGCCCATTTGGTACCCATGTGACACCCATTTGGTACCCATGTGACACCCATTTGGTACCCATTTGGTACCCATGTGACACCCATTTGGTACTCATGTGACACCCAATTGGTACCCATGTGACACACATTTGGTACATGTGACTCCGATTTGGTACCCATGTGACACCCATTTGGTACCCATATGACACCCATTTGGAACCCATATGACACCCATTTGGTACCTGTATGATACCCATTTGGTACCCATATGACACCCATTTGGTAGCCATTTGGTTTGTTCTTGGTTTTCTGGAGCGCATCATGCAAGTATAGTACTCATACAATGTGTTTTATGTATAGTTGTGATCGATAATTTACTATAGTCTTAAGATTATTGTATTTTCAGGATCTAGCACAGAAATCCATTATCATAGAGATTCATGTTATTGTCGAAGAGAAGTGTTGGTAAGGGTGGGTTAGGTCTGAGATGAGTGGTATGGCGGCTAGATTGGGGGAAGAAGGGGTAAGGGTGAATCTAAATCTGAATGGTAATCTCAACGCCTCCTTCAGAAGCCAAACAAGATGATCAATGTGCGGAATTGGTGGAATTAGTCATTCTTTGATGCTTCGTTGCCTCAGATGAAAGGTGGGAAGGGAAGGTTTTTATAGGGATGGGGTTGGTATGGGATGAGGGATAGGGTGGATGCGAATGAGATGAGATAAAAGGGCAAAGGGTGACTGCCGAAGGGCTTACACAGCAGCTTTACGAAGCAAAAGCCATGGTAGCATAACACACATTGGTGTTGAAACACCACCAGTTAAAATCTAATACTTCTCACCAAAAATGTGCATAATTTCTCTTTGTATCATGTAGCATGTGCATGCACTTATTATACTAACTCGCAAAAAAAATGTCTTGCTCTTTATTATTCCTGTGCGTGAAACCGCTTTGTTGGCTTGTGATACTCAACACTACCACCACCACCACTACTACTACTACTTCCTCCCATCATGCATCACTCTGTGACCTTGTGACCCCAGGAGGAGGTTCGTATATATACACATTGTTTTTTTAATAATTATTATTAATTATGATTTTTACACTTGATGTCATCTTGTTGTTTAACCTCATGCTGTGGAGTAGAATGTGTGCTGTATATTTATAATTCGTTAAGAAAAAAAGCTTCAACAAAAATCAATCAATTTTTGTTTATATTTATTGTATATAGCACAGCACGGAAAATTGTTAACAATGTGCTTACATAATATCACATCAAAAAGGCGCCAATGTATTAGTGTAAGTTCACAAACAAATGTGAGATACATTTTTACACACTGTAATATGAAGAAGAATTTTTGTGACCTGTTACAAATTTTTTAAAAAACGGGTGGGGGGGGGGGGGGGGGGGGGGGGGGGGCTTTAGTCGTTCAAAATGATAAATTTTATTTTCATGCGCAAATTTTGTAGACTTTAAAATGACACCTCGCTTGATTCATGTGGTCAATCAAGGCTCAATATAAGCGGGCGCTGGGTGGTTTTTACCCCTCGGTCCTTGTGCCATAGCGCCTGGTAATGCTGAAAAATAAACAACCAAGCGCTAAGCTTGCCCAAAACATCAAATTTCACTTAAGAATATGTGATTTAATAAACAGTTAGCTCCTGGTAGACTGAAAGTAGCTCCCGGTTCTCGATAAATCCCCCTGATCCGGGCGCTATTTTTGAAAAAAGTATCTCCCGGTAAAAAAACCTGTTATCTTGAGCCTTATGGTCAAGGCATTCAGATTTTATGTGAAATATTAGGTGGGAATTCCTTTTTATTGTATTACTTCCTCGATATCTTGAAATGCATACTGACGACACAAAGGCCTCTCTTTATTTGGATGTGACTGGTCACATTTAGGCCTAGTAAAAAAATAAACATGTTTCCCGTCCCCGCCCGCCTCCTTTTTGGCCGCCGCCTCCTATTTTTTACTATTTACTATTTCCGAAAATTCTGTAAAAATTTTTTTTTAAAAAAATCATTTTTTTTCCCCCATTTTTTTTTAGTGATTGATCCATTGCCCATAGGAATGGCAGGTGTAATAGAAATGCTGTATCATTTCATAGCATGTTCATGCCATGCATGACACGGAATTATTGACATGGCTTCTCAAATACATTGTAGTACCATGGGGACCAATACATGTAGGCCTACATCCTTTCGATCAATGATGTTTTGTTCTTCATTCAACCTGAAAAATGAAGAAAACATAAAGAAACAATGTGTACTTGGCTCTATATATTAGGTAAACCTTTCATATTTTTATTTCTCTGGCAATTAGAGTGGAAAATCCTGTTTAGGAGTGTCTGCAACACAGTCAGTTGGTCACTTTCGACTTGGCGGCCATCTTGAAAAAATAGCAAAAAATGGGAAAATAGTAAATAGTAAGACCCTCCCTCCTTCTTTTTTTAAAAAGTCCGGACGGGAAACATGTAATTTTTTTTTACTATGCCTTATATATTTTAAAAATTGCGAGATATCTTTCAAATTTTACCCCAATTTTAGGATGCTAATATTTACCCCAATAATTCATAAACCAATGATTTTGAGAATCAGGTATTCCAGTAGAACTTGTTTGCCGAATATCGTTGCAGTATCATAAGTTTTAAGAGTTTGCAGTATTCGTGATCGAAATTGTTACAGCATGTTGTGGAATAAGGCCAACAACAACAACAAGTTGACTTGCCCTTTCCGACTGACCCGAATTTTCGGAAATCTAGGGTCGCTATTTTTTTTTTTTTTTTCAAAGTAAAAAACCCACCAAAAAACAAACAAATTGAAAGAAGCATATAACAATAAAGAAAGATGAAAACATGTTTTTGAGTAGTATCTGCTTGTTTAAAAATATAAATAAATCCAAAAAATCCACACACAAAAATCAAAATAAAATAAAAAAATCAAATCTTTAAAATGTGTTTTTGTGTAGTATCTCCCTGTTTAAATTTTTAAAAATCAAAAAAATTTTTTTAAAAAAATCCGACCGTCCGACCCAATGCTCTGGCCCTGAAAGGGCAAGTCAACTTTTTTTTTTGTTGCCCAATTTGGAGCCTCTTGTACTTCATACAGTCACAGCATGATTTGTACAATCAAATAATTCAGTGATTGGAGCTCTGTCGTTCTATTTTTAGGATTATGATTTTACATGTATCACAAATTACTTAATTGTGTCCTTTGCGGGGGGAAAATCCCTTGTCATTACGGTGACAATAGAAGTGCCGCTGTAACAATTGTGTTAAAGATGATTTGGAGACGGAAAAAAGAAAGAATTGAGGACAAAAAGAAGTTAATTAAGGAGCAAGATTTGAGTGCAAGTTGTATACAATAGATACAGAATTTGTACAGATGAAAAATATGCGGATATGAGGTGTTTATTTATGGAAACTAATCATTAGGTGGTGGAGTGCATAGTTTGTTGGAGTGTGTGTGGGGTGGGTGGGGGCTGTATTTGTGGGTGTGAGTGTTTGGTGTGTGGGCTGCCCCTCCCATGGTTGACCTTTGAAGAGTCTTTAGTCATAAAACACTGCCAAACATTGAAAAACATAATGTCGTAGATTCCTGTTTGGCATTATACAATTCAATCTTATAAGGCAAAAAAAAAAAGAAGGTTTGTCTCAAATGACATGAGAGACTGAAAATCCAATGCGGTCTGTGGATTTTGTTCTTTCTTTTTTCAATTCAGACCGTGTCGTTTATTGTTTGGCCAAGTATAAAAGCACAAATACAAGTTTCTTTGCAAGTACAAGCCTCCTCAAATATATGCCACATCCACAAAACGCCTGCATTTGGGAATAAACCAAGTTTTTATTTTAAATATTGGTTTTAAAAGCATGTTTGATACCCAAGCACATGAATAAAAAACGTCAATAGAGTGAATAAATGCGTATTTTTTATTTTATCAAAAGTGGAAAAAGTTTGACTTTTGACAGATTTATTTTTGGAAATGGAAGAAGAAAAAAAATGAGAAATTGAAGAAGAAGAAAATTTCTGACATTCTATGGAGTAAACGCGGGCGGTTTTGGGAATGCGCGCGCGGGTCATTTGAGACAAACTTCTTCTTTTTTTGTGCCTAATGCCAGCTTGTGGATTACATCTTGCTTTTAAAATGTTGATGGTTAATTATTGTTGAAAGTGATGATCAAAAGCAGCAGATAACTTGGTTGAGCTTAAACTGGTTGATATAATACCACATGCCAATCTTTGAATTGATTTCTGAAGGAAAGTAGACTTTTAAAACCTTAAGATGTAATTCGAATAAGCAAATTGTTTGATTGTTTTAAAATGATTTTTAATTCACCAACCGTATTGGCTTTTCTATCTTTAAAACTCTGTTGCCCAATTGGATGTAGATGGTTACTTATTTTAATTGTCAATGTTTTTACAAAATCTTAAGTTGGTATAAATTGATATATATATAATCATTAATTACACATGGGTTAGCATGGGTTGGTACCCTGGGTTTCACGTCCGTATTTTACGGCGCTCATCAGCCGTAAACCATTAACCATATATATGCTTAATTTTACAACCCAAAATACTGCTCAACTTTCGCTGAAATCTTTAAATACCCTTCACATTTTGTGCAAAATTGACTTCAAAGAAGGAATAAAATAACACCCAAAACACTGCTCAACTTTCTCTTTAAATCTTTAAATATCCTTCACATTTTGTGCATAAATGACTTCTAAAAAGAAATAGAAATGGTCCATTACCCTAGTTATAATAATAATCATTTCAAAAAGCACCAGGCCCTGTGCAGCAACTCCTTCCTATGCAAAATAGCACCAGTATGATTCGATCTCGCCAGTGGCAAGACTTCTGAATTCTGCTACTTCGGCAATTTCAGGAATTGTATGACAAATACATGCCCACATAAATTACTTCATTAGAGCTCCAGGGATGAAATGACATTGTGTGTTTGGGGATAAAACATGACGTTTAATTACAAATACTGCCCCCATACTATTTTCATTTGATCCGATATAGATTGTAGCCCTACAGCAGTCTGCATATTGGGTTTTTTGTTTGTTTTATTTTTCTTAATTGAGTGAAAGATGAGCAGAGTTACTACAATTGCGGATGAATTACACACATACATGTAGCATAATATGAACGATATTTATAATTATATATGTTTTAGCCATGCGGGCAATCGCCTTTAAAAAAAAGGAGCTGCTCCTTCAAAATCACCAGCAAAAAAAGAATGAAAAACTAATAATACACTCGTCAAAAGAAGTTCTTGGACACTCATTGAAGTTCAAATATTTCACATAAATATTTAATATAAATTAAACAATTGCATGTCAAAATAAGCAGACAATAATTCTCTATCATGTCTGTATGAAATTAAGATGTACGCATTCATGCATGGCTGAGCACATTCATTAAGCAATGGTAAGGTGCGTAAAAGGAAATTGCAAGAAATGAGCATTTACAGTCATTTGAATGGAGGGATTATCCAATTTTTTGCAATCTTCTTGCCATTGTCAAGTGAATGGGATCTGCCATGCATAAGTGATCATGTCTAAATTCTATGTTAAGCTGTTAGAGGATTACTTTCTGCTTATTTTGATATACAATTATATATATATAATCATATATATAATTATATATATTCTATTAAATATTTATTTAATTTAAGTGTCCAAGAACTTCTTTTGCCGAGTGTATAATGAATCAAGCATCCAGAGAATTACTTTGTTTTACTGTTGGTAAAGTAAATTAACGTTGCGACCACAACCCTTCATTAGGTAGTGATTGAGAATCATTTTATCTCTTCTTGTGTGCGCTGGTACGTTTGTGTGATCTGTAATTTTGGCGTCTCTTTTTGTATGTGATCGGGTGCATTTAAAATTAAAATCCTGGTAGCCTATGCAATTGGTTTTTAAGTATGGCATGTGGGTAGGTAATTGGTTGCTTACATTGTATGCTATTTGATGGTAATTGGTTGCATAGCATCACATGCCTGTATGGATTGGTTTAAATATTGGCATCCTGGTAAGTGATTGGTTGAAAGTTCTGCATGCTGGTAAGTGATTGGTTGAAAGTTTTGCATCCTGGTAAGTGATTGGTTGAAAGTTCTGCATGCTGGTATATATGATTGGTTTGAAACTGTATGTGATATTTTTGAAAGTTCTTTATGTTTCTCGTGAAATATATTGATATAAGAAAACCTTGTTGATTGTGCTAAATATTGATGCATCCCACCAAAAAAAGAACAACCCTTATTTATATTTGAAAAGAAAAAGCTTGAAACTATATTTCAAATGTTCAGGTTTATCTTTTTGTACGGTTGCAGGCAGGTATAATGACAACCAAAGGGTGTTGGGGCAGGGGGGGGGGGGGGCACTTGTTTACCAGCATCCTCCAGAATTTACCCTCAGAAAGCACTCTGAATTTTAATTATCAAAAGAGAAAACACTGACCCTTAAAAGATTTGGCTTGTCAAATTATACCTTTAAAAATAGTTCTCTCAAGATATGATTTTTGGTGTTTTTAAACAAATTTGAGTGACATGTACTATTGAAGCCATATTGGAAGGCTCCTAAGTGATTTCCATAAATGGTACTGATTTTCTTTGCATTTAAGGTGATTCTTACCCAAATTAGTAGCAAAATGATCATAATTAGCGCCAGCTACACCCTTAGCCTAGATGCAAGTTGTGTAAAAAGAGACCCTTCCATTTCGGAACCTTGAGGTTGACAAAACACTCTTAATCCATGTTTCATTCACGGAGGATGCTTACAACTTTGTATGTTTATATCAACAAGATGTTTCCAGTTCTTATCTATATTATTTTATGATACAATGACTTTTGCTCTGGAACTCCAACCTTAGGCCAAAAAAAAAAGAGGTAATGTTGTCCTCCACAGCTTTCAGAGAGGAAGGGTGGGCGGGTGGATTTTTTTAATTTTAATTTTCTTATACCAGCGGAAGTTCAAAGTTCAGCCAACAAGAAGTTGTAATCACTCTAAGAGTCGCACATATATGTTATAAACACTTAATTTAATATTCAATGCCATTTAAACTGTTTAAAAAAAACCCTGAAGAAGAAAAAAAATCTGAAAAAAAAAGATCTGAAAAAAAAAAAAAATCTGAAAAAAAAAAAAAAATCTGATTTTGTTTTTGTTTTTTTTGTTAGCCTTATTGATGTGATGCATCATAATTTACGTCTCTTTGGATCTTGAGATTCCGGATATTTCCTAATACTATTTCTTGATCCTCACAGAAAAGTACTGATGGCGTCAAGAAGAATTTCGTCACGGTCCTGGACCCGAAGAAGTCCAACGCCATCAACATAGGTCTCACCGTGTTGCCTCAACCGAGGACCATCAAACAAGCAATATTGTCAATGGACAGCATGGTCATCAACAAAGAGGGAGTCGAGGTAAGTGTCTGTGTTACAATGGTTTTGATTGGATACAAAGTAGGATATGGCATATATTGAACCAATCGGAGACATGGTGAGATGATTGTCGAAAAGTTGGAGGAATTGTTTCTCTCGGTGTCTATGATTGGCTAAATAGATGATTTAGACCTTTTTTATAACCAATCAAAATAGTTATAATAATTAAGTGTGAATTGTCAACAACAAAAAAGAAGGAATTTTGATAGGATTGTGTGTGTGCATACTAGTTTTCATAAAGGAGAGGTTTAGAGCTGATTCAACAACAAAAAAAAGAAATGAGAACCAATTTTTTTACTGCTAAGTCGATTTGTTGATGTTTATTCTGAAAAATGTGAATCATAAAAATGCAAAATTGGATTGCAAATGATTGTACTTTTCTAATATCGAGAAATTCAGGTTAAAAAAACCAAAGGGGCGAGGTGGTGCAGTGGTTAGGAGCGCTCGTATACTGCTGTGTACCGTAGTTCTGTTGGTGGATCGTTTGAGCGTGAGTTCAATACGATATACCAGCCTCGTCCCTGTGCCTCCTTCAAACCGTGCAGATTGAAGTAGGCTTGCTCATAGCGCACCGTTGTTCGGAAGTCACATAGAAATGTTGGTCCCGTGTATCGGAAGATATATCACCGAGCATGTTATAAGGTCACAGACTCCTTCGTAAAGAGTAGGGGATCATCTCGGTCTGTATCTGTACGCTCATGTTTGTATTCCTAGGTTCCAGGGATACATTGTGCGAGTATACTCAACAAGAGGCTTCTGCACAGTATAGGTAGATGATGATGATGAAGTAGTTGAATGGATTGGGATTTTAAAGAACTAGTTGGAGCAATTATCCCCAAACAAGCTATTATCACCTTCTCTTCCTCGATCAATTAATGTTCCCTCAATAAAACGAGCTATTGTCGCCTTTCTTCCGGCCTCAATCATCTTCTTTTACCAATTTGTTTTTCAGAAACTGCTGACCATGATGCCCACCGAGGAGGAAACCAACGCCATCCAGGAAGCCGTCGCAGCTAATCCCGACACGCCGCTGGCTTCAGCGGAGCAGTTCTTACAGATGATGGCGTCCATAAGTGGCCTGAAATCCAGACTCAGCCTGTGGCTGTTTAAAGCAGACTATGATTCACTGGAGGAGGTATGTATTGTGTAGCCTGGGTCCTGGCAGGCCCTCTATTAATGGTCGCCATCTTCAAACATGGCCTGTCAAATTGATAAGTGAAGGGAAGTATCATGGTACCTGATTGATCCAATTCAAACTGAAGCGTGTTGAAGGATCGTCATTTCTTGCTAAGGGGTTCGATCACCGCGCTCTGTGGCATCACACATTCTCCTGTGTGAGATTACAGGGGCAGTGCGACATGATGGTGTGTGTGTGTGTGTGAATAAGAACATCTTTGTTAATTGCATCAATCAATGCACACGTTAAGAATTGTTAGTTTTTAGTCTTCAAATTAAGGTCCCCTTACAGGTCCCCTGACAGGGACTTAAGTGTAAATAGTGAAAACAGTATTCGTTCAGTCGATTCATTCAAAGATGGTTATTTTTTATGATTTTTTCTTCCTTTGTCTCCTCTTGCAATGTACCACTTTTGTTGGCGATGGGCTGATACAGATCGGGAGATCGGATTGGATCTGGATCGGTAAAAATCCCTGAGCGATCAAATGAACCGATCCATCGATTTTAGCCCGGCCTGAACAATGTCAAAAGTAAATGAAATAAATAGATACTAAAAAACATTGTTCCCAATTGTTCCCCAGAATAGTTACTACAAAGTTCACGATACCAATGCAACTTATCACAGTCGTCTCTCATTCTGAATGGGAACATAACACGATCTTTAATTCTTTATTAAGAATCGGGATTGGTATAGAGATAAGCCGAAGTATTAAATTATGGATCGGGATCATCATTTACCGATCTAGGGCGAATCGACATATCACTAATGTTTGTCTCTTTGCTTTTTAGGAAGTAGCAGAGCCCCTGGCGGATCTGAAGAAGGGAATGGAAGACCTGAAACAATCCAAGACATTCAAGTACATCCTGGCCACATTACTCGCCATTGGTAACTTCCTCAACGGCGCACAGGTAAACAACTTTTTATTTGAAAAAAAACCTTGTGAGGAACCCCTCCCCCCCCTAAAAATAAATTTAAAAAATAAATTAGAAATTAAAACAGCCAAAAAAACACCTTTGTTCTATGGGCGGAAAGACCTTTAACGTAGGATCAGGTGATTGAGTGGTTTTGTGTGTGTGTTTTATGTTGTTGGATTTTTCTTCACAACGTTTGAATTTGCAAAATTTTCAAACTTTCAAAAAGATATTCAGAAATTTTCTTCCACAAAAAAAAATCAATTTGAATTTGAATTTTCAAAATGTTTCAAACAATTTTCAATTAGAAACAAATTAAATTAAATTAAAATAGGTGGTAGTCAGGGCACATACAACAGGTTTGATCTCCTGTTCCCAGCCATATGGCCTGAGGAAAGGGATGGTGATCTTTAATTTGGAGACTGCAAGAGAATCGTGGGGTCAAGTCTCCTTGAAACCAATATTTGTTGTTTATCCAACAAATTCCTATCCAGGTATTTTTAGACGCTTCACCCTGAACATGTTAAAAAGCTGCAGACCTTATCGTAAAGAGAAGGGAATCATCCCGGGTCTGTTACCTGTACGAAAACCCCTGAATAATTTGTGTAATATTCTGTGCATTTTTTCCAATCCCAAGGCTGTGTCTGACTATAATTCCTACTTCGAAACAAAGTTAAGCTTTTCAAAGTCTAATTGTGTTGAGGGTTCACCGTCGAAAAATTAAAATGGTGATACCATCAAAAATAATGATAGTTATAGTTGAATACAAACAACAGCTCCTGATGGGCTTAACACTTTCCATGCGGCAGGCGTCTGCAGACGACATTCCAAAATTTAACAAAATGTTTCAAAAATGTCCTAATCGTTGAATTTCATCGCCATATTTGGAATCACCACGAGAAATGCATTCAAAGAAGTACAAACATGCCTAGTATTTGGTACAGTAATTCTTGTGATAGACTTTGAAAGTTGGGAAAGATTTCTGAAAAATCTGTTTTGTATATGGTAGAACTAATAGTAATAGCTGCGTGGAAAGTGTTAAATTATAGCTCCCGGTTCCATGAAAATCACCATGGACAGGAGCTTCTTTGGGAAATACAAGGAAAAGTAGCGCCCGTATGAAATCTCTTATTTTCATTCTTGGTTGGTTTGTCGGTCCGTAAGTTGTGATTCTCAAAACTGGTGTTTTTTCAGTGTCAAAACCCTTTGTTGACTGTCTGTCTGGCATTATCTGGCCGTGTGGATAGTGTTGAAGTAGCTCAGGCAGGCGTCTGCAGACGACATTCCAAAATTTAACAAAATGTTTCAAAAATGTCCTAATTATCGAATTTCATCGCCATATTTGGAATCACCACGAGAAATGTATTTAAAGAAGTACAAACATGCCTAGTATTTGGTACAGTAATTCTTGAGATAGACTTTGAAAGTTGGAAAAGATTTCTGGAAAATTTGTTTTGTATATGGTAGAACTAATAGTAATAGCTGCGTGGAAAGTGTTAAAGTATAGCTCCCGGTTCCATGAAAATCACCATGGACACAGGCTAGGAGCTTCTTTGGGGAACACGAGGAAAAGTTGCTCCCGTATGAAATCTCTTATTTCCATCCTTGGTTGGTTTGTCGGTCCGTAATTAAAGGCATATTATGTGATCTTTTCCAAGTAGCGCCCTCTATCATTGATTTTTACTATGAAAGCAGATTTTCGTGCAGATTTGCATTTTTGATCATGAATCATAAAGATCTTCTAAGTTACAGATCGATATGATTCATAATTACTTCAAAATCATGGTTTGAAAATAGATTGTACCGAGCGGTACAATCTATTTTTTCAAATTTTACTCTAAATTCACTCTAAAACTATGATTTTGAGGTTATTAGGAATCGTATTGCTCTTTAACTTGGAATATATTTATGATTTATGATCAGAAAAGTAAATCTGCAAGCAAATCTGCTTCCAATTTTTTTTCGAGGATTGAGGGCGTCCCCTGGAAAAGATCACATACCTTTAAGTCTTGATTCTCAAAACTGGTGTTTTTGTCAGTGTCAAAACCCTTTGTTGACTCTCTGTCTGGCAGTATGTCACTGCGCTGTGTGTACTTTATTACTGTACTGATTGCTAAAATTTTCAGCAATCAGTTTTTCTATTGCCAATTACATTTTTAGCTTTTAGGGGGAATCCCCTTAGCATACCAGGCTTTATTTACTCCTTAATTACATTCCTGTTTTCCTTGTGATGTGCACCTTGCGGAAGCTATTTTGATACAAATCATTAATTAACATCAAGCGCAAAATAGATCAGATGAGAAATCTCTCGTGAAATTATAATGGAGTGGGAGAAGTGCGAAGGAAGACAGCTAGGCTTGGATGGAATTGAGAGACTTTTGTGTTCAAGGGCAGTCATTTGACGTGGGCATCATCTTAGCAAATTGATGACGAAGACCGGAAATTTAGCAGGTATATTCCTTGGGCATTATGGCAAAGCTTACTATGTCGTTTAATTGTAACATGTTGAGAAATAGCTATGGGACAATGCTTAAAATGTTAGTACACCCCCTCCCTCTTATAAACAAACAAACAGGGAGTGGGGTGGTACTCAAATCATGTTGAATTGAGAGACTTTTGTTCAAGGGCAGTCATTTGACGTGCATCTTGGCAAATTGATGACGAAGACCGGAAATTTAGCAGGCATATTCCTGGGGCTGAAGCTTACTATGTCGTTAATTGTAACATGTTGAGAAATAGCTATGGGACAATGCTTTAAAATGTTAGTACACCCCCTCCCTCTTATAAACAAACAAACAGGGGGGTGGAGGTGGTACTCAAATCATGTGGAATTGAGAGACTTTTGTTCAAGGGCAGTCATTTGACGTGGGCATCTTGGCAAATTGATGACGAAGACAGTATAAAAATCATATCCCATGTTTAGGATTTTCTTGCAAAAAAGCAGCCCATTAAAACGGCACATACCCGTATACCTTCTCTGATTTAAATTGGAATTCCTATTTTTTTATTATAGATTTTCCCACCAAATTTCCGATTTTTTTCTTCTTCAAAAAATCAAAAACAAAAACACATTTTTTTGGGACAATTTTTCTCTCTGGAAAACGCTGTTTCCGTGGAGTTTTGGAGGGGGGGGGGGGGACTGGAGGTGGTTCTCAATCCCTGGCAGGAGGCGCTTCCCCTTGACCCCCGCTTGAACCTAGCTTGAACCCCAGCAGGGCTGAGTTTTTTTCAAGGACCCAGTACCTTATATATGCTAGTACACCATCCCTGGAAGCAAACATAGCGTCCAAAAGTTTTAAACAGTTTCTTTTTCAGGGGATAATGATATTGAAATAGCCATGGTGCTGAATTGGTTCCCACTTGACTTTTTCAGCGGCAAGCAAAGAGTTACTCCAGGGCATCGGCTCTCCGTCTTGTATTGGATCCGTATCATTGCCATTTTTTTTCCATCCCCGACACCGGTAGTGTTACCGGTGACGTTCGATATCTGCCTCTAGATAAATACTAACACAAGGGTTATTGTGATTGAATAAACAACCGTACCCCCCAAGCCTGGAACTCTCGCTCCACATTAACGATGTGTTCTTTCCTGGTACCCCCCAAGCCTAGATCCATCAGATCACATTAATGGTGTGCTTGCACTATGCAGTCAGATGTGGAATGGCAATATGGGCCTATATACAAATACTGTGTTTGCCTGTTTTGTTTTAGCTCACCTCCCCCACACACCCCCGTCCCAGGGGTAACATATAACCCTGGTTATAAGGGTGGGTTGGAGTATAGTCAATGGCTTACACTTTCCATGTACATTGTAGCAGGTGTCTGCAGACAACATTCCAAAATTTCAAAAATTGTTAAAATAATTAAATTTCATTACCATATTTGGAATCATCATAAGAAATGCATTTAAAAAGTCATACATCCCTAGTATTTGTTCAGTAATTCTAGAGATAGTCTTTGAAAGTTGGGAAAGGTTTCTGAAAAATCAGTCTAGTATATGGTAGAACTAATAGCCGCATAGATAGTGTTAAAGAGAGTACATTCACCTGATCAGAGGGTGACAAAGGACCTTTATTTTTGCACTTCACCAATAAAAGCTTTTAGGGGGAAATTCCCCCTGCATTTTACACCCTTGCAAACCAGCAACCCTCTCCCAATAGTCCTGCCCACCTATCCCAATAAAACAACAGAATTTTTCTCAAATTCCCCATGTATAGCTTTTAAAACTAAAAAACATTTCAAAATCATTTTCCCACTTTTTACCCCAATTTATATATACAAATGAATGAAGAGAATGAAAAACCCCCCATTATTACAACTCCCCTCCCCCTGAAAAAAGAAGAAGAAAAGAGAAATAAAAAGAAATCTAGGACTTTTTAGCCGAAGGGAACTTAGCCACCAAGACATACCTTCCTTCTCTTTAATTGTGTGTACATTGAAGTCAGTTGCAGCTGGAGTACTCCCATTCATCTCGCTAGCTGGTTTGTTAGCAATGACAAAGAGGCCATTTCAAATGCGGGGGCACGGAAGGGCTCGCTTGATAACTTTACGAGGTGATATCATGGATTGTCACATATAGGCAGCATATGGTCAACTTGTATGGGAAGTATTGTACTGCACAATTTTCTGGAGTAGGCGCACACAGGGGCGTAGGTGATCGCTGTAAATCGCGGACATTTGAACACAAGCCTTCCAACCGTGGACAGTCCTCGGTTTCCTGATATGTGCAAATAGTGTAAAATTGCTATCTAAACGAGGTCCACGCTTTTGATACCCCCTGACATGCTTGGTTGGATGGTGACCTGTCTGGTTGGCAGTTTCCCCCTCCTCCTCCCCTTCCCCCTCCCCTTCCCCAAAATAAAATTGCAATTTTGTCCTTATTTAATCGGTGTGTATCCATATTTGGTGCAGTCTTGTTTGTTGGTGATACCCCTCCCTCAAAATAAATAGCAATTTCGTCCTTATTTATTTGGTGTGTATCCATATTTGGTGCAGCCTTCTTTACTGGTGATTAACTGTAATGGTAGGTAACAGAAGGTCACTGGTTAGAGGTTTGGAGTAGATTGATCTTATCAAAGGGTAGATTGTTCTTGTCAAAGGGTAGATTGATCTTGTCAAAGGGTTGATTGATATTGTCAAAGGGTAGATTGATCTTATCAAAGGATAGATTGATCTTGTCAAAGGGTAGATTGATCTTGTCAAAGGGTAGATTGATCTTGTCAAAGGGTAGATTGTTCTTGTCAAAGGGTAGATTAATCTTGTCAAAGGGTAGATTGATCTTGTCAAAGGGTAGATTGATCTCGTCAAAGGATAGATTGATCTTGTCAAAGGGTAGATTGATCTTGTCAAAGGGTAGATTGTTCTTGTCAAAGGGTAGATTGTTCTTGTCAAAGGGTAGATTAATCTTGTCAAAGGGTAGATTGATCTTGTCAAAGGGTAGATTGATCTCGTCAAAGGATAGATTGATCTCGTCAAAGGGTAGATTGATCTTGTCAAAGGGTAGATTGATCTCGTCAAAGGATAGATTGATCTCGTCAAAGGATAGATTGATCTCGTCAAAGGGTAGATTGATCTCGTCAAAGGGTAGATTGATCTCGTCAAAGGGTAGATTGATCTTGTCAAAGGGTAGATTGATCTTGTCAAAGGGTAGATTGATCTCGTCAAAGGGTAGATTGATCTCGTCAAAGGGTAGATTGATCTCGTCAAAGGATAGATTGATCTCGTCAAAGGGTAGATTGATCTTGTCAAAGGGTAGATTGAACTTGTCAAAGGGTAGATTGATCTTATCAAAGGGTAGATTGATCATGTCAAAGGGTAGATTGATCTTGTCAAAGGGTAGATTGATCTTGTCAAAGGGTAGATTGATCTTGTCAAAGGGTAGATTGATCTTGTCAAAGGGTAGATTGATCTTGTCAAAGGGTAGATTGATCTTGTCAAAGGATAGATTGATCTTGTCAAAGGGTAGATTGATCTCGTCAAAGGGTAGATTGTTTTTGTCAAAGGGTAGATTGATCTTATCAAAGGGTAGATTGATCATGTCAAAGGGTTGATTGATCTTGTCAAAGGGTAGATTGATCTTGTCAAAGGGTAGATTGATCTTGACAAAGGGTAGATTGATCTTGTCAAAGGGTAGATTGATCTTGTCAAAGGGTAGATTAATCTTGTCAAAGGGTAGATTGATCTTGTCAAAGGGTAGATGGATCTTGTCAAAGGGTAGATTGATCTTGTCGAAGGGTAAATTTGTCAATTCAGAGAGTAAAAAGGTAGACCTCTGAGTGTAGGCGATGACCGATGAGCCTTTTTTGTGTTGCGTTTTAAAACTTGTTTCAGCACACCCTGCTGTGACGCAAAAAGGTAGGTCTGCACCATCTGTCCCTAAATTGTCAATTTTAGAGAAAAAAAACATAAAAAGTCATAAAGTGTGGCATTTAAAAAAATACTTTTACACAAGAAAATGGATATCCTTTGGTACACCCTACAACTGCATGCCTTCTATGGTGACATTTAACGAACGACCCATATGCTTACACAGAGAGGAATAAGAATGGTAGAGTTTTCTTAATTTTATCCAAAAAAAAGCACAAATTGAGACATATTTTGCACTTTTAAAAGTAATCAGTTTTCATACTGTCATGGTGAAACTCACTTTTTAATATCCTCCAATTTTTGGTGCAACAGGTCAGAAAATGAAGCCATGTTTGTTTGCCCTTTTCTCTCCTCTTCGTTACCAAGTACATCATCTTCTTACCTCTCTCCTCAAATTGCGCCTCCATACACCGCACACAATATATCCTGTAACTCACACATCAATATTTGCCGCGAGACTTGCCTCTTCACAGACGAGCGAGCATCGAAACCACCGGCAACGGGGTCAGCCGGTAAAGCGATCCGGCCGCGCTCGGGCCCTAGTCGCACTTAATTACCAAAAGATCCGAGATTTTCGGCTTAGCTTTCACGCCCCAAGGACGACTAGTATCGTGCGCCGGTCTCGCTGCTTAATTGAATCAATAGCGAGCTGGGTAGACTGTCTTCTGACCCCGGGGGATTTGGGGGCTGCCATTACTTGAGTTAACTTATGGATTGAATGGTCTATGCAACAGGTTGTGTATGGCATTGCTCTTATATTAACCATTTCTTTGCTTCGATCAATTTGTGGCGATGCTTTTTTTCCCCCGTCTGGGTTTGATTTAACGCTTTCCACCCGGCAGGCAGCTGCAGACGACATTCCAAAATTACACAATTATTTTTAAAAATATCAAAATTATGGAATGTCATTTCCATATTGGAATCATCTTGAGAAATGCATTGATATAAGTACAAACATGCCTAGTATCGGGTCAGTAATCCTTGAGGTAGACTTTGAAAATTGTGAAAGGTTTCTGAAAAATCTGTTTTGTGTATGGTAGAAATAATAGCCGCGTGGAAAGTGTTAAGACATGGTTATTGATTGCATTGGCAGGTAGATTTAAATTAGATCAATAAGTACTTCTACACTTTATGCCAGAAAAATATAGAACTATTTTTTTTTAAATAAGAGAATGCAGACGACATTCAAAAATGTCACAAAATGTTTTAAAAATGTCAAAATTATTGAATTTCATTACCATATTTGGAATCACCATGAGAAATGAATCGAAATATGTACAAACATGCCTAGTATTGGTTCAGTAGTCCTTGAGATAGACCTTGAAAGTTGGGAAAGGTTTCTGAAAATTTTATTTTGTATTGGTGAAACCAATAGCCACATGGAAAGTGTTTGGGGAGTGCAATCTTGAATTCATGTCTAATCCATCCGTTTTTGTATTGAAAATCTCACATTGAATCCAAATGTAAGAGTCATTCTGAGATTAACCGTGGGGATTAAAAGCCCCAAAAGTGATATTTTGACATGTTTTGTTTTCTATCCAAATCACCTGGCTTTATTTACCAACTTGCTTGGCATATTGAGCGCTACATGGAATACCAGTCACATGATTGCATGTAGAACTTTTTGAATAACCTTTGTTTTCCGAAACCTGGTATGGTAAATTACTGGTATACAGGGTGAGTCAAAAAAACCCCTGCAATAGTGGAAAGCAGCCATCTTGTTTTCAAAACCAAGTTGATGTTTGAATTTTTTTAAACCGTTATAAGAATAACATATTTGTCACCAAATGTATGTGAAAATATGAAGTCAATCGCATTTTTCGTTTGCCTTTGGTGAACCTTTTTACCCATGCACCCATTTCACACGCTTGTCCACCAAACACCTAAAACATGCATAAGATTGCAAAATGCGTCTCTCATTAAAATTTGAAAATTCAATTAAATTTGTGATATAATTAGAATTTAATGTATCCTTTATTGTTTACATGGGAGATAAAATAATCAATTTACATAACCAATGCCATGGATTGCTTATAATGTTCTAAATTTGAATACAAATGAAATTATTCCAAATTTTTGTTGGTGGGATATACAAATATGAACATGAAATGTGTGCAATTTCAATTGAAAATCACTATGCTCGTGGACAAACAAGTAAATTGGATTGTGCAGCAAAGAGGTTCACCAAAGACATAAAGGTATGTCTTGGTGGCACATAGAGTCAAGAACAAATATATCATTTTTGCCACGTTTAAAAAATTTCAAACTTCAACTTGGTTTTGAAAACAAGATGGCTTCTTTCATTTTTTTTGACTCACCCTGTATATATACTTGGTAAATTACTGGCTGATTAAACATGTGTTGTGTTACAAGAGATCTAAACCTGTATTGTTGTTTCACAAGACTGTAGGTAGAGCCGTTTGAATGACACTTGTATTCTGACACCTGGTATATTATACATGGTAAATTACTGGCTGATTATGTGTGCGTCGTGTTACAAGAGATCAAACCAGTGTTGTTGCATAACAAGATTGTAGGTAGAACCTTTTGAATGACCCTTGTATTCTGACACCTGGCATATAAATGGTAAATTACTGACTGATGATGCGTGTGTCGTGTTACAAGAGAACAAAACCTGTGTTGTTGCGTCACAAGATTGTAGGTAGAACCTTTTGAATGACCCTTGTATTCTGACACCTGGTATATATATACATGGTAAATTACTGACTGATTATGTGTGCGTCGTGTTACAAGAGAACAAAACCTGTGTTGTTGCGTCACAAGACTGTAGGTAGAGCCGTTTGAATGACCCGTGTATTCTGACACCTGGTATATTATACATGGTAAATTACTGGCTGATTATGTGTGCGTCGTGTTACAAGAGATCAAACCAGTGTTGTTGCGTCACAAGATTGTAGGTAGAACCTTTTGAATGACCTGTGTATTCTGACACCTGGTATATACATGGTAAATTACTGGCTGATGATGCGTGCGTCGTGTTACAAGAGAACAAAACCTGTGTTGTTGCGTCACAAGATTGTAGGTAGAACCTTTTGAATGACCCTTGTATTCTGACACATGGTATATATATGGTAAATTACTGACTGATTACGCCTGTGTTGTGTTACAAGAAATCGAGACATGTGTTGTGTTACGAGATTGTAGGTAGAACCTTTGGAATGACCCTTGTATTCTGACACACATGGTAAATTACTGGCTGATTACGTCTGTGTTGTGTTACAAGAGATCGAGACATGTGTTGCGTCACAAGATTGTAGGTAGAACCTTTTGAATGACACTTGTATTCTGACACCTGGTATATATACACATGGTAAATTACCGACTGATTACGCCTGAGTTGTGTTACACTGATGCATTTAGATCGGGTAACATGGTATTGATAAGGTTACAACCTGTCATGCTGGAATTATTTCATATATGATCAGCGATAAGTTACGCAGGGAATAATGAAACTTCTTGGAACTTTGCCTATGGCTATAATAGTTTGTTGTTGAGGAGAAAATCTATTGGGGTGGGGTGGTATTGTGAATCCAGGTGATGTGACTTTGGGCTCCACATAGTTAGGGGAGGGGGAAGGAATATGGGGATTGGGATGTAGATGGGGAGGAAGAAGAGAGATGGGAGAGGGGGAGAAAGATAGGGAGGAGTAAGGGAGATGAGAAAGGGGGAGGGGAGGGGGAAGTGGAGGGAGGGGGAAGAGAGATGGGAAGGGGGAAGAGTGATGGGGTGGAGTAAGGGAGATGGGGAGGGGGAAGGTGGCTAACATTTTTTGGTATGACTTCCTGGTTCTTAAATGTTAAGGTTCAATAAGGCCAAAGAGAGAACAAAACCTGTTCCAAAGGCCTGGCCAACCCATATTTTTTTGAATTTTTGAATTATATTATTTTTTGTTTGCTAATTTTGTGGAAAATATTGAAAAGAATTAAAAGAAATTGTTTGTTTGGGGTTTTTTTCCAGACATTTTTGAAAATTGTTGAAAATTCACCAATTCACCAACATTTCCGTGAACATTTAAAAAAACATGCGACCCTACCTGAAAGTCAGAAACTCTGTAGATGAGATTATTGTTTTTCCAGAGATTATTGTTTTTCCAGAGATTATTGTTTTTCCAGAGATGATTGTTTTTCCAACGCCTAATTAAGTGTAGGCAAAGTGTGGAGGCAAATAATTAAAGGTAGATGACCCGATCACATTTTCGTAACACAGAATTATTTCAAACATACGGAGATTTTCATATCATATGAAAGCTCGTATTTTTCTCATCATCATACTGAAATTTGACGGCCTAAATCGGTATAATTACGGAGAAATCGATGAAATAACGTCGAATTACCGCGAAAGGTGGTAACCACTGATATAGTTTGTGTACAACTCAATGGGTACAGTTCACAGCATCTTGTGCGTCTAAAATAAGAACCATTAGAGCTATGCAACTCAAACTTTGGAACACGACTTTTTTAAGGATGACCTTTCATGTAGAATAGAAAACTTCAAGTTGAAAATCGGAACATCTACCTTTAAGATTTGCATATCATATAAATATACATTTTTTTTATAAAAATTGTCATTGACAGGCGCAAGGTTTCCACATTGACTATCTATCCAAAGTGCCTCTTGTTAAGGATACCGTACACAAGCAATCACTTCTCTACCATGCCTGCCAGAATGTTATGGAGAAGTTCCCGGACAGCAGTGATCTGTTCTCTGAGCTAGGGACTGTTAGCAGATGCGCTAAGGTAAGGCCTGAATAAAGAAAGTTTTGTTTGCCAGAATGTCATGGAGATGTTCCCGGACAGCAGCGATCTGTTCTCTGAGCTGGGGACTATCAGCAGATGTGCTAAGGTAAGGCCTGAATAAAGAAAGTTTTGTTTTCCAGTAAGTCCCCGGACAGCAGTGATCAGTTCTCTAAGCTAGGGACTGATAGCAGATGTGCGAAGGTAAGGCCTGAATAAAGAAAGTTTTGTTTGCCAGAATGTCATGGAGAAGTTCCCAGACAGCAGTGATCTGTTCTCTGAGCTGGAGACTAGCAACAGATGCGCTAAGGTAAGGCCTGAATAAAGAAAGTTTTCTTTGTCAGAATGTCATGAAGATGTTCCCGGACAGCAGCGATCTGTTCTCTGAGCTGGGGACTATCAACAGATGCGCTAAGGTAAGGTCTGAAAAAAACTATTTTGTATATGGTAAAACTAATAGCCACGGGGAAAGTGTTAAGATGATTGAGCGATAATGGTGCACTTATGATTTTATTATCCTGTGTTAAAAATGATTTCATAGCGATTGATTGTAATCTAGTTATAGTCATAAACTTGACTTTCAAGTTATCTTAAATATCTGCGGCATATTGGCATGTGAAATGACGCGGAAAATTGTGCACTTTGAAGTTGTCATCATCACACATTAAACACATTTTTTGGCGATTTGTTTTAATCTCATCATATTTCTAAACTTGACTTTCAAGTTATATTGTGCATCCCTGGATGGAGCACGTTGGTGCATGAAATGATTCGGAAATGGTTCACTTGAATTTAAGGCACTCAGTAAAAAAATGTTTTGCTTTATAATCTCATTATATTTCATAAACCTGACGTTCAAGTTATCACACATTACATCTGTAGCACGTTTGAGTGTGAAATGATGCAGAAAAAAGATTCACTTAGATTCCTGCGGCACTAGTTGAAAGTGATTTCTACCGATTTGTTGTAAATCTTATTATTTCCCAAAATGTTGTTTTCTAGCTACCTGATTCTTGTCACATTGCGCATGTTTCCACCCGTTAAATTCTGCGAGTTCGGTCAGGCGTTGTATTGAATTAGCGCTGTAAAACCCAATATTTTCGCGCATTTCTACATCAAAGACTATTTTCGTGCACTACTCTAGCAAATTAACACTTTCCATGCTGCAGGCGTCAGACGACACTTTAAAAATTTCAAAAAAATGCTCAAAAATTTCAAAATCATGGAATTTCATCACCGTATTTGAAATCGCCATGACAAATGCATTGATATTTATGCAGTAGCTGCTTGATTTTCGCAGTAGCTGCTTGGATCGCGAAAAGCGCGAAAATATTGGTTCAGTAATTCTTGAGATAGACTTTGAAAGTTGGGAAAGGTTTCTGAACAATCTGTTTTGTATGATAAAACCAATAGCCGCGTGGAATGTGTTAATAAGCGATCATCTAATCTAGATATATTTGTTTGACATGTCAGGTTGACTTTGAACAAGTAGCGGAGAATCTGAACATCATGGAGGAAGACTGCAAAGCATCGTGGGAGCATCTGTCAGTCATCAGCAAACACGACGGCAGCTCACCACTCAAGAATAAGTAAGTCAAACATAGTTGCTGTTCTGGCAAAACCTCTATGCGGACCTTCAGCATGTATAAAGTAATGCTTCCTATGTATAACTTTTGGGCAGTCTGTTTTAAACATGTTTAACTCTAACTCCCACGGCTATGTTTTTGCGTGTATCGGGGGGAGGGGGAAAAAAGTACAATTTTGTTAACCCGAAAAATCACCGAGCACCCCCCCCCCCCTGTCACAATGTCAGAGTTTTGGGTTTAATGGTAGCAACGTCCGACTCTACTCATGCACTTTATTCTCTGCTGTTTGCTTGCTTTTATCTCCACAGGTTACAAGACTTTTTAGCCGACTGTGCCAAAAGAATTATCGTACTGAAGATTGTCCACAGACGAGTCATCAATAGGTTTGTAGCCAATTTATAAAAAAAGAATATCTATCATCAATGGTTTGAGTTCCCCTATTTTTTAGCAAAAAAGCATCTGTTCAAAATTTTGTTTTTCGCGTTAGAATCACTAGAAACTCCCCTCCTTCACCCTCCTTCGCCCAATGGGAATGTATTTAAGGGAAAATATTGGTGGTGTATACCCTTAAAGTGTCTAAATGTTTCTATTTCTTGCGTGAAATGAATAAGTTAGCTTTAATTTGTATAGTTGTTCATGGTAGAAACTGAGACAGAATTAATTTTTGGTTTAGCCTTAAGACCAGTCAAACAAATCGGTATAAAAGGGATAGTGTCTAAATGTTTCTATTTCTTACGTGAAATGAATAAGTTAGCTTTAATTTGTATAGTTGTTCATGGTAGAAACTGAGACAGAATTAATTTTTGGTTTAGCCTTAAGACCAGTCAAACAAATCTGTATAAAAGGGATAGTGTCTAAATGTTTCTATTTATTACGTGAAATAAATAAGTTAGCTTTAATTTGTATAGTTGTTCATGGTAGAAACTGCGACAGAATTAATTTTTGGTTTAGCCTTAAGACCAGTCAAACAGATCGGTATAAAAGGTATAATGTAATTCGTGAGCTAGATCAGTGTTTCAGCATAATGAAGAGCCATCAGGCATGGAATTTCATCCATTTGGACGTGACATGTAGAACTGTCTCCATGGCTAACCCTAAGTGAATTTTTACTGATTTTATTTATTTTTAGACAAAAGCCAGACAGTTTAAAGAGGTGAAGGATTTACTTTGAGACACAAGAAAATAGCCCTATATGACAGTGTTGCCAACTAAGGCTATATTATTTTCAAAAAACAAAAAAAATCCCCAAGTTTTACCGATTTTTCAGATTTTCATTGATCACACATCATTTTAAATACAAAAGGTCACTTTTACAAGGATTTCAATATTTCATATTTATTAAAATTGTTTTTTAAAAAAACTTTTAAAAAAAAGTCACTCTGCATTAGGTTTTGAAAAACTGAAGAGCTTTGAGACAAATGATTTTTTAAAATATAGCCTAATATGTGCCTAAATAGCCCAAGACAACAAGAGGGAACATAGCCCACTTGGACAAGATGTTACACAAATTCCAAAATAAGTCCCATTTCTAGCGCACATTGAAAGGGACATGTCCAAGGCAACTCTGTAATCTGAGTTACTGATATCAGTTGAAATAGCGCATTATAAGCTTTTAAAATCACTAGCGGCACGCCCGTCCTGCGGACGGGCTCTCCCGCTAGGGAGTAGGGCCTACCAGATAGACACCTACAAAAATAAAGTGTTGAAAATTTATAACGAAACACATAGGAATAGAACAATATTTAAAACATTTTTGATTTAAATCAAAAGGCTTTGTAGCCTAATTCAAAAGTTTTTAAATTTCAATTTAATTTTTTTTTGAAAATTACCCCCCGCCCGCACACGCCCCGTGGCATATTTCAACACCAAGGCCTAAACCTTAACCATCTCCCGTAACCCCACCCGTCCCTCCCCCTCCCTGTCCCCTCCCGGCCCGCCCCCGTCCAGTGGCATATCCGTTACGCAATTTAGCATCACATTTTTTCATTAACCCCCTGTCTCCCAAACCACATTACATCATTACACACAACCCCCATTCGTCACCGCCCCTCCCCGTGGCATACCTCAAGCCCAAAGCCCAAAGTTCCCCGCCCGCAATTTATCTCAACGCCAAGGCCTAACCTTAACTATCTCCCGTAGCGAGGCGTACTTCTCCAATATTTGTCCGCCCGCGTGTCACATACAGTATCAAATCCCACATCTGACACCATCGTTACGCAATTTAATAATACATTTCTTTATTAACCCCATCCCAAACTACATAACCATAGCATAACCTAGGCCCTAAGGGGATCATTACACACAACCCCTAACCGCCCCGCCCCCGCCCGTGGCTTATGCAACCCCAAGGCCTAAACCGAAACCAACTCCCGTGGCGCAGCGTATTTCTCCAATATTTGCCCGCCCGCGTGTGTAGGGGTGCGTGGGTGTAGTGCGTGTGCGCATTTATTTTGCATGGCGCACTGCTGCGCGCTATGTGTAACGCGCGCCGACTGCATGGTT
Organism: Ophiura sarsii; assembly: GCA_035610835.1. Lineage (NCBI taxonomy): Eukaryota > Metazoa > Echinodermata > Ophiuroidea > Amphilepidida > Ophiuridae > Ophiura > Ophiura sarsii. The sequence continues at coordinate 52,738,655 of CM069458.1, read as the reverse complement.
ACAGTGTACGCAGAGAAAAACAAACATGGCCCGTAGAAATTAGTCTCAAAAGCCGGGCTGAAAAGGCCTAAATTGGACATCATTTTGCTCATATCTCGGTCAATTCTGTACGGTTTTCGGCCATTTATAGCTTATAACCCGTGTCCGGTCATTATTTAGTATCAGTGAAATAGTCACGGCTTTAAAATGCAAAATGAGAAAGCCTTTTCAGGATACATACATACATACTCACATACTCACATACATACATACAACATACGGTGAATTATAGTAAGATGCATGTTGAAGGTTCCTAAGCACATGAGTGACAAAATATGATTTCAATTTTCAATAAGCATAATTTTCCCTTTTAATTTTCTTTACATTTCACCTACTTTATTGACTTTTTATCTCAAAACTGTGTTCTGATTATGTCTCTTGTTGATCCGATTGGTTATATTTTGAGGCAACACTTAATTATCAGTAATCAGTTACAAAAAACACATTCTAAGCTTTTAAAGGGATGCATTGTTTAACCCTTAGAACCCGAAAGGCACTAAAATAGACCTTCTGAACAGGTGACTAAACATGTGACTTGTTTGCTTGGTCATATCACCTGACTTGGATCAAGTGACTTCTGCTTGCTAAAAATAGACTCGCAAAGGATTTGCAAACATTTTTCTCAAGAAAAACTGTCAAAAATAGCACGAAATGGGATGAATATGCTTGCGCAAATAATTCTCAGGTAGACAGTAATGCATTGTAGTACGATTATGAATAGCGATTTTGGCGATAAAAACAGAATAAAGCTGCCAAAATTGGATGTTTTATTACAAATATCATGCCTTACGATGATAGAGGGCAGTATATCACAATATAACGATCAATCAGAGGGTGTAAGATAGGAAAATCACTAAACATAGAATTATCCATTATTCGCGAAAATAAGTCGGGGTGGGGCTACCGACCCCAACCAAATTACTCAGGGTTCAAAGGGTTAAGGTTCCTCAATATTTGAATCACAAGGTATAATCTCAAGAAGCGTAATAGCACTGGCATTTTATTGATGTTTCTTCAACTATCTGGGCCTCTATCTCAAAACTGTGTTTGTAGACAACATACCCGTGACTTGTTGTGTTTTGGTATCAAAAGGTAGCCCAAATGGGATGCGGGCTGCAAAGGTAGCCCAAATAGGCTGCAAAAGTAGTCCAATTGAATTTGTAAACACAAGATATGATTTGAAGAAGCATGTTTTTTTCTATTATTTTCTTTATATTTCACCAAATACATTGGCCTCTATCTTAAAACTGCGTTTGCCGACAACATGTCCTTTTTGACGCGACTGGTCACAAATGGGCAGCAAAAGTAGCCCAAATGGGCCGCTTAATTCTGGTATCACTTACATACTAGGGGGGTTATCGCACTTTGTTATACACCCGTATACCAGCTCAATAATGCTATTCAATTAGTGATGGCAGCTATCCACTCAGCCGCCGAGGAAGCACTTAGTTCAATATTTAACATGATTCCAGTCCTGATTAAAACAGAAGAAGATTGTTGCATATCGGCTTGTCCATTGGTAATGATGGGCTTGTTCTTCTTCCTGTCGTGTATCATCTGCTTTCTAATGATTTCTGAATTAAGGGGGGACTCAAGGAAGTCAATTTTTGAATTTTGTGAGTGCTGTAATTATTGAACTATGACTCAAATGTATATAAAAGTATACATTTCTGGAAAGGAAATAGGTCAGAGAATCCAAATTGTGTGTCAAAGCTAACAAAAATAATTTTGAGTAAAAAATTCCCAAATTGCTAGATTATGATTTAAAGACACTAACTTAGGGACACATTTATTTTTATAAAACCTAATTTAATAGTTTTTGAAATATTGAGAAAAAAGTGAACAAAAATTAAAAAATTACTTTTTTGATGCTTTTTGGTCAAAATTTCAAAAAATATTAGATAAGCTTTTGAAAAAAAAGTGATTTTTTGTGATGTTCTTTAAAAATCAACATTTTTGGTCAAAATTGATGCCAAATTTTGATTCTCTGATCCATTTCCTTTCCAAAAATGTGTACTTTTATATGCATATATAGATTAATAGTTTAATAGTTGCAGCACTCCTTTTCCCCTGGCCTTCCCCTGACCTTTCTCATCCCTATTTACGTACTTCCCCCCCCCCCCCCCCGGGTTGAGTGTGATAGATTATCAGATCGAGTAATCAATTATGTTTCCATGTAGGCATACACTAATGGATGAAAACCATTGTTATTAGTTATACGTAAGCAATGTAATGAGCCCTCCCCCCCCCCCCCCCCCCCACCACGGGTTGAGCGTGATAGATATTCAGATCGAGTAATCAATTATGTTTCCATATATGCGCCCACTAATGGATGAAAATCATTGTTATTTGTTTTACGTAAGCAGTATGATAAGAACCCCCTCCCCCGGGTTGAGTGTGATAGATCATCTGATCGAGTAATCAATTATGTTTCCATATATGTGCACACACTAATGGATGAAAACTATTGCTATTTATTAAACATAGACATTGTAATGAAAATCGTCATATCAGGGTTGACAAATTGACGGCCTAATGTGTTACGAGAAATGCACTGTATTTTTAACATTTAATGTTGGTTGACCCAATTTTGTCACATGGTGTGTATTTATGATACACAAGCTATTCCTATTCCAATTTTTTTTCAGTCACATTACTTTATATGCTGGTTCCCTGCATCTATGGGCTCCACACAACTTATCCATAGATGCAGGTACGCACCGATTTCCATTCGAAGCTGATTTGCTGGCATAAAAGTCATGCATATTCATGATTGACAACAACAAAAATCCACAAATAAATTTGATCAAGCCAGCGTCACGCTTAGAATGATAACAAATTTACTGATTGGCACAAACGACACGTGTATCGGCGCTAACCACAGCGCCGGACTTCACACGCACATGCATGCATGTAATAGCGCGTTCCCCATCGCGCCGTGACAGCACGACAATGCATTCAACGTTCGATGTGGTATCTCAGCTATAGTGTGTTGATCGTTATTTACCTTATGCCATAACAGAGCGACAATGCAATGTGTTGAACTTACTGTTACGGCCGGCAATTGAGAACCATGTACCTATGGATAATTTGGGCCGGGGATCCATGGTGCAGGGAACCATGATAATTACTTTAGTGGTCCTGATGGCACACATGAGTTTCTGGCCCGATTATATGGTCCTGGACCGTTTAAGTCAAGAATTTTTAAGAATGTTGACACTGTAAAAATGATATTTGCAAAAAAGAATAAATCAAACAACAACCTGGGGGTGTTGTGGGAGGGGGAGGCTGGAAATAACTCCAAACTGGATATCCTACTAGTTTTATGCTATGAACGGAATAAAGTACAATGTATGTTTAACATAGCTTTATTCCGTTGACGGTCCTGGACCATGATATCGGTCCAAAATCTCAGAATAACGTCCTGATCATAGAAGCAAACAATTCACTTCAAATTTATTCATAGAACAATCTCCTGGTGAGGTATACCGGGGGGTGGGGGGGGGGGGGGGGTACTCACATTATTTTTTATTTTTGGTGGGGTGTGTCACAGGGGGTTTGAAATCTTGAGCCACTTTAGGGGTGTTTTTACCTCACAAAATGGCTGATTCAACTGTTTTGGGTGGTTTTTTTTTTAAAGTTTGGGAGCCATGTTTAGGGTTTTCCAGCACAAATCATACCCCATGTTAAGGTATTATAAAACCCATGAGACCAACACATACCTGTGTACTTTTTATATGTGAGTAGTAAGTAACACCCCTCCCCTCTTTCCTCTCCCTGTTTACAACATTTTGGGTTAATTCATTACGTTTTCTCGTAGTGGTGGTAAAATATTTTGAAATCAATTTTACTAGGTTAATTTGACTTTTCGTGGGAACAATATCTTTTCCCAAATCTCAAAAATTCCAATTATTTGAGTTAATATGTATTTAATATCAACATTGATTCATGAATATCAACAGTATTGCATGGTAAGACTATCTTTTAAAATGTAATATGTATTTGTTCAATTGTTCAACTGATTTTATTTGCCAATTAGGCACCAGCACAATTGTCTCATATATACAATTAGAAAAAATGCAACAAAATAGCAAGAAAAAAAGAAAAGAATAAATCAATTGAACGCTACAATTTGAATCACAGCCTGAAATAATTACACTACCCCCTCGAATCAGGTAATCTTAGGCCGGTGCCACTATACACAGACTTCTCATTGCCGAGATTGAAGCGTCTAGTGTGCTAGCGCCCCCATTTTGAGAGTTACATTGTCCCTTATAAGGCCTTGCGTGCTGTCAACCATAGGCGTTGTCAAGATAGCGCCCTCATATCAAGAGTCACATCGTGCATACTCACGCTCATATGCCCATATATAGGAGGCTCTTGTTTTCTGATTCAAATTTCCTCTTCCATTATTTACTCTCCCTGGTATCCTCTTTGTCCGACACAGATTCAATAATCTACTATTGTTCCTGGGGATGAGCGAGAGTGCAGCGCGGGAGATCAGCATCACAGATTTCTGCCAGATCATCGGGGAATTCGCCCTGGAGTATCGCACCACCAGGGAGCGTGTGCTGGAAGCGGAAAAGAAGAAGGCCAATCATCGCAAGCGTAATAAGACTAGAGGCAAGATGATCACTGAGGTGAATATAAAGGGGGAAGGGGATATCTTCCTGGGGGGGGGGGGGGGGGGAGGCTCAAATTAGTTTTTGTCAGGGGCATGCCGCTGGACCTTTGAAATCCTGTCCCACCTTTAGGGCTGTTTTTACCTAAAAATGGCTAATATGTCTCATTCCCCCCTCCCCCCCCCCCCATTTTTAGCAATTTGGGACCCATGTTTGAGGATTTTGTGTTCAAAAAACGACCCATTAAGGGGGTTATTATTGAAACTAGTGTACACTATAGGGTATACTGTATAAAACCTACCTAAACAAGTATGCTCTCCAGCAGTGTGTACTATTGCTGTTGATTCCCAAGCCTAGTGCATTTTGGAATATAACTGTTGCGAGGCCAACTGGCTCATGCTAACAATATTTACGTACCACTGATCACATTGATCATTACGCAAACCCTATGGCTTCTGATAATTTGGAATAATAAATGTACGGGCCCAGGCTTGAACCAATAACCATGAGTTAAGTGTACTACGTCCGCAAATATAGCCTTAACAAAACTAGTGTGCACTGCAGAATTGTATATAGCCTCGCTAAACTGGTGTGCACTTCGGCACTGTATATAGACTACCGAACTCAGTGTGCGCTGCCGCAGTGTAAATAGCCTACCGAAACTAGTGTGCACTACACTGTCCAGTGCTGTATATAATATAGCCTAATGACACAAGTGTTCACTCAGGCAGTGTATAATATGTGACCCACTACAACAAAATACGCTGTAAGTGAGGAAAAATATTTTTTCTGTTTTGTTGATGTTGAAAATGCTGAAATTACAAGCTCTAAAATGATGTATCACTTGTCATAATTGCTCAAACTTTTGTCCATGTAAAGTCAATACTTCACTTGAAAATTCCTTGTTTTCTGTTGATTTGTAACAACTGACGACTTACGGCGGGTGTTGTTGTAGTGGGTCACATATGTGATGCGATCTATGAAAACCCGTCAGATGTCGCAAAATGTGAACGGGTACAATTAAAATTTAAAAAAATTAAAATAATTTTTTTTTTGTTGTTGGTTTTTTTAAAGAAAAATAAATTCCAATACTTTGTGTCATCATCTTTCATGAAATTTCACCTTCAAAATTTACTTAAGTCACTTTTATTATTAACCTTGTAATGTTATTCTATTGAAATATGTATCTTTTTTGGCCTGTTTTCATGATTTCTTTTTTGTAGTTTTTTATGATATCACAATCATCATTCACTCATAACTTTTTTTTGTAGTGATTGTAGAAAAATGATCGAAACAGTTCTGGAATCAGCACAGTTTTAGCTTTGTTATGATATAAATATCTCCAATATGAAAAATGCCACCATGTGGCAGGTTTTCACAAATCGCATCACAAATACCAAAACCAGTGTCCACTGCCGCAGTGTAAATAGCCTAACAATACTAATGTGCACTGTGGCAGTGTATTTAAATGTGCACTGTGGCAGTGTACATAGCCTTTGCCAATCGTTGCAGGTGTTATTGACTTGGGTAAGGTTCATGATAGCGAAGGGGTTAATGATATTAGTATTGTGTTACAGGGGATCAATTCCTGGAGATGTAGTTGATTGATTTGAGGGTGAGGGAAGGGAGGGGGAAAGAGATCAATCATGTCCTGGGGTAGGGAAGTAGAACAAGATTGGTAAACATTGGAAAACATACAGGCTTTGGGAGCAGTGTGATCACTAAGAAATATATGGTGGGAGAGGGGGGGGGGGGGGAGGTGGTAAAGAGAATTAATGTTTTGTTTCTGCTACAGTCGGATGTATAAGATTAATTTATTTTGGTAGACATTTGTTGATTCCTGTGTATGCACTAAAAAAAAGCCCCACAAAGACACCACAACAACAAACAATAGAATACAAGGGGAAGATGTAGGCCTAATGACCAGGCCTCAAAATGTCATGTTCTCTCATCACAATTTTCACCCACAATTTGCAAAAGGTTGTATTTCAAGCTGTTGCCAATATTACATAATTGCACCCCATGAAAAGAAATGATTTCACCCATACTTGAAATTGAAGGGGAGCCAAAAGGGAGCTAACATCAAGGGTTTACCCATAATATATTGGGTAGGTAATCATTGCTCCAACTTAATGCCAATCTTGATGGATTATATCTATGCATTTTTGGTTAACATTTGGTGGACCATTTCATTTCACTGAATAAGTATCATGATCATCTTATGCGATAACCCTTCCCCCACCTGGTTGATCTACGGATTACCTTTTAGGCAGGATTGGTCGATGGAGCAGGGTTTTTGGTTTTTCTTTTGTATGTTGCTTATTTGTGTGTGAATTTTGAACAATTTTTGAAATTCATCCAGAAAAAAAAAATCAAAAAAAAGAAGAAAAAAAAGTCAATTTAATTTAATTTAAAAAAAAGAAAGAGTTTTTGTAAAGACCCCCCCCCCACCTCCTCTGTAGATCAGGTTTTCCCCCTTAGCCTCATGGCCATTTTGAGTATGTGACTGACCACCCATTAATCCATTTAATCCTTCACAGAATTTAGTTTTGAGCGAGGATAAGGATGAAGATGCCCAACTAAAGGCCTTGCTTAGTAAGAACCACGGCACAGCGCCAGGTGATAAGTCTGTACGCTCAAGGACACGTGGAGGCAGATCATCATCGGGTAAGCATTGTAAATCACATTTGTGTATCTGTGCTGTAATGATACATCAAGTGACTTATAGTATACTAAAGAGAACAAGTTTGAAAAGTATAGTAGGAGTATAGAAAGAATATCCTTGCAAATGCACCTGCTTGGAGTCGAACCGGAGCGATAGATTAATGTTCTAGAATACTTGTAAGAGAAAGGCCACTTATTTACCTCCACTCCCTCTCCCCTCAACACCATATCCCCTCCCCTCCACCCCTTTTCCCCTTCCCTCAACACCCTCTCCCCTCCACCCCTTCTCCCCTCTACCCCTTCTTCCCTCCTCTCCACCCTTTTCTCTTCCCCTCCAACCACTCCACACCCTCTCCCCTCCACCGTTCTTCCTCTCCCTCCCCTTTAAACCCCTTTTCCCTTCCCTCAACACCATATCCCCTCCACCCCTTCTCCTCTCCCCTCGACCCCTTCTTCCCTCCCCATTCTTCCCTCCCCTCCACCCTTTTCTCTTCCCCTCCAACCATTCCATACCCTTTCCCCTCCCCTCCACCGTTTTCCATCCCCTTCCCCTCAAACCCTATATCCTCCACCCCCCCCTCCCATCCACCCCTTTCCCTCCCACTATCATGGAAGCGATCAAACAAGACCTTCTTCTAACGATGCGTAAATTGACATACCCAGTGATCAGACATCTTTTAAATAACGTGATTACTGTTAAATGTGCCTTTCCATATCATTTGACACGCAAAGATTGATCATGTTACGTCAAGGGTGAAAGATTGAATGCTGTTGAGCGGCATAGCAATCATGCGATGTGTATTCTTGGATTCAAGTGACATTTTCAGGATGTGAATATTTCATTGAGTTTTGGTTGTCAGAATGACAATGTGTGAGTTGTCTGTGAGGGTGACAGGAGCCCTCTGTTGATAGCAGTCAGTTGATTTAAAGGGGCGGTGATATTGAGAAACTTTTCATTGGACTTGGGTTCTCTGGGTAGACTATAGTTTGATCAGTTCCAAATTGGCGGGAGCCCTCTGTTGATAACAGTCAGTTGATTTAAAGGGGCCGTGATATTGAGAAACTTTTCATTGGACTTGGGTTCTCTAGGTAGACTATAGTTTGATCAGTTCCAAATTGGCGGGAGCCCTCTGTTGATAACAGTCAGTTGATTTAAAGGGGCTGGTGATATTGAGAAACTTTTCATTGGACTTGGGTTCTCTAGGTAGACTATAGTTTGATCAGTTCCAAATTGGCGGGAGCCCTCTGTTGACAACAGTCAGTTGATTTAAAGGGGCAGTGATATTGAGAAACTTTTCATTTGACTTGGGGTCTCTGGGTAGACTATAGTTTGATCAGTTCCAAATTGGCGAGCCTCATTACAGCAGCGAATTAATACATAAGGGTGTGGGTGCAACGCGTACGCTTGGATTACTTTTGCGCGCGGAGAGATAAAAAAACGAACGTTATTTACCAATTTGGAACTGATCGAACTATATTATAGTTGGATTTCCCCCCCCCCCCAAGAGTAGGCCACTAATATTTTTTTGAAAACCATATTCGTCTGACTGGATTCGAACCTGTAACCTTTGTAACACTAGCACAATGCTTGTATCCATTGGGCTACAGAGGCAACCAAAAAAAAGGAAAACAAGATGATAAGGCTAATGAAAGTAAATTACGAGTTTTCCGTTACTTTCTTTTTGCTGAGTGATGAGGCAACTTTTTCATTATTCATTATTCATTATTTGATCAGATTTCATTATTGACATGTAAATGCATGGTTGATCAACCCATATTTATACGGGGGCTTCACGAAAGGTATTTACAATAAAAAAAACCTGCTTTTGAGTTTAGTTCCCAGTTTCATATTTTACAAAGTGCAAAATATGTTTGAAATTGCTAAAACTCGCTTCAATAATGTTTTGAAAATATATATAATGATTTTTTTTGCAATCTTGAAATTTTGATGCGGGTGAAAAAAAGTGACGCCGGCGGGTAACGGGAAACTCAAAATTGACTTTCAGGCGCCTAATCTAAATAGGACTGTGAAAGAAAGTGTGGGGGGGGGGTGGGGGTGGGGGTAGTATAGATACCAGACTGTAGGTATGTTAAGTTGCAGTTGATCTTTAAATTTCTAGCAAAACTCATCATTTAGGAAGTTGTGTTTTGATTTAACAAATGTTTACTTACTGGGTCAGTGAAATTGCACTGTCTCCATTGAATATATACTTGAGGTGGTATATCCCCCGTTTAAGCCAAAGTCCCTTTGATTCCAACTAATATAGTAATATTGATATGTAAAGTGAAGTGTTAGGATTGACCACAAAGGTCTTGGTGTTAATAATAATAATAATAATAATAGTGACAAGGCACATATCCACTCTAAATAAGAGCGCTCAAGGCACAAATATAAAATACAATATAATAGAAAACGATAAACAACAATAAAACTACTTAATTATTACAAAATGTCTCAGACATCAGATGTGTTTTCAACTAGGGTTAAAGGTCAGATGTGTTAAAGGTCAACTAGGTCAACTAGGGTTCAATGGGAGTCAATATGCAATTAAAGTCAGCGTCATAATGCTATGGACATGATTCCACCAATGCGTGCGTAAACCCGGAAATGTGTACCATTTCCCCAAAAAAAATAACGGCGCATCCTGAAATTGATAAATCTTCACACACACGCATGCTTGCGCATTTCATGCATCTGGACACAGCTCCGCGAACAACAACAAAACACGCTCGCGTAAAATAGCTTGAATTTCATCCGTAACATAGCATGACAGTGACTATGTACCGAATGATTTCATACATGCCCCTGAAATTGACCGTCACAAATGCATACATTGTGTGCCGGTATTAGCAGCTATTGGATGCTGCAAGGAAAACAGGCAGCTTGCTCTGTTCGAGAACTGTTTATGATTTATATTATTATTTTCTTCAAAGATAGCATAGCAATAAGTCCTCATATGCCTGTAAATAGAAATTTGTCATTTGTTTCTATACAACAGGCTTTTCGGTGGTTTTAACACTTTCCACGCGGCAGGCGTGTGCAGAGGACATTCCAAAATTTCACAAAAATTTCACAATTATTCAATTTCATCACCATATTCGGAATCACCATGAGAAATGCATTAATATAAGTACAAACATGCCTATAGTATTGATTCAATAATTCTTGAGATAGACTTTAAAAATTGGGAAAGGTTTCTAATAAATCTATTTTGTATATTGGTCAAACCAATAGCCGTGTGGAAAGCGTTAAGAAGAAAACATATGCTATTCCATTGGATCTATATGTTCACAATTATCAATTGCCTTTTTTATTTTCAAATCTCTAGAATGCGAGCAACAACAAAACACGCTCGCGTAAAATAGCTTGAATTTTGACCGTAACATAGCATGACAGTGACTATATACCGAATGATTTCATAAATGCCCCTGAAATTGAACAAAAAAAGGGGTCTATGGGCCATGGGGGTTAAAACCCATAGCCCCCCATTTTTTGGAAAATTTTGGCATATTTCTCAGAAGACAACCTCTTATTTTTTATTTTTGTTACAAATTCACCAAAGGCAATTTTACACACTCTTCACCTAACGATCCCTGCCTTTATAATATAAGCGCAAACTGCCTATATGTATAACACAGGGTTCGAAAATACCACCCGTACACCAATATCCATTTGATTGAGTGCTTTACCCCCCTCCCCTCTGGGATTTTACCATGCAACACTAGCTCTCATCTTTGATATATTGGCAATACCTACTTAAATCCTAGGCCGGTTGCCACCTTTGCTCAAAAACTAAATAGCACACTTTATTTAATACTGTTATCATATCAAAATTGTTTTAAAGAGAAAAACAAAGTTGTCTCATTTTATAATTTTACATGTATGAGAGAGGATGTTTTTAGAGTACCCTCGCTTTGTCAATTCATTATCTATAAGTACTGCAGCCAATATCTATTAACACTTGACGCACGGCTGTTAGTTTTACCATATCAAAAACAAGTTTTCAGAAACCTTTACCAATTTTCAAAGTCTAAGGATTACTGAACTGGTACTTGGCATGTTTGTACTTATTTCAATGCATTTCACATGATGATTCTAAATATGGTAATGAAAGTCAACAATTTTGACATTTTTGAAACATTTTGTGAAATTTTGGAATGTCGTCTGCAGACGCCTGCCGCATGGAGAGTGTTAAAGAGAGAATACAAATCATCTGCAATTTATTAACAGTCATTTCCTGGTTGATCTGCTGAACAACGCCGTGGGCAATTGTTACGTTATGGTTCGATATGCGCATTGTTTCGTAGTCATTCGTGGTTATTTGTGTTACAAGTGCCATTATCTTAAGACAACAGCAAGATGCTATTTTAGGGTTTTTTTCAGAAACGGTAAATTGCTTTCTTGTTTTGTTGGCATTTTATGGTTAACTATAAAGTAGTTATGCTGTCATGTTTGGTTGAATGCATTGATCTAAAGTGTTTTTATAACATGTTTTTGTGGGGGTTTGTGATGAGGCGTTGTGATTTCACAATTTTTTGTGAATTAGCTCACTGCTTAATATTCTTTGTAAGTTGGCTTAATTTGAAACAAACTGTGGTAAATCATAAGCTGAGTTTTAGCAATCATAAACCAGTTATGACCGGATTAAGTTGGTATGACCAGCCATGAACTGGTGATTACCAGTTATGACTTGTTTTGAACCAGATATATGGCCAATCATGAGTCATTTATGGCCATTCAAGTCATCATCAGGGATGAAGAAACAGTTATGAGTCCAGCTATGATGCAGATACAACTATGACTTATTATCACCAGTTACAAACCAGTTATGACTATTAACAGTTATGACTAGTTGTGGCCAATTATGTACCAGTTATGAACCATTTCCAACTATTTCCAACCAGTTATAAATGAAGTAGATATGACTATAAATAACGATGCAGGTTTTTGGGCTACAAAACGGACCCAGGCTATATAACGAGGCGAATATACTCGCCGAGTGTCGACTGACAGCCGTGGTGTAGTGGCTAGGATCTGGGCCCTGGTACTGGAGGTCCGTGGTTCAAATCCCGGGGGGTCAGGTGATCTTCCTGGTGAATTTTTGGGGTCGGAAAAGAAATCTGTTGCCGTGTGGTGATCTAGAGTTAGGGTTAACCATTTATATACTATGAAGTGGTAATGACTCGTTGTGTTCAGTTATGGACCAGTTGTGAACTAGTTATGAAGTATAGGCATGATCATATATGTGACCTGGCACCACAAAATGAGAGTAAAGTAGCAACAACAAAAAGAAATGATTTTTCACATTTTCAGAAAGTAGATCAGATGTCCTCAGGTTTAAAATGACACCAAAGTTGTTATAATAGGCCATTCCAAAGTAAAATTATGATTAATTGAAGTTAATCACCACTGAATTATTGAATTGGAGAAAAAGGCCTTCAAAGTCAGTGAAGCTTATCGTCACTTGGCTCTCCAAAATATTCTGTGAAAACTTAATCGAAAGATTGTTTATGCCAAAGACCTCTTATTAAACGGCCTATCATTGGTTCATTTGGGAATTTACAGGGTTCAAACTACTATTACTAGCTCCGGAAAGCCCTGACCTTTAAGACCATACCAAATTTGCCATAGGGGAAACTATTTTAAACCTGTAAAAATGACGATGTAAACAAGGTAATTTCGAGACATTTTCCCTCTTATTGCGTTCATTTCTCGAGATGTAAGAATAAAATGCCCTCTCTAAAATTACTTTAAAAACATATTTAAACCCAAAATATTTTCTTAATACTTAGTAATGTGATACATAAATAATTTGTCTTTCCGAAAATGAAAAGATCTCATTTTCTACCTTCTCTTGTCAAATTGACTATTTTAGGCCATAACTCAAAATCAGCCCAGCGACTTTACGCTCATTTTGTCAAGCCAGGTCACATATGATCACTTTTAACCAGTCAGCACTGTTTATGGACAGTTTCGAATTTGTTACGAAGCTACCACAAACCATTTTTGACTCACCTTTATCCGTTGTGACCGGTTTGATAAGTTAAGATCCGGTTTTGACCAGCTATGAACCTGGTACATACATAACCAGTCATGAACTCTGGCCATTGGATCTCCGCGAAATGGACAAGTAATCACGCTAACTGAATTAGCTCGCAACATATACCCTACCACCGAAGAAAGCCCAATGCACACACCAAGCCATAGCAGAGAAATCCAATATGCATGATATCAATTCATAACTCCCCATAATAGCTAATTTATTAATTCACTTTAATGCTCTGGGATTGCCATGCAGTACAAATCCGATTGCAGTCTATCCCTTTAGGGAAAAGTTAAAAAAACGACAAATGTGATTCATGCTTTTCTTATATTTGATTAACAACCATGAGTAGATGTAATAATGCTGTGATGGACACGGTTTAATCTAATCATCGCTAGATGCACTGATGACCAAGCCAAGCAAGATATCTACGACGCAAAATGAACAGTAGGATGGAGCTTTCTACTTTCAAGCTGATTTTTTTTTCTCTTCGTACAGAGTCTTTTAATGGTCTTTCCAATCATTGAATTTTTTTCTTTTGGTTTATTTATTTTCCAGGGGATTGGGGGGGGGGGGGTAGGGGTGTGCCACTAGAGGTTTAAATGAAATCCTTAACCCCTTGTAAGGGTGATAATCTAATCATCGCTAGATACACTGATGACCAAGCCAAGCAAGATATATACGTCGCAAAATGAACAGTCGGATTGGGCTTTCTATTTTCAAGCTGATTTTTTTTCTCTTCGTACAGAGTCTTTTAATGGTCTTTCCAATCATGGAATAATTATTTTCTTTTGGTTTATTTATTTTCCAGGGGGTGGGGGGGGGGGTGTGCCACTAGAGGTTTAAATAAAATCCTTAACCCCTTTTAAGGGTGATTTTACGTTCCAAATTGACTGATTTGCCTTGGTTTCTATGCCATTTGGGATCCATGTTTCGGGTTTTCCAAAGCAGTCTAGAGCATTTTGGCAAAATAAGCGACCCATTAGAGCGGCACACATGAGTACCCTCGTCCGATTTTTGCATACCGATTGTTTCCGTGGACTTTCCAATCATTGAACAATTTGCTTGTGGTTTATGGATTTTCGGACCAAGTTTCCAATCGTATGTATCTCAATTGCCAAATATTTTCTGTGCACATCTTTATATCTGGAGATGCATGGCAATGTAAGAAACGCACACAAAAGTTTTAAAAAATCACTGCAAAAGATTTTAACTTTTACAGGATATGACCTCTTGTGTTCTGTCAAAGGTTTTTCTCTCCACAATCATTTTGTGGTTTTACAATCACTACAACAAACATGCCTAGTATTGGTGCAGAAATCTTTGAGATAGACTTTGAAATGAAAGGTGGGAAAGGTTTCTGAAAAATCAGTTTTGTATTTGGTAAAACCAATAGCCACATGGAAAATTTTAACTAGCCACGGTGTGGCTCTCAAAGGGATTAAGCAAGTAAGCCACGGGAAAAGGTGTACCATATACATGCAGAATGTTAAAAACATAATGCCCAAGCTCTACAAATTACTTGCAGAATGCACATGTATATGTTAAATCTGGTACACATTTAGTTAAATGAGCAGGGATACGTGGTATGTGAAAGAGTTCAGTTTCTTGTGTCCCTTTGACACATTTCTTCCACAAGCTAAACTGGGACACATCAGCCAGTGTTAATGACATGAGCAGCAATACCTGGTATGTAAAAGAGTTCAGTTTTTTGTGTCCCTTTGACACATTTCTTCCACAAGCTAAACTGGGACACATCAGCCAGTGTTAATGAAATGAGCAGCGGGACCTGGTATGTAAAAGAGTTCAGTTTCTTGTGTCCCTTTGACACATTTCTTCCACGAGTTAAACATCAGCCAGTGTTAATGAAATGAGCAGCGGGACCTGGTATGTAAAAGAGTTCAGTTTCTTGTGTCCCTTTGACACATTTCTTCCACGAGTTAAACATCAGCCAGTGTTAATAAAATGAGCAGGGATATCCGGTACGTGAAAGAGTTCACCCACCCCCTTCTCACCGAGTGAATACAATTGGAATATGTAACCAACTGCAAATCAATGTGGCTAGTAAGACCTATATGTGACAAAAGCAAACTTGTAGTAGGGTGCCTTTTTACAGGATGTTTCAGTGAAAAGCGTAGTTTTTCCCCGGCTGTATACCACCACTTCTAAATCGCCTTCTTAAAGGCATTACTGATATTACCGTGAATCCAAGATGTCTGCTGGCTGTGTTGGTACACTAACCCTTGAACTTGGTAGACACAGCCCAAGCATGAGAGGGCGCTGTGACTCCATGTAGCCAGAGGGGGCCTGATGCTGAGTGATGCTGCAACAATAACTGCTGTTAATCGAAACATATTAACTCTTATTTTTTACCCTGTTAGCGTTACCCATTGCAAACATTTTAAGCGTGGATAATGAAAATAGGTGAGATTGAATGAGAGTATTAATAGTACTAAGAAGATAATAGCACTAAGAAGATTGTTTGTTTAGCTTTTATTAAAAGGGGAAAAATAATAGCTGAGCTCTGCATTTCAAAGCCAATTAATGGGATTGCGATTACCATACCATTCATCATAGATTCTATTTTGATGTTATGTGCTTTAGGGAAATAAATATCCCCTTCTGAAAACCATATTATTTTGGTCAATAAAAGTACTTTTCCAAAATAGGTTTTTGGTGACGCTCCCAAAAGGTTCTTTTCGGTGGGTGAGCGTTTCAGTTTTGATGTCAGCTTCTTTATTAGTGCTCACTAAAAACAATAGGGGTCAGTTAGTAGATCTAACTTGTATTGTTTTATTTGGAGCCAGTGTTCCCCCTAATAAGGCCATATGATGCCAAATTAGCCCTGCACTTTGGCAAATTGGCCTTACAGAATTTGAGAAATTTCTTGTTTGAGCAAGTGAGCCACTTTTTAGCAGATGACTGATGAATGTGGCACACACTCCAAGCTTAAAAACCTTATGCAGGCGTCAGTGTGCATCTTGAACCTATCCTCCTCAAGGATAGTCAAAAATTAGACACATAAGCTTTGCCTATAGTTATATTTTTAGGTGATGAATCTTGACCTAATTGATAGTATGGACAGGTGAATCTATGACGAATCTTTACCTATATGTCATCAGCTTCTCCCATATATTACATAGAACAAACATAGTGCACTGAGGTGAATCTTCACCTGATGAGTTGCAGGTAATTAACGCTTTCCATGCGGCAGGCGTCTGCAGACGACATTCCAAAATGGTCACAAAATGTTTCAAAAATGTCAACATTTTTGAATTTCACTACCAGATTTGGAATCACCGTGAGAAATGCATTGAAATAAGTACAAACATGCCTAGTATTGGGTTAGTAATCCTTGAGATAGACTTTGAAAATTGGGAAAGGTTTCTGAAAAATCTGTTTTGTGTATGGTAAAACTGACAGCCGCGTGGAAAGTGTTAAGAACCAATCTTGCAATGACCTAATTGTTCCCGAAAGAAAGGTGAATACAGGTGAAGGCTTGAGGACGGTAGGGTTGGTCATGTTTTGCTGACCAATACAACTCTTAGTCTATATCATTTCTTGAGACAAATACAGCTCTAGAAAAATGCAAGCTTGTTCCGCTGCTGCTTCTACTCGGAGAGAGAAAAAAATGTAACGGTAACCCTTTAAACATCAATCAAACAATTTCATTCACTCTCTCTCACTTTCACCCAGCCTCCTTTTTTTTTAAGTGGGGATCTCATGAACGCAGGCAATTTAGCATCACTCCATTGATACGCCACTGTCACGTTATATGAACAAGTATAAACCACTCATGAGAGGCAAGAGACATTTAGGACGCATGCACTTTACAACATTTTATGCAACTGTAAATGGGTCGTGTTTCGGTGTGATTCTTTTTTACGTATGGCACCCTCTGGGTGGAGGCTGGGGGGATCGAAGTTGCCCATGTGACACCTTTTTAAAGCTTTTTTTTTGCGTACAGTAAGAGGAGAGATTGGTTTAAAGGTGTACTGGTTCATTTGGTGAAGATGATGGTCTCTCGGAGATTGTTTTCTCGCAATTAAATTTTATCGAATTGATTTTTTTCCCTTCAAAACTCTCATACCATTTGTTTTATAGTATGGAACGTTCCTAACATTTTTTCTCAAATACTGTTGTTACTTACAGGGGCGAATTTTAATTGGGGAGGGCTGGGATTAGGAAGTATTTTAATACTCAAAAGCTTGGGCTTCTGAACTGATTTAGTTGATAAATAAGAGGTTTCACTTCACTTCAGATCTTATATTTTACTTGGTGAAAACTCACATTTATGTTAACAAATTTATAGTTTTAGATTTTCCGTATGATATCCATATTGTGATAAAAATGTGGGGGGGGGGGGGGTGTCTTAAGAATTGTTGCAGTCCAAAATACATTGATGAGCCAAAGATCTTAACACTTTCCACGCGGTAGGCGGCTGCAGACGACATTCCAAAATTTCACAAAATGTTTAAAAAATATCAAAATTATGGAATGTCATTACCATATTTGGAATCATCTTCAGAAATGCATTGGCATAAGTACAAACATGCCTAGTATCGGGTCAGTAATCCTTGAGATAGACTTTGAAAATTGTGAAAGGTTTCTAAAAAATCTGTTTTGTGTATGGTAAAATAATAGCCGCGTGGAAAGTGTTAATACTAGAGTCTATTTATCTTCCTCTGGAAAGCAATGTAACTTTACAGGCGCAGCACTAGCGCTTGCATATGTATCTTTCGTTTTCCTACGCGTGGTGTATATACGCCAGCGTCTTGCGAGGGCGCACGTGTACGTTTATTCACTGCAATCAGCGAGTGGTGTAGATGACGTCACTCTCTTGTGGATGTGAAATAGGCTATCACTATTATAGTAGAGGAGGTCTTCACTGCACCATGTTTATACCACTTTCCAATGTCAACACTCCTGGAGCTCTCTTTGAGTTATTACTGATGAAATAATGCAGGGATTTGATTAAAAAACCTGTGCCTTATTATATCCATCAAAGGCGTATAATTGAGTAAATCTGCTGTTACTTCAACACCTGGGTTTTGATATTGCCAAGAGGATCGTTTTAAATTTAAAATTAAAAAAAAATGCACACAATTTGGAATTTTGTTGCGCTTTTCGTTCAAAAACTGATTTCCCCTGTACAACTTTGCTTTCTTCATCATGAAGTCAAAAAAAAATGTTTGGTTGCCCTCCAGAGAGAAAAAAATTGTGGGTAGTTTTTTTTTTTATATACCGGGCTTCGACAAAAAGTGCAATTTATACATGGAATGTATAAACGCAATATTTTTTACTTACATTTGATAAATTGGACTTCAAAACAGTTCATAGAATTTATTTCTACATCTTTGGAACAAAATATGTGCAAAATTATGAAATTTTCTGAGTTAAAAAATATTTAAAAACCCCCCCCAAAAAACCCTGTTTTTTCGTGTTTTTTTGGTCGGTCGCAGAGGGCAACCAAACTTCTTTTTTGAGGGGCCTGATGCCAAGAAAGAAAGAATTGGATGATGTGTCTCTGGCATTACATTTGTAAATAGAATGCCTACGAAACACCCATATTTATCTATTTGGCCTTCGGGAACGAATCAGGATGTGACTGATGTTATTGTTTTAATGCGAAAAAAGTGCTACACAAGGTTTCAAAAGTAGCACCTAAAAAGGTTCTTATGTGGAATTAACCAAAATGGTTCTAAGAAGTGCCTAAAAAGATTCTTTCTTGGTGTACAGAACCTAAGTTGGGTTCTTTCTATAACCTTATCATTTATTGAACCTTTTTTTAATGATACTGAGGGTGCTACATACAGGCTATGGTGCAAATAGTTCTGAGAATAATTAAACATGGTAATTATGCGCTTCATTTTTTATTGCTGCTTTTTAAAAGTTAATCTTTCAATTTCCAAACTAATTACTCAGAATTATTAATTGCTACAACGACACTTGATGATTAGAGCTGGTGATTAAAGCCTGACCTGCCAAGAACGTGACGGCAGAATCAGGTCGTGGTGGTCATACAATTTGTTATTGTCCATTGTTGTTGTAGCATTGTCCACGTCCATTTCCCCCCGTCCGTCCAACGGGACATTTGTATTCCATTAAACATACCGACACTCGACTAAAAAGCAGTTTTAAAGTCTGCGAGTCGTTATAGAGTGTTACAAAAGCAGCCGTCTTTATTTGACTAGCTGTAGCCGTTCGCAAGCACAAGTGTTATGGGGCTGTTAAATTTGTTTGTCCTAAGTCAGTTTATGTTCGTACGAGTGTTTACTTACACGGGCATTGCCATCTATTTGGGATGTAAATAACGTTCTGGCGAGGTTGATTGATTTTTGATATATAGGTGGATAAATACAAAAGTGTGCGCTTGAAGCGATTAAGCAGACAACTTGGAG
Source organism: Ophiura sarsii (assembly GCA_035610835.1). Lineage (NCBI taxonomy): Eukaryota > Metazoa > Echinodermata > Ophiuroidea > Amphilepidida > Ophiuridae > Ophiura > Ophiura sarsii. Next base: position 52,718,885 of record CM069458.1, on the reverse strand, counting down.
AGAAATTAAAGGTAAATGTTCTGACCGCTGGCTGGCCCGTAGTATTTAGTAGTTAACAGTGTCGTTAACACTTTCCATATGGCTATAAGTTTTACTACATACAAAACCAGATTTTTCAGACACTTTTCCAAATTTCCAAAGTCTATCTCAAAAATTACTGTACCAATACTAGGCATGTTGGTACTTATTTTAATGCCTTTCTCATGGTGATTCTAAACATGGTCATGAAATTAAATAATTATGAAATTTTCAAAACATTTTGTGAAATTTTGGAATGTCGTCTGCAGACGCTTGCCGCGTAGAAAGTGCTATTGTTCTGATTGCTGGCCCGATTTTCAACTTGATGTTTTCTATTTTACATGAAAGGTCATCCTTAAAATTGTCGCATTCCAAAGTTTGAGTTGCATAACTCCAATGGTTCTTATTTTTAGAAGCACAAGGTCACAATAGGTTTGCACAAACTGGCAGGCGGTTAACCTTCAATGGCAGTAATTCACCACATTTTAGCCTATAATTTCTAAATGGAACATTTCTGGCCCCTAAGATTTTACAGACATAATTTGAAAATATGGGTATTCTTCTGATATCAAGATATCTTGATGTGAATTTTTTTTTCATAGCAACAATATGAAAAAGGGAGGTTTGGAACATTCGCCTTTAAGATATTGTTGTGAAGTGGGAGATGGGAAAACACATGTTTTATGATGACTTGAGAAGTGAGGCGGCTATTTCTATTTAGAGTTTAATCAGTTCCAAATTGACGAGAAATATTCGGCTTTATCTTTGGCACGCAAAAACAATCCAAGCTTATGTACGCTCATGATTACGGCCACACGTGCGCGGTTTACGACATCACGCATATGATACACAGTGCACTTGTTGTTTTCACGCACTCCTGTGTCCTTCTGTGTTCATTCGCTGCTGTAATGAGGCTTTTTGCCAATTTGGAACTGATCAAACTATTTAGGTATGTGACCGAAGGGTTATGGTCTTTGTGCTAGAGGTCCCTAGTTCAGTGTATTGCAGGCATTGTGTACGTAGGTAGGCCTACTGTAAAAGTGGTTATTTTCGCACAATTAATTTTTACGCTTTACCGATTTTGTCAAACTTCACTGTTTCGCTTGTTTTTAAATTCACGATTTGTAGCATCATCGCATAGCCCTATATGCAAAAGAAATATATTAGTGTGCTATTATTTTTGCTGTAGCTCATTCAAGCGCAAAAAGCGTGAACATTTCCACTTTTACAGTTGTTGATTGTGATTGAAGTTGGGGTTGAAAAAAATGCTAGAAGAGAGCATAGTTCTCCAAGGGTCATGGTTCAAGTATTTGTAAGGTAACGTGCTTCGATATGATTCAAGTTTTTCCAAATTCATTCTGAAATTAATTTGTAACATAAGTAGCACGCCAGTTTTTGTTGTATTCTGTACACTTTGCACAGGGGACTCTATTAGAATACAGCAGTACCGATTTTCTTTAAAAAATACAGATTTTGACAGACTGGGGGAAAATCCTAGTTTAAAAAAAAGTCGAGTGAACAGTTTGCTGTAGATTTTCAATTCACGACTGTCATTGCCATCAATCGTGCGGATAATATTGTGCACCGATGAGCCAATAATAGACTACTTAACTTCACAAATGTGCAATGGTTTGTAATGTCTTAACGGCTTACTCAAGGTTGCCTTTTCCATGGCAACGATGTGTGTGGTTTTTTTTGTCTCGCCTGGACTGTGTATTAAAGATACATAGAGCATGTTTCTACTGGGCAGGGTTATAGCTACGTCGGTCGGGTGTACCGGCACTCACGCTGGCCAGGCGGCACTCTTTAAAAAATTAAGAAATACATTTTTAATTTAAAACAAGAAATTATGTGGCAGGAACCCTCAAAGTACATTAAAAAACCTAAAAAACCATTAAGAAGGCCTCTGGACCCCATGCCATGATCCACTGCACTTCGTTCGCAGTCAGTAAAATTACCCACACTCAATCTGGCCTTGCTATAACCCTGTCTACTGGGCAACTTAACAGTAATTAATGGTATTTACCAGCCTTTTTCACACAGTAGAAACGGTCAAATAACGCTAATTAAGGCCAAATAAAGAAGAAGGTCCGTCTCAGAAACATTTGGCAAAAAAGCTTAGTGCTGTGCGATTTTTTTATTTTTTTTAAATTTTTAGAAAAAAGGCTATGAGGTATGCACATTTTTGTTGTTGAATTTTTGTTGTTGCTTATCCAAGCTTACAGAGACCTTTTTAAAAAAAAATTTTGTAAAAAATAATAAAAAATCAACAACAAAAATATAACGCTAAGTTTTTTTAAATTATGTCACAGTAAGAAGTCATAGCTAACTGCAGCATATAGTGTTTCCTCTGACTCTCTTATCAGCTTTTGATTTTTTCGAGAGAGACAGATGTCCCCTTTCATGAGTGATTGATAGATGGGCTATGCGTATTGCCCTATATTGATTTATCCGGCAACATATGATAACTGGTGACAGTTATAGATGCTACTTTTGTACGCACAATAACGAGACATAACAACTGCAGCAATGTGATTCCTCTGACTCTTTTCATCAGCATCCCCTATGCACCCCTCCCCATTTGCACCCCTCCCCCTTCCCCCTATGCACCCCTCCCCTTATGCACAGATTGATAGATGAGTGATTTTGTCCCTTTTTACGCACAATAAGGAGAGGTAACAACAGCAGCAGTGCGATTCCTCTAAATCCTCTGACTCTCTTAATCAGCATCTGACTTTTGGGGAACTGACCAACCCCTCCCTCTATGCACCCCCTCCCCTATGCACCCCCTCTCCCTATGCACCCCTCCCCCTATGCACCCCTCTCTCATACCTAGTAGCGTACTTTGAAAATGATTGATAGATGGGTGATATTGCCTTATTGATTCACCCAGCGACATTTGATGACAATTGCGGATGCTACTTGTACGCACAATAAGGAGAAGTAACAACTGCAGCATATAGCGATTCTTCTTCTTGACTCTCTTACTGGCTTCTGTCTTATTGCTTGACAACTATGATGACTCGCGCACGCATCTATCATTGAGTGGATGGCTCTCAATTAGCTTAAAGTTGATGGTTGTGTGTTGTGTTGTTAAGATTGTCTTATAGAGCGTTGAAAAAACCCTGTTCAATGGGTGGAATGGACTTGCAGATACAGATTAATTGTTCTGACTTTTTCAAAAGAATTAAACATTTAAAAAAAAAATCAAAAAAAATCAAACAATTCCAAACTTTGTGAAAATTGTCAGAAAAATATCTCCAATTGGTCAGTCAAGCCTGTAGAACAGTCGCCCCTGTCCTATTGGAGGGGTGTGTATAACAACTTCGCTCTCTGGTGCTATAGTCAACATTATCCTATGGGGATGTAGGGGGTATATCCGGGGGGGGGGGGGGGGGGGGGGTACTCACGTATGTAAAGCATACGGGGACGTGCCGCTCCAGTGGGTCGTTTTTTCATGAGACATCCTTAGCCATGGGTAGGCTTTTCAACTGAAAAATCCTTAGACATGGGTCCTGTTTTTCTATTTTCGCGAAAATTTGCCAAAATTAGGTCTATTTTCGCCCTTAGAAATGGGTAGGGGTTTTGAATCTCCAGCGGCACACCCCCGACCAAACCAAATCCAATTGTTTGGCAATTGTTGGTATCCTTTTTATCACCCTTCAGATTTGTGGCAGTGTTTTAGCCATCGTAGCATCCAATTATTTGCTAGTACGATGACTATATGTCATGAAACAACTGATGAGACATAGCAAGGATGCTTGCACTTAGACTGGATCCTCCTGTCTTCCCGATTTTCCACACGGCCCCTGCGAGGGTGCTCAAATGTATTTGGTCCGCCATTTTTAAAGATGGTGGCCATATAGAGGGACGCGGGGGCCCAGTCTAGCTTGCACTCTGTGTGTTTCAATAACCCTAACTCTACTACACCACACGGCAACTGTGCGGAAAAAGTTTTTTAAAACCCGGCGTGCAGGTTTTTGGGCAACAAAACGGACCCAGGCTATATATATAACGAGGCGAATATACTCGCCGAGTGTCAACTGGCAGCCGTGGTGTAGTGGCTAGGATTTGGGCCCTGGTGCAGGAAGTCCGTGGTTCAAATCCGGTGGGGGTGGGGGGGGGGTCGGGGGGGTCGGGGTGACCTTTCTGGTGAATTTTGGGGGTCGGAAAAGAAATCTGTTGTCGTGTGGTGATCTAGAGTTAGGGTTAACAATTATTAGTGGAGCGTTGTGATGCTACCGAGGTAGGTGCAGCTGTATGGTTTCAAACAGACTAACAATGAAAGGAATCAAGAGAGTCAATAGTTGTATGGAAATAAAAAACATCCAGATCCGCAGTGTTATTTCTTGCAAATTTTGTGTCAGTGTTTTATTCAAAGCATACTATATGCATTGGCCAATTCCCCTTAACCCGCTGGGGCCGTCACAGACCGTAGACTTTGCAATAGTTTAATTAAGGAGAAAATTAATTTGTGACATTTTCTTGAGCTCTCTCTCTCTCTCTCTCACCACATCCGTTTACGTCCCCCAAGTCAACTGCCAAATGCCGCCGTCATTTTTTCAGCACCTATCTTCCAGAAATGATACGATGTGTTTAATCACTTTGAGCGTTGAGTTTCGTTCCCAATTTATCGCACGGAGGTTAAGTAACCCCCCAAGTTGGTGAGATGGTTATTTAGTGTATGTCAGCTCTGTTATCCGAGAGAAGCAATTCTGCCCTTTTATGGCAAAAGGATGTGTCTTAGATGTACTTTCATAATGATATACTTCCTTTTAACATGGATTGTGTTAACTCGGTTCAATAATCCTCACTTAGGAAAAGGTTGCAACTTGTAAAGACAATAAAAGTTATATACTGCTTTTTACCACTACATGATTAATGGAGAAAAAAGCGAACTTTGATCATGTTAGAAGGAAGTATACTGTTAGAAAACTACATATAAGATACATTCTTTTGCCATTAAAGGGCTGACTGCTTCAGTCACCATTGCAAGTGGTTTGATTTCACGACTGATGGCTCCGACTGATAAGATGGTCAAGATAATACGACGGTTTACCCTGTGTAGTGCATTGAGTCAGGTTTAGTATTTCCTGTCCATAAGGGAAACGAAACACTGCCTTCACGGTCTGCACTCCTATGTTTTGAAAATAGGAAAAAACCTATTAAAGGGGCATGAAGCGATGTGTTGGAGGCTGCGCCCTCAATTACTAGTATGATAAAAAGTGAGATTTGTATATTTTTACAATTGTATTACATGTATGAACTTAACACCTATAAGGATTAGGAAAAATCAGCCCTCTTTGAACAACAAAACGTCGATTCAATAATGCAGGTTGAGCCGTAACCAGCATTTTACCGTGGACAGTGTCCCCCTGCAGCACGCGTGATAAATAATGCGAACCATATTTATATAGAGGGCGTTTTAAAGAAAATGTTAAATAAATAGCGATGGTATTGTTTTAATCAAGTTTTGCTGTGGTTTTGTGAGTAGAAACAACAATAATGATAATTTTTAATGTTCATCTTGAATTCTGAATTAAAAAAAATCTTCAACACTACTTTGTGTCCCTTTAATAAGGTGCCAGAAAATAGGGAAAAAACTATTAATCAGGTGCTAATGATTAGACTTTTTTCTCATTTATCAATGTATTGTAGGCACATGAAGTCACGTAGTAATGTTACCAGGGTCGATCTCTGCTACAGCCAATTGATAACACTCATGTATCATTTTAAAATCTACAACCAATTGATCAATCAATTGTATAATGCACATGAAGTCATATGTGATGCGATCTGTGAAAACCCTTTGGATGTCGCAAAATGTGAACTAGGGATTATAGGTAAAATTAAATTTAAAAAAATTAAAATTAAAAAAATTAAAATTAATTTCAAATACTTTGTGTCATGATCTTTCATGAAATTTCACCTTCAAAAACTTACTTAAAGGTAGATGTTCCGATTTTCAACTTGAAGTTTTCTATTCTACATGAAAGGTCATCCTTAAAAAAGTCGTGTTCCAAAGTTTGAGTTGCATAGCTTATTTTAGACGCACAAGATGCTGTGAACTGTACCCATTGAGTGGTACACAAACTATATCGGTGGTTACCACCATTCGCGGTAATTTGACGTTATTTCATCGATTTCTCCGTAATTACACCGATTTAGGCCGTCAAATTTGAGTATGATGATGAGAAAAATACGAGCTTTCATATGATATGAAAATCTCCGTATGTTTGAAATAATTCTGTGTTACGAAAATGTGATCGGGTCATCTACCTTTAAGTCACTTTTATTATTAACCTTATAATGTTATTCTATTAAATTATGTATCTTTTTTGCCTGTTTTCATGATTTCTTGTTTTGTATTTTGTATGACATCACAATCATTATTCACTCATAACTTTTTTTTGTAGTGATCGTAGAAAAATGATCGAAACAGTTCTGTAATCAGAACAGTTTTAGCTTTCTCATGATATAAATATCTCCAATATGAAAAATACCACCATGTGTTGGGTTTTCACAGATCGCATCACATAGTAATGTTGCCAGATTCAGTCTCTGCTACAGCCAATCTACACAACTCATGTATCAATGGAGTGTGTGATATTACTGCCAGGCTCAATCTCTGCTACAGCCAATCGATACCACTCACGTATCAATCAATTGTATAAGGCACATGAAGTCATGTTATAATGTTACTAGGATCAATCTCTGCTACAGCCAATCTACTTCACTCATGTATCAATGGAGTGCAAGCCCATGAAGTCATGTAATAATGTTACTAGGATCAGTCTCTGCTACAGCCAATCTACAACACTCATGTATCAATTGAGTGCAAGCCCATGAAGTCATGTAATAATGTTACTAGGATCAATCTCTGCTACAGCCAATCTACAACACTCATGTATCAATGGAGTGCAAGCCCATGAAGTCATGTAATAATGTTACTAGGATCAGTCTCTGCTACAGCCAATCTACAACACTCATGTATCAATCGAGTGCAAGCCCATGAAGTCATGTAATAATGTTACTAGGATCAGTCTCTGCTACAGCCAATCTACAACACTCATGTATCAATCGAGTGCAAGCCCATGAAGTCATGTTATAATGTTACTAGGATCAATCTCTGCTACAGCCAATCTACAACACTCATGTATCAATCGAGTGCAAGCCCATGAAGTCATGTAATAATGTTACTAGGATCAATCTCTGCTACAGCCAATCTACAACACTCATGTATCAATCGAGTGCAAGCCCATGAAGTCATGTAATAATGTTACTAGGATCAATCTCTGCTACAGCCAATCTACTTCACTCATGTATCAATGGAGTGCAAGCCCATGAAGTCATGTAATAATGTTACTAGGATCAGTCTCTGCTACAGCCAATCTACAACACTCATGTATCAATCGAGTGCAAGCCCATGAAGTCATGTAATAATGTTACTAGGATCAATCTCTGCTACAGCCAATCTACTTCACTCATGTATCAATGGAGTGCAAGCCCATGAAGTCATGTTATAATGTTACTAGGATCAGTCTCTGCTACAGCCAATCTACAACACTCATGTATCAATCGAGTGCAAGCCCATGAAGTCATGTAATAATGTTACTATATGCTCAACGCTGACCCCATCAATCATTGATCGGGAGTGATGGAAAAGCGGCTGGCAATATTCGTTATTGAGAGCGTTCAGCATCTCCCTTGGCTCGACATAGAAAATGCATGAGATTCGGGTGGAATTTCCGATGGATTTAGAGCAAATGGCATCGGGGCTTTGTTGTTTTAGGTGTTGTTTTCGGGAGTAGAATTTGTCAAGGGACGGTTTGACGAATGAGGCGGCGAACATGTCACACAAAGGAAGGAGGCGTCAGGGAACTCCTAATACAAGTCCGTCCAAGGGAGAACAAAAATCTAGATTAAAAGGTGTGACAGGACTACCCTCTGCTGACCTGCTTCAAATGAGCAGTGCTTACAGAAAGTAACTTACTAGACAATTAATGTGACCCGTCACATCAAAATGGACATGTTTGAGGCCTGAGTTATTGGTATGACTTAAAAGAGCACATTTTACGCTTTGAAATTACACAATGTTGAAGGTGATCAGACTTTGTAATCACAAGATATGATTTGAAGAAGCATATTTGTGTCTATTATTTTCTTTATAATTCACCAAATAAATTGGCCTCTATCTCTAAACTGTGTTTGCCGTTGCCGACAACATGTCCTTTTTGACGCGACTGGTCACAAATATAGTAAACATTTTAAAACTAAAATATGCTTAACATTTTAAAGCTATAGCTCCAACTATTGAGTAATTCTAGCTAATTTTAACCCAAACACAAATCAATTTCAAACTTTGTTTTATATATCTGTAGCTTCCCATAACTATGTGGCTATTTGCGCTTACTGAATTACTCAATTGAACATGAACACCATAGCTTCCATGGCTTAAGGACATGGTCGTTCAACACTTTCCACACGGCAGGCGTCTGCAGACTACATTCCAAAAGTTCACAAAATGTTTCAAAAATATCACAATTATTGAAATGCATCCCCATATTTGGAATCGCCAGGAGAAATGCATTATAATGAGTACAAACATGCCTAGTATTGGTTCAGTAATTCTTGAGATAAGGCTTTGAAATTGGGAAAGGTTTCTGTCGTATATGGTAAAACTAATAAGCTGCATGCACGCAAAGTGTTAAAACATTGACTGGTAAGGCCAAAAAAAAAAGAAGGTTTGACTCAGAGATGACATGAGAGACTGAAAATCTAATGCGGTCTGCGGATTTTTTATTTTTTTCATTTTTTAATTTAGACCTGATCGTCATTTGTTTGGTCAAAAAGTTGGATTTTGCAAGATTTTTTTGAGAAAATTGAAAAAGAAAAAAAATTGGAAAAAAAATTTGGGAAAAAAATTGGAAAAAAAAATTGGGAAAAAAAAAAAAATCCACTAAAAAAAAAAGCTTACGCGGGCGGTTTCGGGAATGCGCGCGGGTCATCTGAGACAAACTCTTTTTTTTTTGTTGGCCTAAACAATCCAAACTGTCAGGTTGCTCGATGGTGATTTCTTGATGCTCTCCAACTCTCACAATGACGGAGCGAAAGGAGATGGGGAAAAGAGAAACAAACGGTGACAAAAACGGGTGTCAAATACCTTTGAGAAATGCAAGGTTTGAAGGGTATGCTTAATATGATCGGGCATCCATTACAAATCAAAAGAAAAAAGAAAAGACAGAACAAATATAACACAACGATTGGGAAAAATCCAGCAGCCGCAAAGTGTAAAACCGAGGGTCATTATAACTGTTTTAGCGTGATTAGGTGATCAATCATGGCGCCTAAATATCTCATTTGCTTTGTAGGGTCATGTGTCTTGTGGATGTCAAACACCTTTGGAGTTGATTAATATTTAAATGATTCGGAAACTGTAGCCTGTGCTAATAATTGTGCTTAGAGGAGTTTTTGGTTTGGTTTTGGTTTGTTGTTTGTTTTGGTTACCATATGGAGAATACATACATTTATTACCCTATCAAAGAGGTTTACGTAACTCCAATGAAATAGCAGATCCCTGTTTTGGTTGGTAAAGTACCATAAAGTACATAGAAATTAACATAATGTGCGTTTAGCATTGAGATAAACCAGTGGGTCACATAAGCGCTATAAAAGTGCAAAAGTGCCTTTAATATCGTGTGATATCCCATTTGTCATTAGCAGTAGGGTGTTGTCCTGTTGATGATAAGAGAACGCTGTTGAAATAAATAATCCTTGTAATCTTTGCAATTTATCATTTTGTGTACTGTCAGTTCATTCATCTGTTATTAATATATTCATGATCATTTATTGGTGAAAAGGATAGTTCATGGCAATGGCAATATCCAGTGTTGCCTGGGGGGGGGGGGGGGGGGGGGAGAAATGAGATAGTTAGGTCATTTCAGATATAAGTAATGAACTCTTGAAGGGAGTAACCTCATTCTAGCATCAATCATAGTGTGGCATTCACTGCAGGGATAAAAGCTGAATCCCTCCTGTCTTCATTCAAGATAGAGAGATGGGGGGGGGGGGGGGGGGGGGGCTAAGACTAGGTCCCCACGTCCCTCTATATGACTTCCATCTTTAAAGAATGGCGGACCAAATCCAGGGACTGGGAATGTCCAAAAAGCGAGCAAAAGTGTTGTGGTGGATATCCATGACAATTCCGCTCATTTCTAACTTTTACTCAAGTCTGCCCGACAACAACACAGAGGCTCCTGATAAGTCCAATTTAAACTGTAACTCATTATGACAATCGTCACGCTGCACCAGCCCCAAGAAGAAAAATTGACTATTTTTATATTTAGCATGGCATCAATTAGCTTAATGACAGACGACACCAAATGCACATGCTATCTTCAGTAGATAGCATTAACGCTTTCCACGCGGCAGGCAGCTGCAGACGACATTCCAAATGTTCACAAAATGTTTCACAAATGTCAAAAATATTGAATTTCATTACCATATTTGGAATCACCATGAAAAATGCATAGACATCATAAGTACAAACATGCCTAGTATTGGGTCAGGAATCCTTGAGATAGACTTTGAAAGTCGGGAAAGGTTTCTGAAAAATCTGTTTTGTGTATGGTAAAAATAATAGCCGCGTGGAAAAGTGTTACGATAAAATGTCACACGATTAAAGGCATATTATGTGATCTTTTCCAGAGAGCGCCCTCTATTCATTATTTTTTTATAAAGTAGATTTTCTTGCAGATTTACATTTCTGATCATAAATCATACATACATTCCAAGTTACAGAGCGATACGATTCCTAATTACCTCAAAATCATGGTTTTAGAGTGAATTTAGAGTGAAAATAATAAAGTTTATTTTCACTCTAAAATCATGATTTTGAAGTAATTAAGAATCGTATCGCCCTGTAACTTGGAATGTATGTACGATTTATGATCAGAAATGTAAATCTGCAAGAAAATCTTCTTTCAATTTTTTTTTCGATGTTGAGGGCGTTCCCTGGAAAGATCACATAATATACCTTTAAAGGGATTTTAATCATTAGTAGATATCTTTGGAAATTGCTCTTTCTTGCATTGCTTCCTAAAGCAAACTTCCTTTTTAGCTGGGAAGCACACATGGTATTTCAGTCCAGCTCTGTTGGCACCGGGAGTTATATACTAAAATGTTCCTCACAGCAGGGCTACGAAATCGGCGGGAAATGGTGTAGTTTGTAGAATGCAACCTAGGGGGACATCCTTTACAATGTGGTTGTTAAATCAACCTTTAACCTCCTTTTAGGGTCATCTCCACCAAAATGGACACATGCTCCCCTTCCCAGCGATATATTTATTGTGTACATATCCGGAAAAAACCCAGCAGGCATGATCGTACACATTTGTAACTGTAAATTAGCAATAGCGCCTGTAAGCTATAGAGTCACTAAATGTATGACACCAAATGAACTTCTTCAGTAGATAGCAATAAGATAACATGTTACAAAATTCAGGTCAGGTCAGTGTCACCATCAGCAGATCGCTTGTGCAATCGCTATCTTTTCTCCATCATTTATCCTAAGGCGGCGAAAAGCAACACTTTTTAAAATAAAAACAAATTGTAACCTAAAATGTCACAAAAATCTGCAAAAAATCAGGAAATGTTTAAAAAAAAAACAATTAAAAAAAAAAACGACAACTTTTTGGCCAAAACAGCTGATTATACATGATTTGAGAAAAAAAAGTATCTATTTTTTTTTTAAATCTTGAAAAAATGCAAAAAGTGGGTCGGTCGGGCCCGTAAAACAGGGTGTTTTTTCCCCTCGTCTAAGCCACAGATACGTTTTATGTAGTTTTTTGTATCAAAACATGAGGGAAATCAGCAATCAGCATAGATGTTATGTGTGTATTTGCCGTAGCGTTTGCTTTTGCAGTGAAATGTAAAAGACATTTTACGTTTTTTAAAGTTGATCACCTTGCCTTGTTTTGAAGCAGCCCCATTGCAAATTCCCCGACCCATATCACTGTGCACACACATAAGCACACATGGGACGAAAAAGTGAACCATGTCTTTGTTGATTTTCTCTGTAATTTAACAGCTTTGAATAGAAGCTTACTACGCATGCAAAATGTGTGGAAACAGGGTCTTAAATGAGCATTCAGTGTCTCCTCTGTAAAATTTCAAGCACAGATATTATTAGTTTGACCCCGTTACTGTGTATGGGGGGGGGGGGGGGGGGGGGGGTCACTATTTAATCTAATAAGGTCATGTTTTATCTTGTGGAAAATGAATCATAGTGTAGGATATACATATATCTGGCTTCAACCTTTTTCTGCAAGGCTAATTTTCAAAGCTGGCTACTTTCTTTCTTCTCTATTCATGAATGGGTCTACATTTATCCGCTTAATGATAAGTATAGTTACGGGTCAACTATAAACCAACCGGAAAAGGGGTTAATTATGAACACATGCTTGCAGAGACGAGCACATGCTTGCAGAGATGAGAAGTATCGCAAATGATGTATGATGGCATTTTATGTAAGGAAACACCCATGTGCCACGTGGACAAGGGGAACACTTGATCCAAGTTACGGGGGCTGTGCCACCAAATGGGGTCCCCTTTTTCACCTGTCTGGTAAAAGAATGACCCCTTTTCATAAGCTGCTTCCATTGTTCCATCCGAGGACGACCGATGATGATGATGATGATGATGATGATGAATACCCCATTACCTCGACCCATGGCCTGAAAAAATGTTTTTTCCCGGCAAGCGATTCCAAATTTCCCTTCAAAATGGAATGCATTTCTTTATGAAAGAGTAACATTTCCTTCCAAATGCCAAGATTTCCCTCCAAATGCTCAAATTTCCCTGCAAGGAGCTTTTCGTATTGCCTACTTTTTCAGCCTGTGCCTCTACCATAGCAATGGCAGATTATAACTTAAGATCCTAAATTACTAAGTACTACTAAGTATATTTGTATTTCATTTATTTTGATTGAAAGTACGACTTTTATCCACTGTGGCCTTACGGAAGTATATTTACCTAGAGTGTGAGTTTGAAAACATACCAAACGTTTTTTTTTTTAATATAATATAACCGACTGCTACAACTAAATTGCTTGTAACAACATGTATTTTATTTGGCTATAGAATGGGAAAAAAGACCGGAAATTAAGCGTATATAATTCAGCTTTGCAACAATGGTATTAATCTAAGTGGCTACTGATGCTGCTGTCGTTCGTTCATTCGTTGCTATTTATAAATCGTTTCTGTCATCATGTGGGTGACTTGTGGTTTTGTTCCTACTTGATGCAGTGAATTTTGTCTGAAAATTAATTCACTGTGTATAGTGTAATGTTGAGCAAAATTAAGTATAGTTTGGTTGTCCAACATCAGATACTATTTTCATAATCGGGAGTGGGGGGGGGGGGGGGGGGGGGGTTAGTTTGTATTGAATTAGTTGTATTTGGAAAGCGTAATGTTATGTTCTTGTACTGAGACTGTTACATACATGGTGGTGAGGTTGAGAGTGTTTTAGAAAATTACCCACAATTCTGTGTGGCTAGTTCATTCAATCATGAAAGTCCTTCCGTAATTCACAAGGCTTGAAGTTTCATTGGAAAAGGTGTACTTTAGGTCCCAGATCTTTTCTTATCTTTTTAAACTGATGTTTGAATTGGAAAACGCAATTTAATGTTAGTGTACAGAAACTAACGTGGGCGGAGTTGAGAATGTCTGACGACATAACCCACAATTCTGTGTCCTTTATTAGTTGTTTCAATCATAAAAGTTCTTCCATGGATACTATTATTAAAGTTTGATCAGTTGCAAATTGGCGATGCCGTCTTTATGGCAGCGAATAAATACAGAACGACGTTGGCGCGCTGAAGGCAACAAGTGCATCATATGCGTACCACCATACCATGTGCATGTGGACATAATTTCGCACGTATGCTTGGATTACTTTTGCGCGTGGAGAGATTAAAACCGAATATTTCTCGCCAATTTGGAACTGATTAAACTAAAAAAGTAGGCGAGGCTTTGATATTTTTTGAAGAAAATACTTGAATGTTCAGGTGCTGAGATTGATGTTGGGGTTTAGAAACAATTTTGACCATTTGTTTTCCAGCATACTATTCAATTCACGGACCATAACGCTGTAATTCCTCCCAAAAGCATAGAGTTGTGGTTACATAAAAATTAATTCACCTGTGATTCTTGACCCCTAGAAATACTAGCCTACTTTCATGATGCGCATATAACAGCACACGTGTGTAATATCAAGCTAATAAAATCAAACAACATTCTTATAAACTACACAGAAAATAATAACTCGACAGAAGTCGACAGATTTGATTGAGTGTGAAGTGTTTTTTATTGGTATACGATCACCCACCGATACGGAAATAGTGTGTAGTGCTTTCATCATCTGCCATCCAGGCACAAACGCCATTATCTGATGTGTTATTGACAACCGAATATTGATCAGAAAATAGCTTTTGTGCTCGCAGATTTCCCAAAATAAACTCTTTAGATGTCAGTGAAGCTCGTGACAATATACAGACGTATTTTAGATAGACATTTCGTCTATGTTGTTAATGTGAACTGGTGCTGGATGGCACGGCTGTTTATTTGACAATAAGACATTCCAAGACCATGCTCGATTCATGCATAACATTTGAAATTGAGAATAAGTAATATTAAAGGTATAACATTGAATGTTATAGGTATAACATTGGATGTTAAAGGTATAACATTGAATGTTATAGGTATAATGTTATACCTATAACATTCAATGTTATTCGGTTATTTGATTTAAGCTGTGCTCTCCATTTTAGTCAATTTGTTTTATACCCCTTCAGATTTTTAAGATTTTAGTAATGCTAGATCTTACAGCTTTAACCCCAATTAATGCCCTTTGCCTGTGGTGGTTATTAGAGTAAAACTAGCTTGGGGGCTAACGAGCCAAATAAGATGGTGATGCGTCTGCCTGGGTATGGAATCGAACAAGGGTCATCTGCATGGGAGCCCCAGTTGACGAGTGCTACATCATTGTGGTCATGCTATATCAAAGTTAGGTTTTCAAGCCCATAGTTATAGACCTCCATAATTATGCACAATGAGGATGCTCGGGTTACCATCATCCAGGGTCATCTCTGATACCTGTACAAAAACCCTCATCCTCCAGAGTTTTTGTTGTTATGCTTTTCATGAAAATAAGCAGAGCCATTTTAACAGAAACAGGAGGGCACTAACATTGCGCAACAAATTCACCTCAGACCTTTAATTATTTTTATTTTTTTGTCCAAAAATAAATTAATTTCTAATTCTGGCGGCTCTCTTATGGCTTGTGATTTCCCCTTCGGCTGTCATGTGCAAACTTTGGTTTTTAATTAAAAAAATATTTGATCAATCAAAATGAGTCTAAAGAATAAATTGTCTGAATTTTAAGTTTTCTATGTGATTTTATTGCATATCTGCAATGCTACATTTTGCCGACCCCCCCCCCCCCCCTCCCCCTCCCCCATTTTAAACGGACGCTTACTTTCCAATGATATTAGCAGTTGAAGGGTATTCAAAACAATAGAAAACAAAAGAATGTCCCCGCTTTGTTTGGTTATATCTCAAAATCAATATCGGCGGCTTCCGACTCATTTTGCTTGATCACGTCACAAATGATGAGTTTATAACAGCCATGTGATGTGCATGAAACGATCACAGTTTGTGTGAATGTGTAATTGTTTTGTTAAGGTACATATTGTGGGTAGTGTTGCTCCAGACAATAACATTTGGAAAATGAAAGGGTGAAAGATCTTGACATTCCATAATTAAGGGTACCGAAATAGTATCACATTTGTATGTTTCCACAGAATAGAATGTTAGAAAATATTGTTCGGACAGGGGATGCTAATCGTGCAATTTTTTTTTTTTTTTTTCCTTATTTTGAATTTTTGATGCATGAGGTTGCCAGTTAGAAAAGGCGCGATGATTTTGCAATATATGAAATATGAAGCAATCTCGATACGCTCTGGTGAAAACTAGGGCAATAAGCATTAGTCATTTTGTACTTTCGTTTGATTTTAATGCTACCTCATGTCCCTGTATCAATATATCATAATCCGTGTCAGAGTGACATCGATCAAATTATACAAATATTTACAGTATTGTATGGGTGATGTTCAAACAAGTGTGGTGTCAAAAGGCTGAAGAATAAGAGCAAATGGGAACAATTGAGCGTGGTGTGAAAATAAAGCTTAAGATCAAGTCAATAAAATATTAATTGCAGGCTTGCCTTTAAAAAATAAACCCTGTTCTATGGGCAAACTAAATATATATGCTATCTTCAAGTATAGAACAAACATGTTAGCCGGATAATAATAACATGTTTTATAATCCTAACAGATATGTTATCTTCAGTAGATAGCAAAATGATTACATGTCACATTATATATGTTATTATCTGTAGTAGATAGCAAACATGTTTGCAGCCCACTTAGATATGTAATCTTCAGTAGAATGATAACATATTTGCAACCCACACAAAGGTATGCTATCTTCAGTAGATAGCAGTTCTGTCAAAATGCTACACTGAGTTACTTCTGTTTTATGTAGTGCAATTTTGACCCACAGTTTTCAACTTGCTTGCCATACTTTTCCGCAATTTAGACACTTGACTAATGCCTATGCAGGCAACTGTGCTGACAACACTGTACAGATCGATGACACATTTATATGATAATTAGCCGGATTAGCTTAATCGCCTAGTGTAATAGCTGGTATATAATATGCGACATGTCGAGGGTTTAGAGCAAAAACGCCCTATCTACATTGGCTGCCATGTGTAAGATTGCATTTTCACAAGGGTGCACCTTATAGCACAAGAAGTGTATAACATATGGCAGCTATTACAGATGGTGACTTTTTACATCACTAGGTATCTCAGCAAAGAGACCATATCTGCAATAGCTCCTCCAAGTTACATTTAGTGTATACTGCCTCTTGGAATCATCCATAGATGTGTGGTGGCATGGGAAAACCCTTCACATGGTTATTTTCTAGCAACTTGTTTTTTTTCTATGGCGGAGAGCTTCATAATCTACTGAGTATTGGGCTGTTTAAATTTTTCAGAAATTCCATCTAGAACTACAGTAATAGTATTTTAAAGTCGGCAAGTTTAAACACAATACTAAAAGTTGAAACTGACAATTCAAAGGTGTACACAACATCTTTTAAATGCTCTAATAATAATAAAACTACATTGTTATGTCACACAGAATAGCTTGTCATTTATGAAAAGGATTTTTGATATGAACCTAGTTTTTTGCGATATTATTAACAATTGTAAGTTCTTCACTTTCAAAATCTTTACAATGCATTGTCGGAATTCACAAGTGGTTACCATGGTAATAATGCCATTTTACGTAGCATTTTACACATATAGCATTTTACACATAAAATTTGATAAACAAGGTTCAGAAAAGTACTAAAATAAACTTAACATCTGGAATTTTGCATAAAAAACTCCTGGAGACTAAAGTTCAAGGTATAATCTCTATCTTGGGACCAAAGTTGGAAAATTGACTTGGAACTCATTTGTTAGGAAATTTTGGTATGACCCAGATATCTCAATATTAACACTAGCGACTTCCAACGGGTTTTCCCATACCACCACACAGATATGACGGTATACTTGGAACAAGTCTATGACAGATTAAAGTGTAACAACACCCTTTTCAACAAGATTTGTATCAAGTCTAGTGAGTGTATTGCATTCAGCAGTTGCACCAATTGGGCTTATTTTATCCAGTCTTTTGGGTGGCAAAACTATTGTATGGCAACACTGTTTCCACCTAAAGCACTGGAAACCTTGTCCCCAGCCAAGCACACAATGCAGTAGTACTTTCTTCAAAGGCGAAAACTTCGAGCTAACGCGTCCATCTGGTCGTCTTATCGCTTTTGAGATCAAAGGGGGATTGTGATTGGCTAGGGGTATTCTGTTGTCACGGCGATGCCATCAGATTTGATCAAGTTGACATTTGCCACTTGTAACGGTGACATTATAAAGAGGGTGAAATTGTTTCCGATATAAACAGTTGCTGCTAAACGAAGACGGCATAGAGGACTTGTTTAATATAGCTGTCAAGTGCTGTGACGTTTAGCATCATTTATAGAAGTGGCTCTCATAAGTGATATTACACAATAACCTATTCTGGAATTAACACTTTCCACGCGGCAGGCAGCTGCAGACGACATCCCAAAATCTCACAAAATGTTCAAAAAATGTCAAGATTATCGAATTTTATTACCACCATATTTGGAATCACCATGAGAAATGCATGAATTCAGTACAAACATGCCTGGTATTGGTTCAGTAATCCTTGAGATAGAACTTGAAAGTTAGGAAAGGTTTCTGAAAAATCTGTTTTGTACGTGGTAAAACTAATAGCCGCGTGGAAAGTGTTAAGCTCAAACTGTTTTTATGCATATGACTTTAAACCAAAATTGAATATTCATCAATTGAATATCTCAAATTATCCGTAGGTACTAATTGCTTAGGATCTGAACGTAAACATTTTGACGACAGTTTCACCATTACCTCCGCCAGATATATGCCATATCTATCTCATTAGGTTTTGAATAAATGTCCCACTTCAATTGTCAATAATTCTTGAGACATCACGTTGCCATAAACACATTGTGTATGGGGGTGTATTTGATATACATCTAAAAGTATCGCTTGGTATACACCTAACACAAAAGTTCCAGACCAGGTATTGATGTTGGCTATAAGGCCAAAAAATCAATAAGTTTGTTTCCAGAAGCAAGCCTGAAAAGTCAAATGCCAAATGCGTTTTTTTTTTGTTGTTTTTTTTGCTCAAATTCATAGTGGAGATTCACTTGAAATGGTTTTATTTAGTCAAATCTGTGTATTTTTGTCACACATATGCTCACTAAAATGTGATATTCGCCACGTATTTTAACTTTTGTGTTTGCCGTTTTATGGCCAATCGCCATCTTGAAACATGTTGGACACAATTTCGACAAAAGATGGCGCCTTAACAATATTTTCCCCGTTTTATTTACAATTTCTTTTTAAATGCGCAAGAATCAAGCGTCTCAGTGAAATGCGTGCGTGCTATAGGGAAACAAACATGTTTTTGTTTTTGTTGGCCTAATCCAAAATCAATAAGCGGTACCAAAATCTGAGATTTACATTAAATTAGCAAATTTCTTCTCCGTAGTTTGATATCACATCCCAAGGAGTAACCGCATTACCCAGTACTACTGTAGAAGTGAATTTTTTTCGTTTTATAATTATTTTCGCGCTTTTTCGCGCTTAGATCAGCACGCGTGAAAATAAAAATGCGTGCATACATTCCTTTTGTATATAGGTCTATGTAAGGAAGCTCAAAATTGCGAAAATAAAAACAAGCAAACTTGTTCAAATGCACAAAGCGCGTAAAATTACACACACGAAAAGTACTCTCACTTCTGAAGGTTCTTGTTTTTTTACAATAATAATGTCACTCAGATTCTGAACCGCTGGGTTGCAATAGTTATATCAAATTTATCGTTTGCAAATTTTTCCGCAGAATTCAAAGCAAATGGTCACTTAAAACAGGATTATGCAATTATGTAACGATAATTGGTGCCATAGAGCTGACCGTGTACAAATTACCTTGATACAGTTTAATCCTGATATAGTCAATTACTAAATGGTCTGATTTCACGCTCAGTTTCACCTCGAGTATCAGGTCATGATATAATTTAGCTCTGCTTCGGATTTTCCCTCGCATTTTCACCCACCTAGTTCTTCACGATATTGATGAATCCTAGTTCTAGAAACGCTGTAGATCAACTATCTACCAAATCACTAATGCAGCATGTGACCCGGGGGGGGGGGGGGGCACTCAACTTTTTTTTGGGTAGGGATGTGCCGCACAGGGTCTCAAAAAGGGGGGCTACAGAACTGAACTGAGTGGATTTTATGACGAAAAATAGGGACTTAGGAACTGTTTTTTTCTTCAAAAAAGTAGGTCTTGAGAACTGGCCTATAGTTCAATTTTGATTAGCAAGAACGCACAATTTTTGATTTTTTAGTGTTAGAAAGCAAATTTTTCGAAGAATTGGGGCTTTGGAACGCAAAATTTCGTGATTTTTGAATTTTCAATAAAATGTGGGTCTTAAGAACTGATGCAGGCTCAAAAGGGGGGTCATAAGAGCTAGAAGCAGAGGGTGAAAAAGGGGGTCTTCAGCGCGGCACATACCTATACCCTTTTCCAATGTCAGTGCCCCCCGGGCATGTGGCTGTTATCATTGAGATAGGGATACACCAGCACACACCGGTATGGAGCACTGAGTGACTGCATAGAGAGAGTGTTGGTAGATAGTTGATCTACCTGAGTGTTTCTTAGAACTTGGGTTGATACAGTGGTTAGAAATGAGCAAATGTGGGGAAATCTAGGTTCTGTAGTAGAGCTTTAGTTCAATCAGTTCCAAATTGGCGAGAAATATTAGGTTTTTAGCGCGCAAAAGTAATCCAAGCTTATGCCCACTATTATGGCCACAAGCACGCAGTATTGTTCGCACGCACATGTCACCGATTTAATTCTTGGTTTCTTCTCATGCGTATTTATGTCAACTATACATTTATTTTTTTAATGGATAATTTCGACCAAAATTGAAATCTACCATCTTTACCAGAAAGTCTGTATTTTCCATCAGAAATGTCCGATTTTCAAAACCTAAGATTCTTATGAAAGCTGGGCGTGTGCGCAAGATATATGTGAAAACGGTTTGTACAATATCGATTCAATTCATACCGTAATAAATCATATTGCCTCGGTATAGTTCATTCTGATACACCCTGTATACAGTCCAACCCATAGCACCAGGCAGCTATGAAAGATGAAAATTGCACACACAAACGCTAATCCGACAAAATTAATCTCAATTTTGAGTCAATAACAAATGCACCTGTAGACTATGATTTCTTTGTAGAATTTTTTTTGCAACAAGATCTCGACGCCAAATCTTGTTAAATCTCCCTCGTCCAAAACAAATGACCTTTCAAACCGACATGTTAAAAACACAAGGCGGAACCGCCCCAAAAATATGTCTCAACGCGTAAGAGAGTTAACGCGATAAAGATCTGGGCTGGAGGCGTTCTGGGCAGATGGGTGCGCGCACGATTGGCAGGTGCAATCATACGGTGTACTAATTAAAACAACTGAGGCCAAACAAAGAAGAAAGTCCGTCTCAGAAACATTTTGCAAATAAGCTAAGTGCTGTGCAATTATTATTATTTTTTTAGAAAAAAGGTATGCATTTTGTGTGTGTTTTTTTGTTGCTAATCCAAGCTTACAGAGAACTTTTTAAATGTTTTTTTTTTAAATAAAAAAATTCAAACAAAAAAACCCCAATAAATTCTTTTTTAGCCCTCAACGCATAGACCTACGCGCCGTAGCTCATTTCACATACCAATGCGGGCGGGCTTCTGAGACAGACCTTCTTCTTTGTTTGGCCTGAAAGGTTTTGCCTTATTTTAACAGAGTGTCCCAAAAAGTTATGTAACTTACGAGGTAACAGGGGAGGGTAGTGAATTGAAATAAATTGGTCATTGAAATGAAGGTTTATATGCTAAGGCCAAACAAAGAAGATAGTCTGTCTCAGAAGCCGCCCGCATTGGTATGTGAAGTGAGCTACGGCGCGTAGGTCTACACGCTGAGGCCTAATTTTTTTAATTTTTTTTAAGAGAAAAAGTTTTTAAAAAGTTCTGTGGAAGCTTGGATTAGCAACAACAACAACAACAAAATCACATACATGTACCTCATAGCCTATTAATTTAATTGGGAACTTTTTTGCTAGGTGATTGATTTTCTGTAAGATTTTCTAACGCAACTTGCCATTAGATATGCCCATTTCTAGGGCTGATCTAGTAAGAAATGTCTTAGTCTTTGCTTAATTTTCATGGATTCAATGGGCAGCAAACTCTTTGATCTGGACCACCAGGAGTTAGCTGACAATAATTAGCCAGTGAGGGCACCAGCATCAACACAGGGAGGCAAAGAGAACAATCGTGGAGGAAAAGATCCATTTTAAAGCTTCCCTAATTAGGTAATTTGGACATTTTTATTCTATCATTTTTAAATTAGATTTTTCTGTTTTTCTGCGACCCAAGATTTCTGTCTGGGAGCCCCGTTCCCGCAACCCCGCGGATTTCATAGCCCTGATAAATAATTCTAAATCAGGAAATGATTTCAACATAAAACATGCACAAGTACAAGTCAAGTTCGTAGTCAAGTGCATATAGGTTTTCGGTTAACTGCATTTATGCCTGGTATACACACAGCATGCACGCCTATATGGCAAATTGATAGAGAATGGTTTGCTTCATTATTTTGAATATAGCTGCCATGTTGTGCCTTTCTTTCCGCTTGTACTGTGGGTAAGGCGACACCCTGTTCTACGGGTGGACAGACCTGACAAGTGGGGTCGGTCGCTCAGTTGTTGTTTTTTCGACCTAAAATGTCACCAAAATCTGCAGAAATCTGGATTTTTAAAAAAAAATTGTGAAACTTTTTTTTTGCCAGATTTTCGGCCAAACAACGGCTGATCTTACAAGATTTAAGAAGATTTAAAAAATAAAAAAAATCTTGAAAAAAGTGGGTCGGTCACGCCCGCAAAACAGGGGTTTTTTCTTCCTCGCCTATGGGCTCCCTTTTTATCCACATTGATAGGTACTACAGGGTGAGTAAAAGAAATTGCATCTAGCAAAAATAAGCCATTTTTGTTTTCAAAACCAAGTTCACATTTTTAGACTTTTTACACGTTGCAAAAATGATATATTTGTTACTAACTTTGTGTGAAAAATGAAGTCGAACTCATTTTCCGTTTGTCATTGGTGAACTTTTTTCTTGCCAACCCAATATACATGTTTGTCCACAAAGCATAGTGATTTTGAATTGACACTGCACATGGTTGCATTTTCACATTTGAATATCCCACCAACAAACCATGGAATAATTTCAAATTGTTCAAATTTAGAACATCATATGCAATTTATATTATAGGTAAGGTAAATTGATTATATTAATCCCATGTAAACAAGCAAGGATGCATTAAATTCCGATTACCTCGCACCAAGTTACTCACGTTTTCAAATGAACGCACTTTGCTATCTTACGCATGTTTTGAGTGGACAAACATGTAAAATGGGTGCATCGGTAAAAAGGTTCACATTCTCCATATAAAGCATCATCAGAACTTGAAGAGTATCTATCTATCACACACATATTTTGGCTTCTTTCATCAGTTATTTCAATATAGAAATAATATTTGTGTAGCCTGTGTGGGCGAACTCTAAGTCCTAATAAAATCTGAACTCGTCGTATTTGTTCAAGAGCTATGGCACAGTTTTCAATTTTCAATTTTTAGCTTTTTTAGATGTTTAGTTTTTTCTTGAAATGAATATGACATTTGAAATTGCAAGAATTTGATTTTTTATTAGGTCCTATCCCACCCTCCTATATGGAATGGAGAGAAAGTGGGTGCATGGTCTGTATCATTAATGATATTGTCAATTATGAACTTTTTTTGAAAACATATTTTCTTATATGTGACGTGATTTAGCGAACAGAGGCACATGGCGGCAGTTTTCAATTGTGATATTTATCCATCATTTGGAACCAGGTGGGAAATGCTACAGTATGGTCCAAACTCCACTAAAATCGAACTTCTAGTTACAAACAGTTTACCAACGGAGAAAACCAAGTAAAACATAAAAAATTGTCACTTCTTTTTTACCTATAACTCAAAATCAATATTCCCGCCATCGGACTCATTCCGCTCGATCGCGTCACATATATTAAATATTGAATTAGGTCAAATGATGGATAATGAGAAGCAACGACTCGACTCTTTTTAATATTATAAAACCTAATTAGAATAATCAACAGGTGTGTGCACGTTTTAATCCACATTTGCATCCGTCATGGATCTAGATGAGAGCTGTGAATCTCATGAATTGTTAACACCTTCCACGTGGCTATTTAGGCCAAGTAAAATAAATAACATGTTGATCGTCCGCAAACTGTTTTAAAAATTTGGTGAGGGAGGACCTCATTGATCAACATGTTATTTATTTGAATCAGCCTTAGTTTAACCATTAAATACAAAACAGATTTTTCGGAAGTCTTTCTCAACTTTGAAAGTTTTTTCTTCAAGAATAACTGAACCAGCACTAGACATGTTTGTACTTTATTATAATGAATTTCTCATGGTGATTCCAGATTTGGTGATGGATGACATTCAATAATTTCGACATTTTTGAAACATTTTGTTGTTGAAATTTCACGTGAAAAGTGTTAATGCAAATTGGGTTTGTATAATGCATGAGCGGTGAGCGCAAATTAGTAGTGATTTTTTTGAAAATTAATTGTAAAATTCACTCATAGATAAGGTTATGGCATTTAGAGGACATCTCAATTTTTATTTTTATTTTTCTGTCATATTTCAGACAATTCGGGACAAAAAATTGTCAAAATTTGATACAGAATATTGCTATTTCCGCTCTGCATTTCTCATTTTGGTAATAGTCAGGAGGACATCAATAAAAATTATGGCATGACCGTGATGTAGGGTACTAATGCAATTTTTTTGCTGAAAATGATAGATGAGGATGTCTAGATTCAGAATCCCCCGGGTGCCAAAATGGCACCCTTGGGCAACTTCTTTTATTGACGTCATAAGCCACGCCCACTTTTTCGATGATGTTATAATCTAGACAGCCTCATCATTTTCAGCAATAAAATTGCATTAGTACCCTACTTTACGGTCATGTCAACTTCCACCTGACTATAAGGATGAAATTATGGGATTCTTATTCATGCTTGAGAGACGGTAATGTTGTTTTTAATGTAAAAGTGGACATTTTTGTGCTCGTTTTTTAACATTTTTCGCGCTCGGCATAAGGCCAAAAAAAAAAGAAGGTTTGTCTCAGATGACATGAGAGACTGAAAATCTAATGCGGTCTGCAGATTTTTTTTTTTTTTTTTTTTTCAATTTAGACCTGATCGTCATTTGTTTGGTCAAAAAGTTGGATTTTGCAAGATTTTTTTGAGAAAATTGAAAAAGAAAAAAAAATTGGAAAAAAAATTGGAAAAAAATTGGAAAAAAATATTACACAAATATATTCCTTTTGCGTGTACATCTATGTGATGAAGCTACAAATAGTGAGTTCAAAAACACGCAAAACAGTTCCAAATCTGCAAAACGAGACAATTTAATCGCGCGAAATTTACCACTTTTACACTATGTGATGTGGGATTTCTGAACTCGTCATATATCTTTTTATCGTACGATATATCCTGTGGATTTCATCGGTACTATACGAACTTTAAAATGGATAGAGAGGGATTGTGGGCTGAGCAGATGGATTCCAATATGGATTAAGATTAATTAAAAAAGTTGAGGTAGCTAGGAATGGAATAGTAATTAGTCTCTCATACATTATGAAATGTTTGTTTGCTATTGTCATGTTGTATAAGATCCCCCTGATTAAATATTGAGCAGATACGTAAAGCATATGGACTGCTGGAGTTAGGCCAACAACATAAAAATATTATGTTGTCCTCGACCGCTCGCTCGTTAGATTTAGGGCCGCTCCCATTTTTTTGATTTTTTTTTTTTTCTGATTTTTTTCTTCTGATTTTTTTTAATATCAGTTTAAATGGCATTGAATATTAAACTAAGTGTTTATAACATATGTATGTGCGGCTCTTAGTGTGATTTCAACTTCTTGTCGGCTGAACTTTGAGCTTCCGCTGGTATAAGAAAATAAAAAATAAAAGATAAAAAATCTGCCCACCCGTCCTCCTCTCTGAAAGCTGTGGAGGACAACATTACCTCTTTTTTTTTTTTTTGGCCTTTATGGTGATAAAACAAAGCAAATTTTGAGAATCTTTTTTTCTTTCCTCGCTGGGTTGATGTCATTGTACCGAGTGATCTGGGTTACTGTCATTATGTCGAGTGACCGCCCCCTCCCCCGGTAGGAATTTCCAATTAGACGATTACAATTACTTCTGGAGATATTTGATTTATGTAAAAAGTGGCCTGTGGTAATAATGTGCCCGAGTTCAAGGCTTTAAATTCAAAATAATGAAGCATGTCTTAACAAATTGTCTGTTAATTCTGTCAAAACTCCGTTCTCCTATTTTAAAAATATATGATTGGTTTGTTATTTTGTTCTTCAAAAAATGTGTTTAGGCATCACCTGTTTTCGAATTAGTATTCAGTGCAGGTTTTCACCTAAAATTCACTTTTTTCTGGCATTTATTAAAAAAAATTCCCAGTCTAAAAAGAACAACTGTTGGTGCAATTTGATTTGATTTGATGCGCAGTAATCGTTCCAAAAAAAGGAAAAAAAGAAAATCGTTCCACTGCTTCAGGCGAGCTGAATTCAATTTAATATTGGTTTTAAATAATGTTATTGATAGAGCTGCAAGCTCCAGGCAAGGCATTCCTGCATCATTAATTTGACGTTATCGAGAAATTATTCCCGTTTGCCATCGAGGTTGTTTGGAGAGGAAATATTGTTACGATACATTATCCCAAGAATCGGTATATTGATGAATTAAACATGGCTTAACTCTCGCGCTGAAGGTTATGTAGATGGTTATTTCCGTTTTGATTTAGGATGTAGGCTGGTGATATTGGGAGGGGGGAAGTGAGGTGGGAAGTCAATTTATTGGTTGTGCTGGACTGAAACTTGATGATGAGCACCATAGCGTTCTTTTGTGACTATGATATGAATTAGAAAGACGTTCATTGTCATTCGTGTAATTATTACCATGGTGTGGCATACGCAGGTCTTTAAAGGGTAACTGTTGATCATGAAAAGCATAAACCAACCTCTGGCGTTATTCACACAATTAGTTACTGTTGCATGCAACATCAAAATGTGACTGATTAACTAGAATGGATGATTTGACTTGCTATACAGTCAGTATCAGATTAATTGTATGCGATCCCTGTGTCAACCTAAGGTTTGTTCAGTGTAATTCTAGCTTCCAGCCGGCATTGTTCATTTGTATGTCATAAGGGGAGAGCTTGTGGAGAGAGGGGGTGGGGGCGCCCCCTTCTTGAGGGTTACGAGTTATGCCATCCTGGATTCAGAACTGTTTTTTACATCAAAATATTGGCTCATGGAAGCATGCAGGGGAACCATTGTTTTAGGGACAATATTAACCTTTTTATATATATAGATATATAGATTTCTTTTTAAACAAGTTGTTGAAATATTGGAAAAAAGTTGATAATAATTTTTGTTTCAAGAAATTTGTCGAAGTGCTTTGCAAACTTTTTTTGACTTACTGAGCCATATAGCTGGCCATAGCTTTATGTTTGTGCACCACTACAAGACCATGCCGATTGCGGAACTTTTAACCTTTTGCCGCTGACGCCCAAGAGGAAGTTATCCCATTACAATCCATTTGTAAAGATGACTATTTTTGTAGAATTGATTCGCAAAAAGGAAACCGTATGTGTGGAAGTGTTTACATTATTTTTTCCCTTTTTGTGCTTCCAACAACTACCAGGAAAAATCAAAAGAACACAAATGTGTTTTTTTTTGTGTTCTGTGTAATGCAAAAATAACACAGCAAATTGACCATTGCAAATTTTAAAATAAAGTGGTTTAACAATGGCAAAGTGTGACAATTGACAAATTAATCACCAAAAAGAACTACTTTACAGAAATACATGGGATGTATGTATTGATAGGAGTTATTATTATGATTTTTACTGACTCTTTCTTTCCCATTTTTGTTTAAATTATTGTTCAATTAATTTATTGTTTTTTTGTTTGTTTTTTTGTTTTACATGTCATGGTAAACCACCTATGACAGACACATCAGTTTATCCAACAAAAAAAATAAAAAATAAAAACCCAATCAAACAAACAAACAAAGAGGCAAGGCATTGAACTATCTTTGCCTCTACGTACACATACGAAACCTGTGTTTTAAGTGCATATACAGTGCTCAAATAAAGTGACTTACCAGGTAGTAAATATGCTCAGAACTCCAGAACTATATCTCCTACGTAAACATATCAAATCATAAAATGTCTGCCCTTAAATTTGAAATATTGCGTGTGAAGATTGACTTAAATGAAAATTAGCAAAGCTATGTGTCAAAAACCAAGAAAAAGTACATTTTTCATTTTTGCATTTGGTTCACGCAGCATTGGTGTACTAATAGGCAGATTACTGACTAACTATAGTTTGATCAGTTCCAAATTGGTGAAGTTGCCTTACAGCAGCAAATGAATACAGAAGGACATGGGCGCGCACGATGTATCAATGCATGACGCGTGCGTGCGGCCAAAACTGTGTACGTCTGACCATAATCATGCATGTACTCTCAGATTACCCGCGCGCTAGGAGAGATAAAAAACAATTATTTCTCACCAATTTGGAACTGATTAAACTATAGTAGCGACAACTCACCAGTCGATAGTAGGATGAGAATCAGGATTCTTCAGTTGATCAATGCAGCCCATACACATGCCTGTCACCCTTTCCAGCATGTTCAACCCAAGTGCGAAAATGTATCATTCTTTTCGGTGTAGCTTTCTTAACTGTTAACCGATCTTTGCGAACAATATCTCAAATTACAGAGCGGAAGTTAATCCATAATTTACTTAAGTCAGAGTTTTAGTTTTATTAGATTGTATTTTTGCCTGGTTAGTTACTTTTTGAGCCACTGTAACGGATAGATATGTGAAACTTTTAAAAGACCGCAAATCAAATGAGTAATTGAAAAGAGGTTATCAGTTTCTATTTTAAAAATGTTTATTGCATTTGAAGTCAGCGCTGACTCTTCACATATGTATTTGGGATATATCGAAACGTGATGAGTGGTTGTTATTGCTTTAATTAACACAGATATCACCGTCATGTGAAGGAGGTCTGCAGTCAGACATGTGCCACATCAAATTTGTATGAAGGGCACTCGATGCCCACTCACACGCGCCAATTTTAGCGTCTCAAAGTGGAAAATGTGATTCGAAAAGATACGATAAGTTTTGTTAGTGCGTTTTTAATGTATGTGTGATGAGCTGTGATGGGCGCGCGTTATTATTGAGACTTGTTAACTGCACGATTATTAAACACTGGTTTTTCTTAAGAGGCCACCTCAAGGTGTGTTGTATAATACGTGAGGGTTACAGGGGGCGTTTGTGGGTTCTAGTTTAGCGGTGGAGTGAGGGAGGGAGGGATGTTATAGGATGAAATTGTTTTAAAGGAGCGGGGCTTTTATCAATGGTACATAAGTGTCGGATATGGAATGTACATTTTACTGATCCAGTGTAAGGTACTCTCATGGACGTTTCGGATACGTCTGTATCCTTTGTCGACACTTTTGGTAGTGACCCCCACGATGAACCGAGACGAGGAGCAATGCAATATTACCCACGTTTTCGATGATCTTTTCATCTGGTAAAAATATCCCCAGATGATATATCAACTGGCAACTCCAAGATTGCAAAAGGCGTTGTGAGTCGTCAAGATCATCACTTAACAAAAGTGTTGACAAAGGATACAGACGTATCCGAAACGTTCATGTGAGTACCTTACACTGGAACAGTCAAATGAACATTCCATATCTGATTCTAATCAACGATTATTAACCCTAACCTTCCTGGACCTTACAAAACCCTACAGTACTGCAATCTTGTACCGCGCGGCGGCCCCATCAATCTTGTGCCATGCTCAGTGTGTGGTTCAACTTGTGAAAAAAACTTAAATTTTTTGAACATCACACGTGTAGCTCAGTTGGTAGAGCATCAGACTTGCATGCACGCGGCCCGGGTTTGATCCACGGCGCGTGCGGAGACTGATTTCCCCCTCAAATTTGACCCGTTT
This sequence comes from Ophiura sarsii, assembly GCA_035610835.1. NCBI lineage: Eukaryota > Metazoa > Echinodermata > Ophiuroidea > Amphilepidida > Ophiuridae > Ophiura > Ophiura sarsii. The sequence goes on along the minus strand of CM069458.1, from coordinate 52,688,954 downwards.
TTCTCCCCTGATAGTTTAATTCAGAAAAGCACACCCGGCTAGTTAGGGTTATGAACCTATTTGGTAGAACAAAAGTGTAAATACAGATTTGTAGCATCTTTTGTCCCAAGCATGAATGTGGTTACAGAACTTGTTTTCTTGCTTCAATCTTCCACCCATTGAGTATCCAGGAGTGAAACTATGATAATTCTATAAATTCTTTTGTATTGAATAATATGTATTATGTGAAAAATTAATAATATCAAACCTTTGATCATCGGTAATTTGTAATATGATCAACCAGAATCAGAAATATATTATAGGGTGCTTCTATATACTATTACTATATTAGGTCATTCATATTTGAGGCCAAACAAAAAAACCCAGACCAACCCGCATTTTTTTGTAAAAGCCAATCTTTTTGCGTAAAGATATTTTCGCGCATTGTTTTTTTTTTCGCGGACGACCTTCTCGAGGCACTGTATGAATGTTGAAAACAATACTTTTGTGTGTTATAATTTTCGCGGAAATAAGTAAACCTACACAAAAATTTCATCTGTTACAGTACCTCAAAATCAAACGCTACTTCAGCCTAATTTTGCTTGATTTGTCACAATATTTGATTCCCTCATTTTGAATCATATTTATGAATGATGCATGGTGTTACCGTACTAAACTGACGATGCATGGTGTTTCTTTCTTGTCTGCCTTTTCCTCCCATTTTATATAAAACCCGCCACACCTTGACGTATCTGCATGCTGTTTGGAACCGTTCCCATGGCAACACATAGTCCGCGCCGCCACCTCCTCAAACCTGGAAGACGCCGCTGACAAGCAGACGGACGAGATGATCCAAGTGCTGGTAGACTCCGCCAAAACGCAGAAGACGAGGGCTGTGCCACGCGAACGCAGGCGTGCGCGACAGACTAACCGCAAGTCATGTAAGTAGATTATATTAGGAGTGACCGTAGTATACCGGTACCAATCAGTACCAAATGTCCGCACGCTATGTGTGCATTTGCCCATGAAAAAAACATTTTATTAGCTCGTTTAAAGCCAAAATGTACCTCAATCATGGCCAAATTACTGTGAAATAGCACATTTTCATGCTCTAGTCAGTAAAGGTATGGTGCCCCCTGACCTCCAAATTCTGGGTACGCCACTGCTCAAACATTTTATGATGATGGAGGTGGTTAGGGGGTTTAATTTATATATTATCTTCCAGTTTTGTGTTTATTTCTTGAATATCAAAGGGTTGGGTTACAATATTCTTCTTTCTGAGTTTTCAAAATCGATTTTGACAATCGAACCACATCAGAGAATAGTTAAAAATTCATATTTTCAATTTCCTTTTGAACACCGGAGACTTCTCGGTGTATCCTTGATGTAAGATGTGTATAAGAGGATTTGGTGCTAGCTTATTTTCGTGCTGTCTTACACCAAGGATAAACCGACTTCTCTGAATTGTATACACAAATATTTAGTAGTTGCCAGGAACATAGTTTCTTGTGTATCATCGTTGTAAGAATTCAAATATTAGATTTATACCGTAAATGAATGTGAACTTTGACCTGAGCAATAGGATTCCAAGTCTAATGTTGGTAAGTATATTAATCAGATACCCCTATACCCATTTATTTATGCTTGATATTCAGTTACATGTTCATTCAGTGTATGGTTTGCTGTGTACTAATATCATTCAAACCTAATGCCGTTTTTATCCATTGTATTGTATGAAGATCCATTGTTTTGTATAAAGATCCATTGTTTTGTACGAAGATCCATTGTTTTATATGAAGATCCATTGTTTTGTATGAAGATCTATTGTTTTATATGAAGATCCATTGTTTTGTATGAAGATCCATTGTTTTATATGAAGATCCATTGTTTTGTATGAAGATCCATTGTTTTGTATGAAGATCCATTGTTTTATATGAATATCCATTGTTTTGTATGAAGATCCATTGTTTTATATGAAGATCCATTGTTTTATATGAAGATCCATTGTTTTATATGAAGATCCATTGTTTTATATGAAGATCCATTGTATTGTATGAAGAAACTTTTGAATAAATTTCGAAACAAAATAATTAATAGCAAACATAAATGAATGTTGGCCTAAATCCATATTTGCCTTATATATTTGCATCATATTTGCATTAGAGCTGTCATTGACATGGACGATGTCGACATTATGTCGATATCGGCTATTATCCAAACATGTCGATATCAACTTTGGGATGTCGATATAATTGACATTAAATCGTCCGTAATGATTTGAGAAAAAAATAATCGGCAAAGTGATTTTTATAAATGAAAATCGGCAAGAGTTGTGAAAAAACCCAATATCCAACGATAGCAAATCGTTAAAAGTAATTAGGCCTACGCTAGTTCCCCCCTCACCACTTCGCATATTGACTTGGCGATATTTTCGATCTGCGGTAATATTCTATACTATGGTAATATTCTATACTATCGCGGACATTAATTTGCGGCGACAATCGGCTTGGTATGGGATCATAATATGTCGACATCATGTCGATATCGAGATTCTAAAATTAAATAGCAACATGTCGACATGAAAAAAAGATCTCGATAACAGCACTAATTTGCATCATGACGCCGGTGCATAGTAAAGCATGACTCTAGCACAGTGGTTCCCAACCTCTGGGTCGCGACCCCAGTTGGGGTCGCCACACACTTTTTGTGGGGTCGCGGGCTAGCCTAATTTAACAAAAATAAAATGAATTATAATGTTGTATCATAGTAACACATGTGACTGTGAGGGGTCCCGCTCTGATGCTGGTTTCTAGAATGGGGTCACCACCAGAAAAAGGTTGGGAACCACTGCTCTAGCAGAACCTATGAGTACATGTAGCGAGACCCAATTGCTCAATCCATATGCGGAACGAGCAAAGGATAGAGGTCTAGTAATTTATGTTATTTCCATTGGTCAAGGGGCAAGTCCTTTGGAGGTTCTATTAGAACCAAATTAATATATAGTAGGCCAGTGGCAACCTACGTGTACCATCTCTGTTCAAGCGGCAATCCGTTTGAACGGCTCTTTTCAGAGCCACCAATTCTTTCACAAGTAGGAAAGGGCACCTACTCTCAAATCACCGGGCAAGGGGCAGCCCAAATGATGATAACAAGAGAAGTGGCAATCTCTATATTTTGTTTAATATTATAATTATTTGGTCCTGAAGAAGTCAGAGCCAATCCTGACGAAAGCTTGACAGATTAAAACTTGTCCGACGGCGAACCCGTTAAACTTTTAACTTACATCTAGTAATTACATTGAATAAATTATATGAAGATTTGGATTCATAAAAATAAAAATAAATGTGCTACAACTTCTTTTTTCAATGGGTCTGGTCTAATAGAACATATCTATATTGAGACCCAATTATAACTCGCAAGAAATAGCATCTGAGGCTTTATCATAAAAATAAGTCAATTTTTCAAATGGCACGTCGTATTTTGCAGATTTCAGTTAGACCTGGCTAAATTTGCCACATTGTTTCTCATTCAAGTGCTTGACCATGCAAATGTATGTGGATATTTACTCATTAATATGTCCTCTTATATGTAAAACCACCAAAAAAGTCCTGCTGACTACTCAGATATAGACATTTAAAGGATGAAATTTCAAAACATTTGAGTTCCAGAGCCTCCAAAGTTCAATGTATACTTTGAGTTTGTTCTCAAAAATGGTGATGTAGACCAAGTATGATAACTGCTCACTAATCACCCTTAAACATTAGCTGATATATACAACCTAACCCTAACTATTTGATATACTTATGGATTATTTATTGACTGGTTCTTAACGTCTCGTGGTTCCTAATGCCCCGCTGTACGCTATAGGCCAAAACACCTGGTCAGGAACATTTTTTGCTTTAGGTGTAAACTTTTTCCTTCTGTCTGCTAACATGGCCCACGGACGCGATGCTGTGCTGTGTTGGAGACTGAAAAGCAAAGCGTTCGAATCATGCTGGTTTTTTTGCGAGCTGCGAGATGTGCGTCTGATCGCATTACACTGCGCGCCATCATGTTCGCGCGAGTTCAATTTCGAGATGCGCTACACACGCACGCACAGCCGCGGCCGCTCGCATTGCGTATCAAATTACCATGACTCATGAATAATTCAGTGTGTCAAGAATCCTCGCACCAAAAGTCTGGCACGAAAAAAACTGTAATTGAACCAGTCCCCAAGAGGAGTCCGCGCTATGCATTCTGGGTAATTAAGTTCAGACGGCGCAGGACGACTCTTCGGGGACTGGTGGCACTTGTCTACGTTAGGTGTGGATAAAATTATGAAAAAGAACCAGCTAATAATTATGTAAAACTATAAAGCAATAAAATTATTTTGGTCATCAAGGACATGTATGTAAGGTTTTTTATTGTTTCACATATTTTCGTCCTTGATTATTTACATTCACGTGAGTGAGTCTAAGCGAATATTGCTTTTCTTGATGAAAACAAGACCGTGTCCTTTGTCATTGGACAATACCACTGCATACACTGTCATTCATTTGAGTACATCTTCTAATTTTAGTAAAGCCAATATTGGCATTTAAAGGGACATTAAGTGGTGTTGAAAATGTTAAATGTTTAAAAATTTACTTCAGAATTCAAGATGAACATTAAAAATTGCCATTATTGTTGTTTCTACTAACAAAAACACAGCAAAACTTGATTAAAACAATATCATCGCTATTTATTGAAAAACGCCCTCTATGCAAATATGGTTCGCGTTATGTATCACGCGTACTGCAGGAGGATACTGTCGGACGTAAAATGCTCGTCCCGGCTGTACGAGCATTTTTTAATCGACGTTTTGTTGTACAAAGAGGGCTGATTTTTCTTAATCCTTATAGGTGTAAGTTCATACATGTAATATAATTATAAAAATATACAAATCCCAGTTTTTATCATATATTTTTGTAATTGAGGGCGCTGTCTCCACCACATCTCTTAATGCCCCTTTAAAGGCTGGCTGATAATTATTATTTTTATTTTTCATTATTTTTTTCTTCTCTTGTTGCATGCTTCTTTATGGAGCCATCTATAACAAGGCACTGCAACAAAATAATGGTTCCAGATCTACGCCATTCCAACCATATTTGTTGTTTATGTGTGAGAAAAATAATGGCAATAAATATTTAGTTAATGAGATCTTTCAATAACTTTACAAACATCAAAATAATTTTAAAAAATCTTTTAAACTTATTAAATTCAAGCCAAATCATTTAAAGAGTAAACTAATAATTGCCATCAATTTATTAATTTTGGCTTATTACACAAGTTAATCACAATTTCAAAATCTAAATATTGATGATATAACCATGGGAGAGCTTACAATCAAAGTCACAGGTGTGATCCTCTTCTCTCTTGTTGTTGCAGTGACGTAGCTACCATAGGGACAGGGGGAAAATGCACCCCCCCCCCCCCCCGACAGAAAAATCCTTCAAAAAAACCCTTAAAACGCCCTCTGTGCCACCGCCCCCAAGCCCTATTATGCCCCACCCCCTTCTCCGGATGTAGTGTGTATAGGCATTATGAAAACTTACATGGACCATTTTTCGAGCGCATCTTGTGTAAAACATGCCCTAAACCCCCTCTCAAATTTTCTGAGCTGACTGCAAACGAATTTTGGGCAGCTCATTTTATGTTTCTTAAATTGATGAATGCAAATCGGTCGCGATTTGCAAATGGTATGTGTCTGTAACCAAAATATATCTGCTTGTACTTGATCCCCACCCTCATTCCCCCTCCAACTCCTGCCGTTTCACACATCACATATGTCGGCAAACACAGTTTTGAAATAGAAGACAATATATTTGGTGAAATATAAAGAAAATAATAGAAAATAACGTGCTTCTTCAAATCATATCTTGTGATTACAAAATCCAATTTCTTTCAATATGGTATCAATTCAAAGCTTAAAATGTGCTCTTTCAAGTCATACCAATAACTCAGATTTGTTCAGGGCCTCCAACATGTCCATTATGTCCATTTTGATGCGACGGGTCACATATGTGATGCAGCACATCAAAAGAGGGGACTTTACTTACGGCTGTGTGTTTTTTAAGATATAGATGAAAACAGATAGAACAAAATAAAGAAAATAATAAGAATTTAGGAGCCATTCACTCGTAAAATCTGAACGCCTTGATGAATTTTGATAACATTGATGTCATTTTAAAGCTTGGAAAATGCTCTGAGCGCTCACATAATAAACTCAAAATTGACTTCACCTGCTAAGCCACCACCACCCCCCACCCCCATTTTGATGCGCTGCATCACATATAAATTACAGTTTTGTGCAACCGAGTAAAATAAGCTGTGACGTTTAATCGGCCATTTATTAGATATTCACGGATTACATTTCGCAGAGCGTAAACACGCAAGATGTCAATAATATTATCTCCCTTGTCAAATGGTATTGACAACTTGACCTTGTCAGAATTGCGGAGGCAATAAGGGAGAAAATTATTTTCTTTGGTTTGAATGACCCAGAATTATAAAAAATTGACCTTCTTTTTCCCCAAAAAACATTCAAAAATATTTTATTTGGACAGTTTGTGAAAAGTTTGTAAATATTTATGAAAATGTTGTAAATATTTGTGAAAATTTTGTAAATATTTGTGAGAATGTTGTAATTATCTGTGAAAATGTAGTAAATAATTGTGATTTGTGTAAATATTGCCGAAAATTTGGTAAATATTAATTGTGAAACATTTTGTAATTATGTGACAAATTATGAATTTTGACATTTGGGAATATATTTTTAGTTTGTGATTTTTTTGTTGTATTATTTAAAAATTAATCAAGGGAAAAACCAGCCTAATCAACAACAGACCTTACCTGAAAGGTCCACCTGTCCATGCAACTTGTTCTTTTTCTGTTACCTAATGATGAATTAGGTAACAGAAAAAGAACCTAATGATGAATTAATATAACCTATCACATTTTGACAGGATGTCACTAAGTTTCCAATCTGTAGTTGACGCGAGCGAAGGAAGGTTCAATGACCACGAGCATACCAGCACACAACAGCTACGGGGATCCAATAAAATCATACGCTTTATAATATACTGGATTTCTGCTCGCAGCATTTTTGTTCACTCTTTCGTGTTCATCCATCACGGATTAAATCCAAAAATATTCACGTTTTATAAGAGCATTTTTATTGGTTTCGACTCATTTATTTATAACACATGTAAAATCTATGAGCACATTTTGACAGAATCAATCGGGCCATGAATGAAAAAAAGTGTTGTTTGTTTGTTTTGATTTGTATTTGTTTCCCCCCTTTTTTTTTCTTCTTCTTTTTCTGATCAGTCCTGTCATGGGTTTCTTGTGTTTGATGGTATAAAACATCAATTTGGAAAATCAATTAGTGTATAGGTTTTTTTAATCATCTTTGACTTGTTTTGGGGAAAATGTTCCCCAAATTGTTTCAGTATTCAGAGCAAAGCGCTTACACAATGGACAAAAAATAGATTGAAAAAATAAAATACAAAAAAAACCCACCCAACCTTTTCAACAACAAAAATGCAATTAAGTTTCATAAATATTGAGAAAATAAGTAATGACAAATCTCAATATTTGCACACACACAAAAAGGTTGGTTCAACCTGTAAGTCAGGTCTTCCCCCTGCTATACCCAAGTGTGAATATTTACATGCGGGAGTTGCAAGTGTATTTGTAGATCATGGTTCATTGAAACCGTATATCCTACGCCATTAGGCGGGGAATTCCCTAACTTGTCTGACATCTACATTGTCATACTGTAAAAGTGGTAATTTTTGCGCGATTATATTTTCGCGCTCTGCCAACTTTCGGCCATTTCGCTTGTTTTTAAATTCATGATTTGAAAGTTCATCACATAGGACGAAAATATCCACGTTTATAGTACTACAAGATTCTAACTGCAATAATGGGGGTGCAAATCCGGGGGTGGGGGGTGGGGGGGTACTCTCCTAAGACGGTATATGGGGGGGGGGGGGGTGGGGTGCCGCTCTAATGAGTAGCTTTTTTGGCACAAAATCCCTAAACATGGGGTATGATTTTGTGCTGCTGGAAATCCCTAATAATGGGGTCACCTTTTACAAATGGGTCTATTTTCAAAAGTTTGGTCTAAAATGAAGCAAAACCCCTAAAAATGGGTACCGATATTTCCAACCCCCCCCGGTGCAAATGGGTGCATGCAAAGTGAGTTACATGATGATAGGTATACAGTCATCAAAAAAGTAACTTACCAAGTTATAAATTACGCTCATAACTCTAAAAATATGGTATAAACTTACAGGTTTATTTGATTTTTTTTTTCACATCAAAATATTTTGATATCAGAAGAATTCTCATATTTGTCTCATGTCTGTAAAATGTTACGTGCCAGAAATGTACCATTTAGAAGTTTATAGGCTACAATGTGGTGACTTACTGCCAAAGGTGGTGGTTAACCACCCGCCAGTTTGTGTACTACTCGATGGGCAAATTTCTTGTGACCTTGTGACCCCCCCCCCCTGGGGTCTACTTGTCTATCTTACAGTGGTTCTGATTGGTGTATTACAAGATGTACTGATATGAATAGCCAATTAAAATGCAGCTTGTAAAATGTTTCACTCCCATCTTCATCAGGGATACAATTATTCTAACAATGTCTCTCATTGGTGCAATAAATGATGTATCCATCTTTTTAACCAATCGGCCGGTAGTTCTCAGGTCTCGCACTTAGGATTTGAACACACATGATAGTGTGACAGGTATGTGACTATGGGCTGCATCGCCCAATCCTCATCGTGCCTTATAGAACGATGAGGCATAGAGCGTGTTTCTACAGAGAGTCATTAGCCGGTTGATCACGGGGGGTAGACGTCTAACAGCTCTGTAGAAACAGGTCCTGACGCCGTTAGCCGGCTAATCTACCACGGGCAAATTATCCTAGAAAATCAGGATAGCGGTGGTAGGTTAGCCTGCTAATTGCCCGCCAGAGCTCTGTAGAAACAGACCGCCGCCCGATTAGCCGTCTAACCGGAAATTGCTTTGTTTGTTTATTGCCAAGATGTTTGTTTGTTGTGTTGTTATATAATTAATCCGTGTCATTTCGAAATCAGCCGTTCCTCTACGCACACACCCCCACAAAGTGATTAGTCGTCTTTTACGTCATCTGTAGAAACAGCCCAGTACTTCTACCACCGCCTTTTTAACAGGCTAAGTTACCACCGGCAAAAGGCGGAGGCTCTGTAGAAACACACTCATAGTGTCAAGTGCACTTGAATATGTCAATTGATAGGTCAATTGATAGGTCCTACTTGAGCACTTTACCTTTTGGGTGACAAACTATAGATATGTTCTTTGTATTACTGTGATATTGTTTTTGAATCTATACGTCTGAAAGTTTAAAAAAATGTCCCCGTACTTTCTTTCTGAAATACCATATGTTATACCACGATACTTAGAACTATTAAAATGACTGATCTTTTCAGCCCTAATAAAGATTTTGATATATACACACGCCTGATTTTTGAGTGCAAACAATGCACTCATTCTTCTTGACTCATCCTGAACCACTGTTTCATGCCATCGCCTGTTGTAAACGGCCAATCTCCATCGGATATGACAGAAGTGAGCAAATTCAATGACCTTATAACATATAACATAAGTGAGCGAATTCAACGACCTTATAACATAAGTGAGCGAATTCAACGACCTTGGTTAATATATTGATATGGGACAGAATGAGGTCTCGTCAAATTGACCACAAATATCACCCAATAAACAGGATAAGCGTCGGACGTGTTGCCTCACGTCTCGTCGAAACTCGACAAAATATGTCCACTTACGAAACGGAGCCTGTAGCTAAATATCACCTATTTCCTGTTCGTTTTGATTTGCGATAGATCGTGAAACGAGACTTGACCATCCAAAAGGTAACAAAAGGCTGTGAACATCAACTAATGTTAGTTATGTTGGACTTAAAACCTGGGAAAAAAGGGGGGGGGGGGGTATTCCTTGAACTCTTGGGCATTTGGTGATAAAGAACATGCAAACAAACAAAAATTGGGTTTTTGGGCGATTTCCTATCCCCAAATTTTCCTAAAAAATTGGTGGTTTAGTTTTCAAAAGATAGGGGCCTTTTGTGGCTTTCAAAAGTATAGGATCACATGTGAGAAGAAGGCTAGAAACAGAGGTTTTACATATGCATACCCCAAAATAAAGGAGTACACGCAAATATAGGTCTATATGATTATTATCATTATTAAGAGGCACTTAGAGGGCGCTCTTCAAAAAGCACAGCGCTTAACTCCCAAACAGCAACATCACACAACAAACACAAAATTCAACAACAAAAAATACATATTTGGAAATACACAGTCCCAACCTCTCTGACATAAACAGGAAGCTTATTCCAGAGCTGAGGCCCCAAAACAGTGAAGCAACAATCACCAGCTCTTTTGTGAGAACGAACCGTATTGAGCTTTGTTATGTCAGATGATGATTGAAGTCTACGTGAAGCTACAAATTGCGATGATGAAGCTACAAATCGCGAATTTAAAAACACGCAAAAACAGTTGAAAATATGCATAGCGCAAACATTACCAATTTTACAGTATCTGTGTGTTGTGTTATTTACAAAGTTATTGTGTTTAAATCTGTTACCGCTAAGAAACATGAAACAATGATATCAAAAATCTGACAAATCGGAAACATTCACAAACTAATAATAACATGAAAAAAAAGGTGTTGAGTTTTATATATATCTAGAAATTCTCCACGAGACAAATTGTTTTATTTAGTTATTGCTCTAGCCATTTTGAGATGCATCGAGGGACTGTTTATGCATGCTCTTATGTATCTAGTGTGTAACGAGCGGTCAATTAGCTTTTTAACACATTTCTTTTCTTGCTCTTTCATCTCTCTCACTCTCTTTCTCTCTCTATTGCTTATTATTCACAGTACGCCGAACTCTGAAAAGCGGATTGAGCGAAGCAGAAAGTAAAGCGTTAGGACTCGCGCCCAAGACAGGATCAAGCATGAACATCTAGGGATGGCCGCCGTCCACACACACACACAACGCACGCACAAACGTGTCCAATCAGTTAATTACTTTGTGGCAAGGTCAAGCAGTAAGTACTTGAAATCCGGCAGACCGTACGAGAATTAGATGAGTGACTGAGCAGACGGCGGAATTAAGGAGATATTCTGTCGGCTTTTTGTCTAATCTCCGGAAACGGCGGGGGTATTTGCCTGCAATCTGATGTCCAATTGTTTCCCCGGTAACCTAAGGCTACATATTTTGTCAAAATTAGGCCAGAAAAAACCATTTGTTATGTTGTCCTCGACTGCCCGCTCGTCAGATTTAGGGCCGCTCCAATTTTTGTCAGATTTTTTTCTTCTTCTTTTCAGATTTATTTTAAAAATTGCAGATTTTTTTCAGATTTTTTTTTTACAGTTTAAATAGCATTAAGTAAATGCGGAACTTTGAGCTTCCGCTGGTATAAGAACATTTAAAAAAGAAGAAAAAAGCTGCCTGCCCGCCCCTCCTCTCTGAGAGCTGTGGAGGAAAACATAACCTTTTTTTTGGCCTTATTGTCATCTCCTTTAAATGTTTCATCTTTTGGGTGTAATTTATTATTATAATTTTAATTTTTAAAGCTGTAAGCAAGACCCATATTAGGACTGATAGTCAGGCACAATTCAATGATGTAATGGTGTATCATCACAAAACCACCTCGCTCAACAAACGTCATCTTTTTGGCATGGAAGGAGAAAAAAAAGCAATTACGCCGTCACTTTTCAAAAAAGTGCCAAAAATAATCTTACCGTCTGTCACGAGTTGGAAATTTCAACAATAACGGCATGTGAATGGTGTCCTTGACTTGGAAAAATAGTGAAAAAGATTGGATTTCCTCCCTTTATTTGTTGCTTTCTAAATAGAAAAGGCAAAATGATGGATTGTGTCGTTGATGATATTAACATATCTCTCTCGAGTCACAGATCACCTAGTCGGGTGTATTTTTTCCACATTTACTTTTATTTTGTCTTCAGATTTCCTCGTATTTGATCATAGGAAGGTAATTGTTCTATTCCTGAAGCTTACCCCATATCAAACATGTTGGTATTCTTCCCCTCGAGGAATCTTCACCCCGCCTACACCCCCCCCCCCCTCAACAAACTAAGTGTCTAGGGTCCCCTGGTTTCGTGGGTGTCTAAAACAATTTAAATTGGTTGTAAAGAAGGCAATGTCATTTACTGAGCCAATAGGAGATGCCTGACCTTAGAATTAGTCGCTGGATTAAAGGGTATTCAGATTGAAAGCGCTGCAAGATAAGTTAATAGATAAGTATTATGTTTACTATGGCAAGAATGAAACACTGTGATTTTCCACTCAAAATGTATGAACTATTACAGCATTTTAAAAATTGTATAAGATTATCCCCATATTCGCAGGAAATAAGAGTATTTTTAAATCGCAATAAACCTGTACAGTTTAGCAGAATATAAATTCTGCATTTACTAGCAGATGATCAGGCTACTTCATACAGAGATCTGCCATATTGCTGTGTAATAATTGCATTAGTAGAAATGCATAGATATCAGGGTAAAATGCAACTCAGTTCATGTACTTATGATAATTATATTGACTGCTAGTTTTCCGATTTGTGACGTGATCAAGCAAAATGAGTCGCATATCGGCAGTTTTTTCAATTTAGATATTTGTCCATCATTAACAAGCAGGTGGTAAATGCTACAGTATGGTCAAAAACCTCACTCAAATCGAACTTCTAGTTTGCAAGTTACAAACAATTTACCAACTAAGAAAACATAGTAAAACATAAGAATTTGTCACCACTTTTTACCTATAACTCAAAATCAATATTCCAGACATCTGACTCATTGTGTTTGATCGCGTCACATTTGTCCTGTTTGTTGATATCACAAAGATGTCACCAAATAAACAGCACAAAAAAGAAAGTATCTGTTTTTGGTAGAGGTTCATATAGGTCGGCCTGGAATGACGTCACATATGCCATCGGCAACAAACAACATGAAGTTAACAAATTTCAGATTGCACCATCACCAAAACGGCCAAAATATAGTCCTTTTTGTACCTCCTTGAAATAGTACCATTAAACAGAATATTTGCACAAGGGATTCCTCTGCATACTCATATTAATCATATTTACTCACAATGCAAGTTTTCACATGTTTTTTTACAGTTGAAAGTCCGAAAATCGGGTGAAACATTTTGCGATTTTTGGACATTTTGCTCATGTGGTCACTAGAAATGATGATCTTGTGTATGGTTGAGTAGAGCGTACAAACTGACTAGTAAAACGTTTGGCTTTTGTTGTCAATGGCAAAGGGGGATCTCCGGGGTCACCTATATGAAGCCAATCCACCCTCTTGGCGTTATATAAACCGCTTGGGGATTTTGTAAGTTACATTTTATAAATACCGTTAGCTACCCAAGAATGGATGGAAATCCTCCCAAATAAAAAAAATGAGTTCATATACAATTGATGCCTTTTCAATGCAAATTCATCGTCAATTCTCCTGTGCTACTGCATAAATGATTCAATCCAGTGATTGAAGATAGCATGACGAATAGATTTGAACAAAATTCCTAGTTGGGCAATCTACTTTTCTATCATCTACCGACTGGTTGCAGACCGACAGAAATGGCGTGTCATCACTTATGTCACGAGTTGTCAGTCATGACAGAAACGTACCAACCAATATATGATACTTTATCACTTTTCGTGAACTTTCCATTGTAGAATCTTGGACAATTTTACTACTTTCTTTTGGTAGCAGGCGGAGTATCCAAATTAAGCAGACAAAATTCCCAAGTTTTCTCGCTCAGTTATCAAATGCACAGGTGTGATCCAGTCTGAATGGATAATGGATACTTACTTTTTGTGTTGTGTTTAAGTGGCTTGCCTGGTGGTGACGTCCCTGTTCGGTCAGAACATTGTATCTCCATCTGGCCCTTCAGTATGTATAAAGCAATACTCTATATGTATCACCTTTGGGCAGTCTGCTCTAAACTTGTTCAAGGGCCAAAAAACAGATCTATCAAAACCTTAGTAAGTGCTGTTGCTCCTGAACATGTATAAATCAACTTTTCCTATGCATTTTGTTGGGCTGTTCAACTTTATACATACTGAGGGGCCGGAAAAATATATGATGGTTTTATACAGAGCAGCGATGATAAGATTGATTACAATTCCATCACTACGAAGATGGAAGGCGGACTGGTAAAAGTAAAGAAATGTATAATAGTTGAAGCTGGATATATCAGTTGTGTTGCCCGTACGTGCCAAAAACAGACCTTTTTATATTTCATTTCCTGGATATGGTTAGTGTGGTCATGTGATGCTATTGTATAGAGAAAGATTGCTGACATTTGCACACATACAGATTGTGTCCATGTGTCCCTGATCAAAAACATGGTCATTTTAAAGAGTGAAACTTATGTTTGAATCCTTTCAGTTTATGTTTGTCCATTTCCGACCTACCCTAATTTTGAAAACTGACAAAAAAAGTTTTTACTGTACAAATTAATACCTACCATATTTTAGAAAATTCCAGAAAAAGGTTTTTTTTAATCTTTTTTCAGAATTTTCCTGTCTGGAATATTCCCATTCACATATTTTTTAGCAACTATTTTATAGTTAATTATACATCTTTTGAATGTTATTTATAAAATCTTTAAAAAATCTGACCTACCGACCCTACACTTTGGAGGGGATGAATCTATTGACAAACAAACGGACAACATTTTGGCCTTATGGGCAGCACAATTGTTTTTGGCGTTTTTATTGAAACTGGCAGATTGCAAAGTTATTGATTGTCAAATGGAGAATTAACACTTTTCACGCGGCAGGTGTCTGCAGACGACATTCCAAAATGTCACAAAATGTTTCAAAAATGTCAAAATTATTGAATTTCATTACCATATTTGAAATCACCATGAGAAATGCATTGAAATAAGCACAAACATGCCGAGCATTGCTTCAGTAATTCTTGAAATAAGACTTTGTTTTGTAATGGTAAACAAAATACCCGTGTGGAAAGTGTTGAATTGTGATAGGGAGACGGTACTAAGACAATGAAGTCTGCATATCGTGGTGATTTTAGTATCGCTGATTTTAGATTTCATAGATTACAGTTTATTTAGGATATAACGGTAGAACGGTAGAAATGTGACAAAGAAGGGCCGCAGTTATGTAGTAGGAGCCCGCCCACTGATAAAATGTGAAGGGAATTAAAGAGACAACGGTTTCAATTTTCTGTGTGAAATTATAGCGGTGATAATCAGAATTGTTTTGATGTAAGCTGGATGAACAGAATGAGGGGGGGGGGGGCAAAGACAGTTTTTTTGAAAATGAAGATATTCATTGAAATGATAAGCCTGTCTCTTTAATTCCGTCACATCTTGGCATGTGTGTCTATAAAACTTAGAGAGCTGGCTATTATGTATGGAGTTGTCACATGTAATGGATACAAGTATATAGTTAGCAATGCAACAATTACACGGACAGTACCTGACCTTTTTGAGTGCAAACTTATAAGCCACTTATGAAGTAATCATTGTTAATCATAGATGTAACCCCCTGGGATGACAATCATGGTATCTAAATGACTGAAACTGAAAGAGTGTGATGGAGGTATTGCAGATGGGTGTGTTTTGGGAATTATTTGATCACTGCATTAATGCAGATAGATTGTCATGGTGGTGGGTGGGATTATTGTGATGATTGCATTAATGCATGAGGGTGGTGGTGCTGGGATTGATGTGATGTCTGCATAAGCTGCACAATGAAATATAATGAGATGTTTCTGCTGTAATCTACTTGCAGGGATGGAGTTTGGGTGGTGGGGGGGGGGGTACCTGATTCAAAATCGCTGCCATTGGATCGCACCCTTTTGGCTATATTAACAGATCACGTCCCTTGCGTAAAAATGTCCTTTTACAGGAAATAGCCATGCCATTTTGTAGCTCATAGAATTGGGATATTGACAATTTAACAACAATGCACCATGTGTTTAAGCAATAAACATAGTATAGCTATGTAACAAAATGAGAACCATGTTTTTGTACTTTTTACAATGTATTTATGATATTGTATTATCTTACTATTATTAGATGGGTGGAGAGATCTTCCCTGTAGTGTCAGTTGATCAGAGGTTTTACCTATAATTCCAAATTGGCGAGAAATATACGTTTTTTTATATCTCTCCGCACGCAAAAGTAATCGAAGCGTATGTGAGCGATTTTGCGTATGATGTTGGTCGCACGCACGCGTCACACATATAATGTTGCATTCATGCGCGCCCACACTCTTCTGTATTAATTTGCGCTGCAAGGAGTCTCGCCAATTTGGAACTGATCAAACTATCCATCTTTTGAATTTAAAATATTTTACAAGAAGTTATTCTCTTTTTTCTTTTCTTTCAATTTCCCCCCAAAATTAGAAGGGGGAAAAAATGTTACGAAAAAGTCTCAAATCCACAAATTCTCTGTGGATTGGTCTGGTAGAGCCACCTTGCTGTATTTAAGCAATAACTTAACTATTGTTAATAAGTATGTGAAATAATGTATGTCAAGTGTTTCAACAAAAAGATAGATTATGTGTTTAGGTAGACGGATGTCGGCTCATCAGCACAATGCAAGGAAATCAAATTTCATAAAAGAGTATGATCCGATGCTGCCACAGTATAATCAACAGTTGACTATAGCGCGAAACACAATCCTTCATGCGCTTTATAATGGGGATTATTTGTCCGATTCCTTTTTGGTATCGTTGATTATTAGACAATAGTACACAGTCAACCTACCTATATATACACCTGCGTGTTAAAAGGTATCATTTCCTGGATCTAAAATTCAATCAGTTTAATAATCATTTCAGGCCGAGTAAGAAGAAAAAATATGTTTAGGGTGTCATTAGGTGGCCTGATTCATTTTTTAATAAAATGGTGGTGTGTGTTCTGTAGTTTAAACGTTGAGCTGTTATGAACCACTTTTTTTTTTTAATACTGTACAAATTTGAGACTGGTCTCGACAAGACTCAGTGTTTTCATTTGCAAACAAACAAACAAAAACAAAGGATGGTAAAGAATCACATGCCTGAGTGGGAGGAAGGACCACCTGATCATTTACAGGCACCCCCCCCCCCCCCCCCCCCCCACCACAAGCAAACAAGATTTTTACCAATTTGCACTGACCACAGGCAATCATATTACTTGTTATAGTATCAACATGTTTCCAATTTGCATTTGAAAGAAAAAAAGAAAAAACACCGCTTAAAAAGAGAAAAATAGTTGGGGCACTAAACATGTTTTTTTTATTTTACTCGGCCTTAGTTAGTCTTTTTCTCTATGATATTGGTTACCTGAATTGCAGGTGTATTGTGAGTGATATCTAATCTTTCACGCATAAATAGATATTAGATTCATGAACCCCTATGATAAATAACTCAATTCAAATATGGCATACTATATTATCAGGACTATGTCATATATTCTTCAGGGTTTCAATTCGTATAGTTGCTGCCACTGATAAAATGCGCCTTACAAATCACCCCCAGTGCCTTTAATAGACCTCCAGAGCACCATGACTTTAGACACGGCGTAATAATACGGACAGGAATGATCACCGCACACATGTAATAATAGTCGCGGCGATGTCGAGATGTCGAAGCCGATTAAAAGCAATATAACCACCACATGTAACTGGAAATGTTACTGTGCAGATATAATCACACTCAAAAATAGCCTAATTATTACTGTCCAAGCTACTTCATGTATTCCGTCTGCTGCAAGATGCTGGTCAACGACCACTTCACGGTCTCCTTTCCTAGCACAGTTTTGCTGTGCGCAGTTCCGGAAAAAAGGCGGTTAAGTTTGTGGATAAAAAGTGATCTTAGTCTCAGAGGATGAGGATAGTGAGAATAAGTCTCATTATGAAGATAAAAATATGAGGCAGCAGTGGTTTTACAGTTCATTTGCATTGTAAATAATAGCTGCTGTGTTCTTTATTCAATATCAGAGACCTATAGATATTGTCGCACTGTCAACAGGTCCCTGTCCATTAAGGCCGCACCGTGTAGATAATGGTATGTGTATGTAAGTACACGCTTGATCTGTTTTGTTAACACTTTCCACGCGGCAAGTCGTCTGCACGACAGTTCCAAAATGACACAAAAATGTTTCAGAAATTTCAAAATTATTGACTTGTATCACCATAGTTGGAATAAGCATCGCAATACATTAAGTACAAACATGCCTAGTATTAGTTCAGTTATTCTTGAGACAGGCGTTAAAAGTTGGGAAGATTTCTAGAAAATCTGTTTTGTAAATGGTAAAACTAAATAGCCGCGTGGAAAGTGTTAAGTACCGCCTTTGGGAAACGGTTTGCGAGTGAGCTGTGCTGGTACAGCGTGTTCCAAAAAAAGGGTCCAAAAATCGCAGAGCTTATCACTCAAAATATAGGAAACACAGCTACTTCATATTTGGGGATGTGAAAGTAAATATATCTGACATTAATTGGTGCAATTATGAAACCAATCGAATGTAAGGTTTTTAAAATACAAAGCTTTGAATACAGAGTGGTCAGAACCTGGTTTTTTTTCTGACTTTGCCAATGAACCATTTGCGCACCGTACTGACTTCATCAAAGTTTTGCCTTTGACTTTATTCTTTACAATGAATTACTCAGAAAATTTATATTCGGCATAAGGGGGATTAAAAGAGTGTAAATACCTCTAAAATGTTTTAGAAAAATCAATAAATAACCTTCGGAAACACTGCCATTCTCTTTGTAGCAATTCAACAACTTTTTCATTCAGAATTGGAAACCAGCCATCTCATCAAAGGAATTAGAGATGGATGAGGGTGTTCAGACCGTTGCTGTTCTTGTACATTTTCAATAAAAATCTTACTGCTATGGGTATTTCCAATGCTGAATATTGATCCAAAATACCCGTAATTTAACGCCTCTTTACCAAACATAAGTTATTTCGGAGAATAAATACCATGCAGGGAAAACTTGCACACAACGCACAGATGCAACGCATGGGTGGTTTATTGTTAAATTGGGGGAAAACAGGATCTGACCACGCTCTATTGAAAGCTTTGTATTTCAAAAAGTTGCCATTTGATTGGTGTCATAATTTCACCAAATAAGGTCTGGTACATTTTCCTTTGTATCCTTAAATACTAAGCAGCCACGTTTCCTACTTAAGGTATAAGCTCTGCAATTTTTGACCCGGTTATTTGGGACACGCTGTATGTGTTCGATTTAGAAAGCAGCTACAACAATGTATCTTGGACAATATAGTATTAGTATTCTTCTCGGCGAGCGTTAACATGTTTATTTATAGTCGATGAGCGACATACTTCAACAGACATGACCTTAGAACTGATTACGTTTTTGTCATCTTTAAAATGTGCAACTAAACAACGCCGATGTTTTCCATCGACGAAACTCACATCGTTTTGTAAAAGGGTCACTTAGTTGAAATGTTGATTTTGTTTATAATTTGGTAATGTGAAACTGGTCACAAACTCCCACAACCTTTTTACTGTACTGTATGGCACTGTTCTATCCCACATTAGCTAGTAGGACACATAGCCTAGTAAAAAGGTATGTTAATGCTTTCCATGCGGCAGGCGTCTGCAGACAACATTCCCAAATTTCACAAAATGTTTCAAAAATGTCAAATTTATTGAATTTCGTTACTATATTTGGAATCAACATGGGAACTGCATTAGGATAAGTACAAACATTCCTAGTATTGGTTCGGTAACCATTGAGTGATAGACCTTGAAAGTTGGGAATGGTTTCTGACAAATCTGTTTTGTATATGGTAAAACTGATAGCCGCGTGGAAAGTGTTAATGCTTATTTGGATGTCATGTGCTTGCTCGCCTTGTCCAAGTGATCGCTATCACTAAGTGCGTGATTCTGTACCATTTAACCATCAACTTCAAATAGATGTTGCCTTGTGAGGGAACATCTGCCCTAAGTTTCGATCAAATCTGAAGATATTAAATGGTCAATGAAGTGTACTCTGAAACCGGCCATCCTCAAATAGCTATAGCGGTAGCTATCTTAAAACAAATCAATTTGAATTAGATGTAAACCATTGCTGCCTGATATAAGACCTTGTTTGACAGTGTTTGTCTGTATGTTAATATGTAGCTTCCTTAGATTACAGCTGGGCCAAGAACGGCCAATTGTAGTCCGTCCGTCCGTCACAGCACATTTATGAAGTTTCCTTATTTATTTTTATTTGTAGCCACCTTTCTTGCTTTCTATACTCGTAACACAAAATGAATGAAAAAATGGGACAATTTTAGTCCAACACAATGTGGTTGTGGCCCTTCCGGCTTTATCTTCCAGTAGATCTGTATTGTTGAGTCCATCACGGATGGACTCATTCGAATCAAGACTGTATATATGTTTTCCTCCCAATCTTAAAAATATTGTTGGATAAAAATCACTCTAAAAGCACATTTTATGTACAACTAGTATAATATAATGCGCTTGTTATGTATCATATATATTATGTATTTATATATATATGCGTTTGCTAGGTACCTGACATTTTATGACCATCATTTTTTTCTTCTTCTTCTTGGAAATGTATGTATCATGATTGTCAGTTGAACAAATGTAAAGTATAAGGATAAAGAATATTGCCAAAATTATTGAAGTGATTAGTACCGAAAGTTGCAATCTGCAAAAAGCTGCTATGTTGGATATTGTATTTCTCTTTGTTAAATCATTGACAATAAACAACAACTTCCCATTATAACTAATTCACACATGGTATTTGCGATGTGGTGGAGGCAGCGCCCTCAATGCGAAGACTGGATCCATTCTACGCACCAATCAAATTCAAAGTAATCGTGATCGGATACAAGCACCCCCACGCCACACCATTCTGGTAGTCCGTGTTGTACAAGACACGATGCGATGACGTGTATCAAATGATCTTCTGCAGCCGCGCAATGATGATTGTTGAGGTATAAACATACATTTTTAATGATGTTGGCCATATAGAGGCATGGTGGGAGAAAAACTCTAAACAGCAGCTATATTGTCGATAATACAATTCGGTACTGACCTCTTTTAAAGATTTATTTTCTGCTGCTCTGGTGAAAAAGATTTATAATTCGATCAATTTAAACAAAACAGCTAGATAGATGATTAAACTGAATACTGAGTAATGCAAATTTGTATGAATGGTGTGGATTAAGTGAAGACATTTAAGAAATGTCAAATCTTTTTTTAAAAAGAAAATTGCAATTTGTACAAAATATGTACTGCATGTTGTGAGATATGTTATATGATGTATAAGACTACATATTCATAATAATTATGTAGAATGTCAACCCTATAAAATAGTAATGTCACCTGTGTGATGAAGCTGTCTTTGTCCATTTCAGTTTTGTTTTCAATAAACTACTATATTATTTTATGTCTGGTGTTGCCAAATAACATAGGGTTTTTTAGCCCAATCTATGGGGATAAATAGATTAACCATTAAGTTTCAATGGACAAAAAATGACAAAAAGTAGCCCAACCAGAGGAAAAGGTCATTCTAGATCACCTTTTGAGCTTTAAAAGGAACCCTATTGGGCTACTAAGTTACACATTTGGTAAAACTGTTAATTTAGCTGATATTGTTTCATATTTTTTGTTTGCATATTTTGTAATAATATAGTATGTAGTAGGTTTATGTATCCACTTCTAATTTTTTTTGGGAAATATGAAAGTGGGTAAAAAAATATAGCAGCTTTGTATCAAATTTAGTGAGAAATGTCAAAATTATGACTGTTTTTTACTTTTGATTTTTTTTTTTTTTTGTAGAGAAAGAATGGATGATTGAAGATTTCTCTGAGGATAGATAATGATGATTTTTGCTACAGTGTAATATGACTTGATAAAGATATGAACAAAGAAACAACAATTTATGTAAAATTTGATGCAACTATTTTTAAGAACTGTAAACGTGGAAATCTTCACGCTGCATTAATTTTTGCGCTTTTTCGCGCTCCAAACAGCTGCAGCAAAAATAAAAACATGCAAACATATTTAATTTGTGTGTAAGTCTATGTAATGAACTTTCAAATCGAGAATTTAATAACAAGCAAAATGGCTGAAAGTCGGGAAAAGCGTGAACATTTAATTGCATGAAATTTCCACTTTTGCAGTAGTTACTTTCTGGGTATTATTATTATTATTATTATTATTATAGGCCACGTCTTTCTGGACTTTATCACAAACCGTGATGATATGTCTGTATGTGTTTGCCGTGACAAGTTTATATCGTAAAAAAGAAAAGATAAATATATAAATGTTTATATGCTTTAATATAAAGTAGGGGCACATAAAATTTTCCTAAACTGTATAAATTTGCTTTGCTGTATGTAATTCCTTCATTGGATTGCCGCCTTTTTATTTTGCTTCGTCATCAATAAAACATTTCTATGTATATTTTTTTTTCTGTTGTCTGCCTGGTGAAGCTAGCTCTCCCGGCTTTGTTGCTGTTTAGGGATTTATTGTTATACAAATAGTATGTACAGAGTGTTTGTAAAAAGCTTATTTTTAGAAACACTTGAATTGCACCGCATGTCTTTGTCGCCAAAGGTTTAGCAGTTATTGGAAATAAAAATATTTTGCTATAGCATGCATCCAAAATTGGTTGTATTTTCAGAGTATTATTTTGCTTGCCAAAAAGTAAAGGGAACCAAGAAAAAATGTATCAGTTTTGTTATCAATTTAAAGGTTTAAATTTTAGTTGCACCAGCATTTTAATCAGTCGCACCATTTTAATTGCTAGCCTAGGGAAGCTTGTAGTATGAGTCTAAATATAATATAAGAAATAAATATTATCCAGTTATGTGGCTTCAGATTTATAATTTTTCTATGTGTGTGTGACAGATTAACTTGTTTTGTGACAGATAAGTGATGATTTTTACCCAATGTACAAAGATGGTTTTTGATTGGTTGGTTTGAGCTATTCAATATGGTTCGAACCAATCAGCAGCATTGTCCTTGCCTCAATGTAATTGTTACCATCTAGTTCATGTTTTCTCACCGAATGATGCATGTTAAAAACTAATCACACAGAATTTATTTAAGACAATTTGAAATAATAAATGTAATGATGAAAATTATATCAGATGTTGTTATTGTGTTTGATTTCTGTGACTGTTATTGTGTTGTGGTCTTTATTTGTTTTATTTTCAAACCCAATTATTCGGGGCGTTGCAGAAAAATTCAATACCCGTGGTGTGGCTAAAGCACCCTAATCCCCATCCACGCACGCTGCAGTAATCTGTCAACATCAATAAACCATCAATGCCATGAATAAAAGGGTAAAATGGAAGGAAAAGTACTCTAAAGTCTCTATTGGGACCCACTCCTCTTCAGTCCGGTCGAAATCAGAGGTCTGAAATGTTGGATCCTGTAGGAAAATGTTGACCTCTAGTGACCCTGTTGTGACCTTTTATACGGATTAAATTATTAACACGAAATTACCTTTTAAATTATAAGAACAGAATATTTCGGAAAACCTAACAATCTTTATTAATAACAACTTGAATGGGATGTATTAGCCTTTTAACCTTGGATGACCTTCAATTGACCTTTTAGAAGAATTGTCTCGTTTATCCAAGTATGAATATCTCAACAATCATAACCAGGATCCCAATATAGATTCAATGTTAGGGGAAAAGCTTCCCGCAATCACCATTGCTAGAGTAGACTTGCCATATCCAGCAACGCCGTGCATCCTCCAACTTTCCAAGTAGGCTTCCCGCAGTCGGCGTTCCTATGCATTCTTTTTTTCTTCTCTTTTATATTTTAAACATACAAATCACAATAGAGTTACAAAGACGTACAGTACACCATCTGGGTAACATGAAAAAACCCCACCAGATATCTAGCAGAGACAACACAATATAAACACAACACCAAAAGTAAGTCCCCCCCTAAACAATTCGTCATAACATCGTAAGATAAAACATTTTACCAATAAAACTTAGTTAGAAATAATCCTATGACTGTTTCCTAAGTGATGTTTGAAAATGAAAGATGTCCATTACTTCATGGCTGAATGAGCTCAAATGGAAGACAAAAACTGCCCTTCTCAAAAGTCACAAAAGTTTATGAATTGCTTCTCAACTAATGGAAAAGTACCCGTGGCTGAGCAAAAATTACTGTAATGTGTAATCAATTCATGATCATTCAGCCATGTAAATCCCCTTCTAGGCTCAGATATTAGCACAGTGAGTAGTGACTTTTGAGAAGGGCAGTTTTTGTCTTCCATTTGAGCTCATTCAGCCATGAAGTCATGTACATCTTTCATTTTAAAACAACACTTAGGAAACAGTCATAGGATTATTTCTAACTAATTTGTATTTGTAAAATGTTTTACCTTACGATGTTATGACGAATTGTTTAGGGGGGACTTACTTTTGGAGTTGTGTTTATAATTATAAATTCATTGATAAATGGACAAAATTAGAAAAGTGTTGTGAAGAGTAATAATTGTATAACTTTATATACATTGTGTTGTCTCTGCTAGATATCTGGTGGTTTTTTTTTCAAGTTTATAATGGAATTTTTTTAAATATTTAAATGCAAGAAATGAAGGTATTCGATTTTGAAATCTGCTATCATAGATAACTTTCTTGACAAGTATTAAGCATTAGTTGATTAATGCACTATAGTCTCCTCCTGTGCCAATGCCAACCATATTTTCTTGTACTGGAGAACAATATTAATATTAACCTTGATATCAAACTATTTCTTGAATTCGTCCCAGATGTTAATGGCATGAGTACACTCCCAAAAAAGTGCTTTACTTTAAAAAGTCTCGGGGGAAGTTACTGCATAAACTACAATTCACATTATCAACAATTTTCATCTTAAATAATCTACTATTAGTCATTATTAAGCAATTCAAATTAATCTTGTATTGGAAAATCTTTGTCCTGTCATCATGACATGCTTTGAAGATTCCACACCAGTAATTAATTTCAGTCCTTGCAGAAGTCAATCAAACTTTTTTTTATCAGCTGGGCATCCTGTGGCCCAATGATTATAAAATTAATCAGAAATGGTACTTAGATTCTCTAGATCTTAGATTCTCAATTTCATCTACAAGAGTGGACCTGCCATATTCAGCATTCCTGTGCATGCCAATTTTATGTAAGATTTCACACGTATAAAAAGGTTCCCTATACTTTACATGCTAAAGGGGTGTTATAAAACGTCCATTTTCTTACCTGATAAGTGACTAGAATTTTCGGGAAAAGTGTACTTTAGGTCCCAGATACTGGTTTACCAGTAGCGTTTAATACTAGAACATAAAAGTTGCCAGTATCGGTCGATACTGGTACGATTTTACTGTTCCAGTATCAAGCGATACTTGAACACCAAATTGTGTTCCAGTATCGAGCGATAATGGTACACGTGATACCAGTGAGATTTGTCCCAGTATTGAACGATACTGGTACATCATTATGTTCCAGTATCTAGTATCGTCCGATACTGGAACATTTTATATGTACCAGTATCGGCCGAGAATGGAACACTGACTTTGTACCAGTATCTAAAGATACTGGTGTTACAGTATCGGGCGATAAGTTCAGAATCTGTGACCTAAAGTATACTTTTTACCATTTTTCAACTTCACATTTTTCTTCAAGTTCATGATATTTGTGATCATAGAAATACAAAATGTATATGGGGTAACCCTGAAAGACCGGAAAATAAGCCCCCGAAAATGGACAGCTGGTGTATCGCTCTCATTTACCATAAAAAAACACATTGAGCAGTTTTGACATGTACAATCAAAATCACCCAAAAACCTACAAAATGGACTGAAAATATCTCTTTTTGTATTGTGGTAATAGATAGTGGTCCTCAAATCAGGAATAGATTCCTACTTTAATCATTTTGGGGCAATTAGTACCTTTCCTGATCACTTATGATTAATATTAGGCTGCAGGATGCTAAAATAGAGCGAAAATCCGATTGTCGTCGGCAAGGACTACAATCATTGACCGGTGTGCAGTCGTAAGTAGATTTTCCGCAGTCGGCAAATAGAAGACTTTCCATAAAAGTGAACTGAACATATCCAGCATCATCGTAAATATTCACTCTTATCTCTAAGTAGAATTGCTGCAACAACATACCACACAATCTTAACACTTTCCACGCGGTTACTATTTTTACCATACACAGAACTGATTTTTCAGAAACCTTTCAAAATGTTCAAAGTTTATCTCAATGATTACTGACCCAGTACTAGGCATGTTTGTACTTATTTCAATGCATTTCTCATGGTGATTCTAAATATGGTAATGAAATTCAATAATTTTGACATTTTTTAAACATTTTGTGAAATTTGGAATGTCGTCTGCAGCCGCCTGCCGCGTAGAAAGTGTTAACAGTAGACTTGCCATACACACTAATTACCCCTACCATCTATTGTATCTAAGTAGAAGCATGAAAACTAGTGTTGCGTGTAGAGATGAGTGTCCTATTATACCAACCTGTCCCCATACCATCTTAATCTTATCTACAATTGTAGACTTCCCATAACCGACATCGCTGTGTAGACGCAATCTAATCTACATGAGTGGACTTTCAATACCAAGCATCAATGTGTAGACTCAATCTTATCTACAAGAGTGAACTTCCCATAACCAGCATCAATGTGTAGACTCAATCTTATATACAAGAGTGGACTACCCATAACCAGCATCAATGTGTAGACTCAATCTTATCTACAAGAGTGGACTACCCATAACCAGCATCAATGTGTAGACTCAATCTTATGTGGACTTCCCATAACCAGCATCAATGTGTAAACTTAGTCTTATCTACAAGAGTGGACTACCCATAACCAGCATCAATGTGTAGACTCAATCTTATCTACAAGAGTGGACTACCCATAACCAGCATCAATGTGTAGACTCAATCTTATCTACAAGAGTGGACTACCCATAAACCAGCATCAATGTGTATACTCAATCTTATCTACAAGAGTGGACTTCCCATAACCAGCATCAATGTGTAGACTCAATCCTATCTACAAGAGTGGACTTCCCATAACCAGCATCAATGTGTAGACTCAATCTTATATACAAGAGTGGACTACCCATAACCAGCATCTATGTGTAGACTCAATCTTATATACAAGATTGGACTTCCCATAACCAGCATCAATGTGTAGACTCAATCTTATCTACAAGAGTGGACTTCGCATAACCAGCATCAATGTGTAGACTCAATC
The DNA here is from genome assembly GCA_035610835.1 of Ophiura sarsii. Lineage (NCBI taxonomy): Eukaryota > Metazoa > Echinodermata > Ophiuroidea > Amphilepidida > Ophiuridae > Ophiura > Ophiura sarsii. The sequence continues at coordinate 52,661,638 of CM069458.1, read as the reverse complement.
TTATCTACAAGAGTGGACTACCCATAACCAGCATCAATGTGTAGACTCAATCTTATCTACAAGAGTGGACTACCCATAACCAGCATCAATGTGTAGACTCAATCTTATATACAAGAGTGGACTTCCCATAACCAGCATCAATGTGTAGACTCAATCTTATATACAAGAGTGGACTACCCATACCCAGCATCAATGTGTAGACTCAATCATATCTACAAGAGTGGACTTCCCATAACCAGCATCAATGTGTAGACTCAATCTTATAAACAAGAGTGGACTTCCCATAACCAGCATCAATGTGTAGACTCAATCTTATCTACAAGAGTGGACTACCCATAACCAGCATCAATGTGTAAACTCAATCTTGTATACAAGAGTGGACTTCCCATAACCAGCATCAATGTGTAGACTCAATCTTATATACAAGAGTGGACTTCCCATAACCAGCATCAATGTGTAGACTCAATCTTATCTGCAAATGTGGACTTCCAATAACCAGCATTAATGTGTAGACTCAATCTTATATACAAGAGTGGACTTCCCATAACCAGCATCAATGTGTAGACTCAATCTTATATACAAGAGTGGACTACCCATAACCAGCATCAATGTGTAGACTCAATCTTATATACAAGAGTGGACTTCCCATAACCAGCATCAATGTGTAGACTCAATCTTATATACAAGAGTGGACTTCCCATAACCAGCATCAATGTGTAGACTCAATCTTATCTGCAAATGTGGACTTCCAATAACCAGCATTAATGTGTAGACTCAATCTTATATACAAGAGTGGACTTCCCATAACCAGCATCAATGTGTAGACTCAATCTTATATACAAGAGTGGACTACCCATACCCAGCATCAATGTGTAGACTCAATCTTATCTGCAAATGTGGACTTCCAATAACCAGCATTAATGTGTAGACTCAATCTTATATACAAGAGTGGACTTCCCATAACCAGCATCAATGTGTAGACTCAATCTTATCTGCAAATGTGGACTTCCAATAACCAGCATTAATGTGTAGACTCAATCTTATATACAAGAGTGGACTACCCATACCCAGCATCAATGTGTAGACTCATTCTTATCTGCAAATGTGGACTTCCAATAACCAGCATTAATGTGTAGACTCAATCTTTTATACAAGAGTGGACTACCCATACCCAGCATCAATGTGTAGACTCAATCTTATCTGCAAATGTGGACTTCCAATAACCAGCATTAATGTGTAGACTCAATCTTATATACAAGAGTGGACTTCCCATAACCAGCATCAATGTGTAGACTCAATCTTATATACAAGAGTGGACTACCCATACCCAGCATCAATGTGTAGACTCAATCTTATCTGCAAATGTGGACTTCCAATAACCAGCATTAATGTGTAGACTCAATCTTGTATACAAGATTGGACTTCCCATAACCAGCATCTATGTGTAGACTCAATCTTATATACAAGAGTGGACTTCCCATAACCAGCATCAATGTGTAGACTCAATCCTATCTACAAGAGTGGACTTCCCATAACCAGCATCAATGTGTAGACTCAATCTTATATACAAGAGTGGACTACCCATAACCAGCATCTATGTGTAGACTCAATCTTATATACAAGATTGGACTTCCCATAACCAGCATCAATGTGTAGACTCAATCTTATCTACAAGAGTGGACTTCGCATAACCAGCATCAATGTGTAGACTCAATCTTATCTACAAGAGTGGACTACCCATAACCAGCATCAATGTGTAGACTCAATCTTATCTACAAGAGTGGACTACCCATAACCAGCATCAATGTGTAGACTCAATCTTATATACAAGAGTGGACTTCCCATAACCAGCATCAATGTGTAGACTCAATCTTATATACAAGAGTGGACTACCCATACCCAGCATCAATGTGTAGACTCAATCATATCTACAAGAGTGGACTTCCCATAACCAGCATCAATGTGTAGACTCAATCTTATAAACAAGAGTGGACTTCCCATAACCAGCATCAATGTGTAGACTCAATCTTATCTACAAGAGTGGACTACCCATAACCAGCATCAATGTGTAAACTCAATCTTGTATACAAGAGTGGACTTTCCATAACCAGCATCAATGTGTAGACTCAATCTTATATACAAGAGTGGACTTCCCATAACCAGCATCAATGTGTAGACTCAATCTTATCTGCAAATGTGGACTTCCAATAACCAGCATTAATGTGTAGACTCAATCTTATATACAAGAGTGGACTTCCCATAACCAGCATCAATGTGTAGACTCAATCTTATATACAAGAGTGGACTACCCATAACCAGCATCAATGTGTAGACTCAATCTTATAAACAAGAGTGGACTTCCCATAACCAGCATCAATGTGTAGACTCAATCTTATCTACAAGAGTGGACTACCCATAACCAGCATCAATGTGTAAACTCAATCTTGTATACAAGAGTGGACTTCCCATAACCAGCATCAATGTGTAGACTCAATCTTATATACAAGAGTGGACTTCCCATAACCAGCATCAATGTGTAGACTCAATCTTATCTGCAAATGTGGACTACCCATAACCAGCATCAATGTGTAGACTCAATCTTATATACAAGAGTGGACTTCCCATAACCAGCATCAATGTGTAGACTCAATCTTATATACAAGAGTGGACTACCCATACCCAGCATCAATGTGTAGACTCAATCATATCTACAAGAGTGGACTTCCCATAACCAGCATCAATGTGTAGACTCAATCTTATAAACAAGAGTGGACTTCCCATAACCAGCATCAATGTGTAGACTCAATCTTATCTACAAGAGTGGACTACCCATAACCAGCATCAATGTGTAAACTCAATCTTGTATACAAGAGTGGACTTCCCATAACCAGCATCAATGTGTAGACTCAATCTTATATACAAGAGTGGACTTCCCATAACCAGCATCAATGTGTAGACTCAATCTTATCTGCAAATGTGGACTTCCAATAACCAGCATTAATGTGTAGACTCAATCTTATATACAAGAGTGGACTTCCCATAACCAGCATCAATGTGTAGACTCAATCTTATATACAAGAGTGGACTACCCATAACCAGCATCAATGTGTAGACTCAATCTTATATACAAGAGTGGACTTCCCATAACCAGCATCAATGTGTAGACTCAATCTTATATACAAGAGTGGACTTCCCATAACCAGCATCAATGTGTAGACTCAATCTTATCTGCAAATGTGGACTTCCAATAACCAGCATTAATGTGTAGACTCAATCTTATATACAAGAGTGGACTTCCCATAACCAGCATCAATGTGTAGACTCAATCTTATATACAAGAGTGGACTACCCATACCCAGCATCAATGTGTAGACTCAATCTTATCTGCAAATGTGGACTTCCAATAACCAGCATTAATGTGTAGACTCAATCTTATATACAAGAGTGGACTTCCCATAACCAGCATCAATGTGTAGACTCAATCTTATCTGCAAATGTGGACTTCCAATAACCAGCATTAATGTGTAGACTCAATCTTATATACAAGAGTGGACTACCCATACCCAGCATCAATGTGTAGACTCAATCTTATCTGCAAATGTGGACTTCCAATAACCAGCATTAATGTGTAGACTCAATCTTATATACAAGAGTGGACTTCCCATAACCAGCATCAATGTGTAGACTCAATCTTATATACAAGAGTGGACTACCCATACCCAGCATCAATGTGTAGACTCAATCTTATCTGCAAATGTGGACTTCCAATAACCAGCATTAATGTGTAGACTCAATCTTATATACAAGAGTGGACTTCCCATAACCAGCATTAATGTGTAGACTCAATCTTATATACAAGAGTGGACTACCCATACCCAGCATCAATGTGTAGACTCAATCTTATCTGCAAATGTGGACTTCCAATAACCAGCATTAATGTGTAGACTCAATCTTATATACAAGAGTGGACTTCCCATAACCAGCATCAATGTGTAGACTCAATCTTATATACAAGAGTGGACTACCCATACCCAGCATCAATGTGTAGACTCAATCTTATCTGCAAATGTGGACTTCCAATAACCAGCATTAATGTGTAGACTCAATCTTGTATACAAGATTGGACTTCCCATAACCAGCATCTATGTGTAGACTCAATCTTATATACAAGAGTGGACTTCCCATAACCAGCATCAATGTGTAGACTCAATCTTATCTGCAAATGTGGACTTCCAATAACCAGCATCAATGTGTAGACTCCTATCTACAAGAGTGGACTTCCCGCATTCCTGTGTAGACTCAGTCTAAGTCTGGATCCATTGTATAATTGATGGTAACACAAATATAGGAGATGTCAATGTTTTAACATTGACATCTCCTATATTTGTGACAGTCAAGTGTCGTCAACCTCATGACAGTGCATGAGATTAGACAAATCAATGCACGCGCGCTGAACCCACGATTCCTGAACAACGAATCAAAACAAAGCACGTGGTGCGCGCAGTCAACGGCGCACACGCGGAGTGCAGTAGACACTTTCAATGCACTCCGCGTATTTTAGTTTCCTGCTTTCTGATTGGTTGGACACCACTAAGAGTGTATGAATATAATTCAATGTATTCTGGGGCTGACGCTACAGCTTTCCTAACACTTTCTACGCAGTAGTCGTCTGCTACAGTTCCAAAATTGGCCAAAATGTTTCAAAAATGTTAAAATCATTGTATTTCATCACCATATTTGGAATCACCATAACAAATGCATCACGATAAGTACAAAGATGCCTAGATTTGGTTCAGTAATTCTTGAGATAAGATTTTGAAAGTTGGAAAAGATTTCTAAAAAAGAAATCTGTTTTGTACGTATAATATGGTAAAACTAATAGCCGCGTGGAAAGTGTTAATTAATACCATCATGCTAACGAAATCAGTATTGGTATATTCACCAAGACTGTGTAACTTATGTTACACCAAATTTTATGAAACAGGTATGAATGACCTATGCAGTCTTCACAAATTCATGAATTAATTTCTCCTCTTCAATCTAAGATTATTGTTCACGCAGATCGGTTAACAATTAATAAAGCTACCTTGAAAGAATGAGACCAAGTGCAAATTTCAGTTTCGCACTTGAGTTTTGAAAACATCAACTATGATAGTCTATTTCACATGGGTTAGGCTGGTTTAAAGACTCCATTACGTAACATATATAGCTGTGTAATCCTTAAATCCGTCAATACATTGTAGAGGATTTTGTGCTCGGTTAACACTTTTTACGCGGCAGTCGGCTACACATGACAGTTCCAAAATTTCACAAAATGTTTAAAATTTCAAAATTATTGAATTTCATCACCATGAGAAATGTATTAAAATAAGTACACAAATGACTAGCATTGATTCAGTAATTCTTGAGATAAGATTTTGAAAGTTGGGAAAGATTTCTGAAAAATCTGTTTTGTATATGTGGCAAAACTAATAGCCGCGTGGTAAGTGTTAATTCTGTGCTTATACCAATATAAACCCAACATTTGTAGTAACATAAAAGGCAACATTCTCAATGACTGCATCATAAAAATTTGATCACTTTACCATGATTTTAATTTACAAAATGTTTCCCGTTAAAACTCTTTACATATCAGTGCCAGGAGTACACTATCCTATGTCCATGTTGACCGATTCCGCACCCAAAAATAACACACAGAAATAGGTCGCCGTGTTGGGTTGCATTGAGCACGGTGTTAAAGTTCCTCTCATAACAGTTATAATTAAATTTGTTTCATTTTTATTTGATATAAGTCTCTCCTGTGATACGGGAGATGCTCGTCAAGGGACTGCCTGACCTACTTAAAACTGTTCTCAGCCGAGTGGTCAACTTTGCGTTACATTTAAGGGCACATGGTACCCTCAAATTGAATTCAATGGACATACTTAGGGAGCACATCAAAACTCGACCGCGCGGCAACCGCATATCATTGTTTAGAACATTAGAAACCGGCTGCAACCGCACGGAACCCCACGGAACCGGCGGTTGCCGGGCGGTCGAGTTTTGATGTGCTCCCTTAATAAACTTTTCGCAGCCGAGTGGTCAACTTTGCGTTACATTTAAGGGTTCATAGTACCCGTATTTTGAATTAAAGTGAAGTACTTTATCTTGTATCGAACGGTTGTATGCTACGATTCTTGTCGCAGGTCAGTTATGTCGCTTACTTTACTTACACACACACTTTTCATCTGCTTTGGAAAAGCTCGTAACAATTCTAGTTTAAGGACAATTAATATTGCTCGATTCAGCGTCAATTGTCTGAGATGCGAAGTGTTGAAGTGAGGCAAGCCGGAAACCGTGTTCCCATATTATGGAACAGAACACTCGTGCATTGAATCTGCCGTACTTTCTGGTTTCATTCAAGGAGGTAGTTACGGACTCTTAAATACTGAAAGACAGTAACCTTGAGCCAATCGATGGTTATGGTAAAGTTTCTCACTCCCGTTCTCACTATCGAATCTGAGGGGTCTAGCCAGACCCTGCTCTTATGAAAGTCTATATTGATGCGATAGACTATATCCTCCATGCCGTACGCACGCTCAGCTGTGCTACGCTGTTAGACTCGCTTTGCATGACGGGCAAGTCACAGGTTGAGGGCGTGGCGGAGATAGGCTACTTGATGCGATGGATAAATGATTTACAGTGCAGTTGAGGAAAGTGGTTTATCAATTTGTTTTACTTCATCCTGTACATCTCAATATGTTTTTAATGTATACTTTTGACGATTTTGCAGGTAAAGATATGGTTTGTATTCCGCTTCTTAAATATATATGAATAAAAATTCCATTGAAATGCCGAATGGAGCGATCCAAAAGAAAGAAGCATGTTTTGTAACCATTTTCTGAAGCATCAGTTGCAAACCAAAATATAAAATAAAACGTTGGTCCAGGAATTTCTATACTAATTAAAAAATGGCATTCCGCGATCATGGTTATCCACTATTGACATTTCATTAAATCAACCCAGGAATTAGTATTATATATAACCAGAAACTCAAACATCCACAACTAACCACTTATTAGACAACCCCACAACAATTGGGAGATTTCTCCTAGTAGTCAAACAAGATAAGACATTTCACCGCTTAACCCTAGCGGTATGATCAATTCAGAAACAAGAGAGCGAATCCCACTTTGGCCACTTTTCAACAGGAACTGGATTTTCAATTTGAAGCAAATGCTTCTGAGATTCCAATGAGGATTTATAGGTCACATGAATGTATATCTAATATTCAAATATTCTGTGGTTTGTCATGGATGAAAATATGTTTTCTGCTGAAATTTGAACTAGCAATGATGATTTTCATAAAAGAGTTCTCTGCACATGAAAAGTGGCCAAACCTGAATTTGACACCCCTGAAGAGTAGATTTGCCATAATTTGATAACGACAGTTCTAAAATGGGTAGAACAAATTCTTATGAAACATTTAAGATAGCTGAACATGATTATTACTATTTCATACCCGATTTTTATATTATTGTTTATGGCAAAAAACAACAATTATGTTTCAAATGGGTCACTTTTTTGACACGCCATGTATGTACGACGAGTAAAAGATTATAATTTACGTCGATTTCATAAGAGAACAATTTTGAATTTTAATGTTCTGATTGCTGGCCTGATTTTCAACTTGATGTTTTATATTTAACATGAAAGATCATCCCTAAAATTGTCGCATTCTAAAGTTTGAGTTGCATAACGCCAATGGTTCTTATTTTAGAAACACAAGGTCACAAGATATTTGCCCATTGAGTAGAACACAAACTGGCGGGTGGTTAGCCACCTTTGGCAGTAAGTCACCACACTGTAGCCTATCATTTCTAAATGGAACATTTCTGGCCCCTAAAATTTTACAGACATAATGAGAAAAATATGGGGATTCTTCCGATATCAAAATATCTTGATGTGAAAAAAAAAATCATATCCCCAAAAAGGTGATCAGAACGCACCTTTAAGATATATTTCGTCACACAGAGTGTACTTTTGTCCATTTTGAATATTTTTGGTACAGAATATATCAGAACCTAGGCATTTTCCTTCAATAAAGGGTAGCATCCTTTACTCGTTCTATAATTTCAATGCATCGTTTCCTCTCACCGCGATTAATTTCCTTGTAAAGAGAATCGTTACCAGCTGCTAAGTTCCCTCCAGTAAATCCCCTTCACTTGGATCTCAAGACGTAAGCCCAAAGAAGATTTCTTGATGTACCCCATCATGCTTAGCGCCCCTACAGTACCAGTAGGGCTTATCACCAAAACAAACAGTGCCCAACATGTGTTAAAGTAATTAACAGCTGGAGGTCGTCTGACCTCTACCATAGTATTACATGGTGCAGATAGGGTAAACTTGGCCACAATATGAAAGAAGTTGAATCCTAACTAAAACTTGTATTTATGAAAATATAGGGTCTTTAAGAAAATCAAGAGAGGACTGTATTAAAGACACATCAATCATATCACTTGCAACAGGATTTTTTTAAAGACCCTCGTTTAACATCTTTATAAACATTTCCTTGCACTGTAATGTCGATGGGAAACAGTAGACACTGGTGACAGAAATCAGTGGTCATGTGATGAAAGTGAAGCATCCTGGGGTGCATCAAGAAATCTTCTTTGACGTAAGCCTAAACAATTGAAATCGGTTTAACCTGTTGCACATTGAAGAGTAGTCTCTTCACAAATCCATACACGTTTCAATCATATGGAATAAATAGAGGACATCGGATACAAGCAAACATATACGCCACTTTGCCACTCGATACACCAGCCACCCGCAGGGTCTCTCACAAAATCCTTTACTTTGATTACTTCAGACTGATGTACTTCACCCTCTGGGGCTGGCATGGCGTGTGTGGTTGCATGAAGCGTGCATGCGTATTTCCCAAATAGGTTGTGATGGATAAATCTGGATATCGGGATCATGTTGATGCTAATAATACTAGGTGGAGAATAAAGTTACTTAGAGTGAATTAAGATGTCAAGGAGAGAACTATTTTTTGGCGGGAACAGATAAATTGTCGTCTGCTAAAATAGAAATGTAAAAAAACCCAGACTAGTGGCAGAAGATGAAGAAGTAAATCGACATTAACACTTTCCACGTGGCACACGTCGGCAGACGACATTCCAAAATTTCGCAAAATGTTTCAAAAATGTCAACATTATTGGATTTCATTACCATATTTGGAATCACAATGAAAAATGCATTACAATAAGTACAAACATGAATAGTATTGGTTCAGTATATCCTTGAGATAGACCTTGAAAGTTGGGAAAGGTTTCTGAAAAATCTGTTTTGTATATGGTAAAACTAATAGCCGCGTGGAAAGTGTTAAAACAAAGATGTTGCAAATCCAGTAATCCACACTATGTATCTAATCGATTATGTAATATTCAGACAAAAAAAATCGAAACAAAATATGACATTGTAATTTGCGCATGATGAGGAAGGATCATTTTTTTTTCTTGGTAAAATTGCCATTTTCGACACGATTGACTATCTCACCGCATTGTTATGTATGACGTTCACACAATTATACTCCTAACCAATAACCATTAGGCTACAAGGCCCGCTTAGCAGCGCTATAAATTGGTGCCCTAAAAACCGTCAACAAATTTAAATATTCGCCTTCCATCAATGCTGGTTGCTATATGACATAATTCTCGTGTGCAACCAACCGGCTGTATTGCAATGCCCATTGAGTATATAGTTTAAACGCATGAGCGTGGATGTAATTTGCAACATAATGGAAACTCACCCATGCAGTTAGCAAGTAGTACCGCTCGTAAACGCCCCGAATTTAAATATATGCACTGGGCAATTCTCTCGTAGTAATTGATAACAATAGGTTTACCAGACCGAATTAATAGCGCTCCTAAGCGGGCAATTTATGTCATGATTGGATCAGATGGAGACACTGCAGCATTTGTCAAAGTTTCTATAAAGTGTTCACCAGATTTACGCTAAAAGCGTTTGTTGGAAATTTGAAGAATAAAGGTCGGCCCGGAGTGACGTCACATGCCGTTGACTACAAACCAAAGAGGTAAATAAAGGCCTCTTACACAGAGTACACAGCGTGACGCGATCCCTTGGGTATGGTCGAGTAGAGCGTAAAACTGATAGGTAGTTAGAACGTCTGGTTTGTTGTCAACGGCAAGCGGTAAAAAGTACCCGGATGACCGGCCGACCTATGTGGAAGAAGAGCTCGAGTGTCAAAGCAACAGTTTTTAAGCAAATCAGATTTGAAATGTTACGGACAAATGTCGTAAACATTGCATTAAAAACATTCCCTGTGTGCTCCAATGTGACGTATGTAGAAAAGGGATTATTAATTTATTATTAATTATAGGTTTTCCCAGTTAGTTTAACACTTTTTTCATTATATTTCATATCTCGTTAAGTTAGAATTCGTCCCCAAAATCTGACTTACGCATTTTGTTAGATAAATTTCGTCAATGAGCATTATATTTCAAAGTATGACCATTTCATTTAATTCATTGGTCATTTCTTTTCGTCAAGGAAGGATTGAATTCGTATCACCTGATGGGTAGCGGGTCTATGCACAAATATAATTCGTCTTTGTTCATTATTTTTAATACTTTAATCACATATATTCGTCCTACATATTATTGCAGGTTAGATTTGAACCACCGACATGTGTTCTTTTGCCTTGTTGATTCAAATCGCGAAATATTCATGAATCATGTGAAATAAAAGAAAAAAAGAACGAACAAGAAAGAAAGAAAGAAAGAAAATATATATATATATATAAAACGTATAGGCCTATAGCTGGATTTTACATGCTTCTAGGCAGGACGTTCCACATGGGACGAAATAAAGTGACCTGAATATGAAACTATTTGATCAAAGACGAAATAAATGTATACAATAGTAGGTTACCGCTGTATCAGACGAAATGGAAGTGTGTTAGGACGAAATAAAATGAACATTAAATGAAATTCATTGCGCAAAGTATGAATATACTTGACCAAAGACGAAATTTACCTTAACAAATGCAACCTTCAAAATTTTGGGACGGTTAATTGAGGTTGGCTAATTCAAAATAGTTAATCGGTACCAAAAATCTGAGATAAACATTAAATGAGCAAATTTCTTCTCGGCAGTTTGATACCTCATTCAACAAAATCGAATGGATACTTACTGACCGCGCATAACAACAGCAAAGTTGCACTAGGTTAGGAAAACATTGATTTGTGTGTGATTACGCACTGAAAATGTGTGTGTAAAAATAGCAAAGACTTTCATTCTTCACAGCTAGTCAAACCCTTTGTCCCGCAAATTGCGGTTATCACTCCAGGCCCATTCATCCAGATACGTAGGTGGCTCGTTCAGATAGCACAGAGTTATGACAGTAATCACACACAAATCAATGATTTCCTATACCTAGTGCAACTTTGCTGTTTGTTATGCGCGGTCATTGAAATTGCCATAACTTCTAAAAGTATCCATTCGATTTTGTTGAATGAGGTATCAAACTGCGGAGAAGAAATTTGCTCATTGAATGTTTATTTTAAGATTTTTGGTACCGATTATCTATTTTGAATAAGCCAACCTCAAAGCACCTGGTCCGGGACTTTTGGTGCTAGGTGTAGATATAAAACACTGTCAATGCTACGGGGTCTATGATCAATTAAAAGTAACACACTAATCCAAGACATGTTGCACAGGTTGATCCTGCGCTTTCTTCAATTGTACATTAGATGAATTATACTAATAGCATTCTAATGGGGTTTATCCTTATGTCTGACTGCGCTTGATTATACATTTATCATTACCCGTTCAAGGTTAGGGAAGAGCCTGACGTTTCATTTTCTGTATCGATGTAAAGTCAGTAAATTATTCACGCATAAAACTACTCGAATGATATACTAGCTTAATGTAGGATAAAATGTAGATTTAATGTGTCCTTTTGTTACTAAGACCTACTCTATCACTTCACTCTATAGAGAACCTATAGACAACCTGGCTGGTGTCGGAATGTGTTATCGGGGTATTCACAGCATTGTGATGCAACTCGATATTGCTGTTAGAATAACTATGGAATGTTCCCGGCCGGAAGAATTGATCGAAGTATAACATCCAAAAGGAATGAATTCGATGTGAGGATTGTAGCAGTGGTGAAGAAAACCGTTTAGCCTGTTCATACGTGGCTCTAATGTTGGGATATGTAATGCAGCATTGTGATACTCAATATCTTTGTAGGAATACCCGTGGAATGTTCTGGAAGGATTAACAATCTAAGTATTCACGTAGACCCTGAGGTAGACGAATTCTGCATGATGAATGTATAGGATACTGTTAAAAGGTTGGCTACCCTGCACCTGGCATTGCGTATGAGCCAAGTTCTTTGGCCTTTACATTCTGACTGAAGGACTCTGCTAGGGATCGATGAAGACGTAGTGACGTAGTATGAATTCTACGTGATGGACGTATGAAATATTGTTAAAAGAAAACTAGCTGCCCAACTTATAGTACTGCAAATGAGCTACGATCTTTGGCATCTACATCCTGACAGAAGGACTCTGCCAAGGGTCGATGTAGACGATGGACGTATAAGAAAGCTGTCAAAGAAAGCCGGCTACCCAGCTGGGAATAGAGAGTATTGTCAGCGCAGAGAGACCCCATGTGGAATAATCTGGTTGTTATTTTCATGACATTATTACACGGCATTCCAAAAGATGACTTTGGAAATGAAATGCAACTGGTGTGATATGACATTGGAATTGAAATGCAACTATAGTGTGATATGACTTTGGAAATGAAATGCAACAAGTGTGATATAACTTTGGAAATGAAATGCAACTAGTGTGATATAACTTTGGAAATGAAATGCAACTATGTGATATAACTTTGGAAATGAAATGCAACTAGTGTGATATGACTTTGGAAATCAAATGCAACTGGTGTGACATGACATTGGAATTGAAATGCAACTAGTGTGATTTGACATGACGACATAATTGGCACATGTTTACTTCTCTATTCCAGTACAGGGCATGTATACGATCGGTATACGAATTCACAAATGTATCAAAGTGACGCTGAACTTACAGGACAGTATCTGATATAATATCTTGTAGTTACTACTGGACTGGATATCATATTGGTCAACCTTCACACCACGGTGACTATGCTGGTGATGATGCTCCCCGTGTTCCATGCGGGGGTTCCATGTTTCCGGACATCCATTTTAGCAGCTAGGTAAGCTTAGATATTAGGTAGTTTGTTGTACCTAAAACAAACGTCTCTATAGACCATTTCAAATCCGAAAATATACGATCGGTTCCGAATGTTTCCGATTAGCCGAGTGTTTTGACGCTCGGTCGGTTAGGGAGCACATCAAAACTCGACCGCCCGGCAACCGCCGGTTCCGTGCGGTTCCGTGCGGTTGCAGCCGGTTTCTATTGTTCTAAACAATGATATGCGGTCCAACCGGACGGAACCGGCGGTTGCCGCGCGGTCGAGTTTTGATTTGCTCCCTTACATGACTTGTCAGCTCACAAGTCATGTCCATGTGCCGGAGAAAAACATACGCACCTACCGTATGGTAGATTGCGTTGGTGTTGGTGATAGGTTGTGTCCATCACAAAGTTGTATGTTGCGGCGTTTCGGTAACAAAAACGGTGAGATAAAAGATATTTGGGGTAATATTTTCACTTTTTACCGCTCTGCTCGATACATTTGGAAGTTGCCATTGTTGATAAAAAACAAAATAGTCTCGTTCCACGTCTTACTTTTCATGTGTGCACGCGTGTAGTAGTAAACAACCAATGCTATGAATGCGATCAACTGTTGCGAAGAACGCACTACGCACCTACTCCACGTGACCTGTTTTTCCGAAGATTTGCGATCTCAATTTGAAATGGTCTATACGTCTACGTAAATAGACGTCTTAGGGCGTGTTCACACTATAATTTCTATCCGGGATACGAGTTCATCCGGATTCTATCCGCATTGATAAACATGTACTACGGAATGATGCGGAATATATCCGGATTGTATGCGGATTGATTTACCACAAATTCCTGTTCATAGTAGGCTTTTTATCCGGAGATACCCGGGTTTTACCCGGGAGGTGGGGAAACTTTCTCTGATGTGAACACGCCCTTAGAGTGTTGAACTGACTGCATATACATGTAGATAATAAAATCTCCGTTCATCCCCTATCTGACTCTTTAGCTCAGAGCGTCGGTCTTGTAAACCCGAAAGTATCAGGATGGTCGGTAATTGTCCACTAAGTCATTTATGTCGTGTGGAGTAAATAGAATAGGTATAAACGCCTACGTAGATTTGTTTGGCGATGATGTTTTCCTCAAATCCGCACGAAAATTGCATGGTCAAAATCGCAAATGTATAAGGATGTTGATACACATTTTAATTGAGGTAATTTTTTTGAGGCGGGAGTTTTTATATGCTAGGCGGGAGTGCGGGTGAAAGAGTGTCTAGGCGGGAGACTCCTGTCTAATGCGGGAGAGTTGACAGCCCTGCAGTGGTCATCTCATTCGTACCATAACTTTATTTTTGCAGCTACAAACATATACACTCATAATTCAAGTTGCGGTCACGAAATGAATTATGTGCCGAAAAGTTCTCTATGATTGTTAACTAATGTATAATGTATATATGCATAATAGAAAATTGAATATAGGCCTAATGTATAATATGGATGTTTAATGTCAATGATTATTCAGGTCTTTGTGAAGCTGTCATTGCTCTTAGGTAATGTGATACCGTGCCTACGCGCAACAACTGTGAACGTGATATGTGGTCGGGAGAGTAAATGTTATTATTGTACATAAAAGAGTTGACAAAATTGGAATATTTCAACATGTTGCTTCTTGGCTAAAAATAAATTCAGAAGTGTTTATCTGATAGATCAATGGTGTATATAACGCATGGTAGCATCTATGATATTTTGTTTTTATTTCCACTAAGTGTCGGCAAAGAAGCCGTTAATAAAGTCTCTATCAGTATAATTAGCCTGCCAAGATTAATTGTTGTTGTACTTTGTATTGGGATGATTTAATCAGGTTTTCTGCCGTGTATGCAAGGAAAACTAAGTTTGTGGCATGAAGTTGAATATCATGCCCCTTACCCTCTGGGTCATATTTTACTTCATCCGCGGCCAAGTCACGGGGCAGTATTTTTCGAATAGACCCTATTCACGCGGCAGCCATTTTCTAAAATATGCCACCCAAGCCTCGTTCCCGTTTGGTCTATCTGCGCCTCGCGCTGCACAATAGAACTGCGCGAGACGCGTGGTACCAAAGCGCGCGGCGTACGCATCCTCACGCAAGTCACGCAGACGCAGGTATACGTAACGAGAACGAGGCTTGGGTGGCAAATTTTAGAAAATGGCTGCCGCGTGAATATGGTCAATTGACTTGTGTTGTCCACCGCGCCATTCTGAATCATTTCGTCATTTGAATGCAACCACATCAGGTGGTTTTTTTAAGCGCAGCAGAGGATAATTTAAACCGCTTTTACTTCGATTAAACTTACTTTAAATGTCATCTGGTGCCATCAATCGTATCTTAACGCTTTCCATGCGGCTATTATTTTTACCATACACAAAACAGATTTTTCAGAAACCTTTCATAATTTTCAAAGTCTATCTCAAAGATTACTGACCAAATACTAGGCATGTTTGTACTTATTTCAATGCATTTCTCATGGTCATTCTAAATATGGTAATGAAATACAGTAATGTTGACATTTTTGAAACATTTTGTGACATTTTGGAATGTCGTCTGCAGCTGCCTGCCGCGTGGAAAGTGTTAATATCAACAAAGAAGTACTAGGCGATGACAAATCCCTGTTCTAACGGACCTCTCAGGTAGGGCCGGTCGCTTGGGCGGGTTTTTGTTTGTTTTTTTCCCTTCAAAACTACCAGGAAAAGATGGTGAATTTCAACAAGTTTTGAAATGTTCAAACAAATTCAATTTCATTTTCTTTTGGAAACTATATCAATTTTGTGTGTGTTTGTATTGACAATTCGAAAAATAGGTCGACCGGGCCGCGATAATATTTACCGTAAACAACATTTGATACCTTGACGGAATAAAGCGTAGTCTATCCATCTGAGACCGATCTTCCAACCACGTGACTCAGCCGTTCCATTGACTGGGAGAGGAGGCTATTTTCTGACAAAAATATCGATGAAATCAGTAGAATGAAAAACGGCCATAAGAAACAATAATTATGTTACCCACCTACATTTATCCTCATAACCCAAGTTGTGCCATGAGAGTCAGTTTAATTGACGTTGCAAAGACAGGTAGCTTTCCCTTCCCAATTTCTCCATTTCAAAAAATGGTTTCAATTTGGCAAGCACTGGCTGCATCTCATCTGTAATGGTCTTATTTGGTGCCATTTTAAGCTCTACTGTACTACAAGCCTCTATGAACAGGTACATGTAGAGTGATAGACCCCGATGAAGACAACCTTTTATTTTACAAGTCAGAAAATAAACTTTATTTAGATTGTCAACGTTCAAATTGTATAATATTTGTTTGGAAATAAAAAACCGTACCTTTCAATATTGATACCATATCATTGTAAGCGTATTTGTTTCTTTCTATACTTAACAAGGAAATCTGATTGATTCGGACATGCAGACAGAACATAAATAGGGATACGGAGTTTCATATCATTTTACAACCATTTTATCTTACTATAGACCCGGCCAACCTGAAAAAATAAACATTATTTACTGTTGGAAACATTACAAGATAGCAAATAAAAATTAAATGTGGCCTCCTACATTATGCTAAATGTTAAAAGTCCATCACTTTCGATCTTTTTCAGCTTTGTGATTCTATATTCATATGCCGAAATCACAGTGACGATTATGCTAAATGTTAAAAGTCCATCACTTTCGATCTTTTCAGCTTTGTGATTCTATTCATAGGCCGAAATCACAGGTGACGATTTCAAAGCCTTTTGATTTCAGATAATGCGCAAATGGTTCGATATTTGCCTCTCTTTGAATGGTACACTAGACGTAGCTGCTATGTGCATGTGTGTGACGAGAATAATATGCCGCTTGGAACAGTGTTGTGTGTGTTTTGCATAAGGCAGCTTAATTGTTTCAATTCACATTATAGATGAGGTTCGACCGGAGGTTGGAATCAAATGGGATCCTTCGACAACTAGCAAATATACGCCAGAAGACAGCCCATCTTATTTTTGCTCATCTCCCCTGCCCATCCGAGCACCAAAGATCGCTCTTCGATGAATTCACTATAGTATACAAGGATGAGAGTATAATACATGTATAGTGTTTGGCCAAATGTTGTTTACGGTTAATAAATTCGCGGCCGGGCCCGTAGAACAGGGGTTTTCCGTCGCCTTGCCCTAATCTTTTCATCGAAGTCGAATCTCTAATGTAGGCCTACTATCTGACACCCTACTTTCTGTAGCTACAGAAAGTAGGCCTATTTCATCATTACGCTACAAGGCCCGCTTAGCAGCGCTATAAATTGGTGCCCTAAAAACCGGCACCAAATTTAAATATTCGCCTTCCATCAAAGCTGCATGGTTGCTATATGACATAATTCTCGTGTGTAACCAACCGGCTGTATTGTAACGCCCATTGAGTAGTTTAAACGCATGAGCGTGGATGTAATTTGCAACATAATGGAAACTCACCCATGCTGCTAGCAAGTACCGTTCGTACACGCCCCGAATTTAAATATACAACTTGTAGTAATTGATAACAATAGGTTTACCAGACCGAATTAATAGCGCTCCTAAGCGGGCAATTTATGTCATGTTGAAATCAGAACATTTTGCAATAGCTAAAACAATTCATTCAGCATGTTTTACCTACTTATACTGGATCGAACAATATAGGATTTGGAATGCAACCACCGAGTTAAATACCCCTTCCACGCGGCAGGCGTCTGCAGACGACATTCCAACATGTCACAAAACATTTCAAAAATGTCAGCAGTTTTGAATTTCATTACCATATTTGAAATCACCATGTGAAATGCATTGAAATAAGTACACACATGCCTAGTATTGATTCAGTAATCATTTGGATAGACCTTGACAGTTGTGAAAGGTTTCTGAAAAATCTGTTTTGTATGGTAAAAACTTTTGTCGGTAATTCACCACATTTTCACTTACAGCAACTAAAGGAGACATTATCTCATGTCTAAATTGTCTAAATGTTTGCAGGGGTACCGGTAATAAGAAATTATGGGCTCATTTCTGATACGAAAGTCTTAATATTGATGAGGAAAAGTGAATCTGATAGGGTCACCCACCTGTAATGGAATATAAGACTCTTCGCTAGTTGAAAGGTACAAGTGAATCGTTAACACTTTCCACGCGGCAGGCGTCTGCAGACAACATATCAAAATGTCACAATTTTCTTTTTTAAAAACCTCAAAATTATTGAATGTCATTAACATATTTGGAATCACCATGAGAAATGCATTGAAATAAGTACAAACATGCCTAATATTGGTTCAGTAATACTTGAGATAGACCTTAAAAATCGGGAAAGGTTTCTGAAAATCTATTTTGTATTATGGTAAAACCAATGAATGGCCGCGTGAAAAGTGTTAAGACTATAAACGACTTAAGAGGACATTTTGTCCTATTGATGAGCGATTGAATAATCCACTTATCATCACTTGTCGTATAACTCTTTTGATTGTTGAAGTAAAGCGATATCTTTATTTCTTTAATAACAACTAACTTGATATTTGCTGGAGTAGGTGGCCGGCCGGCCGTCTTTGGATATTAACATTTTAAAGAACTGTGTATATTAGGAAAGAGTCATCATGCGTTGGCTCGGTCAAGTGGTTTTTTGTAACGTGGAAAAATGAAGCGTGCGTAACAGTTGCCACATCGTGTATTAATTGTGTGTAACTTGTAGATAGAAATTAACACAAGTCCGAAAAGACTACAGACGACTGACTACTAATACCGACGACTTACAACTTATAAAGGTTCAGTCACATAGCCGATTATTTGCTAGAAAACCACTTCCAGACTGCTCAAGACTGGTCACGATTGGCCATTATTCGAAAATCGTGAGCAGTTTTTTTTTTCATGTGTAGTTTCGGCAAGGTCTGGGACTGTCCTGTGCAGTCTTCTGCAGTCTTGTGTGGTCGGGAGCACGTGGCAAATTTGACAAACCCGCCACGATTTTTTCTCGCAGCCTAAAAATCGTGGCAGCCTTACAAGATTGTCAACTTTGCCACGTGCTCCTGACCACACAAGACTGCAGAGGACTGCACAGGACAGTCCCAGACCTTGCCGAAACTACACATGAAAAAAGAAAAATGCTCAAGATTTTCGCATCATGGCCAATCGTGACCAGTCTTGAGCAGTCTGGAAGTGGTTTTCTAGCAAATAATCGGCTATGTGACTGAACCTTTAAGAATCCTCCAACTCAAACGATGGAACTGAAGCCATACAAATATCTTGTACATGTCTTTAAGAAAGGCAATATTCTCAAATACGTCTACCATACAGATTAGAATAGCATAAGGCAGCGATTGTGTTACACCTCGTTTCGTCAACATTGTAAATGATCGCTGCCGGGTGTAATACAACATTGGTGCTATATTTGACAAATTATAGTCTCGGGAATTCATGAAGGAGTAAAACACATTTAAACATTAGTGAGTTAAAAGGTGGTGATAACTCGATATGGCCATAATGGTCATGCCTTGAAATAGAGCCGGTCATTTTGTCCTTTAGTGCTATTGATTGTCACGTGTTAAAGGGAGGCATACCTCGATTGATTTGAAACACGTGGGGGTATTGCTAGATCAAATTGCCAGTACCGTGCAAGGCATCGTTAAATGTGGGTTTTTTTACTACGAAAAATTAAAAACTTTAGAGAGCATACAGGTTGTCCTTACGATAAGGAGTCTGCATATTTTAATGAATTGACATTTATGTACTGTACGATTTGTTTAGCCATCACGTGGCTTAAGTTTGATCGTACTTTGGTTTTACCAATCTAAATATATGTTTGATCATGGACTTTTATAAGTCCATATTTTGATAAACGATGATTCTTCAATGCTCAAACTCAAGACCGTGCCACTTTAAGAGAAGAATGGTGTTTTGTTGAACGTCGCTATGGTAGAATAAATGTTATTTATATTTCAGTTTTGGGAAAAGGTGTACTTTAGGTCCCAGATTCGGGACTGTACTAGTATCATACGTCCGATACTAGAACACCAGTATCGCTCTATACCGGTACAAAGTCAGTGTTCCAGTATCGTTCAATACTGGGACAAATCACTACTGATAGCAGGTGTACAAGTATCGGACTGATACTGGAACATAAAAACGTTCCAGTGTTGCTCGACAATGGAACACAATTTGGTGTTCCAGTATCGAGCGATACTGGCAACTCCTATGTTCCAGTATTGAACGATACTGGTGTACCAGTGTCTGGAACCTAAAATATACTTTTTTCCTGGTGTCTTTTGTTTGTTTGTATTTCGAATTGCAACAGCACTCCACTACTTGTAGTTATTAATGTAAGCATGGCTATTCATTTATATATTTATTATGGTATAAAAAATAGCCAGCAGGCAGCATAAGCTGAAAAATCCGGCTTTACAATGCACAACAGCTTTTAAGCTGTTATACAATAATTGGAATATATATATCGAAAATACATGCATAAAAAGTATTGCTACGAAATACAGACATCAGTCAAATACATTAATCATCCAAAACACCATTGAGCTTTTTTTATGATGTAAGGAATGGTGGATTTTTGGTATTTATTGGTATTGCAAAAGGGTTGAGGAAATATGTTGCTGCGACGGAGGTTGTGGTTACTGGATCTCTTCTTTGAAAGAAGGTGGCGATGTCTTTCAGAGTAGAGGATCTGCTGACCAAACTTCAAAACTAATTCTTCCCTGCGATCGGCAAGACTGGTGATGTTGAGTTCGCGAAGCGCAGACTCGTAGTCTTGATTAGTTGTTGCCAAGGATGATTTTGCAAGTGCGTTTTTGAATCCTTTCAATCTGGTAGCTTTGATCTTTAGTAAGCGCAGGATGCCAGACAGCACAAGCATATTCCAAAATTGGTCGGATATAGGTTTGAAAAATGGTCAGCATGTTCAAAAATGGGAAATGTCAATTTAAAAAAAAAAAAATCCTTTTTATATTCTTTGTTCAATTTGTAATTTGTAGTTTTCTCCGGATTGCATGTTCATCTCAGCTTTTATCTTTTGATTCAAATTAATGGAATCATATTTTGCACAGAAATCGTACATCTACTTTAATTTTCTTTGTCTAACAGACGACAATTCTTCAGGTTCCAGTCAAATCAACATGAGTCCGACAGCCAGATTTATCCATCACAACCTATAAGGAATACGTATGCACGCTTCATGCAACCACACACGCCATGCCAGCCCCAGAGGGTGTAGTACATAAGTCTGAAGTAATCAAAGTAAAGGATTTTGTGAGAGACCCTGCGGGTGGCTGGTGTATCGAGTGGCAAAGTGGCGTATATGTTTGCTTGTATCCGATGTCCTCTATTTATTCCATATGAAACGTGTATGGATTTGTGAAGAGACTACGCTGCAACAGGTTACACCGATTTCAATTGTGTGGATTTTACCATTTGAGAGCCAGGTGAAGGGGATTAACTGGAGGGAACTTTGCAGCTGCAAATGATTTTCCTAAGGTTATTATGGCGATGTATGCTAACTGAAATTATGTTTTAGCCATATAAACTCCTCACAAAAAGTATCGAGACTTCTTACACATGTTCCAATAATTAACGGCCCGCAAGGGTATGGATTAATCGAAGCAAATAACCCAGTGCATAATTTTGTTCTGCGTATTTTGACACCTCAATTTTTGAGATACGATATTGCGGAGCGTAGTTATTGTCATTTCAATGGTCGTAGGTCCAGTTTCAAAAGTGACAATCATCCCTATAGACAATAGACAATAGTTTGCATTTATTGTTTTGAATTATCAAGTTTCATGCTTTATACACGTGTACAAAAATGCAACATACACTCAGAAAATGAAGATAATGTGTTTCATTCACAACACAGATTTATTGTTTTCATTCAGCTTCAACTTTGCCATGACTTTACCTTTGTCTTCATACTCTTCAGTACTTTGTGTGTCCACTCTTATTGTCCACAACAGCGTGTGTAAAGCATAAACCTGATCATTTGAAACAGTAAATGCAAACCTGCTTCTATACGAGGGGCATTCAATAAATACCCGCAACCATTGTTGTTCTCCACACCTGAGTGATTCTGTGAAATCTAAGTGGGTACATTATAAAGTATGAACCTTAATCTATCATTTAACACAATCTGGATTTACTGAATATTCATAATTACGTAATAGCATTAGCATAAAATAACCCATATTTGGACACTGAAAAACATGCCACTTTGGCAGGAATTTTGAATTTGCTTGATAGCACGTGTATTGAAATGAGCAGAACTTTGTTCCGGATTAGTGTGCAAGTCTAACATTTTGCATCAGGAAACCAGAGACCATGTTCAACGAGGTCCTAAATGGAGAGGTTCTGTCAACGACAACTTTTGGAAATACACTGCATCTTATCTTGGTCAACATTAGGCTTTGACAGTGAGCCCCAAAATGCCGAAAATCCAAAGAAATGAAAATGATAGTTATAGCAAACAATTGGGATTTCCTGAAATACCACAGCAAATGCAGGATTCGTTATTGTATAGATGACAGGGTATCAATAAATACATCGAGAATTGTTGAACTTGGAATAAAAATCTGCGCATGCGTAGAACGCACGGTGGTCAGAAAGCGCTCATAATGAGTAGAAATGTTAAACAATCATTGCAACCAACGTAAAAGTTACAGATAAGGAATTGAATTTAAGAAAACAAGAGCTGTGGTGAACTTCAATACATATACAAAGTTCAAAAATGTAAACATCTATTTGAAAATACAATTCAATTTAATGTTATGGTCAGTATAGTGAATTTACTCAAATTGGGTAAAAAGAGCTTCATTGTATAAAAATTCGGTTTCAGATATTGTCTTTGTAATCTCCCATTTAAATCTATGACATGTAACAATGAGGAACAAGAGGTTTAAGACAAATCTTGCGGTTGGATACCTTGACCTTGACTGTTTATTCATTAAAGAATTTCTTTTAAGCTATGACAAAAAGATGACGTTTTAATGTTACATAATAAGTGTTTTTCTCCATAATTTGCATCTGAAAATAAGTAATGTTGAGCACATAGTACTGGTCTATCACTCTTTCAAACGGCAACTTATTCCATGCATCGGTTCTTGAGATATTTTGAAAAAAGTAACTGTGCATCAAATTGCTTGCAAATATTCTCCGCCCTGATCAGCTATTTTTCATGCAGTGTCCAGAGAGTATTGATTTTACGCATGTGCCATTACGTAATCCCACAAACGATATTGTTCATTCATGCATGCGAGGAAAGATAAAGACCCATATTTCAAATTACCCTAATTCTAGTTGGCATACGTCGCGCATGAGTGGAGAAACACAATGGTTGCAGGTATTTATTGAACGCCCCTCGTAGAACCAATTATCACTTTTGAAACTGCACCTACGTCCATTGAAATGACAATAACTCCGCTCCGCAGCATCGTATCTCAACAATCGAGGTGTCAAAATACGCAGAAAAACATTATGCACTGAATCATTGGCTTCGATTAATCTATACCCTTTCGGACCGTTAATTATTGGAACATGTGTAAGGTGTCTCGATACTTTGTGTGAGGAGTATATTTTACGTCATGATATCTAGGTGAAGGACATTTATCATTATTCATTTATGGACTCTTCATGATGGCAAAATGCAACCATTCTGAAATGTATCCGTGTATATGCAAATCCTTTTTATGCATTTCTGCACCTTATTGACAGAAAATGACTAGACCTTACAACGCAATGAAATATCATCTACCCTTTGGGTGCCAATCCCCCCTCCCCCAATAAAGGCCGAATTTATTAATTCCATAGTCCTAAAAGCGAAGTGATTAGGTCAGCTTAATCTGTTTCATTATTCACGCATTGACTACACAGTCATGGTTAGCTCTGTGTGTTGCTATTGTAGCTATAACACATCATTTAAAAAAGAACCGGTCATCAACTTAATATTGATATACAACATTTCCTAAAATAATGCAACCATGTTTGCGACATGTTCTCGTGTGGTCATATATTCACCTATTTACCCTTCCCCTCAAATACTTTTAGACTACCCACTCGTTGAAAGTACTCTCTAAATATTAAAAAAATACTAACACTTACTCTTTGAGAGCTCGTGGAGGGACATCTCGTTTTAGGAGTAAAGTTTGCTCTATTTTGAGTGATTTTCTGCTCTTTTTTTATTTTAGAGTGATTTTCACTCTTTTTAGAGTGATTTTCACTTTTTCACTCTAAAAAGAGTGGAAATCACTATAAAAAGAGCGATCGTCACTTTAGAAAAGAGCTGTCCTTCCACGAGCTCTCCGAAAGAGTGATGTTTTAGTTCTTTTATACATTTAGAGATTACGGAACTTGAGCTGCCAGCGTGTTTCCCGACCAGGGGTATCCCATTTGATATTACTTAAGCCAAATGTCTCTCGCCAAATTTACACCCTTATTACACTTCCCCAACATCAACATTCTAGAGGTCACTCTAAAGTTAAGCAGCTGGCAATCATGTGTTGAACGTGGTGGTCACCTTGTTTGTCAGTACTATCGTCTGACACGCGATAACACTTTGAAATTTCTCGGTACATTTGAGATGATTCTAGACAAATAAAACGAGTCACTTACGACGGTTCGTGTTTACGTCTTGTCTAGATCTTGTTCTGTAGCAGCACAAGATGTAACACGAATCATTGCAGATATTCAGTTTTGACCACTATGCCCCCGTGTATAATATGGTAAAAGTGCAGTGTATTGAAGAACCATCCCACAAATGTCCACGTCCTAATATCTGCCCCCTCAAAAAAGAAAAAAAAAGGTATGTGTTAATTTGCTAATACTTACAAACTCTGGGCTCGTCGGATTCGTCAATTCGAACCACGTCCACACAAGCGTGCATCCACTTGCCAATACATGCCCACCAAGTATGTGTTCACTTGCCAATACCTACCCATCACAAGACCTACCACCAAGTATGTGTTCACTTGCCAATACCTACCCATCAAGTATGTGTCCACTTGCCAATACCTACCACCAAGTATGTGTCAACTTGCCAATACCTGCCACCAAGTACGTGTCCAATTCCAATACTACCTGCCCTCCAAGCATGTGTTCACTTGCAAAACCTGTCCATCAACTAAGTGTTCACTTGCCAATACCTACCACCCAGTATGTGTCCACTTGACAATGCCTACCCATCAAGTATGTGTCAACCTGCCAATACCTACCTCCAAGTATAGGTCCACCTGCCAATACCTGCCCATCGAGTATATGTCCACTTGCCAATACCTACCACCAAGTATTGGTCCACTTGCCAATACCTACCCATCGAGTATGTGTCCACTTGCCAACACATGCCACCAAGTATGTGTCCACCTGCCAATACTTACCCATCGAGTATGTGTCCACCTGCCGATACCTTCTACTCAACGTTGAGTCCAGTTGCTAACTTCCACTGATCAAAACCTCACTTACCAATACCTACCCACCCCAGCATATGTCCCTGTGGTGGGTGGGTATACCATTATGTGCGTAGGAATACAGGCGAAATTAACATGCATCAGGTATATACAAGCAAATGCATGCACACTTTACCACTCAATACACATACTTCCCTTGGGGATATTTTACAAATTCCTTAACTTTGATTACTTCAGTCTGATTTCCTCTCGCCTCCGGGGGTGACACATGACGCACTGTTGCATGAGCGTGACGCTTACTTACGTAATCTCGTATATAGATTGTGATGGATGGATAAACCTGGATGTCGCGATGCTGCTGATCATGAGTAAAACAGGTGGGTGACGGTGATGACGATACTAGAATATGAATGAGACTACGGAAGTGATTTGTTACCCCCCTGACGTGATACCCATATTTGTATCGATCTGTAACATGTGATGAATATGATTTGGTTCCTCATGTACCCCCGCATTACAGTTACAATTTGTGTGATCGGTTCGGTAGTGGAATCATGGGGACAATGACTCAAATTGAACTAGAGGTAAATATTGAGCGTGTTTTTATTAATAAACAGTTGATTAACTCAACACCCCTTTTCTTGCACGCAACCGAGGCGCGGCGCGAAAACGAACCGGGATTCGAACCAGGGACCTCCGGTACACGGGACATAGAATACCACAACACGCCATGACCATCCAAGCCCCTTGACGCAGTATATTGCACCAAGTATATAGCCTCGGTCGATAATTTCATTAAAACCTTCCACCCAGACGCCGGGAGATGGGCTGGGTCGTGGTATTTTGTGGTATTTGGAAGGGGTAATGAGAATTTAACATTTCGTACAGTTTTTTCATAATCGCGGCATGAAACGAGATCATTTTACAAAAGAGCTTCATTCAATTGTAGGTTATAAAACTGGGATGTCACTGGGTTTTGATTAGAGAGGACGATACAAGTACATTAAGTGACAGCCTGTTCGAAAAAGGTTGCTTCAGATCATCCTTCTAACATTTTAAGAAAAGCGCGCCCTTTAACATAGTTTTAGGAGGGTGAGCGGGTATGGGAAAATCGACATTATCGCTGTGTTATGCGTGCAAATAACTGCAAGAGTCAAAGATCAATCGGACACAAATCAAAACAGTTCCATTTTGTTTTTTAAATTATTTGAGGAAGTTGAAGCATCTTCACGCAGCAAAATAGAGAGACTATGGATATCGTATATCAAAACCCTTGACGGAAATCATAATATTATAATAATGGTTTGATGATAAATGCAACAGACCATCACAAAGTCGATGTGTTTATGGGCGCACCATTCTCAGGGAAGCATAACAGTTTGGGTTCGGACAAACAACAAATTCGCAGCCCTCGGCGATTAAGTCGTTTTTCTTTCTTCTTTCTTTATTATGGTTGGTAGCCAAGTTCTCTTTTACTCATCAGTGAATCAGGTTTTTCAAAAGACCTTCCGTTGCCCCTTGAGAATCCTATGGTACACCCCCTTATTTAGGATTTTCTCACACCCACATATTATTATGACTTCACACTTTCCACGCGGCTATTAACTTTATCATATACAAAACAGATTTTTCAGAAACCTTTCCCAATTTTCAAAGTCTATCTCAAGGATTACTGAACCAATACTAGGCATGTTTGTACTTATTGCAATGCATTTCTCGCGGTGATTCCAAATATGGTAATAAAATTCAATAATTTTGACATTTTTGAAAAATTTTGTGACATTTTGGAATGTCGTCTGCAACTGATTGCCGCGTGGAAATATTCATGGATTATTTATCCTCCCTCTAGTTTTAATCATTTGTATCTCCTGGTTTAAATGACCATTCGGTCGACTTTTGAATAATGTTTGCTTAGGACTAATGTTCTCAAACTTTGAAGAAGGGCCTTTTAATTTGTGCAGGCGATCTGTTTCAAATTGTTTGTGTTACTTATACTCACAAGGTGGGTAATTCATATATATATAAATACATGAAATATTAGTTGCCATACTTGATGGGTAGGTATTATCAGGTGTACACATACTTGGTGGTAGGTATTGGCAAGTGGACACATACTTTGTGGTAGGTATTGTCAAGTGGACACATACTTGATGGGTAGGTATTGGCAGGTGGACACATACTTGATGGGTAGGTATTGGCAAGTGGACACATACTTGATGGGTAGGTATTGGCAAGTAGACACATACTTGATGGGTAGGTATTGGCAAGTAGACACATACTTGATGGGTAGGTATTGGCAAGTAGACACATACTTGATGGGTAGGTATTGGCAGGTGGACACATACTTGGTGGTAGGAATCGGTTGTTTGCCTCTCTCAAATGGAAAAGTGCTACATCTTGCTAGACGTCCCGTACGGAATAAACCATGTACTACTACTACAAGACATTTTAATTGTTATGAGTATGCGCTCATCGGTTATGGGACGTCTTGCAAGACATTGCCCATTATAAAAAAAATGCGGATATTACTTTCAAATGATGAATTCCGAAGAAATATCAAAATCTATTCTGATTTTCAAAAGGACACTAGGCCTATATTAAGTTACTTTCTATCGGGCTTTTTGATATCGAGCATATCTCGTAAGTATAAAGTGTCGCACTCCTATGGGCTAAATATTAAATCCGATCTTTACGTGACAAAAATAATCCAAAACGGAATAGAAAGATATAAAAAATCTCATTTCGTGATCTCTCAACGGTTAGAATGGAGCATCGCTTTCCACTCGGCTATTAGTTTTACCATACCACCATCGCATGAATTACTGAACCAATACTAAGCATGTTTGTACTTATTCTAATACAATTCTCATACTGATTCTAAATATGGTAATGAAATTCAATAGTTTTGACATTTTTGATTTTTTGTGTGAATTCTTTTGGAATGTCGTCTGCAGATGTCTACCGCGTGGAAAGTGTTAAGGCAATCGCTTCGTCTCTGGTGGTCACATTATTTCGTATGTATTAAATCAACCAAACAGGTTGACTGTTATGCAGTATCGCGTCTGCACTGTTCCCCTAGGTACATTTTGAGCTCATTTTCATGCCATGTACAAATATGGCTCTAAGCCGATCTTGATTGACGGCAGTGATTTACATAACCGTACCATAGGAGGAAGCTGGGGGTAGGTGGGACATAGATAGACCGAATACTTTCCGGCTTCACAATTTTCACACGGCCCCTCGTTGAGAACTGCTCAATAGCCTCAATATGCTCAATTCGGTCCACCATTTTTAAAGATGACGGTCATATAGAGGGCCGTGGGGACGCAGTCTAGGTGGGACCTAGCCCTAACTTAAGTAGTTTCTTAATAGATGCATACAAATGCTTAAGCTTGCACGTATACAGTCCTCAAAATGAAAAAGAGGTTGATGATTGTTACAGGAAAGAACGTTTTTAGAAAGTACCGTATAGGCCCAAAAAAGGTCTGTCTCACATACATTTGGGAAAATAGCTATTCGAAATGCTTTTTTTCTTCTTTCTTTTTATTAAAAAAAATAGCTATGCTAAATGCGGAAATTCTTTGTTTTAATGTGTTTTTTCAATTTTTTCCGGATAACTACCCCCACCAAAAGACCCCCACCAAAAGACCCCCACCAAAAGACCCCCCCACCCCCCCCTAAATTGGGCTCATCGCCTAGGGTTATGCGGCAACAGTGACTCTACATACTTCTGCGCGCGGAGTATGTGAGACAGATCTTTTTTCTTAGCCTTATCTTCACACAAAAAGACACCATGTAGTGTACATGACACAAAGACAACCAAAAAACTAAAAACTAAATCGAAAACACCTTTAAGATACGACTAGTTCTCTCTTCGATACCACGCTCTGTTATTCGCTCTCGCGAGATGATCCACTCTCGAGTCTTGACGTCCTCCCCATCCAGACAGCCGACCGAGTCGATCGCTAAAGCGATGCACATGAGATAAGAAATAGAGCTATCGGGCTTACTCTTAAGCGATTTGCTGCAGATGTTCTGGGAAAGCCGCCCGAGTCTTATTACAAGTTGAAGCATGTTTTAAATATCATCGGAGTGCCCATTTTGGAAGAAAGAGGAAACACCACTTAAGAACATCCTCCTCTTAGGTGCAAGAGGATACACTGTGCCGAGTATAGGGTGGGAAGTAAGGCGACCTGTTACGGGGATATAAATAGATTTAAAAAGATACAATTAATAGCTTATAGGGTGACCCAATGGAATCAAGTATATGTTTTTCCTCTTTATGGAAAACGTTTTGTGGGTAAATTTTGTTCTTCTTCATATATTATGAAAGATACACTATATACACTGGGCATGCACCACCGCTATGTGTACCTGGTAAGTATAAGACTTGGGAGGAGGTATAAGGCTCAGGTGACCCAGTGGCGGATTTTACAATATACCTTTTTGTGTACCACTGTACATTTTTAAGTGGCGTACCCATGGTGGGCCCGGGCCCCCTAAATAACCCCGTCGGTACACTACACATGAGGTTCCGTCGGTACATTTTCGATTTCGACCATGCGATTTTTTTGCCGGTTTTGTTGACAACCACATCGCTACCCCCTGGGCACCTTTTACGATTTTTTGGGTACCAATGTACCTACCTTTCCTGGAAAAAGCGGGCTTGGTCAACCTCCGTAAATTTTAATCCTGGATCCGCCACAGGACCCATTGCAATCAAGTGGATATTTTCCCTCTTATGGAAATATTTGTGTGTGCAAAGGTTTTTATCCCTTTTCGACCTATGGCCTACGGTGTTTATGGCCATTATAGCAGCCTAATTTGCTTTAAACACAATGGGTCGTCTTCTCGTATGTAATAAACGCGGTTATAAGCTAAACACGCGTGTTTAAGTTGAACACATTTTCGAGATATACGTTGAGTTAAAACAATGTGTTTAAAAGACAAAGTTAAACGCTTGTTTAACTTAGGGAGCAGTTCCATTTGTACGCGATAAAAATTGCGAGAATGTTCCGGGCCCCGATGAGTTTTTTATCAGGCCCCGATGAGATTTTTAGCGCGTACAGTTGCGAGTAGCAAAGGATTATTTATCGAGTAGCGTATTACCGCTTCTTTAAATATAACGAAAGATAAGTGGTCGGTATGTAAATAGAGCTTCGGGTTATTTATTCTAGTTGTAAGGTACAAATTCAGCATTTCATGTTTTTAGAGATAATGTTATTGATTATGGATGTTTAACGTAAATTATATTATCCTCGTGTATTTGCTAAACAATGTCCCGCTCTATTTGCTAAACATACCCCAGGGTATGGCAGAGGCCTCGTATCGGGCCCCGATGTCTATTTTATCGGGGGCCTGATGACTATTTTATCGCGTATCAACTTGAAAAACATCGGGTCCAAAACATATCAGGCCCCGATACAGTCGCGATAAATTTATCGCGTATAAATGGAACTGCTCCCTTAACGCTTTCCACACGGCAGGTGTCTGCAGACGACACTTCCAAAATTTCACAAAATGTTCAAAAATGTCAACATTATTGAATTTCATTACCATATTTGGAATCACCATGACAAATGCATTAACACAAGTACGAGCGTGCCTAGTATTTGGTTAAGTAATCCTTGAGATAGACTTTGATAGTTGGGAAAGGTTTCTGAAAAATCGGTTTTTGTATAATGGTAAACCAAATAGCCGCGTGGAAAGTGTTAACACAGTGTTTAAATACCAATAATTGTGAAATCATAAATGAACGGTCTAGTTAGTTGAATTTTTTTCGTGTAGGATTAAACGTGATTTGATGTAAGTTTAAAAGGGCATTAAGAGATCCTTCATGGAGGGAGCTTTCAATTTTTTCAGAAGTTGGGTTTTTCACATAATTATTCGTAATGCTTATATAGGCCTACGTACTAAATACCACCCAAAATTATAGAGCTTAATTTGCAGTATTTCATGTGAAATTCATGGATTTGATAGCGTTTTGAGTTTCGATATGATCATAATAGAAACTACCCAAATTCATCTAAAAGGTCACAGATGGCTTCTTACTTATTTGTTTCATGTTTATTCAAAATAACCTTGAAGACCACCTATGGCTTGTTACGTGATGCTTAGTCATGACCTCCCTGATACAATTGGTGGTGACTTTTAACCAAAATATAAAAAAGGTGAAAAGCTCTAATATACCTTCAGAAATGTTGAGAAAATGTCTTTATTTTTCATTTTTACTGATTTCTTTTGAAGAAATCATACACTGACAGGTGTAAAAAGGTAAAAATATTGAATATCATTTTTTGAGAAATCTCTATGTGCCCCTTTAAGGAAAGGAACGCTTCTTGAAGTGTACTTTTAACCCATACGTTCTTGGTTTGATGATTGTGTGTCTCTGTGATTCATATCTGTGAGTTAGTCATTGAATGCTGATGTAATCCCACTATTAAGTGTTCACCTATGGAATGAATCACAGAATTAATCATCGTATAAGTGATAACGTAAAGAAAGGGACTTGTGCTAGCACTTGAGGTAGTTAGTTGACATTGCGGACATTTTTTTCGAATTTTCGAGAAAAAAAGTTAAACAAAATATGTTAGTTTTTTAGAATTTTTTGGATTTTTTTTTAAAGATGTCGATTTTGTTGAGGAAATTTTGTGAAAATATCGAAAATTCTTGAAAATTCTTGTTTTGATTATTTATGTGTTTCAGTGATTCATAGCTGTAAAACGTAGTCATAGAATGCTGATGTAATTAGTTAAAGGGGCATTGAGAGATACGTATGGGAGACTGGGAGTGCGCCCTCAATTATCCTGGAAATCAGTTTTATTGCATCAAAGTAATATCATATAGTTTTATTGCATCAAAGTAATATCATATAATGTTCATGATTTTCTTAGTTTCGATATGAGCATATCGAAACTAGGTGCTGAATTCGGAAGCTATGCTATCGTTTTACTCACGGCCTTTCGCGGCAAATTTCAACCCGGAAGTGCCGTCATTTGCTTTTTTGGCATGAAGGCGATGTCGGAATTGTATGACATTTTGGATTTGGGCTATGTTGATGATTATCTTTACGTTATTTGCTCATTTAGTATATCGATACATCTCTTAATGCCCCTTTAACTTATAGCAAAATCGCCAAGTGTTAACCTCAAGGAATGAATCACAGAATGATTTATCTTTAAAAGTAATATAGTAAAAGGAAGATTTTATTACGATAACCGATGACGACTATTCTTATTGCGCTGCTGATTCACATTCTGTTTTAGTCATGCTGCCTAATTCTGACATTCACAAAAACAGCATTATTCACGTAAGGTAATGAGTCACTAACGGGCATCTGGAACCACTGAATATAGCAGAAGTAACAATCAAATCGAATTATTTCACGGTGGAGCTTTTTAAAGAGTGCCTATTACTTTAATCGATATAATGTGCCCTTAAATCGGGATTAGGACACGAGAAAGCCCTGTTCTGTACGGGCCAGACCGACTCGTTCCCCCATCCGCAAATTTTAACAACAAAAAAGAAAAAAAGAGAAAAAAAGAGAAAAAAAGAGAAAAAAAGAGAAAAAAAGGGACACATTTTGGGATTTTCTTTTTAAATCTAGATTTATTTATTTATTTATTTATTTATTTATTTTTTTTTGGGGGGGGGGGGGACATTTTCGAAACATTTTTATTTATTTTTATTTCGAAAATTGTGAAAATTCACCCAATATTCCTGACCGACCGATCTCAAGAACACAATTACGTCTTTCATTCTGTTTCAGTGGACCGAGAAAGGCAACATTAAAGGTAGTCGACCTATAACTATCCCACGTAATTATGTTACAGCTGCGATGATGATTTTCTCAGAAGTAATTTGACTCAATTTACTTACTTTATCATAATCACTTGGTCGGGTCATACGGGCACATGTTTCCTATTTTTACACTTGTATTCTAAATTCGTTATTTCATTGTTATATGAGGTGGATTGCATTTAGGCGGCACAATGAGAATCTCATTTTTAACACTTTCCACGCGACAGGCGTCTGCAGACGACAGTTCCAAAATTTCACAAAATGTTTAAAAAAAAGGTCAAAATTATTGAATATCATCACCATTTTTGAAATAACCATGACAAATGTATAAGCTGAAGTACAAACATGCCTAGTATTGGTCCAGGAATTCCTGAGATAAGACTTTCACAGTTGAGACAGATTTCTGAAAAAAACCTTTTTCGAAAAAATGGTCAAACTAATAGCCGCGTGGAAAGTGTTAATTCTCGGTGCGAAAGGAATGGGAACGTTAAGAGTTTTCTATTTGAAAAAAATAACCCCACGTGCCCGAACTAACCATACATGTATGTGATTTCTTTTAAATTGTTAAAAAAAATGAAATATTTGAAAACATTTTTTAAAGAGTATTTAAAAAAACACTTTAAATCGTCTGATAATTTGTCCATTATTGTGCAAGTAAGCCGAACCTATCAGAGACGCCCGCTCGCCCGATGTACAGGTTTTGTTTTCGTCGCCTGTATAGATGAGGTGACCTATGATGTCATGTATTTACAAATGGGACACCCTCTGTTGTTTCCCTCCAGGCAGAATATACAGTAAAGTTAATGAAGACAACATGAAATTTCTTTCTAATGAATTGTAAAACTCATTTAGTTTTAGTTTTTTTGTGTGAAATGCGATAGCTTATAGCATTCCTAAGCAAGTTTAAAGACAGTTTTGATAACAATTTGCTGTGACACCACAATCTAGTTAGAAAACCTGATCTGGCCTATGTAAACTATAGGAACTCTTGCCCGGTATGTTTTGTCTCAAACCAACAGAGGGCGTCCTAAATGTCAACAAATGTCACCTCGTCTATACTAGCTTGTTCTTCGCTTCCACCTAACGTTGTACTTAATAAAGACAGATCGATAATTTCTTGATGATTTCATCATTTTCAATATTAATAAATAGAAATGGACCTGAATAATATCTTTTAGGATACACATTTTTTCCAATTTGATTGTAAAACATGTATCGCAATTTGTCACCATTTGAAATTATATTTTCAATCTTAAGGTTGATTCAATATCTCATTTGATTTTCAATTCATTACAAATCACTGTTTCGATGAGAGCAAGAACGAGTGGTTCTACTAAGACCAGGATCTTGTGAGCATTGTAATACAGTGCAACACGTCATAAAGCACTCCACATTTTTCATTATCTTAACTTCTACAGTAATTGGTGGGAGCTTCCATAGCACATACAGTGTTACACATGATGAAGACAGTCAAGAGTTGCCAAAGGATGGATTTCCAGTTGAAAATAATATCAGAAATCTACTTTTTTTTGCCTCAAAATTGAAAATCAATTGCGAGGGTTTTTTTTCTTCACTTTTCCATGAAACATTGCATGGGATGCATTCCATTGTGGATATTATCCCATAAGTGGGCAAGAAAACGTTTTAGATTGCATGCTTTGGGAAGAAATACATGTATTTCTAAGAAAAATCTAAATTTTCACTCCCCCCCCCAAAGAGATTTTTAAAATCAGTATTCCAAGATAACTAACATATATATCAAAATTCTGTTTCCTACAAAAGATTGTTGTAATGTATTTTTGGGGAAAAGTGTACTTTAGGTCCCAGATTCGGGACTGTACTAGTATCGTCCGATACTGGAACACCCAGTATTGA
Organism: Ophiura sarsii; assembly: GCA_035610835.1. Taxonomy (NCBI): domain Eukaryota; kingdom Metazoa; phylum Echinodermata; class Ophiuroidea; order Amphilepidida; family Ophiuridae; genus Ophiura; species Ophiura sarsii. Next base: position 52,626,317 of record CM069458.1, on the reverse strand, counting down.
ACGATACTGGTACAAAGTCAGTGTTTCATTATCGGCCGATACTGGCACATATAAAATGTACCAGTATCGGGCGATACTGATCGTACCAGTATCGAGCGATACTGGCAAATTATATGTTCCAGTTTTGTCCGATTCTGGTATACCAGTATCTGGGACCAGTATCTGGGACCTAAAGTACACTTTTCCCCATTTTTGTGCAATACATTTAGTCTTAGGGGAAAAGTGTATGTTAGGTCACATATATTGGTATACCAGTATAGCATGATACTGGCACATGAAATTTGCCAGTATCGCTCGATACTGGTACAATATTTTGTTCCAGTATCGTCCAAAACTGGAACCCTAGTTTTTATGTTCCAGTATCGGGCGATACTGGTACATAATTATGTTCTAGTATCGCCCGATACTGGAACATTTTATATTGTGCCGGTATTGTCCGATATTGAAACACTGACTTTGTACCAGTATCGAACGATACTGGATGTTCTAGTACCGGATAATACTAGTACAGTCCAAAATCTGAGACCTAAAGTACATTTTCCCCGAAAACTGAAAAATCATGTTCAGCTACAATATCTGAAGAAATCATTGATCTCACACATTGGTTGGTGCTCATCACATAACTCTCTTGTAACTAATCCTTCATCGATCTTTTGAATACAAAGTTTCACAAAACACCTGTATTGAATTCCCTCCATCCATGTCGTCTGTTTCCGCCTAGCTTTGGCGCGCGCGGGAAACTGACATCCGAAATTGAAACAAATTACGTATCCGTTACTAAAGCGAACGAGTGGAGTCGATTAAGTCAAAATACAAGCCATTCGTTCTCTTTTTTTCTTCATTCAATCCACTTTACTCGACAAGATTTCGATGCTGAGTGTGTCCATTAAAAAAACCGCCAAGCCGGTAGCATTCCTCTCAATAGCAGTAGCGCTCCATATTCTTTTATTTATTACTACACGATTTTTTTTCTCTCTCTCTACTTTTTTCACTTATACGATTTCTATTCTATTATAGAACAGATGGATACCATTAGATCTCGTATTCACCTCAGGCGCTTCCTTGAGAATTATCTTCCGGAGTGTCTTAAATGAACGAACATGCTATTTCGGCGCCAGACCAATGCTGTTTTGCGTAACTACGGAGTCTCGTTTCAGGTGTGGTTTTCACTTGTATTCAGGTCGTGTGCACGATCGAGGGTAGGCAGCCTGTTGCTTCAAGGCCCGTGTGATGATATTGCTGTTGTTGTTGTTGTTGCATAACACGCGCGAATCCCTCGACGAAATAAACGTTTGGAGCGGGATTATTAAGACTAAGATATATTGACGAAATGAAAGTGTGGAGCAGAATTATTATGACTATATAAACTACATATATTTGGATGTTGATTTATTAAAACCGATAGGTTTTGAATGAAACCGCCCACTAATTCTCAACCAAGTGGCTAGCACTGATAGATGTGATTGATACGAATGTGGTAGCGTCGGAAGGAAGAACACATCAGCTTTTCATTGATATGAAACACACTATGAATAAATCACGAAATATTTCAAAAAATTGGCCTTTTCTTTATAATTTCGTGATTACTTATTCGAAGGTAGAACATTTGTCCTATTCCTATATGAAGCAAAAGATTTCAGTATCCTTGAATAAATAAAGACTCCAATTATAGTTCGGGACAGTGTGTTAAAGATGTTCCCAATATTGTCGGTAAGCATGTCCTCCGAGATTTTAGGTCACGTGACTATTTTTAATGAACAACCCCATTAGCCTTGTCGGGATTCGAACCCACCATCAATACCACATATATTACAGTACACTGCGATACATATCAAGAAATACAATTTCAAATTGTGTCAAATCACGATATATTTTATTGGTAAAATAAAAGTTTATAGTTGCCATAGTTGCCCAATGTTTTGTGTGTGTTTTTCTCTTTAAAATTATAGTAAAAAATTTGCTTTATCTCAAATATTTACATTGCAGCTTTGGGATATTGATTGATAATTATGCACTAGAAAATAAATCAAATTGCCATTGCATTTTTGATCATCTGGCTGTCAATGGTTGAAGCATTCTTGTTTATCCCAACTGACGATCGTGCTTCGGCGCATGCGCAACTGGATTTCCGAAAGGAATAACTGACAAAATTAGCAAAAACAATAACATACTTAATCAGTTGTTTGTTCATAGGATTAACCGACCTACTTATTGCCTTCATTAGTGCTAGTCATGAGCGTAACGGTAGCTATTGACCCCCAAGTATTACCTAAATTATTGTTAGGGATGGGCATAACGATACCAATCAACTCAATTATTATTGAAGCACATTTCGTTAGTGTGCATCAAAGGCGGGATAGCCGTTCTCTCTAGGGATAGCAGTTTACCATTCAGTAAGTGCGATAATTGAAAAAAATTGTTTCATACCTTAAAATTTCAACCATTATTGAAACAGTGTCAGGTCATTTTCCCTGCCCGGAAGTCTACTTTCATACGATATTATTTTAAGCTTCGTCCCATGAAGAGTTTGATAGCATGACATATCGGACGCAAATGGATAACCAAAACTCCTTGAGGGTGAAACACCCAGTATTTTCCCTATCCGGGGCCGTATCAATTTGACACTTAGTGCATCAACAATATTAGAATAGATGCCCCTCAGCGCTGCTGCTAAACTTGTTCTTTCTTCGCTTCTTCCGCTTCTAGTTGACCTAAATAAAAACAGACCGATCATTACGGGTACTTGATGCTTTTATCATTCCATATACATACCAGGCTGAAGTGATGTATCTTAACACTTTCCACGCGGCTATAAGTTTTACCATTATACAAAACAGAATTTTCAGAAACATTTCCCAAATTTCAGGGTCTATCTCAAGGATTACTGTACCGATACGTGGCATGTTGGTACTTGTTTCAATGCATTTCTCATGGTGATTTCAAATATGGTAATGTAATTCAACAATTTTGACATTTTTGAAACATTTTGTGAAATTTTGGAATGTCGTCTGCAGATGCCTGCCGCGTGGAAAGTGTTACTAGTAATCAATTATGGAGGCAATTCAATTCAACGCACGATTCCTAGTTCAATAGTAGTCAAACATTTAGCGTCCCGCATCAATTATAGCTTTCTTTAAAGATTTCTGTCAAATACTGCACAAGTAAGGCCAAACAAAGAAGAAAGTCTGTATCAGAAACATTGTGCAAAAAAGCTAAGTGCTGTGCGATTTTTTTTTTAGAAAATAGGCTATGAGGTATGCGATTCTTTTTTTTCTCCTATTTTTTTTGCTTATCCAAGCTTACAGAGAACTTTTTAAAACTTAAAAAAAACAAAAACAAACAAACAACAACAACAAAAACCACATTTTTTAGCCCCAAGCGCATAGACCTACGCGCCGTAGCTCATTTCACATACCAATGCGGGCGGGCTTCTGAGACAGATCTTCTTCTTTGTTTGGCCTAATGATACTTACTTGCAAGGGGAAAACAAATAATGTTCTACGGGCCAGAATGACTTATACATTTTTGAATATGAGTGATCTTTGTCGAAAAGTGTTGAACCTTTTTCCTTTTTTTCTTTGAAAAAAGAAAAGAAATTTGTGAAATTTTGCGAAAATCTTGGTGAGGATTTTATTTTATTTCCCCCTTTTAATGTTTGAATTTTGTTATAAGGATTTAATCTGTAATACCCATCACAGGTAATGGTCTTTTACGGAATAAAGTGCAACAGTGTGAAATATGAGTTCAAAGGTTATGATATAAAAAATGCCCTTAAAATGTAGGATAATTTTCAAAATTATTTTTTTTCTTCTTTTTCGTCAAACTTTTGAAATTGTATTAGAAAATGGCAAAGATTAACCGATCTACCAACCCAACTTGAAAAACCTGTCCGTCCGTTGAAAGGTATTTTAGTTGTCTATATTTCTTCAATAAAATCATAAAGAAATTGTTAGAGTAATTAATTTCCCTTTCTCTCGGGTTCTTGACGACTACATTTTAAATTCCCCAAAGCACCAACATTCTATTGTGTTCTAAAAATATATTTATTTGATATTTTGAATTAGAACTGAAACTGTTTAATGGGGTGAAATTTAGAAAAATCGGAATTCTCCACAAAAATGTTACTCTATATTAAACTAAAATTGGAAATCCTGACGCCGTATTGCTTATTTCCAGCTCTTCTGATGAGAGTATAATAATTTACAATGGATGTTTAACATTTTCCACGCGGATTATCATGACGAATGCATACAAATACGTACAAACATGCCTAGTATTGGTTCAGAAATCCTTGAGATAAACTTTGAAAGCTGAGAAAGGTTTCTGAAAAATCTGTTTGCATATATGGTAAAACAGTAGCCGCGTGGATTAAAGCATTGGACAAACAATAAAACAGTGGGCCTGAAATTGGTAAGGGAGCACATCAAAACTCGACCGCGCGGCAACCGCCAGTTCCGCCCGGTTGGACCGCATATCATTGTTTAGAACAATAGAAACCGGCTGCAAAGTAGTGCGCATATTCTCAATGATATAGAGCAACGGACATAGTGTACCGCACGTCTATTTGAATTGGATTTTTTTTACGACAAAATAAGCAGGAAAATCAGGTATCAGCTATCGGAAAATCACACCATTCCGAATTCTCAATGGTTTCTCTCATTCTGGTCCCGCGAGGAATGGAACAAGTTTTCTCCTGTCTTTATTGGGGTTTGGTTTTTAGCCTTGAGACATTATCGATATCTGACCGGGCCCAAGTACACGATGGAATGCCAAGGTCCACACAGAGTGAATGATATGTGTTTGTCCGGAGGACCGCTGGCCTGATTGAAGCCCGGGGGGGGGGGGGGGGGGGGTACTCACCCAAGACGGTATACGGGGGTGTGCCGCTTTAATGGGTAGCTTTTTGGGCACAAAATTCCTAAACATGGGGTATGATTTTGTGCTGGAAATCCCTAATAATGGGGTCACTTTTTACAAATGGGTCTATTTTCGCGAAATTTTTGTCTATTTTCGCGAAAATTTGCAAAAATTAGGTCTATTTTCCCGAAAATATGCAAAAAATAGGTCTATTTTCCCGAAAATTTGCGAAAAATTGGTCTAAAATGAAGCAAAACCCCTAAAAATAGGTACCGATTTTTCCAAAATCACCCCTAAAAATGGGTATGGGTTTTGAATCTCCAGCGGCACACCCCCGACCAAACCAAATTCGAGTACACCCCCCAGGATTGAAGATGCATTGACCACGATTGAATCTGAGCATTCCCTGAAGGCCAAGTACAACATCTGTTATTCATAGCCCACCTAACGAATAATATATATACGAATTTTCGAGTTCAAGATTTTTTTGAGAGAGAATTTTAAAGAACAAATTGAAAATCATCGCACACTTTGTTGTTGTTGCTGTTGTGTTTGTCCTGGGGGGGGGGGGGGGGGTGGGTGTATAAGGGTGAATGTTGTCACATTATTATCAGCACAATTGAATTCCTTTCAGAATATCATTAGCATGTCGCGTATTGTATTATTAGAACACGATTAAATCTATGATCAGAGAAGACTGAAAGTAGGATATCAAAACATACTTGAAATTGTTATTAAATGCTTAAAAGGTTTAGAAATTGTCCAAACTTTGAGAACTTACAAGGCACCTGTCGAAAACTGTGTTCATTTGATAGAAGAATGATCTATTTATTCATACAAAATATTATGGCTTAAATAAGACAAAAATTATGCAAACTAGAATAAAAATGATGTTAGCTCTATCAGGCTCTATCAGCTATCAGGGGGGGGGGGGGGGGGGGGTACTTCAAGTAGACAGTTCAATAGACAGTTCAATTTCCTAGTCTTGTATAAGCACACGATTAAATCTATGATCAGAGAAGACAGAATGTAGGATATCAAAGAAATCTACCGGAGGCTGAAAATCCACGTTCTGGACAGCCACCATAGGATCAGTAAATATAAGCTCTATGCGCCACAGGTTATAATTATGAGCACGTGGTATTAAGTCAAATGCTATTTATATCATTTAGGATACGGTTTGAACTATTCCAGGAAATCATGATTTGACTTTGGGATCGCCGGGAGGATTTCTGGAAACACTGGTTATTGATCTCTGTGTACAGACTGTAAAAAACAAAAAAATATACAATTTTAAAAATATCATTCGACAGATTTCTAATGTCATTATTGCTTCGCGTTTTCTTTGTTTGCAAAGGAAATGTCTTAACACTTTCCACGCGGCAGTCTTCTGCAGACGACATTCTAAAATTATACAATATGTTTCAGAAATGTCACAATTATTGAAATGCATCACCGTATTTGGAATCACCATGAGAAATGCATTATAATGAGTACAAACATGCATAGTATTGGTTCAGTAATTCTTGAGATAAGACTTCGAAAGTTGGGACAGGTTTCTGAAAATCTGTTTTGAATATGGTAAAAGTAATAGCTGCGTGGAAATTGTTAAGCTTCGAAATAACTCCTGATTGATTAAGAGCTTGCACAGATAGTCTGTTTGTTACCCAGAAATTGTTAAAACATAGTTATCGAACTGACAGTCCTAGCACTGAGAGGAAAACCTTGCCAGTGCATTCGCCAGGAAGACATGTAAACGCTACGAGCTGGTAGAAGACTGGAAACAAAAGAGGATGGACTGTGCGCTAATTTCCCCTTAGAATTTGGGAGAAAAGGAATATTACATACGAGACCCCATTCAGCAATGCCTGGTCTCCGTGGGGCAAGCGGGAAAAGGAAAACCCACCTTAGACACAGCATCCAAAATTGCCTCATCATCACTGATCATCTGGTTCTGCAGAAACAAAATGGCGTTCTAACTGATGGACCTAATACCACCTCCAACAATATAATAATAATAATAATAATAATAATAATAATAATAATAATAATAATAATAATAAACAGGCATTTAAAAGACGCATTTCAAACCGCAAGCAAAGTCAATGCGCCGCACAAAGATAAAATCAATAAATTAAAAATTAAAATAAAAAATAAAAAATAAAGAAAACGCACAACCTGTACAATCATAAAATACCATAACAAATTAACAAAATATTTGTACATGAGTAAAAGGCAAAACACAATTGAAGCGCAAAAGTCAATATAGACACAGATTTTGCCAAATTACGATCGATTGAAAAGGTAGTACTTCAATCTGCACTTAAACTGTTCGAGAGTGGTTGCAGACCGAACCTTGGTGGGAAGCGCATTCCACAGTTTCGCACACGTCTGGACCTCATCAGAGCAGAGTGTACACAGAAGAAGGTGAGGAAAAAGAAAAAGTAATCTCCGTAACAATGTGACCCCACCCGATAATCATCTATCTTCCCAGAGAACTGCATCATGAGTACACTCAATACTTTCCATACTTCCATCATCATAATTTCCCAACCATACACACATGCCATTTACCAGGTATAATCAGGCTTTGGACAGTAGGATTTTAACCTTCTAATACAATTAAAACCAATGTGATATCTCATCTCGTTTTCCTGCTACAGTATACAGCTATTAAAATAAGCGTGAAGTGGGCCATGGAAGAAAATGTCAAGTACAGGGGGAAATGGGAGCTTTCAGCGCACGTGTTAAACAGTGTTAAACATGGAAGAAGACCGTATCAGCCCTTTTATGGCAAAAGAATGTATCTTATATGTAGTTTCCTAACAGTTTACTTCCTTTTAACATGATCAAAGTTCCCCATAAATCATGTAGTGGTAAAAGGCAGTATATTACTTTTATTGTCTTTACAAGTTGCAACCTTTTCCTAAGCATGCTAAGTGAGGATTATGAACCAAGTTAACACAATCCATGTTAAAAGGAAGTATTTCTTTAGTAAAAGTACATATAAGATACATCCTTTTGCCGTAAAAGGGCTGAGTTTAGAGTTGTCAAAGGATGAATTTTCGGTTGACAATTAATATCAAAAATCCACTTTTTTGCCTAAAATTCATTCTTAACTTGGTTAATTTTCAATTTACTCCTTGTATAATAGGCCGTAATGCATACCATTGTGGAAAATTCCCCTAAATTATGAAAAAAAATGCTAAAGGTTGACAGGGTTCAAAAACTCAATTGCAAAATCACCCTTGGTAACAGCTATCAAGACTACAAGTCTGCGCTTCGCGAACTCAACATCTCCAGTCTTGCCGATCGCAGGGCAGAATTAGTTTCGAAGTTTGGTCGGCAGGTCCTCAGCTCTGAAAGACATCGCCACCTTCTTACAGAGAAGAGATCCATTAACACACAACCTCCGTCGCAGCAACATATTTCCCCAACTCTTGTGCTGTGCAATACCAATAAATACCTAAAATCCACAATCCCTTACATCATAAAAAGCTCAATGGCGTTTTGGATGATTAATGTATTTTGCTGATGTCTGTATTTCGTTGCAATATTTGTATGCCTGTATTTTCGATGTGTATATATTTTTTATTGTATTAAGCTATTGTGCATTGTAAAGCCGGCTTTTTCAGCTTATGCTGCCTGCTGGCTATTCTTTATACCGTGAATAAAAAAAAAAAAAAAAATACATGACTATAAGAAAAATTGAAATGTTCACTTATTTCCCAAAAGTGCGATATTTAAAATCATTATTCTGTTTCGTACAAATAATCGTTGTTATGCATTGTTTTATTTTTGTGCAATAAATTGATTTTTAATGTAAAATGAAAAAACCAAAAACCCTTTGATGTCGACCGTGAAAATGCGGCAATTTTTGTCCTAAAATTAGTATACAAAGGAGAAACTTAAAAAGTCCTCTGTACACATTTTAGGTAACATGTTCAGCTACAATGTCTCAAGAAATAATCCAAACATTTTAAAAACCATTAAAAATGAAATGTTTTGTTGTTGTTGTTGTTGATTATTTCAACTTAAAATTAGTATGCAATTTAGATGCAAATCAGAAATTTATCAATCTAAACACAAGCTGGCAAATTCTTTATAAACTCTGCACAAGTTCCACGTTGATTGGATTACTTAAATTTGAACGATGACCTAAAATTAGATGCACGTCAGGAATTTATCAACTCTAATCACAAATTGGTAAATTCTTTATAAACTCTGCACAAGTTCCACGTTGATTGGATTATTTAAATTTGAACGAAGACCTTAAATTAGATGCAAATCAGAAATGTATAAACTCTAACCACAAACTGGTAATTTTTTTATAAACTCTGTGAAAGTTCAACGTTGATCGAATTATTTAAATTTCAACGATAACAAATATATGGATATGGAGTCTTTATGGTCTGTTGTACTACATACCTGTACTCCATCTTAACCCCCTCGGGTTCTGATTGGTTTATTACAAGATGTACTCATATGAATAGCCAATTCAAATGCTGCTTGTAAAATGTTTCACTACCATTTTTATCAGGGATACAATTATTCTAACAATGTCTCTCATTGGTGCAATAAATGATGTATCCATCTTTTTAACCAATCGGTCGGTAGTTCTCAGGGGGTTAAAAGAGTGTGAAACGAAGGCTCCGAAGACAACTGCACCAGTATTCTACCAATGAATTTTTCTTCTCTAATTAATCTGAGAACAATTCATTTTAGAATAAAAACAATATGAAAAATTTGCGGACAGCTTTCATATCGTCGTCTGCTCAATAAGCCCTTTGAAGTGTGGCAGGCACAAAAGTAGAGAGCTTGCTTCCAATTGGGTAAATGAAAATATTACCCAAGTGGAAGCAGACGACATAATATTTCAAAAAGGTTTGTAAAACAGCAGTTAATTGGGAAACAATTCTAGTGCACATTTTGTATTTAGTTTATCACAGACACAGTAGCCAAATTGTTATTGTCATTCAATTGACCCGCGCTTATCACACATAATAACGGCCATTTTTACAAATCAGTAATATATGGATAGTTAGACTTATTTCCTATTCCTACGCATATTATCTTGATAGCATATTAGCCATCATTATATATTCAAGATAATCCTATAATCTGACATATCGAATGCATATATATGTGATTAAGAGTAATCTTCGTATTTCTAAAAGGGATTTGCATAGAAAATATCTTAAAGATGAAATTTCTATGATATCGATACGACTAGATTATTTTTATGCAGTATCCATGGATGGTCGGTTATAATATCTAATTAATCATTTGCATTGACCAATTTTTTTCTTCTCTACAGGGTGTTCCAAAAACACTTGAGGCACAGCGATTGATTTATAAACCATTTATATAGTACTTGGTAAATGGTGAAATTCCTATTGTAAATAAGGTACAAGATTGAACTACTGATACTGGTATATATCATTGAATATTTCAAGAATGCGATGATTTTAAAGATTTTCTTGACTTTTTCCAGACATTATTTGTTGGCATTTTGTGCCTTTTATACCGGTTTGTCTGATATTTGTTTATTCATGAAGTAGCGAGTTCTTTAACAGAGAGTCCCTGGCCTATCCAAACTGCACGTCTTCTTAGTTTCGTCTTCAAGGTCGCGAATTATCCGGTGTTAGTGTATGGATGGCAGTTAGGACTCACACTTCATGGGGGACACTGTTAAAGGGGCACAGAGAGATGTATCGATATACTAAATGAGCAAATAACGTAAAGATAATCATCATCATAGCCCAAATCCAAAATGTCATACAATTCCGACATCGCCTTCATGCCAAAATAAGCAAATAACGGCACTTCCGGGTTGAGATTTGCCGCGAACGTCCGTGAGTAAAACGATGCATAACTTCCGAATTCAGCACTTGAGTTTCGTATGATCATATCATAAACTAAGAAAATCATGACATTTTATATGATCAACTGCGAATGTCAGTAAACTGTTTCAGATGGTAGTTAGTATTATATACCTAAGTATTACTTTGATGCAAAAAAACTGATTTCCAGGATAATTGAGGGCGCACTCCCATACGTATCTCTCCATGCCCCTTTAAGGTGATAACAATGGTATCACGAGAATCAGGCAACTTGGGCCAAATTAGCACGCGACAGTCGCCTACAGACAAGAATCCAAAATTTACAAAAAACATATTTCAAAAAATGTGAAACTTATTTAATTTCATCACCATTCAGTAATCCCTGACTTGGGAAAAGTTTCTGAAAAATCTGTTTTGTATATGGTAAAACAATAGCCGCGTGGAAAGTGTTAGCCATACCGATTTGATTATCTATATACGTCTACATAATGCACAACACAAGCAAATTAAACCCCCTAGCTGACTGAAAGAATGAGTGGTCAATGCAAACATAGAGCGTGTTTCTGCTGGGGCACTGCAAAAAGTAAACGCTAATAAACGCTAAGTTTCAATCAGTCAGTTTTTAATCCACCCTGTTTCTACTCGTGAAAAGTTACCGCTAAGTTTATCGATCCTAGTCTATGGGCCACGACATTTGACCTTTTGCAATTCCAAACAATACTACCGCACCTGAAAAAGATTGCTTCACAATAATGTGTATAACCCAGCGTAACACGGTTCATGGCGCAAACCGCTAAGAATCGCCTTTCTGTTTCTATTGGGTTTATTGCCGATTATTGCCGGTTCCAAACCTGGTTTGTGAAGGTTTTTGGGATTACCAAAAATACCGATTATTGCCGGGTTCTGCCTGTTTCTACTGGGCAAACTTAGCGTTTATTAGCGGTTTCTTCCCCAGCAGAAACACGCTCATAAAGGATTCGCACCCGGACTTTTCTATATCATGCGGCAACAGAGTTGGTGCATGACGTCCAGATCATAGCATGAATTGTGCTATCAAATTATGAAATATTCAACAGGTGTATCCTTTTTGAAAATCTTAACACTTTCCACGCGGCAGGCATCGGCAGACGACATTTCAAAATTTCACAAAATGTTTCAAAAATGTCAAAATTACTGTATTTCATTACCATATGGCCATGTGTTTTGAACTGACCACTCAAAAAGGGTGGCGGCGTTGCATTTTTGGTGATGAATCATCCATCTCTCTCTATTAACTCAACAACTAAATATGGTAGAGCAATGGTTGAGGTGTCATTTGAAAGCCTATTTATCTAGCTACATTGTGTGAATAAATCAGGTATTTCTATAACTGTTTGGCTGAGATATGATTGATTATATTTCGAAAGTCAGGGTGGCGGCGGTGGCGGTGGCGTTGTGTACAATCTCTATGAGGAATATAGAAAATGTTCCCAATTCTACGTTCAAATTACAATAACTCCTCATCTCTGTATGGTAAAAACATGATTTTGCTCTCATTTTATAGATTGTTTTATATTCTATAAGTTTCTGTTTCAACAAACGTGTCAACTATTACGTAACAATTGTAATCACGAATCGATTGCATTGTCCTTGGCTTTTTCCCTATTTACTACACAGTGAACTTGCCCTAATTCATCGGTTGTACATACATGACTATAACAAACAAATTATTCAACCGATTATAGCAAAATTATACATTTTTGGAAAGCTCTCAAATAGGGGAATTCAAAAATCTCGCTTAAAATGGGATAGGGTGAATAGCCAAAAAAAATATGTGTAAACTCTAATAAATTTGAAATGTAAACGTTTGTGCTCATTTACTTCCCGATATAGTATATTTCAACAAGTTACCCTTGACAACCATTATGTTCTGATGGGTAAATTGCATGAGGAACTAATATGCACAGTAAAATGATGATTGGATTAGGAATACAAAATATTGAGCTTTAATCAAAATATGAGAAGAAAAGAAAAAAAATCGATATTCTTTGAATATTCTTAATCACAACATGTTACCATTAGGTTCTATGCAAATTCCAATCGCATATTTAGATTCCTTGTGAGATTACCGTTTAGAAAATATACTTGTTATGGGGTAGAACAAGTAGTTATTGCAATATGCTAATTCGAATCTCAGATGGTGTAAAATGTAAAAATCTGGACATGCAACGGGAAGGGTGGCGAGTTCAAAACACATGGCCATATTTGGAATCACCATGAGAAATCCATTGAAATAAGTACAAACATGCCTAGTGTTTGGTCAGTAATCTTTGAGATAGACTTTGAAAATTATGAAAGGTTTCTGAAAAGTCTGTTTTGTGTATGGTAACAATAATAGCCGCATGGAAAGCGTTAAACAGGGTTTAGTATTACTGACAAGAAGGCTGCTAATCCTACGATTCAAATTGGCTTTCTTTGCGGATTAATGTAGAGTGTTATACGAATGATCCCACCATAGCTATTCAATTAACATTTCCTTGCACTATAATTGTTTACACTTTGGCTTATATCAACACATGCACCGCGCGTTAACCTTATTAACACGTATTTAGTTATTGATTTCGCCCTCTGCGCTACAGGTGTGTGTGTGCAACAGGGCGGTTTCAGCTGCAATTTGGCGCCAAAAATAATGTTGTTATATTATTTATGTTATAAAACGTTCTCACATTACAAAATGTTTACCAGTATTTACTTCTGTTCGTTCATTTATTACGTGACATTACTTCACAATCGTATACGATTTGTTTATCACGAGATAATACTATAATACTGTTAAATTATTAACAATTTGTAAATAAATTTCTACTGAAATATTTTCTGCATTGACAGTCACACTTTTCTGTGCATTTTAATGATTGGCTGATACTGGAATATTTCCCCCAAGTGATACACTTGTCCACCATTGGGGAGGGGGGGTACTCCATTTGAAGATAAGTTTGTAATTCTTATTATGCCATATTAATCTTTTCATTTCATGCATGTTATATACTTACTTGCACCATAATCCGTCGGGAAAACACTCTTCTACCAGCCCGACCGACCCCTTTGTTCGAATTGAAATGTTCTGAAAATTTCAATAAGTTTGAATATTTACCAAAGTTTCCACGAAAATGTTGACCCCGACCCTGCCCGTCCCCCCTCCCGACCCTACCTGAAAGGTCCGTTTGCCCGCAGAACAGGCTTCTTCGTCGCCTTGTGACATGAAATATACTCAAGTGAACTGCTTATTTCACTCTGCTACCCGGGCTTATAAATCAAAAATACCGCGCGGTAACCTTATTGACACGTATTTAGTTATTGATTTCGCCCTCTGCGCATACAGGTGTGTGTGTGCAACAGGGGCGGTTTCAGTTGAATTTTGCCGCCAAAAATAATGCTGTTATCTCCGCAGACGACAGGCGCGTGCATTGAACGAGAAGCGGGAACGATGCATGGTGGTGGATCACAATCGTGTGCCAACAGTGTTAGTCTAGGCAAAGTGCAGTAAGTGAGCCCTGAAGGTAGAACCAGGGGAAAGAACATGTTAATGGGTGGGGGTTTGGTTAGTTGTAAGTGGGTTATGTTTTCGTAGAGGTTTAGTAGGTTTTATTTGAAGTATTGAAGGTACATTCGAATGAGGATGAAGTATGTCACTCTATAAAGTAGCATGTTATGACCAAATACATGAATTATGTTGCTCCTTCAAAGTGACAAAGAATTTGCTCCCTAGTTAGACACCCTTTTATGAAAATGCTTATCTAGATTTTTGTCTGCTACTGTATTGTAGAATAACTGAACCAGGTTACTTTACGGTCATAATACATGATTTTATGATCATAATTTTGATATATTTCTTATTTCTGGATCAATATTTTATCTATTAAAGTGTACCCAATTATTAGTTGAAAATCAATTATTGATTGTATATAAGTTTTACCGTTTGGAACGATTTAACTTATATTTCGCTCTGCATTGCATTGAGCACTCTGCAAGATTGCTTCTTTACCAGTGTTGATTGTATATGTGAATAACAATAAATAATAATCTATTAATTTAAATGACCACATGATTGAATAAATACGTCATCAATCATTCATTGCTAGAGTTCGTAATCGACACCGCGATTCGAGGAGAGAGAGAGATCAACATTAGGACGTAACCTATGGCAACTAAGTATCTAGACATCCTCCTCATATCATAAAACGGAAAAAAGTTGCCAGTATACGATTTTACTGTTCCAGTGTCGATCGATACTGGAACACCAAATTGTGTCCCAGTATCGAGCGATACTGGAACGTTTATATGTTCCAGTATCGGGCGATACTGGTACTCACACATGCTACCAGTGTGATTTGTCCCAATATTAAACAATACTGGTACATATTTGTGTACTGCCCGATACTGGAACATTTTATATGTGCCAGTATCGTCTTATACCGGAACACTGACTTTGTACAAGTATCGAACAATACTGGGTGTTCCAGTATCGAAATATACATACAAGAACAGTCCAGTATCTGGGACCTAAAGTACACTTTTCCCCATAAAACTTATGAGACATACCTACCTGCCGATTGGTTGCAGGGAACCAATCAAAATATCCAATCAATTGTGACAATGCTGGCTTAACTGTTGTCTTCGTTTTTCTTTTTGTTGTTGTAATAATCATCCTTCATTAAAAATATACTTCGGCACATAAATAATCGTGTTAACATTTTTGTAAAT
Source organism: Ophiura sarsii (assembly GCA_035610835.1). Classification (NCBI taxonomy): domain Eukaryota; kingdom Metazoa; phylum Echinodermata; class Ophiuroidea; order Amphilepidida; family Ophiuridae; genus Ophiura; species Ophiura sarsii. Next base: position 52,610,874 of record CM069458.1, on the reverse strand, counting down.
CTTATACAGTTAACTTAATGGTCAAATTTCATTTAATTATAAAATAAACAGTAATTTGATGGTATATTATAATTCATATTTATTATTGAAGTTAAATAGATTGCTTATTATCTTTTAATAACCTTATTACATAATAACAAATATATGTTGACATTACCATTTCAAATATATAAGTTTAGACCTTTTGGAACGGTAGTTGCTTCACGCTTGTACGATCCTCAGACAACTGGTTTTAAATGGATTTATAAATACGAGCAGTATGATCAAGATGATCAATTAGAGAATAAAATATATTTCGTAGTTGTTTTGCTATATACGTTGGTCTCATAATGTATAGGCTGTATCATCATTATTTAGTTTATTGGTTATTTTGATTTTTTTTGTTATAAAAATAACGCTTTTATTAGATTCATTTTAATTAAACAACAACAAATGCATACGCCGGCAACTTTGTGTAGGGCGCGTTTGAACATCTTAACGCGATGACCATACGCACTGACGGTATAAATTAAGCCCCGCTCCAAACTATATAAATCGCTCTCATAATTTATAGTCGTATCGGCTGAAAATCCGCCAAAAACCATTCAAATTGCCTGTTGACATCCAAAACTACACCCACCATATCAGAATATTTATTCGCTCAGGTCCAATAAAGAGAGGGGGAGAGAGATTTCATGAGATAGATAGAAATGGTACCATAGTCAATCATTAAACACTTTTAGAAGTTTTATTCTAAATAAATACAGAAATGAACGGGTCACGTGATAAACCAATCACAACGCTGTATAAAATGCAGACGAGCTAAGGGGGTTAAACACTGGAGAGTACATGAATTAGTTACCGAGTCTCACGAGTTTAATCTCAGTGTATTCAATGTGTCTCAGTCAACACACGTGGCCGCCTAAACCCGTCACCAAATGATTTATTCAATATACAGTTAAGCCCACAATTATTCATACCCCTTGAAAAATATGAGTTTTTTGCATTTTTCTCATATCTATACCAGCTGGAGTGGTGGAACTTTCGCTTTACACTAAAGACAATTAGTTTGCAAGTACAAATCAATATATTTGGGCTCAACATTTTTTGCATAACAATAGAATTGAACAAGAATTGTGTTTTTATGCCTGTCCAAAATTATTCATACCCCATACCAAATCTCAGGATTGAGGCCACTTTTTGTGATAATACACATGTTTTTGACATTCCAAACATTCTTTATATTGTGTGATAGGCTTTTATATTGTTATGCAATTATTCCATGATGTGTGCATACAATGTGGATGCATTACAAATGTGTCCTATTGAATGTACATAGAGGGATATTATAGGACAACACTCTGGCTCTATGACAGCATGGCGAAGGAGATCAAATAACTCAGTGGGGACCTTTTTGTGCATTGTGAATGCTCATAAAGAGGGGAAAGGCTACAAAGCTATTTCGATGCAATTTTAAGTGCCAAATTCCACCATATAAAGCATAATTAGGAAGAACAAGACAGTTAAAATCAGTTAAAATCAGTTAAAAACCCTGAAGAACACGGTCGGAAGCCAACAGTGTCCCCTTGTTTGACAAGAAAAGTATGGTGAAAGGCCAACAACAATCCACACATCACCGTCAATGCTTTCCTGAACAACCTTGGTGAGTCTTGGACAGAAAATATTATGGCAGACACTCCAGCAGACATAGTACACAAGAGTTCTCCATGGACTCCGACCAAGAAAGACTCTACTCCTGAAAAGAGACAATGAGAAACTCATCTAGCATTTGCAAGAGCACATCTGGACAAAGATCCAAGTTTTTGGTCTTCAGTGTTGGGGTTGTTTAAGATGCAAGACAAGTTTCTCTGTGTCTCATTTAAGGAGTAGAGTCTTTCTTGGTTGGCCTCCATGGAGACCTCTCATGTGCCATATATGCTGGAGTGTCTGCCATGATATATTGGTCCAATAATTGCCAAGGTTGTTCAGGAGAGCATTGATGGTGATCTGTGGATTGTTGTTGGCCTTTCGCAATACTTTTCTTGCCAAACAAGGGGACACCGCTGGCTTCCGACTGCATCCTTCAATGTTTTTTAGTGAATTGAACGTCTTGTTCTTCCTAATTATGCTATGTATGGTGGATTCTTGCACTTGGAATTGTTTCGAAATAGCTCTGTAGCCTTTCCCCTCGTTGTGAGCATTCACAATATGCACCAAAAAGTTATTTGACCTTCTTCGCAATGCTGTCAAAGAGCAAGAGTGTTGTCCTATAATATCCCTCACTGTACATTCAATAGGACACATTTGTAATGCATCCACATTGTATTCACACATCAGGGAATAATTACATAACAATATAAAAGCCTATCACACAATATAAAGAATGTTTGGAATGTCAAAAACATGTGTATTATCACAAAAAGTGACCTCAATCCTGAGACTTGGTATGGGGTATGAATAATTTTGGACAGGCATAAAAACACAATTCTTGTTCAATTCTATTGTTATGCAAAACATGTTGAGCTCAAATATATTGATTTGTACTTGCAAACTAATTGTCTTTAGTGTAAAGCGAAAGTTCCACCACTCCAGCTGGTATAGATATGAGAAAAACGCCAGCAACTCATATTTTCCAAGGGGTATGAATAATTGTGGGCTTAACTGTACATACGCGCGTGTGTGTAGAGGGGGAGAAACGTACGACGTCCGGGTTTAAATATTTTAAAAATCACCCACGGGGTGAAATGGAATCGTCGCGAATACCGAATTAGATCTAACCTATCCGGGTAACGTTGTTATAATTATATAATGTTTAACACTTTCCACGTGGCTATTAGTTTTACCATATTATACAAAACAGATTTTTTTTCATAAACCTTTACCAATTTTCAAAGTCTGTTTCAAGGATTACTGAACCAATTCTAGGCATGTTTGTACTTATTTCAAAGCATTTCTCATGGTGATTCCAAATATGCTAATGAAATTTAATAATGTTGACATTTTTGAAACATTTCGTGAAATTCTGGAATGTCGTCTGCAGACGCGTGCCGCTTGGAAAGTGTTGAAGTGCACAAGGCAGCCACGCCTAGAGCTGAACGCACAAAGTCATTGTCCGTGAGTTTATTTGTGTCTCGGTGAAATGCAATTTCTCGTTAAGACAACATTGTTGTATGACAACATGTTAACGCGGCTATTATTTTTACCATACACAAAACAGATTTTTCAGAAACCTTTCATAATTTTCAAAGTCTATCTCAAAGATTACTGACCAAAAAGTAGGCATGTTTGTACTTATTTCAATGCATTTCTCATGGTGTTTCCAACTATGGTAATGAAATACAATAATTCGGACATTTTTGAAACATTTTGTGAAATTTTGGAATGTCGTCTGCAGCCACCTGCCGCGTGGAAAGTGTTAAAGATGACTTGAAATAGTGCCAATCTGACTTACTTCACTGGGCATCTTACCTAATCATAATATAATCGGAAATAAAGGGCTCGGATCATCTATCAATGAAAACAGACACTAATAATGATAGGTATTAAGGGCACTTGAGTGTAAACATGTCAAAATGAAAGCTCGCTGCATTTTCCATTTTTTTTTATAGAAGTGGCTCGAAATCTTCCGTTACATTCAAGATACGGGGGTTATTAAGATAAAACATTATTAATATCCTTTGAGCAGCTTTAAATTTCCAAATATTTGTTTTTGTTGAAATGGTAAGCTTTAACAAATAAAATTGGTACCTAAACAAAATGCTTAATTTTATTTGTTTAATTTAAATATATTTTTGCTCGATTCAGTAAGCTAATCCGGTGTTTCACAAGTCCATAAAACTGTACTAAGAAAATCTGATAATTTCATACCTAAGGAAAATTGACTTAATAATTACTAAAGATGTTACTAAAAAGTGAACTTTAGGTCCCAGATACTGGTATACCTGTATCGTTCAATACTGGAACATAAAAGTGACCAGTATCGCTCGATACTGGTACAATTTTGCTGTTCCAGTATCGGGCGATACTACACTGCAAAAACACCGGTGTTACGAAATAACACCGTTCGGTGTTCTGAGAGGTCCACACCAATTAGTGTTATTTTATCACTATCTTGGTGTTACATTAACACTTACAGTGTTATTTTTCACACTTGCAGTTGTTAAAATGACACTACATGGTGTTGATATAACACCAAAAATTTAACACCGGTACACCGGTGTTTGTTTTTTTGGTGTGGACCTCTCACAACACCAATGGTGTTATTTTTAACACCGGTGTTTTTGCAGTGTAGGAACACCTAATTGTGTTCCAGTATCAAGCGATACTGGAACGTTTTTATGTTCCAGTATCGGGCGATACTAGTACACATGCTACCAGTGTAATTTGTCCCAGTATTGAACGATACTGGTACATAAGTGTGTTCCAGTATCGCCCGATACTGGTACCTTTTATATGTCCTAGTATCGTCCGATCCTGGAACACTGACTGTGTACAAGTATCGAACGATACCGGGTGTTCCAGTATCAGATGATACTAGTACATTCCAGAATCTGGGACCTAAAGTACACTTTTCCCTTAGATTTAACCACTTTTGGGAATTTTCAATTATTTAATAGTGGAATATTGCGAGATCTTTTTCCGGTTGGAACCTACCATAGAGTATGGAAATACTTGAGTTGAGACTAAAATTATTCTTACAATGTTAAAATATTCTGTGCAATAAACAATAATACACTCGAACAAATGATAAAAAATAGGGTAATCTCTATTTTGTTAAATTTGAAACAAGATGTATTCATTGTAAAACTATAAAAATTATATTTTTCGACTTGTGGATTGTTTTGTTTTTATATTTTATGAATTTCATGCAAATAACATTTGTAATATGTAACACTTATATTTTGTAATTATGCACAATTATGTATATGTAAATATGTAAATGTATATGCTGTATTGAAATGTGAAGAATTAAATAAAGTCTCTTGCTTGGAGGGAAAACATTGTTGTTAACCCCCTGAGAACTACCGGCCGATTGGTTAAAAAGATGGATACATCATTTATTGCACCAATAAGAGACATTGTTAGAATAATTGTATCCCTGATAAGGATGGGAGTGAAACATTTTATAAGCTGCATTTGAATTGGCTATTGATATGAGTACATCTTGTAATAAACCAATCAGAACCACTGTAAGATAGACTGGTAGACCCCAGGGCCAGTTTTATGGATTTTAGGACAAAAAGTTATCGTACCTTGGTAGAGAATCATTATCGGTGTACCAGTGGTTGCAAAACCAGCATTTGAACAAAAGCAGGTTGACAAACAAAATAGTAAACTTTTTCAGCGGCCTCTGTTCTAAACTTGTTGAGCAATAAGAGACGATGAAACTGAATATAACTGCCAGGTGAAATAGAGTGCCGCTTTGTTTACTAACACTTTCCACGCGGCGGGCGTATGCAGACGACATTCTAAATGTTCACAAGTTGTTTCAAAAGAGTGAAAAGTATTGCATTTCATTACTATATTTGGAATTACCATAAGAAATGCATTGAAATAAGTACAAATATGCCTAGTTTTGGATCGGTAATCCTTGAGAGAGTTTTTTAAATTGGGAATGATTTCTGAAAATCTGTTTTGTATATGGTAAAACTAACAGCCGTGTGGAAAGTGTTAAGGGCCGATCGAGACAAGCGAATCTTAGTGGGTCTTGACATTGAATTTCAAAAGACCTCGTCTCGGCACTTAACGATAACCACCTGGGCGTAACAGGGTAAGTAAGGATCGTACAGCATTCTGTATCGTCAGCTGGATTATATCATTTAGCTAATACTCTTTGAAAATACGAGAACGCATTGAATATGAGAAGTCAAATGAAAATGATATTTGCTACAAATTTCGTTTCGACTCAATGCCTAACACAACACTTGGCAGCCAAAAGCTTGGCACGATGATGCATTTATACACGCGTGTGTACATCCTAACGGGGACTCGACATAAATAAATAAACTCGCCCAGGGGGGAAATGGGAAACATCGTGAATCCTAAATAGGAGCTCATATATCCGTGAAATTAATCGTAATACTTTTAAATGTATAAAGTGCTCAAGATGCCAAGAGCTAAAACAAAAGCAAGGCATTGTCCGTGAGTTTATTTTATGTCACGATACAGCGCATTTGTTATGATTCTCAAGTTCGGTATGATGTCGGAATTGTATTTGTCTGCACCTTAGTGGTTAGCCGTGATGTAACGATGACCTTTACAAGGGTGGAGTGTACCGTTAGAGGTAGATATTTATAAATTTATATATTAAACTGGTCACAACATAAGTTTTAATAACTTTTTCGGAAAAAATGTACTTTAGATCGCACGATGCTTGTACATGTAATTTGCCAATATCGCTCGATACTGGTACAATCTTATTGTTCCAGTATCGTCCGAAACTGGAACACCAATTGTGTTCCAGTATCGAACGATACTGGGTATTCCAGTATCGGAAGATACTAGTACAGTCCAGAATCTGGGACCTAAAGTACACTTTTTCAATTTGGAAAAGTGTACTTTAGATCCCAGATTCTTGATTGTACTAGGTATCGTCCGATACTGGAACACCCGGTATCGTTCGATACTGGTACAAAGTCAGTGTTCCATTCGATACTGGCATATATATAATGTGCCAGTATCAGGCGATACTGGAACATAGTTATGTACCAGTATCGTTCAATACAGGGACAAATCTCACTGGTATTACGTGTACCAGTATCGCCTGATACTGGAACAGTAAAATCGTACCAGTATCGACCGATACTGCCAACTTTTATGTTTCAGTATTGAACGATACTGGTATACCAGTATCTGCAGGGACCTAAAGTACACATTTCCTAAACGACCTCCTAAACCATTTGCATATCGAGAGAGGGCGAAGCGAGGATTCCTGGTCAAAACAACTTCTGTTAATGTTCTCCTGCAGTAGAATTAGAGGATCACATTATGTGATAGAATGTCATAATTACATTTAACTGAGTGCGAGTAAATTACTAGAGGCGTCAATATTTCAGAGATGATATCAATGGTAAATTTAGCAAAGTGGTAATGCATTCGCTTGGAAACGTGGGTGGCACTCATGTGTAAATGATATAGAAACACTAGAACTTGTGCAAAACGACATTACTATCATGTACATGTCCAGCTGGAGAATACAATGTTAAGGTTGTAATATCCCAGCAATGTTTTTATTCTAAAATAAGGAATAGGCTTTTACTCTCTTATTTAAGTAACCGAACGTATACACGGACATGTTTGTTACAAATAGGGTATGATCATACATTTTATCACGAAAATAAGTTACATCTGTTTAAATTATTACCTTTAATTTTCAGAATTTGTTAAACTGTCCCCTTTCTTGAATTATTTATAATAGACTTGCTTTCCGAGCACTATCAATGCTATCTACAAGACTAGATTTCCACTAATTAACCGCGCATTTCAAGTATATGCTGGAATAGACTTTCCAAAACCAATGCCAGTATGACCCTCGTATGCCAAGCTATTGACTTATTGCAGCAAGCATCCGAGCCTTTGATTTGCAAGACTACGTAACCAGAACACCCAAGCATTCTTAAACCTATCGATTAGGGTAGACTTTTAATCTTTTAATTTGTTTATTACTATCGGCTACTCAATTTTATCGATTGGAGTCGACTTTCCCCTGCCAGCACACCCATGCATTCTAACTCTTATCCACTAGAGTGGACTTTACTGCCAGCACACCCATGCATTCTAACTCTTATCGACTAGAGTAACTTCTCGCTGCCAGCACACCCATGCATTCTAACTCTTATCGACTAGAGTAGACTTCTCGCTGCCAGCACACCCATTCATTATAATCTTTATCGACCGGAATAGACTTCTCGCTGCCAGCAAACCCATTCATTATAATCTTTATCGACCGGAATAGACTTCTCGCTGCCAGCAAACCCATGCATTATAACTCTTATCGACTAGAGTGGACTTCTTGCTGCCAGCACACCCATGCACTCTAACTCTTATCGACTAGAGTCAACTTCTCGCTGCAAGCATACCCATGCATTCTAACTCTTATCGACTAGAGTGGACTTCTTGCTGCATCGAATAGAGTGGACTTCTCGCTGCCAGCACACCCATGTATTCTTACTCTTATCGACTAGAGTGGACTTCTTGCTGCCAGCACACCCATGCATTCTAACTCTTATCGACTGGAGTAGACTTCACGCTGCCAGCACACCCATGCATTCTAATTCTTATCGACCAGAGTAGACTTCTCGCTGCCAGCACACCCATTCATTCTAATCTTTATCGACTGGAGTAGACTTCTCACTTCCAGCACACCCATGCATTCTAACTCTTATCGACTAGAGTAGACTTCTCGCTGCCAGCACACCCATTCATTCTAATCTTTATCGACTGGAGTAAACTTCTCACTTCCAGCACATCCATGCATTCTAACTCTTATCGACTTGAGTAGACTTCTCGCTACCAGCACACCCATTCATTCTAATCTTTATCGACTAGAGTAGACTTCTCACTTCCAGCACATCCATGCATTCTAACTCTTATCGACTTGAGTAGACTTCTCGCTGCCAGCACATCCATTCATTCTTATCTTTATCGACTGGAGTAGACTTCTCGTATTTAGCACACTCATGCATTCTAACTCTTATCGACTAGGGTACACCTCTCACAGCCAGCAAACCCATGCATTCTACCTACGGCCAGCATACCCATAAAACATCTAAAACTGAGCATGCACAGTGTAACTAGTCAATAAAAAACATTTTGTACGCACAAATATTTGACCAATCAACTTGCAAACAAAAAGACATACATCCAACTGACTGCCTTGTCCTAATGTTCATGACCTCAATTGACTCCAATTTTCAATCAATCGTTGTTATGAGCTTGCCTGCCTGCCGAATTTTACAAAGAGCCTGTCAAAATTAAGTTTAATATAGCCTCTTTATGAAAGTACTACTCATACCACCTCCCGATTCAGGGGATTAAGAGCATGGTCATAACATTGATTTGATTTCACCGCTGATGTGAGGTCAAGATTGGATAACCGTCTGTTCACGTTTTTTTAAATAAAATTTAACAGCATTTATTTTAATATTTTAACAATTCTGATGATTTTATAATGTTGTTTTCTTGGGAATTAAATATGCACATAATTTATATAGTATTTTTGCTTTATTCGTGTACAAATAATAAACAATATTTTGTTGTATATTAAATTGCAAAATAATGAATACTGGTGTATGAGCCTAATAGACTTTTGTTACTGTTAGTATACGGACTAGTTATAGTGTGGCATGTTTCGTGTGTTAGAGATATTTTAGCTCACTTGTTGATCCCATAGGTATATTGATTGATGACGAACACTAGTTTCTTACCTATTGCGATGTACCTTATTTATATCATCTCAATATTTTGCATTTATGAAAGTAAAGTTCCTGTTTCCGTAATATCGTCAGATCAATACATTGACCGGGGTCGTTACTATCGGCCGACTTTTTCGCATTTGTTAAATACATTTTGATTGGCTACGAAGAAACTGGCATCATTTGTTTAGCCATGTGAAAGAAACAGTAAGCATTGGTGATACGATGGCAGAAACAATTAGCTTTTATAGTACTAAGACTTTAACACATCCACTTCGATGATTTTACTACGAGGGTATATCACAAACCAATAAGAGACTCTGTATGAAAGGCCTTAATGCGATACGAATGGTTGACATATATTTTTTAAATCTTCATACTTTTGTTTAGAACTGTTTATGACATTGACATTTTTGATTTGATACTCGAGAACACATTCCCCTTGACGCATTAAAAATAAGAAGTTAAGTGAAATAGTATTTCTTCTGAACAACGTCACGAGTTCAATTTCCATTCCACTCGATAGCTCTTAGCGCAGCGCTGGACGGCCTGAAGCTAAAAGATGCATTCATACATGCAAACATCTGTGTACGCTTACGTGGTCGCGTTGTAAATAAACTCGCCCAGGGAAATATATAGAAACATCAGTTTAATTCTAAATTAGATCTAACATATAAACTGAAATTAATAATGTCATATGACTTCCAAATGTTAAGAAATTCCAAAGGATGCCATGAGCTGTGTAACAAGGATGAAATATTATAACCGGTCATCGCCCGTGAGTTTATATTTCGCTTTGACGTGAGATATATTTATGTTTCGAGTGTGGTGTGACAAGCGTCTCAGGCAGTTGAAATGGTGAAGCTAATGGGGCAGTGGATTGGAATAAAGTATCCAATTATGAGTAAACATAATTACAGCAGAAGCATTGGTGCTTACAATGTACATTATACGATGGTTGATTAAGTAGGGAAACGTTTATAGCTAGCTATAAATATTTGAAGATAATTTTGAGACTTACTTCTTTACTCGCCCCCTCATCATTTTTGTCGAGAGTGTGTTTTCTGCTTCTCTATCTAGATCCCAATAGATTACAATAAATCATGTATATACACAGTGTAATATATCGCCTAATAAAAGGTCAACAAGGACAGATACTCCTTATTAAAGACTATTTAATCAAAAGATGTTTTTCAGAGAGACGCTTACTCTTAATCTATGGGGATAGCGTATATTATTGGTAAATCTTGTCATTTCTTTAAACACGTTAACAAGTTGAGTGTGAGATTTGACTTCGTTTCAGCTTGCCATCTTTACCGTATTCTTGTAGATTCCCGATTATAGTAATGGATAAGGCGGAAGAAGCATAAAATAATTCAAATGATTTGTAAATCTGTGTTTGTCAGTCTGTCAAATCCCTTCCTTTCGATTGTAAAAATGATCATGTAAGCACATGTACTTGTTATCAATCCTCTCAAACACACGGTATTTTGTTAGCCCAACAGGCAAATAAATTCAATATTGACCAAATAACGACATTATGTGACTGACCCCCTCGTTGGCGGGCTACCGCACTTCCAAGAAAAATCTCTCAAGCGCAAGGAATCTTCAAATAGGATGACCGATACCATTATTTGAATCTTGGTCGCTTTATAGTATTTGTTTCCAGCTTAATAATATTTGTTCACCTTATACAACGAGCAATTTGTCTCTTCCACTGCATCAAAAAGAACTGTTCAAGTACTTTCCCAAAAGGACTTGGTTTAACATCATCAGTCTAATAATATTTCTAAGATATAACATTTTTAACATTGGCCGTAATTCATAGCATGGTAATAATTGGTGACATCATCATTGATTACGCATGACGTGGTATAGCTACTGGTGCGTTTGATTGAACAAATTCAATAGTGCACATCGAGATCTGTGTAAGAAACTGTCTTTATAACCTCGCGTGGGGGCAAGAATCTTGTTCCGATAACTCCAAAAGTTGTTGATTTTCTTTTATTCGGGAAGTATCTGCTAAGCCTAAAAAGAGTAGATTCTTAAACAGAAAAGCCTCGGAAGAAAGGATTATAACTTCATTTCTGAATATGACGTAGCAGTTGATCAAAGAAACAAACAAACAACCGGGTGACATAACGAATGGATACGCTACAGATGCGGGCTACACTACAATGCAGTAATGCAATGCAGTAAAAAAAATATCAACTGGCAAAATGTGGTCCTGTATGTAGCCTCCATTGTAGAATTCTATGTTTTATTTGTAGTCATGTTTAACAGTACCACGAGGTCACATTTGGACTTGTTTGGTCAAGGAACAACCCTAATGGTACAGAGTAATTTAGTCTTACTATGGGACTATTATTTACAAGACATGCGATAGTCTGACTACCACATGATTGAAATCAGTCCAACCGTTAATACATTATTTATATTTTACTCTTATCGGTTGGTAGGCTAAAGCAAAATCTAGAAACACCTACTCATATCCCTTAACACTTTTCACGCGGCAGGCGTCTGCAGACGACATTCCAAATTTTACTAAAATGTATCAAAAATGTCAAGATTATTAAATTTAAGTATCATATTTGGAATCACCATGAGATATGCACTGAAATAAGTACAAACATGCCTAGTATTGGTTCAGTAATTCGAGAATAGACTTTCAAAGTTTGGAATGGTTTCTAAAAAAAAATCTGCTTTGAAATGGTAAAACTAATAGCTACATGGAAAGTGTTAACATGTGACCTGCTTTAACGACGTGTAAAAATGAATGTATTTATAAAATGCAATACTAGTATCCTAGTTAATTTAAACAAGAATTTGTTTTCTATTTTATTGGGTGTGCTCTACTGCGCCTGCAGGTAAAACGAAATCAATCGTCTTCATTCTGAAATATTTTAAATAATCGCTATCAATTGTTGAGCGGGAAGAAAAATACGCTGACAGTGCGATATAAGCCATTAAGAGCCTGCCAACATATATTGACTAGTACAAGGCGCACTGTTGTGTCCACTGGTTACCACATTGCCGGGCAAATCGCTCCTGACAAACAACAGTTTGACAAACATCTACTTTGTAAACTCCTGCACGTTTTCATCCTCAGAAGAGACCTCAACAAGCAACCCATGAGACTTTCGAAGCCTCGAAAAGCAAACACGACGTCGATACGCCCAACCTGTACGTCGATACGCCCAGCCCGTGCCAACCAGTACATAAAGCACGGATTACGTCCCCAGTGTGCACTCGTTATCGATGTTTTATAACCATTTGTGCTCGCTCTGAATCCACTCAATTTGTTTTGCTTGGCTCCTTAAAAAGTTTAGCTAGACGGTGAGGAAGATGTTTACACGTTTTACAGCGCATTCACTTTACTTTAAGTCCCAAATGCCTTGGACTTGTGACGGTATCGACCCAAACGCGTTTGTTCAGGAGTTTCGTGACCTTTCAACGGTAATCGGAAGCAAATGCCAATGGACTACCATTTATAATCGTCTGATCGTGCAAAGGTTTCTGAAATAAAACTTTCCACGCGGCTATAAGTTTTACATATACAAAACAGAATTTTCAGAAACATTTCCCAAATGTCAGGGTCTATCTCAAGGATTACTGGACCGATAATTGGCATGTTGGTACTTATTTCAATGCATTTCTCATGTTGATTCCAAATATAGTAATGAAATTCAATAGTTTTGACATTTTTGAAACATTTTGTAAAATGTTGGAATGTCGTCTGCAGCTGCCTGCCGCGTGGAAAATGTTAACTTTAATATGAAACTTGTTTTATTTCGGGAGGGATTAACTATAGAATAGTACCCATTTTGGGTTTATCTTTGGTGAAAGACAGCGGGGAATTAACCTAACACAAACTTCTCTTATGAAGAATCTTCCTCTGGCAGTAGTATTCATAGATTACTCAAAAGCTTTCGATTCGATCCATCGTGAACGGATGTTCCAAATCCTACATGCGTATGGTATTCCAGGAGTCATCATTGATGCAATCAAGGCTATCTACACAGATTCATCTGCCTTAGTGATATCTGCAGACGGTGATACCGAACCTTTCGAGATTCTGGCTGGAGTTCTACAAGGAGACACCCTTGCTCCATTCCTCTTCATAGTGGTAGTAGATTACATCATGCGGCATGCCTTGAAGGACATCAACCAATCCACCGGGATCGTTCTTGAGAGAAGGAAGAGTAGACGTCATCCAGAGCTACGCCTTCATGATTTGGACTTCGCTGATGACATAGCACTCTTGTCTTCATCCATTGAGTCAGCTGAAATTCTGCTACAGCATATCGAAGAAGCTTCAAACTGTGTTGGCCTGCACCTTAATGTTGGAAAAACCAAGACTCTGCTAGTCGGCATCCCATCCTCCACAAATGTCACAACTCTGAGTGGTGCCAAACTTGACAACATCAAGGAGTTTAAGTACCTAGGATCGTCAATGCCAGACTCTTTCCATGACTTCAAGTGCCGGAAAGCTCAAGCCTGGGTTGCATGCAACAAGCTGGAGAAGATATGGAAATCTAAACTTGATAGGCCAACTAAAATCAAGTTTTTCCGAGCTTGCGTGGAAAGTATTCTACTATATGGTTCAGAGACATGGACAGTTACAAAGACTTTTGAGGACAGAATAAATGGATGCTACACACAGTTGCTGAGGAGAGTCCTTAACATCAGTTGGAGAGACCACAAAACTAATGAAGAGGTGTATGGTGAAATTCCTCCGCTGGCTAACTCAGTAAGGAAGCGACGGCTCCAGTTTGCTGGACACTGCCTACGAGCATCCGATCAACCTGTCTCCCGAGTGCTTTTCTGGACTCCAAGTGAAGGCCATTCATCCCGTGGCAGGAGATCCACCACCTATCCTGACAGCATCTCAAAGGACCTTGATCTTGAACCCAATGAAGTTCAACAGCTTATGTTGGATAAACTTGCTTGGAGGAAATTTGTAACTGCTGCTTCCAATATTCCGTCCAAGGACGACCGATGATGATGATGATGAAGGATTAAAGGATTATACAGCTTTATTCTGTAAATGGGGTCTTTACACTAGTCTTAATTATGAATGTCTTACACCAAGGATTTACACACATGTGATCATTCACAATGTGTGTGTATGTATCGTTTAAGGATTAAAATATACAATAATGCGACGAGAGAGATATTATAATTACTCCGTGGGGATTAAAGGCGCGTTCATACTCTCGTCATTACGTATCGGCCGAAGTCGGCGGATAAACATTGCTTCAACTCGCGCACCGATATCCGTCGACATCGCGCGAAGCCCAACGATGGGAGTATGAACGTACCTTAACCACTGCCTTAATTGACATTAAAGGTCACCATAGGCATGTATTACCCTTTCAACCCCCCAGCCCGTTACCCCCTCCCCATCTGTTGTGTGAGGTAAATGGACACTTCTCAGTTGTTTGAAGTGGACTTTACGAACACTTTGCCACTAAATATTCCGGGGAAAGTATCTTTCAATGACACTAAAAGTGTTGCATATACTTCACAACGCTCCAACTAGTTTTCATGATTTACGTAATACGCTGGTTCCCCGATGTCAGTACGTCATAGTAACACATAGGTCGGAGCCAATAATGACACGCGTAGCGGTGGCAAACGCTACCGCACAGCGGTCGAGTGTTGTGGAGTATGCTCACCTTTTTAAAAGGGAGGTGTCAACCCTTTTTGGCGCCAAATTTATCAAGCACTGTAACTTTTAAACTATAAATGTGATGTACATAAAAGTATACATTTGAAGAGGTATTTTGCAAAAGGGCTATGATGCATTTTTTCAAAAAATGAGTTTGATATAGAAATGTATAGGGAAAAATCATATGTTTCAAGGAAACAAAGTCATTTTTTTCAAAAATACCTACATCTCATTGTAAACAGCCATTGAAATTGTTGTTTTGTTGCAAAAGGGCCTGTATCCAGAATTATATCGGGATACAGGCCCTTTTGCAACAAAACAACAACTTCAATGGCTGTTTACAATGAAATGTAGGTATTTTTGAAAAAAAAATGACTTTATTTCCTTGAAACATATGATTGTGACCTATACATTTCAATATCAAACTTATTTATTTTCAATGATTAAAATAAATGATTTTTTGTGTGTGGTATTTTTTCTTTATGTACAAACAGATGGAGTTTTGTTGCAAAAGGGCCTACATCCAAATTTTCAAAAAATGTAAACATGATTTAAAAAAAAATTAAAACTAGCACATTTAAAATTTATATCAATTTCAATTAGTATGTAGTGTACCTCTTTCATAATCCATTCAGTTTTTCAATTGCTCAACTTGAATATTTAGAAACAGTTTTTTGACTTTTTCTCAATAAGAGCCAAAGTGGATGTAGGCCCTTTTGCAAAATACCTCTTTATTTGTTAAATGAAATGAGTCAGAGAATCCATTCTTGGTATCAAATTTTACTAAAAATAATGATTTTTACATTTTTGCACAAAAATCACTTTTTTGGCGCCAATTTCTTTAGACAACCTAACCAAATCTGTTTTTGGTAAATAATTCCAAAATGCCAATACAAATTGTTGAAGGTAAAAACTACAGCACGTCTGGCATAAATCATTGTCTGAATACAAACTTCCCTGTTCGACAGATGTGCCAGGGAACTCTCCTCTTTTGCGAATGTAATACTTGACGAGTGCGTTTTGCATCCGACATTAATGCCGTTAATGTCACGAAACAACCTGTTTGCTCAATTCCTTAAGGTCGAGAAAATCTGGAACTGTCATGTAGTAAACTGAGAGATAATGAGATAGGACGCGTCCAAATACACGTATGACCGACCATTCACTATTCATTGTTTCTCACGTCGATTATCACCAAATTAATTCTTTTCGCATTTACTGATATTTAGTCGGGTTTCAAGTGGCTAACAAAATAGTCGGAAATCAACACCGTCTTATAGCCGTATCGTATTTTGTTTCACTGATATTAACTAAATACTTCGAATAGATGTTACTCTATATTTTGGTGCAAGAGACTAATATCATCGGCTATGAACAACATATCACATGATATCATGTAACATGTAACATGTTACATGTTGCATAATATCATAATATATAACATGTTACATGATATCATGTTACGCGTTGTATGTTAATTCAGAGGTATAGAGTATAGACCTTCCGGAATATTATCGCTACTCTGAGTTTCATGGACAATCCCATACGGTCATGTTGTCCAATCATCAGGCGAAAAGATGTCTATCTGATCGCAGGCTTTTGACACATTGAGAATGAGAATACACAATCAATGGTGTTAAAACTTGCGGTCAGAGCAACATTATATTCCAAAAGAGGTCAATACACATTAAGATATCAAAAGATAATCAAAAAGTGCTCAACTGATAAATCAGGAGCGTAATAATTATTGACAACCGTTTCTGGTTAGACTAGCCATTGAACAAAGTGCTCAATACCGTAAACGGTAGAGCTTATAAAAAAAGATATATTTTTTCTCTCTTCTTTTCTCTCTTGACAGCTGTTATAAACGCATTACTGTCACTTACTCAGTGACCCTACGCTACATACATTATTTACATGGGTAACATATTGACAAATATATGGAAATGAAATTTATCCTTTAATCAGTGCAGAGACTTTGCCATTGATGCCATTTTTCCAGATTTTTTTCTTCAAATCTGAAGTGTTATATTGATATAATCTACGGGGCTTACTTCTTTTTATATCTAGTCTGGTGCAAGTGGCAAAATGACACCGTTGTACCCGTATAATGATTATCTTATATGATTACTTTAATCCACTTGGATTTACAATAAGTAACATCGATATCCTATTGTTCTAATCTTGTTATACCTTGGTGTAGATCAAGTGGTTAACTTGAAATCATCGGAATTTCACCTCTTTACTGGTATGTATATATATTAAATTCCGAAGCAATTTATCACTATTTTACACCGTAATACATTGATGTTTCAAAGATATACTTTAAGCTAATTGGTTGTCTATAAATATTTTGTTGCTGCGAGTGGCTAATATCATAGTAAATTAACACAGTATGCCATTAATTAACACATTAAGCCATGCATAATTATGTTTCACTGATATTGTCTATTGATATGTGTCTGCTATAAGGGGGGGGGGGGGGGGGGGGGGGGAGGGGGGGGGGCGGAGTAAAACGCGCCTAGTAGCCTGGTTTTGACAGGGCGTAGCTTACGATCTTTGTGTTTGCTTTTAAGGCTTGAATGTGCTTGTGGGTCGGTTTGCTGAAGTTTGAGTTGAGAATAATACGTGCAATCATTTATAATATAGATCTAATCCACATTTATGTCAAGAATGATTTGCCTAGCAATGATGTAATGATATGGACATAAAATAAGACAAACAAGTTAGTATTCATGTTTTTTTGTCAGGCTTTAATTTGAATGTTTTTGAGACACGTCTTATAAAGTCGAACATTGGTGACGGAATATGGGGTGTCGTCATTAATGGCACTCACCACCCAATATTAAAGCTGCCTCCTACGCACCAATACCAATACAGTTTGATGTGCAAATGATAATAATTATAATGCTTATAAGATATGTTAATGAAAGTTCGATTCGTTTCGAGTCAATTCAATTCATTTCAATTCAATTCATTTAAATTAAATTAAATTAAATTAAATTAAATTAAATTAAATTAAATTAAATTAAATTAAATTAAATTAAATTAAATTAAATATAAATTAAATTAAATTAAATTAAATTAAATTAAATTAAATTAAATTAAATTAAATTAAATTAAATTAAATTAAATTAAATCCAATTCCACAAACAATGTGAAGAGGGAGAATATCAATGATCCTGTAAACAGATTAAAACAAAACTAGCGCAATATAAAACAGAAGACGAATGGATTTATTGTGGAAAGCAAAATAACGACATAATTAGGGGGGAGAGAATTATGAAAATTATAATAATTATAACGCTTATAAGATATGTTAATCAAAGTTAGATTCGATTAAATTAAATTAAATTAAATTAAATTAAATTAAATTCAATTCAATCCAATCCAATCCAATCCAATCCAATCCAATCCAATTCAATTCAATTCAATTCAATTCAATTCAATTTAATAATTCAATTCAATTCAATTCAATTCAATTCAATTTAATAATTCAATTCAATTCAATTCAATTCAATTCAATTCAATTCAATTTAATTTAATTTAATTTAATTTAATTTAATTTAATTTAATTCAATTTAATTTAATTCAATTCAATTCAATTCAATTCAATTCAATTCAATTCAATTCAATTCAATTCAATTCAATTCAATTCAATTCAATTCAATTCAATTTAATTTAATTTAATTTAATTTAATTTAATTTAATTTAATTTAATTTAATTTAATTCAATTTAATTCAATTCAATTCGAAATGTGAATATCAACAGATTAAAACAAAACTCTAGCATAATAATAATATAAGACAGAAGACAAATGGATTTACTGTGGAAAGCAAAAGACATAATGAGGGAGAGAATAATGCAAAGTTAATTAATACCTATTTCTCCGTATACACAGGTCAACAAAAATAAGTTCCCTTTAGATTATGCCTGATATTTTAAAAAATAAGTCACTCTATCGAAACGATTTTTGGCACACATAATGTACGTGTTCACAGCAACACTGGAACGGAGCTATGACTACGCAGGTGTTGTAATGCTTGAATGAGCACACATTGAATGGAGGAATACCTCATTTCAAAAGTTGCTAGAAGTTCAACGTGTGCTCATTTAAGCAGTACAACACCTGTGTGGTGTTCAAGCAAAGGCCCTGGTTCAAGCTGTTTAACCATCCTCCTTCAATACATCATTTAGCAACTTTTGAATTGAGGTATTCCTCCATTCAATGTGTGCTCATTCAAGCATTACAACACCTGTGTAGTTATATCCCCGTTCTAGTGTTGCTGTGAACACTTACATTATGTGTGCCAAAAATCGTTTCGATGGAGTAACTCATTTTAAAAATATCAGGCATGATCTAAAAGGAACTTATTTTTGTTGAAATGTGCATATCAATCCGAACCATCAGTAAATGTGTTCGGTTTACTGTTCTCCATTTTGGTGTATGCCCTAGCATATTGAGGTGACGACTCTCGCCGCGCAGCCCTTTTATGGCAAAAGAATGTATCTTATATGTAGTTTTCTAACAGTATACTTCGTTTTAACATGATCAAAGTTAGCTTTTTTTCCTCCATAAATCATGTCGTGGTAAAAGGCAGTATATTACTTTTATTGTCTTTGCAAGTTGCAACCTTTTCCTAAGTGAGGATTATTGAACCAAGTTAACGCAATCCATGTTAAAAGAAAGTATATCATTAGGAAAGTACGTCTATGATACATCCTTTTGCCATAAAAGGGCGGCGCGGGTCGCAGTACAAGGCACTAGTCTACTCATTTGCTTTCATAACTTGCCCAGTCACGAAAAAGCGCACTTCAAAAAGTGCCGTTATCTTCATAATCACGTAGTGATTCAAGTGATTCTTACGAACGATTTGACCTAGAGCACCAAATATCAATATAAATCTAACATAACAGATTTCTTCTCCCAGGTTTGATACCTCATTCTAAAAAAAATCGAATGGATACTTTTAAAGTTATGGCGATTTCTATAACCGCGCATAACAACAGCAAAGTGGCGCTAGAAATGGTTTTCTATGGCATATCATTGATTTGTGTGTGGTTATTGTCATAACTGTGTGCTATCTGAACCAGCCACCTAGGTATCTAGATGAATGGGTCTGGAGTGATTCCGGTATAAAGGGTATGTTAGCTGTGAAGATTAATCGTCTTTTGCTAAATAGCTGTGAGTCTTTACACACACATTTTCACTGCGTAATCACACACAAATCAATGATATCCCATAGAAAACTATTTCTAGTGCATCTTTGCTGTTGTTATGCGCGGTCATTGAAATCGCCATAACATTAAAAGTCTCCATTCGATTTTTTTTGAATGAGGTATCAAACTGCGGAGAAGAAATTTGCTAATTTAATGTTTATCTCAGATTTTTGGTACCGATTATCTATTTTTAATTAGCCAACATCAAAGCACCTGGTCCGGGACTTTTTGTGCTAGGTGTATTTGGGGACTTTCGTTTCAAATTCATGACTAGTCCGGGCAAATACCTATATGATCTATAATCTTAAAAGTGGGATAAGTGTGATCCTGTTTCCGTGATGAAAGAATGTAAGATATTTTATTTCACATTATTTCTGATAAAGTATGATACTCTTAGCAGAATGTGGACATTTCAATAGTGGCACAACATGAGCACCTTGCTGAAAAGTTTGGCAACTTACCACGTTATTGTTTACCCTTACACACTTTTTAACTTAACTCTCTTACGGACCAAATTTCGAAATTTGAACCAAACACCCCCTGGCATAATATCCTCACTCACACCGCACCACCACAGTTTGATTTGTGATCTATTTCAGGGTGGTGGGATTTTGCATCGGGTGTTGGGTGCCATATTCCGTCATCCAATGTAAGACGATCTGGGACGGTTCTTACACTGCAATAATTAAAGAGTTGAATACATTGAATTTAGAGCCAAGCATATATACTAATACTAAGTATAAGTGTCCTACTTTATGTCCATATCATTACATCTTTACTAGGAAAATCGCTTCTGACATTAATGTGATTTGATCTACATTGTAAATACCTGCACGTTCTATTCTCAACGAAGACTTCGGCAAACCGACCCACAAGCGCTTCAAGCCTTAACACTTTCCAAGCGGCAGGCGTCTGCAGACGACATTCCAAAATGTCACAAAATGTTTCAAAAATGTCAACATTATTGAATTTCATTACCATATTTGGAATCATCATTACAAATGCATTAAAATAAGTACAAACATGCCGTAATCCTTGAGATAGACCATGAAAGTTGGGAAAGGTTTTTTTTGTATAATTATGGTAAAACTAATAGCCAGCCGCGTGGAAAGTGTTAAAATCAAACACGAAAGTCGTTATGCTTAGCCCTGTGACAACCACTACACAAGGCACGTTTCACTCTCCCGTGAGTGCATCATTATCGATGTTCATAACCATTTTGTGCTCGCTCAGAACCTACTTACTTTGTTTTGCTTTGCTCCTAAAAAGTTTATAGAGACAAAGAGAGGAAGATGTTTACATGTTCAACTGAGCATCCACTACCTCTCAGTCGCAGATATTTCTGTCGATTTGAGTCGATATCGAACGAAAGGGAGTTTTCTAGGAGAGGTTTCGTGACTTTTTTCAACTGAACGTCGGATGTTAAGTCATCAGGTCAAGTATTAAAAATCCTCGGTTGATGGTGACGGTTTGTGACACCTCAAGATGTAGTCTTGGAAATTTCGTGGACAAACATAACTCTTTGTAAAGGAGGCTTGAGTTAACGTGCTAAAATTGCTCTATGGTTTGGCATGTTTATCGAATTTGATACGACAGGATCAAATTATCGCGAAAAATTACAACAGAACACATGTCATAAGAAGCCGTGTACTGTGCTTATATTGCAATGACGCTAAATACGATATGGGGTAAAACGGTGTCAATTGCCTCTGACGTTTGCCACTTATACCATGATGAATATCAATAGATATGTTGTCTGGTGTACCACATAGTGACGGATGTTGAACAAAATACGAAAAATGAGTTTCTGAGAAAATCGCATTTGAAAATTTGCGAACACTAGAGAGTCGGTACGCATCAACATATACGGATTATAGATGATTAAATTCGATGGAAATAAATAAATTAACACGTGAAAATGTATTATCCCAAACTCATGCAATTTTACCCAAATAAAATAGATAACTTGTAATGACTAAGTTATTCGTCCTATCCGTCACACTAACAACACGTTCATTGACGTTATTGCATAGTATTGGATGCTGAATTTTCGCTATACACTTTACACATTATTCAACATCGGTATGGTATACAACAGTCGGTGATTTTCGAATATCCGTCATATCCTCGTCCTTCACCTCCGATCTGCTTGATTTTGTTGATTAAATAGTGACGGATGTTGAGTCAATGGCCACGATCCGCCGCTTTGAATTGTCAATATTTTGTTAATTTCCCGTAATAACAATATCAATAAAAACCAATTCCATATTTCGTTTGCTTAAATTTCATGCCAGATCCACTGCACCATGAGCTGGGTTATTCGGTGTATTGACTTTTCGCCCGTTGCTTTATTGACATAAATCCTTATAGACAATTTACAAAGGAAGTGGGAGGAGTAGTTTTTTTGAGATATGTCGACTTTTTCGGCCGTTTAAGTGAGAATCGATGACCTCGATCATGGTACGTGGTTTGTGCCATGTTTGGATTTGGAGTTCAATTTGGAATTAGTATTTGAAATACCCGTCTTAAGAAATACTTAAATACTTCTATAACAGAGGGCTTAGCATCCGTCAATATGGAAACACCAAAGGCTTTGTTCACAACGTATGTTAAAAACGGTCAATTTTTCTTTATTTAAAATTATTTATTAACTGAGTATAATCGTGAGCTTCGAAATTTGGTACGTTTGAAGAATTTGATATATAGTACCTTTTCACTTAATTTCTTAAAAATGGTTTTAAAAGTATCAGCATCCGTCACTATGAAATACACCCGATGATGTGTTAAAGATTAAAAAGGTATTCATAGCTTTTGATTTTACTTAGCCACTTAAACCTCACCAAACATCAGCAGATATGAATCCAACCAAAATGGCTAAAACATAACATGGTACCGTGTGCAAATTAACAACGATATTAGCCACTTGAACCAGACCAAAGATCAATAGATGTCGTAAACTGTGAAATGGTGTAAACCAGCAATAATTGTAGCCCCTTGCACCATACCAACAAAAATCAGCATAAGGTTAACGTAATAGTGTGTATCAAAACAAAATATCACATGTTATGCTTGCCACTCGCACCAGTCCAAAGAGCAAATATTTGTTCTACATCTTTTCCATCTTGTTTCATATTTTATTATATTAACGTATGTTATGTTATTAAACGTATTTGTAAGACCTCTGATCCTCCTAAGATTGGCGCACCAATAAATTATGCTTGTTGTATCTATGTGCACAGATGGAAATACTCATACAGTTTCCGACCTCAGGTTACCTAACCTCAGGTTACCTAACCTAAGGTTACCTAACCTCAGGCTACCTAACCTCAGGTTACCTAACCTCAGGTTACCTAACCTCAGGTTACCTAACCTCAGGTTACCTAACCTCAGGTTACCTAACCTCAGGTTACCTAACCTCAGGTTGTATTCACTTTTGGACTTAAACATTTTTGGTAGCCAAGGATATTGGAAAAAATGTAAATATATCAGAATACTGCAATAAAATAAACCTGAGGTTGAGAAAATATTCAATAAAACAACCCTAGGTTGAAAATAAATCCAATTAAATAAACTCAGGTTGTCAAGATATTCAATGTGAAAACCTCAGGTTGATTTTTTGATTGAAACGTGGTAAATTATAGCCTCAAATAAATCAGAATTTACCCACGGTAATAATACAAAAATCAAACACGTCTCAGGCGTGAACGCATGGGGTTGGGGTGACAACCTCAGGTTGATAACACATTAACTGTGAAAACCTGAGATTGATTTTGAATAAAACTTGGTAAATTATAGGCCTAAAAATCACAGTAGTAACCCAAGGTGATAATACAAAAATCAGACACGTCTACAATCAAAAATGTGTAGTCAATATAAACAGAGTAAAGGTCTGTCGAAAAAGGCCAAGTATACGGGAAAATAATGATACTAAATTAGAATACTGCAATAGGCAAACCTGAGGTTCAGAACATTTTCAATAAAACAACCTTAGTTTGAAAATAAATCCAATTAGACAACCTCAGGTCGTTTAATGATTGAACGTGTACACGCAATGCAGGCCTGCACACTTTGTGAAAACATGCTAAGTCCGAATAAGAATTCGACCTAAGGTTAGGTAACCTGAGGTCGAAAGGTGTTTGAGCATTTCTATCTCTGCGTATTTATGTATAGGTGCAACCGGAATAACATAATGAGACATTTCATTAGATGCAACCCATTGGATTTTAACAGAGTATGGCGGTATAAAAATAGTTAAATACCATGTAAAACTTGTCTTAGCTAACGCTGATGCTAGACATTTTCACCAGACCAAATATCAACAACAGGGTACGGTGTAATGGTCTGCATTTCCGATGCTTTAATGTTAGCCATTTGCACCAGACCCATAGGTATAACCAGACGAGTATGAAGGGTTTCGAGCCACAAGGTCCTATTTGCAATGGCTGCCATGAGTAAAGTTGCATTCTCACAAGGGTATACGGTAGAGTCAGACCGTCACTCCCAAGTTATAGAAAGAACTTGATGGCTGCTACACCAGAATGATGAGAAGAGTAAGTAGTCAATGTTAATTGGAAACAACACATACCAACTGCCCAATTGTATGGTGACTTCCCCAAAAATAAGCCAGAAGATTTATTAGGAGAGACGACGTGAGGATCCAGTATCCAAACTGGTGAACTCTGAACTCTGAACTCTGAACTGAACTAGATTCCCAAGCATGTCAACGGGAAACCGGGAAGACCTGCCCTTATGTACATCGACATTATGGATGCACTACACTAAATGGGGTTTCCCCTACCCTTAAGGACGGTGTTTAAAACTAAAATAGGAAAGTATGCATCACAAAATCCTCAATTAAACTGTGAATATTATCTAGGTAAATTTTGAGAGATCTTTCAAATTTGTGCTTTTTACTGGAAACATTGGCGATTACGGCGATATTTCCAAGCTCGACAGAGAGGTAGTCAACTCCATGAGCATATTTTGGAAAATCGAGCTGGTTCACCTACCTATTTTTTTTCACTTTTTGGTGGGGAAATGTGATCATCTTTAAGAAAAAATGACTCTACGGGGTCCAATTTTGCAATTTAGTGGTCTAAAACAGAGTTTTATATCAGTGTATTTGTACATATCCCTATGGAGCTCTATTTGGTGGTGTGACCCCTTATAAGGCAAGACACTGGATTGGACAGCAATGAAAGGTGTGGAGGGCCATCTTGTATCGTGGACAACACCCGAGTTAAGCAAACTAACAAGCAAGGGTATATCATCAAAAGTGTATAACATATGGCAGCTATTACATCATGAGGTATTTGAACAAAAACAATAATTATCTGCAATAGCTGCTCTGAGTTACCAGCTCCCTGTGATTTCTGGCTCTTTCCCAACAATCAAATCAAATAGTGCTGGGAGACATTTTCAAGGATCCAAGACCTAGCAAAAGCGGTAAATTTAGAGATCTATTTAGGAGTACCGCCAATGCTACGAAAGTGGAGGATGAGATGCAACGGTGTATAAACGTCAAGTGAAACTCCCGGTGAAACTACTTCAAGGGAAAGTGACAGTATTGTTTGAAATTGTACGGTCATCTTCAGAAACATGGGGCAAGTGACAAAACATTTGATCCACCCACGTAATTGTCGATGGTGTTAGCCACTTGCACTAGACAAAATACCAATAGACGTGGTAAACCCAGTAGAGTAGATTATATCAACATATCACACACGCGTAACATGATGATACCATGTAATACGGTGCTTATTTCCCATGATGTTAGCCACTTGCGCCAGACCGAATATCAGCATGTGATAACCAGGCAATTGATATATTTAACACTTTCCACGCGGCTATTAAGTTTTACCACATACACGACAGATTTTTCAAAAACTTTTCCAAAATTTCTAAGTCTATCTCAGGGGTTACTGAACCAATACTAGGCATGTTTGTACTTAGTTTAATGCATTTCTCATGATGATTCCAAATATGGTATTGAAATTCAATAATTATGAAATTTTTGGAATGTCGTCTGCAGAGACACATGCCGCGTGGAAAGTGTTAAAACAAAATACGACATGGTATAAAACTTAATTAATTTCCAATTGTGCTAGCTACTTGAACCAGACAAAGTATCAATAGATGAGAAACCAAGAGATTTTACTTTTGGCATGATGTAGAATTAATTCGTTGATACACTCGACGTGAAAGAAAAACACAGGATAATTTGGCGGGAAAAAATCAAAACATTTCAAAACAAATTAAACATTTAAAAATTCCTAAGTGATATTCCCCTCATTTCTTCTGTCAAATACGAAAAAGGGTCAGTCAGGACGTATAACAGGGTTTTTTGTGTGTGTAAAAAGTACACTTTAGGACCCAGATAATGGTATGCCAGTATCGTTTAATACTTGAGCAAAAAGGTTGCCACTGTTCCAGCATCGGTCGATACTAGAACGGTTTTGTCCCAGTATTGCCTGAAACTGGAACATGTAAAACATTATTGAAATATTGATATCGCAACCGGTGGTAGTATAATACTACCCCTCAGTCACATGACGATTTATTTTAGCGTTTTGGCACGACATAAATAATATAAGGAGTGGGGGGTGGGGGGGGGGGGGGGGGGGGTGGGGGTGTATCTATATTTGATACATACTTTAGGATTCTTATATGAAAGTTCAGGCTTCACTATCTTGTACGCTCTCTGAAGGGCTGGTTGAAAAGTGAATGGGAGCTTATGATATTATTATTTTAATAAAGCTGTACAACGGAATTAGACTGATAAGTTCGTTTATTATAGAACCAGTTTGAAGATCGTATTTAAAAAAGAAATGATAAATGAAATGTTCCATCGCACCATCGTCAGAAAGGATGTCAAGTTTGTCAGGGAAGTACTGTATCGAAATTCATATAACCAACAGTTCACTATATATATTTTTTAAATCGGCGTAATGTTTCAAAAGGTGTTTCATTTCAGCATAGATCAGACAGTAGGACGCCAGGCTGATGATTTCATGAATGGGATTCGTATGCTCGTATCTCCCTGACCCCCAACTTCTTAAAAACCCGTTTCAGTCACGATTTCGTAATTGACTCTTCGCAACAATACTGTTTACATTACGATCTAACATAATTATTTCCAAATGTGGGGAAAAGGTATTAACACTTTCTACGCGGCAGGCGTCTGCAGACGGCATTCCAAAATTTCACAAAAATTTCACAATTATTGAATTTCGTTACCATATTTGGAATCACCATGAGAAATGTATTGAAATAAGTACAAACACGCCTAGTATTGGTTCAGTAATCCTTGAGATAGATCTTGCAAGTTGGGAATGGTTTCTGAAAAATCTTTTTTGTATATGGTAAAATTAATAGCCGCGTGGAAAGGGTTAAAGGTGTATGGATACAGATGGGTTATGTGTACAGAAATAGGCCTAAAACATTGACGCGATGGAATAGATTCTTCGATCACGGTTCAGTTATGCCAGTACTGTCACTGGTTATACCATGAAAGTAGGGTATCTCTTGGCTATTAAAGGTCAAAATGGTGTTTCGAGTAGGTCTTATTCGATGGAGGATATTGTAAAAAAAATAAAAGAAAAAAAAGAATTTGGATTTTGCCCAGGAAACAAAATATTAAGTTTCTAAGCATGTATGCATACCTCACATGTGTAATAGCATTATCATCTACTGATGACTTTTGTTTGTTCAGACCTATCGACGCAGTCCCGGACGCAACTTATCTTTTCGTAACTAAGGCTGGTATTACAGCATCGTAGCTAGTGCGCGATTCACATATGATTCACGCTATACAGATTCGACTTGCGCATTTATTATTGTATTATACATGTATAAGTGTAAACAAATTGGCTTTATTCCGTGAAAGTTCATATCGACTAAAGTCCAGTTAGAGCTGACGTCTCATAAACTAAAGGTCCGGGGGGGGGGGGGGTTCTTTCGCCAAAATCGTACGTGGATGTGCCTCCCGGACTTCGAAAATGTGACTTTCTCTATACCTATTTTTTGGCCAATTTCCCACCCATCAATATACCAATTTTGTTAGAAAAGCACCCAATTTTGCACAAATTGGGCGCTTTTTACCAAAAATGCCTCAAAATACACCCAATTTATGCCAATTGGGCGCCTTGGTGTGTGATGAAAACCACCCCATCGCTATACCAATTTTTGCGAAAAGGCACCCCAAAAGGTAGGCACATATACGTATACCATATCAATGTGAGAACCGCCCCCGGGCTAAAGGTATCTGGTTCGAATCTCGTTATGGCAGAATGTTGTGCAACAAATTTGTTTGAAATCTTTTCAAAGTTCAAACATGTGTAAGTCCAATCTATTTGCATGATTGCATTATTGCAACAAGTTATTGGATCCAATGAAAAATATCGCTGGACTTGTTATGAAACACAAAATCGACGGACCGTTACCAAGTTGGGAGTTACACCTGTGGCGTCACCCACTTAATCCCACACTAAATAAACACTCTGGCAATTATGATTACTATGGTCACGCGTTATGAACTCGCCTCCCAATAGGGTGGTGCCGTTACATTTTTTAGTTTCATGCTGTCATTTTCCTCAAATATTTTTAAAACCACAAAAGCTATCTCAACAAATTTGGTATCATTTTAAAGCCCTAATAACAAGCTATCTGCCTGCAAAATGGCATTGGTATAGCTAATACAGAATGGGAGATACAGCTGTTTGATGTTTGGGGACCAGGGGTGGTGCTGGAAGGGGTGTGTCTGGAAGGGGTGCCGCTTGTACAAACTCAATGGGGATAATCCCATGTTTTGTTCTTTTTACAATAACTAGTCATCTCCTAATGTTACAAACACCATTCTGGTCCCATTTTAAAGGATAATTAGTAGTCTTTAAGTATGTGGTTCAACAGACTTGTCAACTATTTGTAACAACTAATTAATTATGGATAAGACCATGAACATCAGCTTTCTTCCTATTCGCTACACAGTAAACATGAATAATCAGCCTCAATTTACCGGATTTATAAAAATGACTATAACAGAAAAAGTTTTCAAGCTATGATAGCAAAAGTATACATTTTTGGAAAGCTTTTAACTAGGGAATTCAGAAATGCAGTTTATATCAGGGAAGGGTTCATCCTTAAACAAATATTTTTAAAAATTCTAAAAATATATAAAATAAAAATTGGAGATATTCACTAGCCGGTATAATTACCATACCGACGTAGTAACTTTGACAATTATATATCATCTAATGGGTAATTTCATGAGGAATTCAAATATGTATAGTAAATAATGACAGGGGTAGGTATAAAAAAGATATGGATCTCGAATTAAAAATTAAAAACTCTGATATTTTCCCGAACATTTCCGATCATACCATTTTAGTTCATGGTCGTACTATAATTCCAATGGCATATTTGGTTTCCTCATGCAATTTCCCTTCAGAAAATGTATACTTTTACTACCTCAGGGGGGTATACAAGCAAATATAAATGTGTAAAGTTAAAATCATGTCGTGAAAGCCAAAATCCGTGTGTAACGCGAAAGGAGGCGAGCTTATAACACATGACCATAGATGGGGTGACAGGTGACGTCACACCGGGCAAAACGTGGCTAGTTGCCATTGTTCTTGGCCCGGCAGTTTGCGCACGCATCCTGTTTTGTTTAGGACCCGTGCTTTTTAAAACTCGCGCCAAAGCATTATAAAGGGCAATACGGCATAGCGGACAGTGTTGTGGTTATATGGTGTTCCCTCAAGCGTGTATCGACAGTCCAGTCCCTTCGACCGTTGCGTTTGTTGATAAACATTGGATGTAAACAACGGTCACCTCATCTATATAGTAGTAGTTTAGTGTATATTTTTTTCCTGGACAATATTATGTTTGGATTATGTTTTTCTAAACCTATTCCATTGAATATAACATATTTGAATCATCATTTTTGTTGACCTTTAAAGCATTTGGTTATGTAGACAAAATAAAAGAGGGTGATGTATTTTGGCTAGCTAGATCAACCATGTCAGAATAGTTAACATTTTTCACGTGGCAGGCGTCAAAAATGTAAAATTTTTGAATTTTATTTCCATTTTTGGAATCACCATGAGTTCATTTAAATAAGTACAAAGATGCCCAGTATTGGTTCAGCAATTTTTGATATAGACTTTGAAAGTTGGTAAAGGTTTCTGAAAAATCTGTTTTGTATTATGGTAAAATTAATAGCCGAGTGGAAAGTGTTGAAACCATTCGAATACATTAAAGGCATATTATGTGATCTTTTCCAGAGAGCGCCCTCTATTCATGATTTATTTTTAGAAAGTAGATTTTCTTGCAGATGTACATTTCTGATCATAAATCGTACATACATTCCAAGTGACAGAGCGATACGATTCCTAATTACCTCAAAATCATAGTTTTAGAGTGAATTTAGAGTGAAAATAACTGTCGTGTTAACCCGACAGTTTATTTTCACTCTAAAACCATGATTTTGAAGTAATTAAGAATCGTATCGCCATGTAACTTGGAATGTCTGTCCGATTTATGATCAGAATTGTAAATCTGCAAGAAAATCTGCTTTCATTTTTTTTTCGATGTTGAGGGCGTTCCCTGGAAAGATCACATAATATACCTTTAAGATTATCTCTATGGAATACTCACCGATCACCGATCACAACATGTCAGCCTTATTAGGGCATGCTTCAATCGATTTTGCTACATTTTGCTAGGTTTACACAAATGTTCCCCCTCTGACCGATAGTCAAACCCAGACGTGTGCAATTGGTACAGCCTCAACTGACGAAAATGTAACTGTTTATAATGTTCTAGCATATAAAAAGTTGTTGATATTGTCATGTTTTATGTGAGGTGTTACATTTAAAACGTCTTTATAATAACCAAACACAAAAAGTTGATTTTACGTTTTGCATTATTGATGTAACGTTAGAGTGGATACACAGAACTGGATCACTATATCTAGGTCACACATGGCTTTCATGGTTTTATTTTTCACATGAATCGATATACATCAGCAAATATTGATTATTTTGAATTTGTATTTTGATTTCGATTAAATATGAAAGTATCGACCACACACAACATTAAAGTTTTCAAAATTAAAACCCTGCAATTTTTGCGTATTCTTGAACATCAGTATGTTTCACTTTTATCACATGACCAAGTATTTTATCACATGACCAAGTATTGTATCACATGACCAAGTATTTTATCACATGACCAAGTATTGTATCACATGACCAAGTATTTTATCGCGTGACCAAGTATTGTATCACATGACCAAGTAATTTATCACATGACCAATTATTTTCTGTCTACTAGGTTGATTGTAAATCATTGAAAAGCGTATTGTAACAATGTTATTCGAGAGTCTTTCCCGAAATTCTAGTTGAAAATAGTTTAATATTTTTTCCTTGATGCTTATTGAATGATAATAATAATAATAATAATAATAATAATAATAATAATAATAATGGCATTTATAATGCGCCGTCAATCTAGGTAAAACTATTCCGAGGCGCAAACATATAAAACAAAAATACAAATTAACATGAAAAATACATAAACAATGATGATTTGCATATACATGTACATGTATATACAAAGAAATCAATTATAAACTGAGTCAAATAATCTTGTTTTTAACAAACAAGATTATTATTGAATGATTATTATTATTAATTATTATTAATTATTATTATTGAATGATACATAGTGCACGTGGTAGTTTAGCACGTGATTTCCCCAATAAATTACCCTAGTTCGTCCCGTTGTACCGCAAAGCATGCTGGGAATTATCACAATTCTCCTCTGTGCGGTAATGCGATATCTTTAGCGAGTATTTGTGCGTTCACACACCCCTTAATATCGAACTTTAGTTTACACCTCATCAATCTAATATGAGTGTGAGTCGTTTAAATCCCAACAATTAGATTCGATTACTATTTGGGCGTGATATAACATACTCTATGACACATGAGGTACACGCACATGATGTGAAATGTATTATCACGATTAAGCGAATCGATAACACATCTTGAACATAGATGGGTTTTTGCGTGGGTTTTTGAAGGAGTTGATTTACCTTAGAAATGGACGACGTAGAGAGAATACTGTTTCGCAACCAATCCAATAGAGTTCGCCAGTGGCATTAACCGAGGTTACGTTCGGTAAAGCGTCGCTGTACGCTTTGATGTTAAGGGCAGCGACAAGCTTCGAGTAAAATTCAGTGACTGATTTCAAGTTGATGGGAGCGATTATTAACTTCAAAATAGAAGGTCGCGACTAGCTTAAAATTTACACTTTAACTAAAGCTTTCCACGGGGCTATTAGTTTTACTACAATACAAAGCAGATTTTTCAGAAACCTTTTCCAACTTTCACAGTCTATCTCATGAATTACCGAACCAGAATGAGGTACAATGTATAGTAGAAAGGTTGATTTTCTTTTTACAAATGGTGTAAAGTATAATAAGCTTATACTTACAATTTACGCGTAACGTTTCATGCTCACTGAGCACTTCATCAGACTATTTGACATCTGACCTCTTCACTGTCTTTTTGTAGTAATTACCACCGGAAGTAGAGGGTGGTATTATAGAGATCAGGTTGTCGTAGATGTTGTTGAGTTGGTAGGCCCCGTCGTCTTTATTAAAAGTCGACTTCCGTCGAATCCAGATTGCCTCCTTCAACCATCTTGTTGTTTTGTGCGCCTCTTTGTCACGGAGGAAGAGGATAGAAAGGCTGAGGACAATATAATCTGTGACGCACTAAAACAATGTGGTCATCCCAAATGTGCCATTAACAAAGCCAAAAAAGACAAAGAAAAACATCAGAAGAAAAAGGAGTCCAAAAAGACAGCAACCGACAACAAGTCAAAAGATCTTGTAGTCGTGCCCTATGTTGAGGGATTGGCAGAGAAAGCGTCGCGTGTCTTCAAGAAACACGGCTTCACGACGGCTATGAAGCCTCACTACACTCTACGCAACATGCTCGTCCACCCTATAAGGACAAGCGAGACCCTCATCAAACGGCTGAAATCATATATGAAATACCATGCAAAGGTCGCCCGAATTCATACATTGGAGAGAGCGGAAGATTATTTGGTTCACGGCTCTAAGAACACAAAACCGAAGTTGACAAAATTAGTTCTAAGGGAGCACATCAAAACTCGACCGCCCGGCAACCGCCGGTTCCGTGCAGTTCCGTGAGGTTGCAGCCGGTTTCTATTGTTCTAAACAATGATATGCGGTCTAACCGGGCGGAACCGCCGGTTGCCGCGCGGTCGAGTTTTGATGTGCTCCCTAAGTCGTACACGCGGGCTTAAAGAAAATCATCAATAGAAAGCAACACAAATCCGCGGTGACTGAACATGTCGCGGCAACGAACCATATTATCGGGTTGGATGAGGCCAAAGTTATTGACAAACAGGCGCATAAAACAACAAGATGGTTGAAGGAGATCCAATCTGGATTCGACGGAGAGGAAAGCCGACTCTTAATAAAGACGACGGGGCCAACCAACTCAACAACATCTACGACAACCTGATCTCTATACCACCCTCTACTTCAGGTGGTAACCACTACGAAAAGACAGTGAAGAGGTCAGATGTCAAATAGTCTGATGAAGTGCTCAGTGAGCATGAAACGTTACGCGTAAATTGTAAGTAAAAGCTTATTATACTTTACACCATGGATTTGTAAAAAGAAAAATCAACCTTTCTACTATTTATTTGAACAATCCTGATGAATCTATACACAAGGTTATCCGAATGAGGCATGTTTGTATTTATTGTAGGCCTAATGCATTTCTCATAGTGATTCCAAATATGAGGAAATTCAATAATGTTGACATTTTTGACACATTTTGTGAAATTTTGGAACCGTCGTCTGCAGACGACTGCCGCGTTGAAAGTGTTCAGAAAACATTTTTCGAACACTTTGAAAATCTGATGTGAAGTGACACGACATAAACTGCCCGCTTGGGAGCGCTATTAATTCGGTCTGGTAAACCTATTGTTATCAATTACTACGAGAGGATTGCCCAGTGCATATATTCAAATTCGGGGCGTGTACGAGCGGTACTACTTGCTAACTGCATGGGTGAGTTTCCATTATGTTGCAAATTACATCCACGCTCTTGCGTTTAAACTACTCAATGGGCATTGCAATACAGCCGGTTGGTCGCACACGATAATTATGTCATATAGCAACCAGTTTTGATGGAAGGCGAGTATTTAAATGTGGTGCCGGTTTTTAGGGCACCAATTTATAGCGCTGCTAAGCGGGCCTTGTAGCCTAATGATCCTCTTCACCCTCTGATCAATGTGGAATCACACATTGTGTGGCCTCGCAACATTGATCGTTTGATGGAAAAGGGGAAGTATGCGGGAGAGGAATCTTCAGGCAACAATAAACAAACAAGTTTTACATTTCACGTCAAGCAATTGTTGTTTGTTGCTCATGTTGCCTACTGTCTGTACACCTGATTTCAACACTTTCTAGCTTGGTGTCGTAACCATGTTCTCGTAGATTGCTTGTAAGATCGACATATTTTATATTCACCTTGAAGACAATGATCGAATTTAAGTGTTCATTAATGAGGCCAAGAGCAGGTCTTTGCATGTTGGGAAGAATGTCGGGTGGAATTGCAAGTGCAGTGGAAGTAGATTTGTTGGCCCGCTATACTCGAAATCAGGCCCCTAGAGCTGATTTCAACGCTTTTCAGTCTGGTGTTGTAACCCTGCCCTCGCAGATTTCTGCGAAGGCCGAAATATTTTTGTTATCCCCTCAGAACCATGATCGACTTTGAGCCTTGATGGATGAGGACTTGGTGTTCAGGATGTCGAAAGGGATTGTGCGTGTAGTACGGGTGTAGCATCAGATAATCCGATGGCCCCGTTACCTCGAAATTAGTCCCCTAGATCTGATTTCAACACTTTTCGGCTGGGTGTCGTAACCTTGTTATCGCAGGCCGCTGTTAAGGCCGGCATATTTACTTTAGTTTCCGTCCATGCCCCGAATTAATGTGAGGAAATGAAGAATGAGCGGAAAAACATTGGTTAACTTTGAGCCTCTTTTCAGTAATGAGGACATGTTCTTGACACGACTAAGTAGGATGGAAGTCTAGTGGTATTGCACAGTATTGCCAGTCAATTCGTTGGCCTTTTAAAGGTTGCATTATTGAACTGCACCAATACGGACCACTAATGTGAAGCCCAAGGGGGCTCACACCAATCCAACTGAAGCAGGTACTCTCCCCCACTAAATGCAGTAGACAAGCATGTAACAAGGAAACCAATTTGCCGGAACGGGGGAAGTAGCTGACAGTTAATAAAACTTAACCTCCCCGTAAATATGGTAAACTACCATAAGCGATTGTTTACTTTTCTTACAATGTCTCAGGTGCCAAAGATTATGAGGAGACAAACAGTACAAAGCCCTTAATCCGACATAAATGTGCAATTATTCATTAAAACGATTCCGTCGCACACACTGATATCACGTTGTTTGTGCTTTTAACTTTACAGCTAAGGTTGTTTAAGTATGAAGTGTGTCCCCACTTTAATCACATAATAGCTATGGGTTCCTCTAGTTTGTTCGGTAATAACACTCTCCAGAATGAAATGAGCACTTTCGGGTGGTAATCGATACCGAGCTGCAGTCGGAGGCGTGGTTATTCCAAGCTAATAATAATATCCATAATATTTCACACCACTAAATAGGCCCTATACTTTAACATGTTAAAACGTCGATTTTATTGGTTATAAAGCGCCTGGATTCAACTTTCCATTTTTCTTCAAGTTCATGATATTTGTAACCCTGGAAATTCGGAGAAATGAGCCCCCGATTTTGGAAAGCTGGTGTATCGCTCTCATTTTATACCTTTAAAAAATTGAGCAGTGTTGACAGATCATGTACGATCAAAAGAACCCAAAAACCTACATGGACTGAAAAGATCTTTTTTGTACTAGATATTAGTCCTAACATCAGGATTAGATTCCAACTTTAATCATTTTGTGGGCAATAAGTATCTTTTTCTGATTAGGCCTACTTGATTGAGCCACGTGCTTCTAAAATAGAGAGAAAATCCGATTGTCGTCGGCAAGGACAACAATCAGTTAGTAGTGTTGAATCTTAAAGCCAAGTAGTCGCACTGCTCCTGAAAAGTAAGTTTCTCGTTGCTATATATAGCCTCTCATTAACATGACGTTGGTGTATTATTCGGTATTATATAACGCATGAAAATATTCTAGCCATGTGATTGGTGGATACTACATCAGATAACACAAAATAGTTTAGCCCATTTCATGCTTGACGTCACTTCCCGGTCTTTTTTGTCTTTCAAAATGTACTATTGACCGGGCGGTCAATAGTACTCTTTGAAAGACAAAAAATGCCCTGCCTAGTACGCTTTTGCCATAATAGCTTGGAGGATCGATTCGCCTGTAAGATCTTTTTCATGTTTAATTTGATGAAAATCGCACGCAAATATATTTTCATGCGTTATATAAAACAAATATGGACTGCTCTTTATTCATGAAATTGGGTGAACTATATTATTGTCCTTCGGTGATTTGAAGACCTAAGCCTACTATTTTTCAGCTTCGGGAAAATAGTAGGCTTACGGTCTCCAGATCACCTTGGGGCAATAGTTCACTCCATTTCCCTCACGAACAGTCCATATTTGTATACTAGGTGAGTATAAGTCACAAGTCAATAGTCTGCCCTTTAATCCCGCCAGTGAATGCTGACACTACTTTATGCAGTTGACCCGCACTATCTCTTATAAACGGATTAAAGCAACAGGTGTCGATATGTGAAAGAATGCACGCAACAATAGTGCCTGAAGTGACTCAGTCCGACTGCACGATAGCGCCAGGATAGTTATAATGTATATCCGGTGTGCTGAGGGGGAGGGGCGTCAATCAGGTATAAAGCTGTGAACATCCGTGTAAATAAAACGACGAATAGAGACGGTTCTTTTTTTGGAAAGGGTATCAAAACCGCTAATTTCAGAGAATGAGAGTGTCTTTTTCACGTTGCCAAGGATAGCTTGAGCGCATTTAGCATGATAACAATGGGATAAAATGCAAATAAAATCGTGGTAAATTTTAAAAAAAATCAGATGTTAAACTCCATCTTAATGTATGTCACTTGTGATTTAACTGATAGTGAAAAGGTGGTAGCTTTCAATTTTGGGTCAAAATGATGAATTTAAATAATAATTATGTGAAGTATTTGACATAAAATACGCGTGAGAAGAAACAATGCGTTAAATCAGATTTGCCGATGGCTTTTCAAGGTCTGTGAATTGTTTGCAGACCACGTTTTTCAACGATTTTCAATTAAGTCTTGCCACACGAGAACAAAAAGAGATATCTCAATGAAATTAACATATAATGTAGGAAACATGCTCACCTTTATAGTGTAGATGTTAAATTTAAAATACAATAATAATTCTGTATTTTTTTAATGTATTTAAAAAACACTATATAATTCAATTCGCTGAGCAAACTTCTTGATAATGTCACTTTAATATAAACTCGTCCAAAGAAGTTCATTGCCACTCATTGAAGTTCAAATATTGAAGTTCAAATATTTCACATAAATATTAAATATATTAAACAATTGCATGTCAAAATAAACAGACAATAATTCTCTATCATGTCTGTATGAAATTAAGATGTACGCATTCATGCATGGCTGAGCACATTCATTAAACAATTGGAAGGTTCATATTGTGTTCAATCATTTACATTAACATTTGAATGGAGGGATTATCCAATTTTTTGCAATCTTCTTCCACAGACCTTGCCATTGTCAAGTAAATGGGATCTGCCATACATGAGTGATCATGTCTAAATTCTATGTTAAGCTGTTAGAGGATTACTTTCTGCTTATTTTGATATACAATTATATATATTCTATTAAATATTAATTTGAAATAGTTGGACTTTACTAAGTAGCAAGGAACTTCTTTGGACGAGTGTATTTCTAAAAACCGCGTAAAGGTAGTCTCTGGGAGTGCATTTACAAGGATGCTCACAACTTCCATACAATATGTGTATCCCCGGGGGCTGGATGGAATCTAAAACAAACGAGTCTAGACATACAGACAACTACGGGTAAGACCGCTAATTAAAAAAAAAGGTGACTAGCGTCATTGGGCTTGACCTGTTCTAGTTCAGTCAAATACAATGTTACGCCGCTGTGTATAATGGTTGTCACTCACTGTACATTGTAATCATCTGTCGCTCGGGGTCGAGGAGGACATCTGTCCACATCTAGGCCGAGGCATTTTGCCCGGGGGTTACTTTCGCCAAAATCGTACGTGGATGTGCCTGCCGGACTTCGAAAATGTGACTTTCCCTATACCTATTTTTTGGCTAATATCCCACCCATCAATATACCAATTTTGTAAGAAAAAGCACCCAATTTTGCACAAATTGGGCGCTTTTTACCAAAAATGCCTCAAAATACACCCAATTTTGCACAAATTGGGCGCTTTGGTCTGTGATGAAAACCACCCCATCGCTATACCAATTTTTGCCAAAAAGCACCCCAAAAGGCAGGCACATATACGTATACCATATCAATGTGAGAACCCCCCCCCCCCCCCCCCCCCCCCCCCCCCCGGGGCATTTTGTGACTTATTCTAGTACGCTTCGTATACATTTCAAAAGTGGGACACTGTTTCATGCGTACATGTATGTACACGGATGAAACTAGGGTGCCAGCAGCGAATGAGAAAAACGTTCTTTGATTGATGAAGGCTCTTAAAAGTATAGGGTGGATCGATCGCGAAGATAGGGACGAGAAACGCAATGAACCGACACGAGGGGACGTACTACTTACAGTGGTACTTTGTCAATCATCGGAGTACACATTTTGATACAAAATTGACAAAAGATTGTAACTATTACGCATCAACGCTTCAAGGGGATCAGGGAAGAATGCGTGAATAATAATAATAACGTGCGGAAGTAGTGTGGATCGTGAAGATAGGGACGAGAAACGCAATCAAACGAGACGACGGGACGTCCTACTGGGGTCTACCCGCTAGTCATAAGGGTCGCTTGTCATAACGTGTATTTTCCTATACCACGAGTGCGCTCGTCATAAAAGTTTATTAAGTTTAGGGTTAGGTTAAGGGTAGGGTTAGGGTAGGGTTAGGGTAGGTTTAGGGTTACGTTTAGGTTTAGGGTTAGGGTTAGGGTTAGGGTTAGGGTTAGGGTTAGGGTTAGGGTTAGGGTTAGGGTTAGGGTTAGGGTTAGGGTAGGGTAGGGTATGGTTAGGGTTAGGGTTTATAACTAGCGACCCTTATGACTAGTGACCCTTATGACTAGCGATTCTATGACTAGCGAGTTTGACCCGTACTACTTACAGTGGTACTTTGTGAATCATCGGAGCACCTTTGGATTTCTCACAAATTTTGATAGACAATTATAAACAAACGACTGTAACTATTATGTATCGTCTGCTAAGCGTGAAAACTGTTTTGTTGAAAGAAAATACCGTCTCCTTATGCTTTTAAAAAGTGGAAAAAACACCTCAAATTCCCGCCAATTACAGGACAATTAGATTTAAAGGTATATTATGTGATCTTTCCAGGGAACGCCCTCAACATCGAAAAAAAATTGAAAGAAGATTTTCTTGCAGATTTACATTTCTGATCACAAATCGTACATACAATCCAAGTTACAGGGCGATACGATTCTTAATTACTTTATCAAAATCATGATTTTAGAGTGAAAATAAACTGTCGCAAAATCCGACAGTTTATATTTTCACTCTTAAATTCACTCTAAAACCATGATTTTGAGGTAATTAGGAATCGTATCGCTCTGTAACTTGGAATGTATGTATGATTTATGATCAGAAATATAAATCTGCAAGAAAATCTATTTTCTAAAAAAAATAATGAATAGAGGGCGCTCTCTGGAAAAGATCACATAATATGTTTTTAAGGGGAAATTAAAACGGTCGTATGATGGCCTTTGATGCCATTATTGGTGATTTTTGTCAAAGCCGTAAAAGAAGTATCCATTTCTTATTTATTCATTTATTTATTCATTTCTATATCATATCTATATTTACTTTTCTATTTGTATGTACGCAATGGCTTTTTATAGATTTCCCAAAGTATCTACATTATTTAACCTTTTAAATAACCTAAATTTCCATCTAGTAATATGGATAATTGGTTTGGGGAAATACGTTATACGTTATCTGAAATATTTATTCAAATATTCATGAAACAGAACATCGTAGGGAAAACCCCAAATTAATCATGATATAATGTACATGATGTATCGGGTAACAAGATATGATCCTCATCTCGTAATATGGTCAATATATTAGTTGAATTTAATACTGATTTAAGGCACAGACAGTCACTTGCTATATATACTCGCAGTTCTGAAATCAACGAGTGAGGGTGCAGCGTAACAAAATCAGTTTTTGGTAAAAAAAACCCCGAAATTGCACTACAATCATTTAAAGACATTTCTCTAGGAACGTTTAAAAATAAAAATCATACAAATGTTTAGTTTTTATATCTGGATTTTTTTAAAAGCTCAAAAATGCATTTTTACACCTTTGTTGGTCAACAATTTAAAAACTTAAAGCGTCATCGATGGCGATTTTGGTCAAAGCCGTATAACAGAATTAATTTATTATTTATTAATATATTTATATATTCATTCATTAAAATAG
This sequence comes from Ophiura sarsii, assembly GCA_035610835.1. Classification (NCBI taxonomy): domain Eukaryota; kingdom Metazoa; phylum Echinodermata; class Ophiuroidea; order Amphilepidida; family Ophiuridae; genus Ophiura; species Ophiura sarsii. Next base: position 52,569,865 of record CM069458.1, on the reverse strand, counting down.
GGGTTTTGGAACTTTTTGCCTTCTAGCCGGACTTAAGTATTGGTTCAGTAATTCTTGAGATAAGTATTCAAAAGTTGGGAAAGTTTTCTGAAAAATCTGTTTTGAAATGGTAAAACTAATAGCCGCGTGGAAAGTGTTAAACAAAAAACACTTCCAATATGTTTCTATTCCATTTGCAACAGGTTGACCATTTCTTATTTGACCCAAGTGATAAAATGAGGTGGGAAAGGGTACTTTATAGGTCCCAGATACGTAGTGGTAATACCAGTATCGTTCAATACTGGAACATAAAATTTGCCAGTATCGCTCGATACTGATACGATTGTCCTATTCCAATATCGCTCGATACAGTACTGGAACGTTTTTATCCTATTACTGCCCAATACTAGAAATGGTAAGATACGATAAGATAAGATACGGTCGATACTGGAAATGGTAAGATTGAAGTTGATAGAACTTATATTAATAATAAGCACAATTTGTGGTAGTGTAGTACCCTTCACTCATGTGACGATTTATTTGAGAGTTTTAGCATGACAAAAAGAAGAAAAAATAAGAGCGTGGACAACAACAACAAGCCGACTTACGACATATCCCCAACTTACCCCTAACTTATATCAGCGTACACCAACGTACACCAACGTATTTTTCGATATTTCGCGTACGTTGGCATACGTTCAGGCGATACACCATGGTGTGACAGGGCCTTATACACAAAGTAGCTCGAAAATTGTCAGAGTCCAACAGGTATAGCACTGGGGTCCTGAAGTTTGGGTATTTAAAAAAAATACTTTTTTAACGGGCAGTTTTAATGAATTTATATTGTGAGCAAAGGATGGATATGTAATTTACAGAATTTCTTAAGGTTTCCATTTCCACACATCGTCAAATTTAAGGGGTCCCTTCAATTTTGATCGGGACCCGCAAGTCTTTCCAATTTGAAACCTGACGCGTCACTATTAGAAAGTGAGAGGTCTAGGACGCGCAGACGCGTCAGAATGCGACCCCTGGAGTCCAAGAACGTCCAACTTCCCAACGATTTGCAATATTTTGGTTTTTATCAATGCTAGATAGCTATTTTCAGCCGACGTACATCAACGTATACCAACTTACGCACGAGTAACGTACCTCTAACGTATGTCAGTGTATGTCAACGTATGTCTAACGTACCACGAACTTATGCAGAACGTATTAAGCACACGTTGAGTACGCCGAGAAATTTTGAACATGCTCAATCATTTTCGCGGGCTCGACGTGTTCCAATTTTTACAGTATCGGGCAATCGGGCAAAATTCTTGCGTGCCAGCCTCGAGCGATACTGGAACACTAACTTTGCCCCAGTATCGAACGATACTGGGTGTTCTATAGTATTGGTCGATACTAGTACATTCTAGTATCTGGTACCTAAAGTCCAATCGTCTGATACTGGAACACCCAGTATCGTTCGATACTGGTACATAATTTGGTTTCAGTATCGGATGATACTGTCACATATAAAATGTTCCAGTATCGGGCGATACTGGAACACAATTATGTACCAATATCGTTAAATTACTGGGACAAATCACTACTGATGGCATGTGTGCCAGAATCAGCCCTTTTATGGCAAAAGAATGTAACTTATATGAAGTTTTCTAACAGTTTACTTACTATGATTAACATGATCGAAGTTAGCTTTTTTCTCCATAAATTATGTAGTGGTAAAAGGCAGTATATTACTTTTATTGTCTTTACAAGTTGCAACTTTTTCCTAAGTGAGGATTATTGAACCAAGTTAACACAATCCATGTTAAAAGGAAGTATATCATTAGGAAAGTACATTATAAGATACATCCTTTTGCCATTAAAGGGCTGCAGTAGCGGCCGCGATGCTGGCAAATATCATGAGCTAATAATCGTGCGATACGGGTATCCTAGTGCCTAGGCCTAAAGTACACTTTTCCCCAAATTATCTATAGTTAATGCAATGCACTAATTATCCGGATAGCACGTTTCTCGGGTTTGCTGTTGAATATAACCGCTGATTTATTAGTCTTGGTTCTGTAGAAATATTTTAAACTACCAGGATCATTTTCATTTCAAAATAAAGTTCCTATTTCAACTTATCTTGAACGTCAAGTTCAAGTTTTGGTTTACTTGCACAAAAAGCTGTTGAAAAACACCAATACTTGAGAGTGAAATCAGTTGATCACTGAAAGCATCATTAAACATTTCAAATAACAAGTCAACACATCACAATCTCAATCCGAACTAACTAGAATGAAATATAAATGCTCTGATTTATGGTTCTACCTATACGTAAAATATTCACGAAATATTGAAAAGCTAACATAATTCAATGGTGTGTTATCATCATTTGATCGAATGGTGATGAGCTTTTATCTTTTCATGAATATCTTACTCACAGGTTACACCCTAATTATGCAAGTTAACCTACATGTTTTTGTAAATCGAGCATCAACATTCCGTAAATCAAAACGTTATTGATGATGAAACTACAGCATGCCGGGCAAAATTGTTGTTTGAACACGACCACCCTCCTCGTTTGCGAATGAAATTCTTGACATGTGATTTTTGCATCCGACATTAATGTTGTTAATGTCACGAAGCAACCTGTCCGCTCGATCACATTCCTCAGGTGGACAAGATCTGGAACTATACTCAACAAATTCACGACACCGGTATTACGGTACTGTTTTGACATGATATTCGAAAATTCACAACTCAGGTTTTTGTCTCTTTAACATGTTCAATGGTTTATTCTAATATCGTGTTGATCAAATTGGGTTAGATGGGTCACTGGCTGTATAATGTACTTGCATTATAAGTGTTGTATGGTCTCACACTGCTATGTTGAAAGCTGTGATGAATTATGAGGCCTTTGTCACTTGAGAACATTATTTCACCAACGTTTACCCAAAATGAGCAATTAATGCGATTCTGGCCAAAAACTGATCAAATTATACTCCTGAAGGGAACATTTAGTTTTGCAATATCATTATTTGAATACCGCTTTCAGCAAATACTAAAATAATGACCATGTCCTTAAATTGCTTTGGTGTTTGATTTATGACCATTGGATTAGCAAATAGTATTTAAAGTTTTGTCAGAAACCATAAAAAAACAAAAAACAAAAAAAACTGGAACTAATTTACCAGAGAGTGAGCGAGAAATAACGAGCTATGGCGATGGAAAAAAGTGTACTTATAGGTCCCAGATATTAGAATGTGCTAGAATCATCCAGTACTGGAGCACCCAGTATCGTTGAATACCGGTACAAAGTTCGTTTTCCAGTATCGCTTTAATTTCTCTCGAAACTACACATACGCATTTATTGACCTAAAATTCAGTCATCAATTACACATTTTTCATGATTACGTAATCGTCACCCTCTTTCGTCAACACAGTCACATACATATACATGTATTACGTGTTATTATAATATTACATTACTGGTATCCTTTATTTACGTCAAACTATGATTGTATTTCAAAGTCACACATCGCATGTTACGCACACTTAATGTACATGTAAATTAATATACTTAAAATCTCAATTAATTTTCCGGACCTTAATTCTGTTTTAATAAAAGAAATACAAGGTTAGGATGATTCTCATATCTGAATTTATTTATTAACAAATTCGGTATCATTATAATATGCTATTTATACAATTTCTCTGTACTTTTACTTTAAATTGGTGAAATATTCTTATAACATGCACCTCACACCATAAATACATCCGACTCTCAATGTGTATTAACACTCTCCAGACGACAGACGACTTTTCAAAATTTCACAAAATGTTCCAAAAATGTCAACATTAATGTATGTCATTACCATATTTGGAATCACCATGAGAAATGCATTGAAATAAGTACAAACATGCCCAGTATTGTTTCAGTAATCCTTATGATAGACTTTCAAAATTGGGAAAGGTTTCTGAAACATCTGTATTGTACAATATGATAAAATCCAATAGCCGGCGTGGAAAATGTTAAGATTCAACACGTATTCAACTTTGCCTTAAGACGGATGTATATTTCGGCTACATTACACTTTTCTCAACAGTTAGTAAATAGTTATAGATTTAATATGATCGGCCATTTTTATTTTCTACACTCAAAATCGATGCAAATCCATGATGTATTATGAAATCACCTGTTTTTGACAGGGCGGGCACCCACAGGGCGTAAATAATCCTACACGTAGAGCCACAAATCTTTTACTTTTTTTTTTAAAGGTGATACAACTAATGAATATTTTAATCACGATGTATGTGTATTGATATATCTTCTTTTATCATATTGATCAGCTATTCAATTTAACACTTTCCACACGGCTATTAATTTGACACCATATACAAAACGATGTTTCAGAAACCTTTCCCAACTTTCAAACTCTGTCTTAGAGTTACTGAACCAATACTAGGCATGTTTATACTTATTTAATGCATTTTTACATGGTGATTCTAAATATGGTTATGAAATTCAATAAATTTGAAATATTTGAAACATTGCGTGAACTTTTTTGAAAACTTTCGTCTGCAGACGACTGCCGCGTGGAAAGTGTTAACATTATTATTAAACATACGTCGAGAGCGCGAAAGGGTGCGGGGTGAAGTGGATTACATGTTGGGTTTGTGATATATACAGGGTGTCCCAATGGTTTCGATACCTTTTTTGAAAAGCTTTATATCTCCGGTAAAATAATTCGCATTAGGCCTATAATAATTGTGAAACATAATTGGATAGAGAATACTCTTGTAGAATCATTTTGATACTAAACTTACAACAACATATATATCTATGTTGCAAAAGTAGAGACGAAAGTTTTACGAACTGCAAAACCGCACTTTCGTATAAAGGGATAATTAAATGAGCTTTCGAATGAATTGAATGGAGCGAGACAGAAAGAGAGGTTTGTAGATTTCTGCTACATTACATTTTTTTCAACAGTTAGCAAATAGTTTAATATGATCGGCCATATTTGTTTTCTTCACTCAAAATCGATGCAAATGCATGATGTATTATGAAATCACCTGTTTTTGTCAGTGCGGGCACCCACAGTGCGTAAATAATCCTACATGTAGAGCCACAAATCTTTTACCTTTTTTTTTTATAAAGATGATACAACTGATAAATATTTTAATCACGATTTATGTGTATTGATATCTTTTCTTTTATCATATTGATCCGAAATTCAATTTAACATTATTATTATACATAAGTCTAGAGCGCGAAAGACCGCGGGGTGAAGTGGATTACGTGTTAGGTTTGTGATAAACCACACCCCTCTGTATGTACAGGGTGTCCCAACATTGTCGATGCTTTTATTATATTTAACGCTTTCCATGCGGCAGGCGGCTGCAGACGACATTCCAAATGTTCACAAAATGTTTCAAAAATGTCATAATTATTGAATTACATTACCATATTTGGAATCACCATGAGAAATGCATTGAAATAAGTACAAACATGCCTAGTATTGGTTCAGTAATCCTTGAGGTAGACATTGAAATTTGGGAAAGGTTTCTGAAAAATCTGTTTTGTGTATGGTCAAACCAATAGCCGCGTGGAAAGTGTTAACATGAGCGTGTGTGGTCTAGTGGATAGCCCGTAGGACTCACAATACAAAGGTTGTGAGTTCTAGCCCCGCTATCGGCCAACATGTTTATATCCTTGGGCAAGGTACTTAGTCTCAATTACCTCGTGGTTCGGAATTCACGTAGAAATGGTGGTCCCGTGCATCGGAAGAGCTATCCCCGGGCAAGTTAAAAGGTCACAGACTCCTTCGAAAAGAGGAGGGGATCATCCCGGGTCTGTATCTGTTCACACACACATAATATGTATTCCTATACATACCTCCACTAGGCGTGGAGCACCAATGGAGTAAACAAATATCCAAGAAAGAATGACGGAAGCTACTAAGCTGCTTCCATTGTTCCGATGATGATTATTATATTAAAATCATTATATCTCCGGTAAAATAATTCGCATTAGGCCCACAATGGTGAAACATATTTGGATAGAGAAGACTTGTAGAATCATTTTGATACCAAACTTACAACAACATATATGTTGCCAAAGTACTGACGAAAGTGTTACGAACTGCAAAACTGCACCTTCATATAAAGGCGTAGTATAATGAACCTTTGAAATGAATTGAATAGAGCGAGACAGGGAGAGAGGTACAATGTAGTGACGAGAAAAATTTACGCGGTCATTTAAAAAGAAAATAGATTGAAATAATCCTTTTTTATGAACATATAAATGTTGTGCACAAAAAGTAACAAAATGAAAGTCTTTTGGCAAAAGCCACATGAATGCAATGTGTAGCGCGTGATTACAGCTATGCACACTGAGCATCCTACAAGTTGTACGGTATTGTGAGTTATTTAACAAAATCTTTCAGCGTGTGTTATTATTTAGGGCCTCGGAAAGAGGGACAAGTTTGGTAATTCAATTATTACCAACTGAAAATATTTATTTTCGATTTTTTTTCTGCGAATTATTTTACCTGCGATTTAAAGCCTTAACAAAAATATTGAAACCTTTGTGACACCCTGTATTATACGATTGTGTAAAGTAGAAACAGAAAGATACAGAACCACTAGTTGCGTCTGTGAATGACCAAACGGAATAGCTGTTACACTCTTGGAAAAAAGGGTGCTTCATGGGTTCTTGGCTGTCCCGTATATGGAACCCTCCGGTTTAAAGATTCTTTTAATTTAAAGAACCAAAAAAACAGTAGAGAACATTTTAAAGTTTCTAGAAACGCATTTTTCGTTCTTTTTGGAATCTTTAAAGGTTCTTTTTGGAACTTTTTGGAACCTTTAAAGGATCTATAAAGGGTACGGGACACCTAAGAACCCCTGAAGCACCCTTTTTTCTTAGAGTGTACGTTATGAAGGTTTGATAATATGTGTGGTGATTAAGGATGTCTCTGGAAGTCAAGTTTATGTAGACGAATGCAAATTAGAGATGATAGATAGTTTTTCAAGTTGTTCAAATATGATTAAAACGTTCAGTGGTTATCCACTTCTTCCACATAAACTGTGCTTCTTCGAATCGTCGTATAGCTTCCACGAAGCCTCAATAAAAGCGTCAACAATCATGAAGAACAAGACCATTTTCCCTTTTAATTCTTTTTTGCTAAGCTATTATACGAGGTTTATAGAAGGGGAAATATTTCAGCTGTTGGTGAAAGACATTGTAATCACGAATTTGACGCTACCTTTCAAAAAGTATAGTTCATGTAGATTCTTTATACTTAAAATCGACGTTTATTAAAAAACGCGGATTAAGCTTGAAGGTTAACAGAAAAACAATCCAATGTCGCGAAAAATTCTGTATTCTGTATTCTATAAAACACGCTTGACAACTGTAGGGAACATGAGGTGTATTACGTTTTTGCAACAAGAGAGTACGTGTCCCACAGTACGTACACATGAGAGTAACGTTAACACTTTTCACGCGGCAGGCGTCTGCAGACGACATTCCAAAAAGTCACAAAATGTTTCAAATATGTCAAAATTATTGAACTTCATTACCATATATGGGATCACCATGAGAAATCCATTAAAATAAGTACAAATATGCCTAATATTGGTTCAGTAATCCTTGAGGTAGATCTCGAAAGTTGAGAAAGGTTTCTGACAAATCTGTTTTTTAATGGTAAACTATTAGCCGCGAGGAAAATGTTAAACATAAAACATTAATATTCAGATCTACCGGGTCCATATCTCGCATTTCCCCCGAAGAAATTTCAAAAGTGGAGATGCACTTTATTTGTTTTCTTTTCTGAGCAACTCTCCAATTTTGAGTGGTCATACACCTGCTTTAATGAAAACACATGTGTTACTGTATCACAGGGATTTGTGTAAAAACGTTTGATTAATTTTGTTACGCCAGGCAGAGGTTAAGGCATCTTCATCTGCTTATATATTTACCTACACATAAACTGATTTTCGTAATATCTGTTCTTGTGACAGTTACGTTTAAGGCTGATGGAAGGGCGCTGATGTGGTTTTAGCGCCCGACTAATAAACGTAAGTTCCTGGCTTTTATCCCAGGGCAAACATAACTCATTAATCATCAGACCACCATATAAAGATTAGTTATGACCACCTGTTTACACCTCAAGTGCTTACTAATTTGCATAATTCATGTAATGTTGAACAGGAGCATGATGTATGTATGTAGTCACTCCGATTTCGGAGTGTCTGCCTGCGCCCATCGCAGAAACTCCGAATTCGGAGGGTCTGCGTATAAACTCCGAATTCGGAGGGTCTGCGTATAAACTCCGAATTCGGAGGGTCTGCGTATAAACTCCGAATTCGGAGGGTCTGCGTATTATACAGGGTGACCCAGAAAATGTTGAACCCAAAAATCACAAACTTAAAAAAAAAAAAATGAAAAATGAAAATAAATAAATATGGCATTCTGTTTTCAACAGTTATGAAAACAATTTATTCAGCTTTCTGGAGAACTTTAGATCATGTAAATTGGCCTTACCAGACTAAAGATACAATTGATTGTGTGATAGGGGGTGTTTTCGCCCTTTTGTAAAAGTGAAAAAATTGTAACTTGGTTCAGATATGAAACATAATTCTGTTCTAAGTACGGTAATCTTTTCTTTTGATCTGTATTTATCAAATTAACATTTTCACATGAAGTCAAGGGGACTTCAGTTTATGTTTTCTAAGTCTCTTATATAATAATAATATTGATTTACATAATAAATGAATACTGATGAGATACTGTGCAGAATAGTTTATAAAGTTCATTGCACGACTGTTTTCTTTCAAAGTGCATTGTTGCACCCGTTGCAATTTTTTTTTTGCACTTCACTTACACTACAAAACAACACTTCTTACAAAATTACACGTATTTTAAGTTTCGTGTGGCCTATTTTTATGATCTAAAATGTTTCAGAAAGTTAAATGTATGGTGCTCTATAGCTGGTGAATGAGTTATGCAATATTTTGTTATTTTAATGGTTACCAAAAATATTGAATTTTGTGATTTTTGGGTTCAACATTTTCTGGGTCACCCTGTACGTAGAAACTCCATTTCTGACGCGGGCGCACAAATCCAAAATTGCAGGTTCTGCGAACTCTATAATAAAACATCCTTATCAAATAACAGGAGGAGCTACAAGAGTGTAGATCGGTCTTGAAAATACAAATTTCACGAATACCATGATTGCAGGTCAATACTTCCACTTTAATAACTCATCTTTGAACACCAGTCCATAATGGATCAACTGTTAACACCAACTACGGTTAATTTTTACCACATTTCTTTAGCGATGTGAAGTCAGAAAAACTATACTATTAAGTGCGAGCCTGCATCAATAAAAAAAAATCGACGTGTCCTTAACTTATTGGCAAGTGAGCCTTTTTATTTTCTTTATTGTCAAGTGACACAGTTTAAATACCTTTTTTTAGATCGAAGTAGTATGAAACTGCGATGAAGGACCATTTCTCCTAATGTTTAATATTGTAAAGGTTCTCTCGCTTTCCCTTATAACGCATAACACCTGGTTATCTGTCAAGGTCTTACATATCTTTTTATAAAATAGCAAAATTCGATTTGATTTCATTCCGTTGGATGAAGGCGTGACATTAGTGACGGTAAATTTAATACACGATCAACACTCTTACAATTTGTACTCGTATTGGTGTTGTGAAGTGTTGCAAGTCCTGTTATCGGTGAAAACTGCAAAATGTCAGGGGACTGTTTGAAAAAGCGGCATCGCAAAATTTAAAAGCGGCTTTTACTTCAATATTGAGCTCGATATGATCGTTTCTGGTGTCCTTAATGTTCATAACATACTTTCAGTCGCAGATCGCATGCGGTTATATGTCGCTTGAGTGAATAATGAAAACACATATCGCTCACAACTACTTCCTAGATCGAACAAATAGTCGCGTTCAGGCCTATCGACATGTTGCGACATATCCAGACTGTTGGACAGTCGCCGTTTACTTAGTTTTATCGGGAACGAACTGACTTAATTGCATTCGATTGAACAACAAATGACGTAAAATACGACATCGGGAACGACCTGACTTATTGCATTCGATTATACAACAATTGACGTTAAACGCGTCATCGGGAACACCCTGATTTCATTTTTCATTCGATTGTACAAAACACATGACGAAATAAAAGTCAACGGGAACAATATGACTTCATTGCATTCGATTGAACAACAAATGACGTAAAATACGTCATCGGGAACGACCTGACTTAATTGCATTCGATTGAACAACCAATGACGTATTTACCAGGATTGTTCAGCGACCTCAGATTGTCGTTTAATTTGTATTCGATTGAACAACAAATTACGTAAAACACGATATCGGGAACGACCTGACTTAATTGTATTGGATTGAACAACAGATAACGTAAAATACGTTATTCATTGGGAACACCCTGACCTAATTTGCATTCGATTGAACAACAAATAACGTAAAATAAATCATCGGGAACACCCTGACTTAATTTGCATTCTATTGAACAACACGTGACGTAAAATACGTCATCGGAAGCAACCTGGATTGTTCAACGACCTCAGTTTGCAATCCGCATGACATTCGGCCTTGCCCTCAAACTCGGTGTCGATTTATAAATGCAAACCAAATTAAACAAATTCCAGAATCTAACATAAAAGGATCGCTATTTGATCAAATTGTGATATGAATAGAAAGTCTTGCTCTCCAGGAAATTGTATACCTTTTCCCCTTCATGATACGTTAATGTAGAAAATGAAGAAAGACCCATGGCTAGCATCACGGATATCACGAAGAATTGAAAGGGAACATCTCATGCCCGTGACCGTTAAATGAATTAAGGCAAAGGAGGCAACGCTACAAACCCGACCGACTCATGATTTTGCGAAATTGAGGTTATTACGGATATGGTGCTTTTTTAGACTTTTTTTTTCTTTTTTCTTTTTTTTCTTTTCTTTTCTTTATATGCATATTAATTTGGCTTTTTTAGACATGGTTTCTTTTGTTTTGAACTTATTAAGCGTTTTCGAGAATGACGTTAATTTAAAAAAAGCCCGCTGATTAAGCTCGAAAATTAACAGAAAACAATCAAATTGTCGGAGAATTCTGTATAAAACACGCTTGACAACTGTAGGAAACGTGTAGTGTATTAGAGAGAGTACGTGTCCACAGGACTTACATATGAGAGTAACGTTAAACATAAAACATCAGTATTCAGATCGACCGGGTTCATATCGAGAATTTGTATACATTTTAAAATCTATTTGAAGTTTTTGACACCTGGTTTGTTTTTGGCGCCATATTAGAGAATTTATATTATAATAAACAAAATGATCAGGTGAAATAAATGTTGACGAGTTAGAAATATGAATTGATTCTTAAGAACAATACTACAGCGTGTCCCAAAAAACTGGGTTCAAAAGTTTGCGAGCTTATAACTAAAAACATAGGAAACATGGATAGTTCACACATTAGGCCCAAAATCTCTAGTATTTTCTTGAATTGTATTATTTTACACGATTTAACTGTTTCCACTCAATCTAGAGCTAAAATCCCTGGTCTTAGGATATAGGCAGCCTGTCGCACCCAAGCTAGATATCATTGGCTCGTAGCGGGGGGGGGGGGGGGGGGGGGGGGGGGGGGGGGGGGGGGGGTGGGGGGGGGGGGGGTGGGGGGATGCCTGTCATCCCCCACAAAAGTGATTGTTTTTAAGCAGATCTTTGATCTTTAATAAAAACAATGATTTGAATGAACCAGTTTGCTCTAAAGGAAAAAAAATAACATGAACTTGACAAGGAAAAAAAATAAAATGAACTTGACCTCTTAATCACACAAAGCAATAGGTGACTTATTTGGTGGTGTGGGACCATAACCAGCGTTCGCGTTAAGTGGTTGCCCGGACACATGCATTTAAATATTTTACAGAACGGGCAACCAAAAAATCTGCCGGGCAACCATCATTTCCTGCTTGGTTGCCCGGCGGGCAACCAGATTTTTTTCCTTAATTCGGACGCTGACCATAACGTCACTATACAGAGGAGTCGGCTTGGGTGTGATGATTCTATGGATCAATGGATCTATACAATAAAAACAAATTAACCTAATGAAGTAAAATTAGCTATATTTTAGGGTGATATTATGTGTTAGATGTTTGGAGGTGATTTTAGTGACCGGGATCTGGAATTAGAACACAAAAGTAAACCAGAGGGCATGCTGGTTCCCTAATCACGGCAAGTTATTAGAGTTTTCTCTGAGACCCCAAAATGTGTGTGTTTAAAATGTATCCACATAACTCGACCCACATTGAATTATGTGTAATGTGTCACGTGTCAAGTAATCTCCGCTAATTATTAAGCTCGTTTACAATAAAACCACAGGTGCATTTCATCAATACATAATATGCAAAACATAAATATGTATCAAACATAACCTTCGAAGTCGCCGCTAAACACTATCGTCAGGAGTAATGTTTGCTTTCAATGAAAAAGTTGTCGTTGGCGCGAACATGAGACATGAGACAAATAGATTTCTAATCACGTGACCCAAACACTAGTCTCGGTTTGATATGATGGAATTCTAGTAAATGGGATAAAAGCCAAGCGCCAAATTGTCTGCGGGTAAGTTGCATACTTTCGAAATATGTTCTGAAAGCTTGAAACCGAGTAAACTGGAATTGAGTTCAGTTTAAGTGTAATTTTGATGATCTGAGAATATATTTCCTGATTTTTACTTTTTCAAATTATGTTTACAAAAGTGAGTAACGCCTTCGCGGCCGACCATATTACGACATCGGGTTTGTGTGTACTGCTAATATCCTCTTTTTAAGACTAGCTTTCGCCGAAAGACCCCATTCTGTCCCCCTGGCTGGACGATCATGGCGGGCGATATATGCATATGGAAAATATGTATTTGGTAGCGTGCCTGACATAGTGGGCCATGCCACATATTCCTATACTGGAGGACCCGGGTACGAACCCCGCCGGCACACAGTGGGCCACAATCATTTTAAAGTGTGCCAAAAGTCTAAACATGACATAATCTGCATAAAAAAAATATGATTGCCATGATATAATGGAAATTTCTGCACCTCCTTAATTCAATGACGATATTTTGAAAATCTATGACGTAATGAAAAAAGATGATTTTTGATTGGTCGGTTGAATTATCAATACCGACGTAAGTATCTGTCGAATCCAATGAAGATTAAAAAAAATGTATGACGTCATCTAAATGCTGAATTTTGATTGGTCGATTGAATTCTCATTGCTAACATTGCTGGTAGGGTTTTTGGATGCTCATATTTCATTGAAGACATGTTCATTAGGCTACAAGGCCCGCTTAGCAGCGCTATAAATTCATGTAAATTGGTGCCCTAAAAACCGGCACGAAATTTAAATATTCGCTTTCCATCAAAGCTGGTTTCTATATGACATAATTCTCGTGTGCAACCTGCCGGCTGCAACATAATGGAAACTCACCCATGTAGCAAGTAGTACCGCTCGTACACGCCCCGAATTTAAATATGATTGCCTGGTTGTGCACGCGCACTGGGCAATCCTCTCGTAGTAATTGATAACAATATGTTTACCAGACCGAATTTATGCCATGGACCTTTCTGGTGAATTTTGGGGGTCGGAATCTGTTGCCATGTGGTGTTCTAGACTTAGGGTTATACAGCAATCTTTTTATTTATTTTTTCAATCCCACATTTTGTAATTTTCATCTTAATAACCCTAACTCTACTACACTACACGGCAACTGGGCGGAAAAAATGTTTTTATAACCCGGCGTGCAGGTTTTTGGGCTACAGAACGGACCCAGGCTATATAACGAGGCCGGGGGGGGGGGGGGGGGGGGGGGTCGGGGTGAAAATCCCGGGGGGGGGGGGTCGGGGTGAGCTTTCTGGTGAATTTTTGGGGTCGGAAAACAAATCTGTTGCCGTGTGGTGTACTAGAGTTAGGGTTAAAGAGCAAATTGTTGGATCAATATATTTCTGAAGGAACTATACATTGAAATAAAATTAAAAAGTTGAAGGAGTGACCAAATTGTTCTTTCGGCACACTGTACTGGCCAACTGTATTCCCCTGATAGTGTTGTCCCAGATTCCACCCCAGGTCGTTAGCGCTAAACAAAACATTTTTTAAATGAATAGTTAACGCATGGCAGTGTATTATTACTACGAAGTGCATGTTTGGAATGTTGAGAAAAAAATTGATATTGATATTATGTTGATATGTTTAGCCCAGAAGAAGTCTCAAAATATACGTTACACAAGCACCTAATTTTCCGTCGAGAATTTCACGACGGAGAAGTAATGTCAACATGGTGCGCAACGCATACAAAATGGCGGACAGGAAGTTTGATCAAAATCTGACAATACGCGGAGATAAATACCATCATATCAAGAAACATTACGTGCTCAGAACAGTTCGAAAAAAATGTTTTCGAACTAATGTGCTGAAAATGACAGAGAACACACTTTAAAATGCTTCAGCAGCTCGTCAGTGCTGAGGAAAACTGACTTTGTGTGGTAGCTTTAACTTAACAGTCTCTGTCTGTGAGAGCGTACCATATGGTGATTCATGGGACCTCAGATCTATTTTTAAAAGGCCCCCAGTGATAAATTACCATACGATTATACTATAGACCATTTCAAATCCGAAAATATACGACCACCCGAATGCTTCCGATTAGCCGGGTGATTTGACGCTCGGTTACATGACCTGTCAGCTCCTGACAGGTCATGGCCATGTGCCGGAGAAAAACAAACGTGTTTTTCACCCGTCTGCCCGTGTGATAGATTGCGCTGGTGTTGGTGATAGATTGTATCCCTCACAAAGTTGATGTTGCGGCATTTCAGTAACAACAAACGGTGACATGAAAGAGATTTGGGGTAATATTTTCACTCTTTACCGTCTGCTCGATACATTTGGAATTTGCCGATCAACGACCTTTGTTGATAAAAAACCCAAAATAGTCTCGTTACACATTTTACTTCTCATGTGTGCAAGCGTGTATGTAAATCACTAAGCGGACGACCAACTAGGACAATGCTGTGAATGCGATCAACTGTTGCGAAGAACGCGCAACGCACCTACTCCACGTGACCTGTTTTTCCGAAGATTTCCGATCTCAATTTGAAATGGTCTATAGCCAAATGTTAAAATTCCTAACATTTTTGGTTCGGTGGTAGCCCTTATAATTTGATGCGCCAGTAATATCCCATTAAATAAACAAGTTCATTAACATATTCAAAAGTGAAAATTGTTGGGATCTCGTTGGCGCACGGGGATAAATCATGGTTTTTAATTTTGTGAAAATACACCATATGCTACACCTCTAACATTGACATAAGGCTCACGGTAATGTTTAATATTAGACCTTACATCAGTTCGTTATGCTCTAATCATACTAGTCGGTCACTGGTTGCAACAGGTCGCTGCACCTAATACTCGCCCTAGCTCGAAGTATTTCGGTGCGACCTTTGGTTGCCATAGGTCGCATCGAGCTACTAAATCGCCGGTAGTCGCACGCATTTTCAGGTCTTTTGTGGCCGCGCAGACGACAACCTGGATAATGGCTGCTGATTGGTTATGCTAATTTCGAGGCAAAATAACCTCCCCCCATTGGTTGAAAAAGTACGGTTTTCATTACGTCATGAGCGACCGATCGTTCGAGTTAAAATGAAGACAACTGGCCACGACTGGTCGTTTACAGTCATCTATTGATCGATGTATCGGGAAGTCGCAGCAGGTCGCTGTATCCGATGAAGGTTTTGAATATGTCGTAAAACTCGTCGTAGGAGCGACCTGATTCGCGAAGCGACCTTAGTATGTTATCACTCAACATTAGGGGATTGGTTCTGCTATACATATATGTATGTGCTTTGACACCAGTGAAAAGGATATCGTCATTTTCATAGTCAGCTCCGCCCACCCGTACACATTCTTACTTGAGCTTCAACGCTTTGAAAGATTTAGCAACCGCCATGTGATTTTAGAGCTACGAAAAAACCCGTTGTTGTATAGAAAGACGGATCTTTTAAGAAAGGTCGGTCTACCAGGCGGTTTTATTTAATCAAAAATCTTAAAGGTTTTAAAATGGTGATTCCCAAAAATATTGCACAATTTTCCAAAACATTTCAAAACATTTTGGGGGACAAATTGAAGGGAATTAAACAAAAGTCAACAAATTGACAAAGGTACCGTATATAGATGTACGTTTTAGAATCCCAAATTTGTATGGGTCGATCGGGCTCGTCAAAAAAGATTTATTTTTTCTCCCTGGCCTAAGTTTTGAAGATATAGGTCAAACTATGAGGTTAAAAAGCTAAAGAGCACTCACAAGCGGTAAAATAGCACAGAAAGGTTCAAACACCTTTGGAACAAGCGGGGCCAGTACTACATTAAACAAACACTGCATCTTAGACAAATTTCGACAAAAAAGCACTTTGACATATTTGACGTACTCATTTGCCCGGCCGATATCAAATACTGCTTATACGACACTTTTGAAATGATGTTTTAGAGGAAAGTTTGCGCTTGTAATTATATGTATTGATGTGCATTTACATGGAAATTATAATTGTTTTGGCATTCGTGAGTTGTCAGTCTGTCATGAAACGACGGTGAGTGATGTGAAATTCTGCTATTACTTTAACTTTGCTTTAACACTTACCACGCGGCAGGCAGCTGCAGACGACATTCCATTTCACAAAATGTTTCAAAAATGTCAAAATTACTGTATTTCATTACCATATTTGGAATCACCATGAGAAATTAATTGAAATAAGTAGAAACATGCCTAGTGTTTGGTCAGTAATCTTTGAGATAGACTTTGAAAATTATGATCCTATTTCTGAAAAATCTGTTTTGCGTATGGTAAAAATAATACTTAATAGCCGCGTGGAAAGCGTTTAATAGACAAATGCCATTATTTTGAGAATGTATTTATAAAACTGAAAAAAAGGAAAAAAGAAAGGTCAAGAGAACAATAATGGGGAATTATTTTTAGATCGTTTTGGATAGCAAATAATAATATACGGTATAGCCACTAGGTACTTAATAGCGTAAGCGCTAAATTTCTATAATTATAAACTTTGTTGTACACGTGTATTCATATGGCATTCATAACACTTTCGACGCGGCAGGCAGTCGTCTGCAGACGACATTCCAAAAAATTCACATAATGTTTCAAAAATGTCCATGAGAAATGCATTGAAATAAGTACAAACATGCCTAGTATTGTGTCTGTAATCCTTTAGATACGCTTTGAAATTTGGGAAAGGTTTATGACAAATCTGTTTTGTATATGGTAAAACTAATAATAGCCGCGTGGAAAGTGATAAGTATTTTTACGAAGACTGTTAAAGATCTCATGACCGTCTGAGAGGACGTGGATTGGTAGATTTGTGATTTTAAGAGAAATCTTTCATCTTTCCAATCATATTATAATTCATGGGTATCAACAATGAGTTTCTGGTTATGTAATTTTGTAATTTTGTTAAAAACAATTTAGAAATGTTGATTTCGGGTTGGATAAGGTCGTGTGTTCTTTTAGGATTAGCTTTAAATGTTGAGACAGGGGGCTATTAAGACTTACAAAGTAAGATCAAATTAACTCGTTAATGCGACTTCAACGGTAAAAAACATACGCTATATGATCTTTATAACGACACACTTGCATTTTCCCCATGTTTTCAAACGGTCTTATATACAGTCCTCAACAAGTAACTTACCAGGTAATGAATACGCTCATTCGTCTTTTCTGAACTGTTTTACAATTAGTAGTAATCAAAAATGAGATCAAAACCTGGACTTTGTTCAGTCTATAATGAAAATATTCACCGTTGGACATCTATTCCAGTTGAAATCCATGATACACCTTGGAAGACATGATTCCAACTTAAACATATTAGATTACAACATTGACACTTTCCACGCGGTAGGCAGCTGCAGACGACATTTCAACATTTCACAAAATATTTCAACAAATTCAAAACTACAGAATGTAATTACCATATTTGGAAATCACCGTGAGAAATGCATTGAAATAAGTACAAACATGCTTAGTATTGGTTCGGTAATTCCTGAGATAGACTTTGAAAGTTGGGAAAGTTATTTGAAAAATCTGTTTTGTATAACTAATAGCGGCGTGGAAAGTGTTAAGGAAATATTTCTCCTTTTCCAATTCTATTAGAGACATTGTTCGTGAAAATCGGTCAAAAGGGAAATTTAAGAGAAGGAAGAATTCCTTTACAAATTTATAATTTACAAGTTGATACTTTTACCTAGGAGCTATAGTTTTGGAGTTGAGAGCATATTTATTCCCTTATTATTAACAGACATTGTTCGTGACAATCGGTCAACAATTAAGAACACTATACCGAAAATCCTAATCCTAAGTCCCTCTCCAAGAGCATGCGCCGCCGGTTTTCGATGACGTAGTCAACCGAGCCTATATAGTGAGCGCAGTATACTGCGCGAATGTAAAGCTGAGGGCCGCGGCTTAGTGGGTGGGACGTGGGGCTTGAGAAAGGAGGGTCCACAGTTCCCTGGATCGAATCCCGGCAGGTTTCCGGAATTTTAGTTGGTGTTTTTTCCTCGAAAATTGTGATCCCGGTCAAAAACCCTAAACCAGGGTTAGGGTTATTATTCAGTCAATGTTTTCGTGTAATATCTAAAATTAAAGGATGAAAGAATTTCTTTACGAATTCTTAATTTACAATTTGATACTTTTATATATTTGAGCTATAGTTTTGATGTTGAGTGCATATTTATTATCTGGTAAAACGTATACATCTATTCGCTTCAATCCCACTATTAAAAAGACTGGCAGCTGGGAATTTGATAAAGAAGTACATTGAGTGATATCCCAATGATAAAAACACACGTATCAATTGACAGTATCTCTAAAATGTAGATTTCAAAAGACGCAGACAGAGCAGATAAATTCCTGTATGTATTTTAATCATGAAATTACCAATTACAGTAAGCGATAGCATTACGGTGCACACCGTACCGCCCGCCCCATCGTATAGACTGTCCATTCAGTTTTAGTTCAATGGAAAGAATAAATAGATTTTACCAGATGATTGCATTGCAAAATGCTGCGTTTTTAATACATTTTAAGGACGTCAGAAACATTGAATTGAGTTTGATTAAAGCAGTACTTCGCTTTAGTGCCAGATGATGTTTTTTGGGGAATGGCATCTGCAGACGCCTGCCGCGTGGAAACTAGGACATTAATACCTAAATATGCTAGACGTTGTACATGTCTCCACGGGGCATTGAAAAACAGACAACCCCCTGTATCAAGGTCACAAAGGAAAACAATTATGGCGGGGAAACAGTGAACATTATTTTCCCGCCTTTTTCTGAGGCAATTTCACGCACGTGTCACAGATACCTTCCGTCCAGATGAACCATAGTGTTCTCATCTGTTGATGACTATTGGTCATCTGCGTCTATCTCCATTGCTCTACTTAAAAGCGATCGAAAGAATTGGAAAACGTGAATGGCTTGATTCGGATTTGAAAGGTCGTATATCGAGGATAGAGGGACACACAAGACTAAAAGTGTGACGTAATTTTCCGCAGCATATACATTTTTGTATGCGTCAATATCGCCCGATACTGCCACGTTTTGTATGTGCCAGTATCGGCGATACTGGAACACTGACACTGACTGTGTACCAGTATATATCGAATAATAATAGGTGTTCCAGTAGCAGACGATACTAGTACAGTCCAGAATCTGGATCTAAAATACACTTTTCCCCATTGACCTTATTACGGAGTTGAAGTTATGAATCCACGTGTATTTAAATATTGTTAAGTATTTAACAGACAGTCGGTTAAGCACTATTAATATCATCCTCCCGCGCAAATATCGTGGATTTAGACATAAAAGGTCTTACCTGCAATGGCTGCGAGGTACTCTGTAGTCCAGCAAAATCTTATTTTGAATTAGTCATACGGGGGGAAGAAAAAAAATCAGCTCTAGCAAATATGATTTTCTGCACCTACATCTCATGTTATGTGAAAAGGGCATATCTGAAACAGGTGTTATGTGCTTTACAATGTTGGTGCTTTATGATGTGCCCTTAGAAAACACACAAGTTAACAATTGGCAGCTATAGCAGATATGTCCTTGTGGCAATTAACTCTCGCCACGTACCCTTTTACCTGTCGAATGTTCGACCACGTGCTAAGTGGATTGAATAAGATATAGTCTGCGCGGGCAGACGATGAAATGAAAAGTGTCAGAAGCTAGTGGCGGGATTCTGTCAGAAGCGAGTAGCGGGATTCTCAGTGGTTACTGGTAAACATTGATCTTCACGTTATACGCCGTATATTGACAAAAACATAAATTGAGGTTGTTGGATAGCGCAAGCCGATTGAATGTAACATTTTACCGATGTTAAGAGGGTGTACCTATCACCTAACGTATTAAGCCAATTATTGGAAATGATTTTCTTGTAGCTAGGTCAACGACTCTATATACAGCCAACCTTTTAAATGAAATCTATAAACCAAGTCAAAATTATTTACATTCCGGTTGTATTAAAAGGACTCTTTTAACAGTGTGGGTCATACCTGATGTTAATATAACCAGGGAGGACAATCGAATGAAGGAACCAGAAACAGCTTCATTCTTATTGTAGTGGAGAGCGGGGAGTGTCGCCCCATTTTCATTTGAAATTGGTTAGAGACGTCAACTTTAAAGATTGAATGGACCTTTTGACATTAAATGAAAGATTGATATCTTGGTTACAAACGACCACAATCACAGTACCCAATAGACCTTACTGTAAAGGGATGAATAAAGGATAAAGACAGGTGTCTCATAATGGTGAACTTTCCCCACCCCGAGGCATGTTCGTCCATAGGCCAGGCAAGTTCGCCATTGGCTCATAATTAGGCTTCATAACGGAGTACATATAGGTATCAAATAGATATACACATTTGTTATGCAATGTGATTTTATCTCGTTGACAATTTTAAAATGATAATAAATACCACATTTTAATACAGTATCTTCTAATTTAAGTGATACTCCATTCCAGATAGCTATTTTTATTATAAAAAAAGGCTACAAGAGGTGAATAACAATTTCGAAATTTTACAAAATCTTAATCATGTAAATCTTCATGGGCGAACATGCACCACCATGACCACCATGAAAGGGCGAATGTGCCCATAGCACAATAAGTGCATTGACCCGGTAACCAAGCGTGTCCCACATAAACTGACGGGTTTATAACTTCATCAAATCCATGACAATCCCATACCTACCTAATGATGATTTACATTAAAATATTCTGTACGAATTTCATTAGAAGAAAAAATGGAAGACAATTCACTTTTGTGTGATGTAAAACTGGTTTTTAGATGATCATTTGACAACTATTATACGGAAATCTGCCATGTAACTATGGGAAGCTCGCAACAAACAGCGGAATGTATTGCATGTTCATCAAATTCAAACAGAGGCCGCAATGATGAGAATCACATGGTGGGCGAACCTGCCCTGAGGGTGTACACGCCCGCTCAACCCTACTATTATATAATTATGCGCGTTGCGGGTATACAAACATCTTTAGTTGATCAAGCAAACATATCATACTGTACTGCTTGCTGTGTGTCTAATCTAATGTGATTTTTTGAAGAAAAAGTATGAAATGTGTTTCAATTCATGTTAAATCTCATTATACATGGATAATATATGCTCGCGAATGTCACTTTTAGGTTTTAATTGGTATACTATTTCTGAAATGCCAAAATGTCTACGATATACACCTAACATACAAAAAGTCCCTGACTAGGTGCTTTGATGATGGCTAATCCAAAATCAATAATCGGTACCAAAAATCTGAGATAAACATTTAATTAACACATTGATTTACCATAATCATAATAAATTATAACATTTTATGCTAACTTTTACCAAATCGCAAAGCAGATGGGGCGCCCGTCTCTATCATTCTGTTCATTCATACGACCTTGCTGCTGAAATACATAGATTCAACATAATTAGCAAATTTGTAATTGAATCGACAAACGGTTCAATTTCGATCCAAAGGGAGAATAAACGCTATCTTGGCGCTATGGCGTCGAAAAAACACTGTTGCACAGGCAAACGGACCTCTCAGGTCGCGTTTGGTCAGTCAGGTTTCTTTCCTTTTCTTCATCTGTAAATAATTGAAAAAATCTGCGACAAATAAACAAATCTCTCCAAATTGAAAAAATCTGTAAAATTAAAAACAATCTCAAAACATTTTCTCGTCTTGACAAGAATCTTTTTTTGTGTGTTCGTTATTCATTTGGATGTGAAATTTGTTCCCCACTGATTTCTAAAAAAGAATTCTTAACTTGCTTTCTACATGAACGTTAAATAATATAAATGTTAAAAACAGCCAACGGGCTGCATTCACAGTACAAATAAACAGAGAACAGTATACTACAAGTAAATGTACGAGGGCCATTCAATAAGTTCTACCTCCTTCCGCATAACTTTTGTATTGTTGCAGGCAGCCTTTGGGATCTTTCCATGATTGCAGTTCGAATGTAAATTTAGACTAAAGGTACATTCTGAGATTCAGACCTACAATCATGGGAAATTTCAAATATTCACCATGTGATGTAACAGCGAAATTATGAGAGAGGAGGCAGAACTTATTAAACGACCCTCGTTTATAGAACAAATACGTTCTCATTCTCGTTCACATTCTTTGATGTATTGTTTTAAGATTTACAGGATAACATCCAATATTTGACTTTTAAAAAGATGACACAATTTTGTTAGCAACAATTGTGTTTGTATAACACAGATTCCAAGTCATGATAAGCAGTGTGCTTTTCTTTTAACACGCCCACGTATTTTCTGCTTATAAATCATTTAAATAAAGCCCAAAAGGCACGATGGTACTTTATCTTTGACTACATGAACAAGCTAAACCTTAACACTTTCCTTGCGGCTAATAGTTTTAGCATTTCAAAACAAGATTTTTTTTCAGAAACATTTCCCAACTTTCAAAGCCTATCTCAAGAAATACTGAACCAATACCAGGACTGTTTGCACTTGTTTGAATGCATTTCTCATGGTGATTCCAAATATGGTAATGAAATTTAATAATTTTGACATTTTGTAAACATTTGGTGACATTTTGGAATGTCGTCTGTAGACGCCTGCCGCGTGGAAAGTGTTAAAGATGGATTGCCAACACACCAGTAGCAATTCAGAATTATGTGCTCAATCACCTGGCAAAACACTAACTGAAGGCACATGAATTAATCTCATATGGAATTACCACCCATTAATACAAGTCTCATTTTGTTGGTAATTTTTAAAACAGTTTATAAGGATGTTGGCCAAATGATATTTTTTTCTTAACACTGTAATATCGTTGGCTGTTTTAATGTTCCGATGGAAATATACTTGGGTGTTGCTAGTTATACAGGGCATGCCAATTGAAGTACCACATAGTTTTCTTGGCCATGGCAATTGTAGATAATTGATCTGAAATATAGTGATAATCAGATTATAGTAATCTTTAACGTGTCTTAAGAATTCGTTTGTTTCTGTCTACTTTGAAGCTTCTGTTTATAAATGGTGGCATGTCAAATTCGTCATAGTTTCGTTCTGATTGAATGGCTACATACGCTAACGCATATTATTATAATCACGCGTGCGATCACTGCAATACTGTATAACGTCACTGCTCAGAGGAGTCGCCTTCTCAAGTTGCGAAGAGATATTGGCGCAAAGTCTTGTCATTGTAGAAGCATTTTTGCGTCAAGACGTACATTATACTTGCAGGCACATATGCATTACAAAAGAGTGCACGTGAACTCCAGCTATATAGGTCACATGTTAAGTTATCTCCGCTAATTGTAAAATAAAACCACAGATGCATGGCACGCGTACATGAAAATGTATCAAACATAACCTTTGAAGTCGCCGCTAAACTCTGTCATAAGGAATAATGTTTGCTTTCGATGAAAAGTTGTCGTTGACGCAAACATGAGAAAAATCTCTGACCACGTGACCCAAACATTAGTCTCGGTTTAATACGCTGAAATATGGGTATGTGACAAAAGCCAAGCGCCTAAATGTCTGCGGGTAGGTCACATACTTTAGAAATATGTTTTTTGAAAGCTTGAGTATTATTTGACACGTTAGATTGTATCGGGCTTGTGACTAAAAATAATTCGACCACGGTCAAATGTTTAAAGAGTTCTGATAACCCGATGTTGAAGGAGACACATTCCCCTGAAGCAGTTTGAGTAACCTTACACATCCGATATGATGAAAGCAAACATGTTGCTGTATCGCACATTTCCAATCTGATTAAGATCTTACTCCAAAATAAGCGCCTTCAATAACCCTTTCTAAAGTTCAATTTCAATAAAAGCTAAGTTTGAATATCAAACTATGTATTTCACGACGGAGACTGATGTGCATCGAACGAAGTAATGTCAACATGGTGCGTAACGCATGCAAAATGCCAGACAGAAGTTGACTATGTCCATTTAGCGGAGATAAATACCCAATATATAGATACACCAAGTGCTCAGAAATGCTTATGAACGTTACCAATGTTTTCTAGAATTATATAGAACACATTTAATTGCCTCAGCGCGCTCGTCAGTGGTGAGGGAATGTGACTTGTATGCTTACACCCGGGGGGGGGGGGGGCACTGACATTGGAAAAGGGTATATGTATGTGCCGCGCTGAAGACCCCCCCTTTTCACCCTCTGCTGCTAGTTCTTATGACCCCCCCTTTTGAGCCTGCATCAGTTCTTAAGACCCCAATTTGATTGAAAATTCAAAAATCGCGAAATTTTGCGTTCCATAGCACCAATTCTTCCAAAATGTTGCGTTCTAAAACCAAAAAAAATCGAAAATTTGCGTTCTTGCTAATCAAAATTGAACTAAAATAGGCCAGTTCTCAAGACCTACTTTTTTGAAAAAAATCAGTTCCTAAGAACCTATTTTTCATCATAAAATCCATTCAGTTCAGTTCTGTAGCCCCTCTTTTTGAGACCCCATGCGGCACACCCCTACCAAAAAAAGTTGAGTGCCCCCCCCCAGAGCTTACACTTTAAGCGAACTTTATCAATAGCAGAGGTTACTTGTTATCAGAACGTTTGCAACAAAAATGTCAACGGACAAAGTTGACATTTTTTAAATGTGATGTTCATATTCCAATCCGTCCACCCGCTCACATCTTATTTAAAGCTTTAACGCTTTTAAAGATGTAGCAACACATAACTGTACACCTCCATGTGCCTTTTTAGAGTCGAGCGACGAAAATGATCCCCGTTCATTTGGTGGGTGGCCCTTTGAATTAAGGTCGGTCTATCAGGGGTGTTCATATTTAAAAGTCGTGATTTTTAGTAAATTGTTGAAACAAATTATAGCCTTTTTAATCAAGTAAATGTTATAAAATCTTCAAAATTGTCAAGCAAATTTCCCCATCAATTAAAACAAATTCGATAGGTCTTCAAAGTGTTCAAGAAATGTCAAAAAGGTATACAAATTTGCAAAGATTTCTAAATGTCAAAATCTCAAATTATGTTTCGATCGGGCCCTTCAAAAAGATTTCTTTTCTCCCTGGCCCAAAGGGTCGAAAATATAGGTCAAACCATAATGATAAGCTAAAGAGCACTCACAAGCGGTAAAATACCAAAGACAGAAGTGATCTTTTAATTTATAAATATTGCTTATGGTCTGGGTTTTGGTTTGGCTATAGTTTTGCAATGAGCGTTTTAGGCAAGGGTTAAACTTCGAGTTAGCTTTAAATGTTGAGACAGGGGTCCATTAAGGGGGCGTGCACCTTCAGGTACAGCCTCCGTAAAACTGCCGTAACTTCTTCATTATTCATTTAATCTATATAAAAGTGTACATTTTTTTGCAGGAAAGGGTTCACAAATTGTGATTTTCACGATTTTGGAGGTTAAAAAATCACGTTTTTTAGCACTTTTTGGTCTCTAATTCAAAAAATAATAAATATTTTCAAAAAAAAGAAGAAGATTCCTAGGGAATTGATTGAGGAATATAATAAAACTAGTATGACAAAATTTGACAACATATATTTTGAGTTATCTTTTCCAAACCTAAAATGGGTCAAAAAACGTGTTTTTTATAATTTTCTCCAAAATGGTCAATTTCATGATCATAGTTGGATTCATTGAACCCTTTTCTGCAAACAAATGTATACTTTAATATAGATTAAATGAATAATGAAGAAGTTACGGCAGTTTTACGGAGGCTGTACGAAGGTGCACAGCCCCTTAAGTCTTACATAGTACGATCAATTGAACTCGTTGATGCAACTCCAACGCTAAGAAACTATACGCTATAATAGTCGACACACTTACAATTCCTCCATATTTCAAATGGTCTGATTCACTCATACATCCCTTCAAACGAAATCTTTTAAATATCTACATCTTTTCTTATCAATCGCTCAATTGTAAGGATTGCACCTGGGCATTTGATATAGAAGTACATTGAGTGATATTCCAATGATAAAAACACACGTATCAATTGACAGTATCTCTAAAATGTAGATTTCAAAAGACGCAGACAGAGCAGATAAATTCCTTTATGTATTTTAATCATGAAAGTACTAATTAGAGTAAGCGATAGCATTACGGTGCACACCGTACCGCCCGCCCCATCGTATAGACTGTCCATTCAGTTTTAGTTCAATGGAAAGAATAAACAGATTGTACCAGATGATTGAATTGCAAAATGCTGCGTTTGTTATGGAAAGATCCGAAAAATGTAAAGGACGTCAGAAACATTGAATTGAGTTTGCATGATTAAAGTGAATGCTGCCGTAATAACAATACGTCGCTTTAGCGTCAAAAGCTGTGCATACGATTTACTTGCACTAGCACCTTCGTGGATATTTTGAGTGCAAGAAGATCGTATATAAATTAACGATAACATCATGGAAATCCGGCAATTTCCCCCACCCTAATTGGAAATCTGGCACCATATTGATCTTGTGCTTTTCTGCATTTGCGCCAATAGTCAGCGGACATGGGTGAAGGAAACTAAGTAATACAGGCCTATAATACCTACACACACCTTATATAAGCGTGCCCCCCTAAGAATATGTATGACCATTTTCCTCAATGCTCAGAAAAAAACCCTAGTTACGTAACAGTTTAGACTACTTCGGTTAATTTGCCTGATCACTTCCTTTCTGAGTACTAATATAAACATTGGATAGCAGAAGAGATGGCAATCGAGACGATAGGCAGAGGAAAGATTTCGGAGCGATTGACTATCATGTGTTGCCCTTTTACTTGTTGCTTGCTTACGAGATGGGGGATGGCAATTGTGCTGACTTCAGACACTATTAAATCGTTGTTCTGAACAACTACATTGTATCATACACGCACAAGAAATATGGCGAGAAACATTGACCATTATTTTTCCCGCCTTTTTTCTGAGGCAATTTCGCGCACGTTTCACAGATACCTTCCGTCCAGATCAACCAGTGTTCTCGTCTGTCGATGACTATTGATTATCTGCGTCTATCTCTATTGCTCTACTTAAGAGCGATCGAAAGAATTGGAAAACGTGAATGGCTTGATTCAGATTTGAAAGGTCGTATATCGAGGATAGAGGGACACACAAGAATAAAAGTGTGACGTAATTTTCCGCAGCAAATATACATTTTGTATGCGCCATTATCGCCCGATACTGCCACGTTTTGTATGTGCCAGTATCGGGCGATACTGGAACACTGACTTTGTACCAGTATCGATCGAACAATACTGGGTGTTCAAGTATCAGACGATACTAGTATAGTACCTAATCTGGGATCTAAAATACACTTTTTCCCATTGACCTTATTACGGAGTTGAAGTAATGATTCCACGTGTATTTAAATATTGTGAAGTATTTAACAGACAGTCGGTTAGCACTATTAATATCATCCTCCCGCGCAAATAATCGTGGATTTAGACATAAAAGGTCTTATCTGCAATGGCTGCGAGGTACTTTGTAGTCCAGCAAAATCTTATTTGAATTAGTCTAGACGGGAAGAAAAAAAATCAGCTTTAGCAGATATGATTGGCATAATTCTGCACCTACATCTCATGTTATCTGAAAAGGGCATATCTGAAATAGCTGTTATGCGCTTTACAATGTTGGTGCTTTTTGATTATTTATGGGAGAGTGTGTTGGCGCAGCGGTAGATACCCTCGCTTTGCACCAATGAATCCCAGGTTCGAAACCTGTGCTCGGTCGGGCTTTATGTGCATTTGGTTTATCACGATCCATACACGCTCTCGCAGGTTTTCTCCGGGATCTCCGGTTTCCTCCTGCTTTCAAAATCTGTGATTAGTTGTTTCGGTTATCAAAACTTCCTTGACCCAATGGTATTTGGGGAGCTGCATTGAAAAATGGTGGATGTTGTTCATGTATGTTTATATGTCGCAACTTGGCGCTGGTTTAGCTGCTGCCTGGACGTTGCATTGTTTAGTATGATTCACCAGCAGCGAAATTACAGCGCTTTGAACCTTTGGAAAAGGCGCTATATAAATACTGAATATTATATATATTATGTGCCCTTAGAAAACACTCAAGTTAACAATTGGCAGCTATAGCAGATATGTCCTTGTGGCAATTAACTCTCGCCACGTACCCTTTTACCTGTCGATGTTCGACCACGTGCTAAGTGGATTGAATAAGATCTAGTCTGCGCGGGCAGATGATGAAATGAAAAGTGTCAGAAGCTAGTGGCGGGATTCTGTCAGAAGCGAGTAGCGGGATTCTCAGTGGTTACTGGTAAACATTGATCTTCACGTTATACGCCGTATATTGACAGAAACATAAATTGAGGTTGTTGGATAGCGCAAGCCGATTGAATGTAACATTTTACCGATGTTAAAAGGGTGTACATATCACCTAACGTATTAAGCCTATTATTGGAAATGATTTTCTTGTTGCTAGGTCAACGACTTTATATACAGTCAACCTTTTAAATGAAATCTATAAACCAAGTTAAAATTATTTGCATTCCGGTTGTATGTAAGGACTCTTTTAACAGTGTGGGTCATACCTGATGTTAATATAACCAGGGAGGACAATCGAATGAAGGAACCAGAAACAGTTTCATTCTTATTGTAGTGGAGAGCGGGGAGTGTCGCCCCATTTTCATTTGAAATGGCCTAGAGACGTCAAATTTAAAGATTGAATTGAACTTTTGACATTAAATGAAAGATTGCTATCTTGGTTACATGCGACCACAATCACAGTACCCAATAGACCTTACTGTAAAGGGATGAATAAAGGATAAAGACAGGTGTCTCATAATGGTGAACTTTCCCCACCCCGAGGCATGTTCGTCCATAGGCCGGGCAATTTCGCCATTGGCTCATAATTAGGCTTCATTACGTAGTAGGTATCAAATAGATATACACATTTGTTATGCAATGTGATTTTATCTCGTTGACAATTTTAAAATGATAATAAATATGATGATAAAACAGCGGAATGTATTGCATGTTCGTCAAATTCAAACAGAGGCCGCAATTATGAGAATCACATGGTGGGCGAACCTGCCCCAAGGGTGTACACGCCCGCTCACCCCTCCTATTAATATATACTTATGCGCGTTGCGGGTATACAAACATCTTTAGTTGATCAAGCAAACATATCATACTGTACTGCTTGCTGTGTGTCTAATCTAATGTGTTTTTTAAGAAAAAGTATGAAATTTGTGTTTCAATTCATGTTAAATCTCATAATAGATTGATTAGTTTTGTCCGCGAATGTCACTATTAGGTTTTTATTGGTAACTATTTCTGAAATGCCAAAATACCTACGATATACACCTAACATACAAAAAACCCTGACTAGGTGCTTTGATGTTGGCTAATCCAAAATCAATAATCGGTACCAAAAATCTGAGATATACATTGAATTAACACATTGATTTACCATTATTATAATACATTATAACATTTTATGCTAACTTTTACCAAATCGCAAAGCAGATGGGCGCCCGTCTCTATCATTCTGTTCATTCATACGACCTTGCTGCTGGAATACATAGATTCAACATAATTAGCAAAACTGTATATGAATCGACAAACGGTTCAGTTTCGATCCAAAGGGAGAATAAACGCTATCTTGGCGCTATGGCGTCGAAAAAACACTGTTGCACAGGCAAACGGACCTCTCAGGTCGCGTTTGGTCAGTCGGGTTTCTTTCCTTTTCTTCATCTGTAAAAAATTGCAAAAATCTGCGACAAATAAACAAATCTCTCAAAATTGAAAACAATCTGTAAAATTAAAAAAAAATTGTAAACATCTTCTCGTCTTGACAAGAATTTTTTTTGTGGGTTCGTTAATTTTGATTTGCATGTGAACATTTTCCCCCACTGATTTCTAAAAAAAAGATTCCTAACTTGCTTTCTACATAAACGTTAAATAATATAAATGTTAAAAACAGCCAACGGGCTGCATTCACAATACAAATAAACAGAGAACAGTATACTATAAGTACATGTGCAGGGCCATTCAATTAGTTCTACCTCCTTCCGCATAACTTTTGTATTATTGCAGGCAGCCTTTGGGATCTTTCCATGATTGCAGTTCGAATGTGAATTTAGACTCGAATACATTCTGAGATTCAGACCTACACTCATGGGAAATTGTAATTATTCACAACAGCGAAATTATGAGAGAGGAGGCAGAACTTATTGAATGAACCTTGCATATAGAACAAATACATTCTCATTCTCGTTCACATTCTTTGATGTATTGTTTTAAGATTTACAGGATAACATCTAATATTTGACTTTTAAAAAGATGACACAATTTTGTTAGCAACAATTGTGTTTGTATAACACAGATTCCAAGTCATGATAAGCAGTGTGCTTTTCTTTTAACACGCCCACGTATTTTCTGCTTATAAATCATTTAAATAAATCCCAAAAGGCACGATGGTACTTTATCTCTGACTACATGAACAAGCTAAACCTTAACACTTTCCTTGTGGCTATTAGTTTTACCATTTCAAAACAAGATTTTTCAGAAACCTTTCCCAACTTTCAAAGCCTATCTCAAGAAATACTGAATCAATACCAGGAATGTTTGCACTTGTTTAAATGCATTTCTCATGGTGATTCCAAATATGGTAATGAAATGTTATAATTTTGCCTTTTTTTAAACATTTAGTGACATTTTGGAATGTCGTCTGTAGCCGTCTGCCGCATGGAAAGTGTAAAAGATGGATTGCAAACATACCAGTAGCAATTCAGAATTATGTGCTCAATCACCTGGCAAACACTAACTGACAAGGCACATGAATTAATCTAATATGGAATTACCACCCATCAATACAAGGCTAATTTTCTTTGTTCATTTTTCAAACAGTTTATAAGGATGTTGATCGAATGATTTTTTGTTCACAACACTGTAATATCGTTGGCTGTTTTAATGTTCTGATGGAAATATACTTGGGTGTTGCTAGTTATACAGGGCGTGCTAATAGATAATTGACCTGAAATATAGTAATAATCAGGTTATAGTAATCCTTAATGTGTCATAAGAATTCGTTTGTTTCTGTCTAATTTGAAGCTTCTGTTTATAAATGGTGGCATGTTAAACTCGTCATAGTTTCGATTTGATTAAATGGCTACATACGCTAACGCAGATTATTATAATCACGCGTGCGATAACAACGCGCGCTCACTACAATACCGTATAAAGTCACTGCTCAGAGGAGTCGCCTTCTCAAGTTGCGAAGTGATGTTGGCGCGAAGTCTTGTCATTGTAGAAGCATTTTTGCGTCAAGAAGTACATTATACCAGGGGTGTGCCACAAAAAATCAGACATAACCTTTGAAGTCGCCGCTGAACTCTATCATAAGGAATAATGTTTGCTTTCGATGAAAAGTTGTCGTTGACGCAAACATGAGAAAAATCTCTGACCACGTGACCCAAACATTAGTCTCGGTTTAATACGCTGAAATATGGGTATGTGACAAAAGCCAAGCGCCTAAATGTCTGCAGGTAGGTTACATACTTTAGAAATATGTTTTTTGAAAGCTTGAGTATTATTTGACACGTTAGATTGTATCTGGCTTGTGACTAAAATAATTCGACCACGGTCAAATGTTTAAAGAGTTCTGATAACCCGATGTTGAAGTAGACACATTCCCCTGAAGCAGTTTGAGTAACCTTACACATCCGATATGATGAAAGCAAACATGTTGCTGTATCGCACATTTCCAATCTGATTAAGATCTTACTCCAAAACAGAGTTAAGCGCCTTCAATAACCCTTTCTAAAGTTCAATTTCAATAAAAGCTAAGTTTGAATATCAAACTATGTATTTCACAACGGAGACTGATGTGCATCGAACGAAGTAATGTCAACATGGTGCGTAACGCATGCAAAATGGCAGACAGAAGTTGACTTTGTCCATTTAGCGGAGATAAATACCCAATATATAGATACACCAAGTGCTCAGAAATGCTTATGAAAGTTACCAATGTTTTCTAGAATTATATAGAACACATGTAATTGCTACAGCAGCTCGTCAGTGGTGAGGAAAGCTGACTTGTTTGCCAGATGTGGTAGCTTACCCTTTAAGCGCACTTTATCAATAGCAGAGGTTACTTGTTATCAAGACGTTTGCAATAAAAAATGTCAACGGACAAAGTAGACATTTTTAAATGTGATGTTCGTATTCCGCTCCGTCCACCCGCCCACATCTTATTTAAAGCTTTAACACTTTTAAAGATGTAGCAACACATAACTGTACACCTCCATGTGCCTTTTAGAGTAGAGCGACAAAAAAAGAACCCCGTTCATTTGGTGGGTGGCCCTTTAAAGAAAGGTCGGTCTATCAGGGGTGTTCATATTTAAAAGTTGTTATTTTTTGTAAACTGTTGAATCAAATCAAAGCCTTTTTATTCAGGTAAATATTATAAATCTTCAAAATTGCCAAGCAAATTTCCCCATCAATTAAAAACAAATTCGAAAGGTCTTCAAAATGTTCAAGAAATGTCAAAAAAGGTATACAAATTGCCAAAGTAATGTCAAAATCTCAAATTCATAACTTTTGAAAATGTGCGTACCACCGCGCTTCCACTCAAATTGATCGTTACATGGAAACGCGAACGCACAGCGCAGGTTATTGATATATTGCCAAGACCTCCAAAATGTACTTGTACGCGCATCAATGACCTGGGGGCGGGGCGTTTTGTGTGACGTTGCGCATGGTAACAAGAGGCAGATGTTTGCGAGTGGGGCCCTGAACATGGATACACGCGACACGACTACTCGCGGCTGTACTTTCAACAATAAATACTACATTGAAAACACAACAAAACACCGTTTTTATATCGTTGTAAAATGTCAATGATGAACGTCAAATTTGGTCTGCATGATTTGAATAACTGGCGTGTGTTTGGGCGTGTGTTTGTACCACCAGCGCGGCGGCTAGCCTGCCCTACAGATACTGAATGGTAACTGGACGTCCCTCAGCAGCGAGCGCAGACTCGGTGAAATTTGGTAAGCTTCATCATGGACCCCAAATGACACAAGTGACGAGCGAGGACGTGTACAATGTATGTCATAGCGATTGTAAGCTAAACATCGCTCTGACGTTGCGTGTCTGTCTCAGTCTCACCGGCAAACACGGCCGTATCAAGCATCAGTGAAATAAATCTGATTACAGGGCTAACAAACTAGTATAAAATTTGACTGGGGACGCAAAAAACCCCATGATAAACAGCCTAGTACAGAACAGGAATCTGTCTCATCAAAGGTGACGTTATAAATGTTTCAATTCAAGAAACGTATTCAAAATCGAAGTCAGGCGTCATCCATTTTTGTTGTAAAACCGAAACTGACAAGATTAAAAAACGTTAGGCTAAATTAACTAGGCCTACGTACGAGCCTACTCCTAGCTAGGCCTATGATAGCCATCCCGTCTACGATACATGACAACCCATTTAATTTTTGTCAAAGCTTGACAGACACTGACACTGCAACTATAATAATAATAATAATAATTAGGTCAAGACAACATACTTTTGTTTGTCAAAAAGACTCGATGTAGGTCATGTAGGTCTAGGCCATCAATCATTACTCACCGAATAACGTCGTCTCTAAACAAGCAGACAAAGAATGGAATCGTACAACACGATTCAGCTGCGATTTTGATTATATTTCCCCATCAATTGACCATAAACATAAGAAGGTTGTTGAAGTGATTCGACTTTGATCCATGGATCCATGATTATGATGAGACATCATGATCCCGATCATGATTCTTTTTCAATGATGAATAAGCTTACAAAAATAGCTTACAAAAATTATTCGCACGGTAGATCTGAGACGAAATATTCGTCCAGGGTATGAAGTCATATTTCATATAATATTATTTCCAATCGGCAAAATTGATCTTTCCTGCTTCTGATTTCTTTACAGGATCGGGAAGGTGGAAACTTCTGTTGTTTGTTTATTTATTTTCCGTGCTTGTTTGCAAATCAAAAACTAAATTAATTTGTGGCCCTGAACATGCATAATATTTGCCGAACTGTGATTGGTCTATCTCATAATCGGTCTTAATAACAGCTTCTCCGCTATTGGTCAAAGAAAAACATTCCAGAGAAAAACAATGACGTAGTGGGGAATCCCCTAGATTGCCCTAGATTGCTCCATTATTCAATGGGGTGGTGTTTATTTACCTCAGGGGGAAATGACACAAAAATACGAACTCCAAAGTCAAAATATAAACCTTTAGCATGTTTAGAATAACTTAATATTACAATTTGGATGCTAATCAACATTAAATGACAGTTATGAATAAGATTGGTGACTGCGTACGGACTATTCTAAGGTTCTTGTTTGAAATCGCTGACTTTGTTTTGGTACCTCGGGATTGCCCCTCGGGGGCGTGCCGCCCCCTCGGGGCAATCCCTTGGTACCAAAACAAAGTCAGCGATTTCAAACAAGAACCTTAGAATAGTCCGTACGCAGTCACCAACCTTAAATTATGGTTCAATCGGGCCCTTCAAACAAGATTTCTTTTCTCCTTGGCCCAAGGGTCGAAAATATAGGTCAAACCATTATGGTAAGCTAAAGAACACTCACAAGCGGTAAAATATCAAAGACAGAAGTGATTTCTTAATTGATAAATATTGCTTATGATCTAGGTTAATAATCAAATCCATCGGATGCTTCAAGACTGCACTGAACACTCATCTTTTCAATTTGTCAGAAAATTCTTACAAGTAGTTCCTCATCATTGGTTTTTTTCCTTTTTTTCTTTGTCTTAGTTTTATTAGGTTTTTTAATTCATGTGTATATTGTTCTTTTTATGTTTCGTAAAGCGCTATATAAATGCGGTTTTATTATTATTATTATTAGGTTTCGGTTTGGCTATAGTTTTACACTCAGGATGAGCGTTTTAGGCAAGGGTTAAACTTCGAGTTAGCTTTAAATGTTGAGACAGGGTCCATTAAGTCTTACATAATAAGATCAATTGAACTCGTTAATGCAACTCTAACGCTAAAAAACTATACGCTATAGTCGACACACTTACAATTCCTCCATATTTCAAACGGTCTGATTCACTCATACATCCCTTCAAACGAAATCTTTTAAATATCTACATCTTTTCTTATCAATCGCTCAATTGTAAGGATTGCACCTGGGCATTTGATATAGAAGTACATTGAGTGATATTCCAATGATAAAAACACACGTATCAATTGACAGTATCTCTAAAATGTAGATTTCAAAAGACGCAGACAGAGCAGATAAATTCCTTTATGTATTTTAATCATGAAAGTACCAATTAGAGTAAGCGATAGCATTACGGTGCACACCGCCCCATCGTATAGACTGTCCATTCAGGTTTAGTTCAATGGAAAGAATAAACAGATTGTACCAGATGATTGAATTGCAAAATGCTGCGTTTGTTATGGAAAGTTCCGAAATTTTTTAAGGACGTCAGAAACATTGAATTGAGTTTGATTAAAGTGAAAGCTGTCGTATTAGCAATGCGTCGCTTTAGCGTCAGAAGATGTGCATACGATTTAATTGCACTAGCACCTTCGTGGATATTTTGAGTGAAAGAAGATCGTTTATAAATTTACGATAACATCATGGAAATCTGTCATTTTGCCCCCACCCTAATTGGAAATCTGGCACCCTATTTTGTGCACTTGCGCCAGTAGTCAGTGGACATGATTGAAAGAAACGAAATGATACAAACCTTTAATACCTACACACACCTAAATAATTATAACCTACACACACCTAAATAATTATAAGCTTGCCCCAGAAAATATGTATGCTCATTTTCCTCAATGCTCAGAAAAAATCCTAGTTACATCACAGTTTAGACTACTTCGATTAATTTGCCTGATCACTTCCAATCTGAGTACTAATATAAACATTGGATATCAGGAGATATAGCAATCCAGATGATAGGCATAGGGAAGATTTCGGAGCGATTGACTATCATGTGTTGCCCTTTTACTTGTTGCTTCCTTGCGAGATGGGGGATGGCAATTGTGCTGACTTCAGACACTATTAAATCGTTATTCTGAACAACTACATTGTATCATACACGCACAAGAAATATGGCGAGAAACATTGACCATTATTTTTCCCGCCTTTTTTCTGAGGCAATTTCGCGCACGTTTCACAGATACCTTCCGTCCAGATCAACCAGTGTTCTCGTCTGTCGATGATTATTGATTATCTGCGTCTATCTCTATTGCTCTACTTAAG
The DNA here is from genome assembly GCA_035610835.1 of Ophiura sarsii. Lineage (NCBI taxonomy): Eukaryota > Metazoa > Echinodermata > Ophiuroidea > Amphilepidida > Ophiuridae > Ophiura > Ophiura sarsii. Next base: position 52,533,063 of record CM069458.1, on the reverse strand, counting down.
AGCGATCGAAAGAATTGGAAAACGTGAATGGCTTGGTTCGGATTTGAAAGGTCGTATATTGAGGATAGAGGGACACACAGGAATAAAAGTGTGACGTAATTTTGATCAGCATATCTTAGCGGAATTTCTAATTTTTGAAACAAAAGGGATAACTTGCGTTACTTGTGGTAAAAGTTTCCTAATCTTGGTTTATAGTATAGAGGGAAACATAGACCGTATTACGGTGTTGGAATAATGAAACCACGTACAATATATTTAAATATTGTCTTAACAATAGTATTTAACAGACAGTCGGTAAAGCACTATTGATATCATCCTCCCGCGCAAAAAAGGCCTTACTCGCAATAGCTGTGAGGTAACTTTGCAGTCCAGTTGAACCTTATTTGAATTAAAAAGGCACTGGCTTTAGCAGATATGATTTTCTGCACCTACATCTCATGTTATGTTAAAAGGGCATATCTGGAATAGCTTTTATGTGCTTTACAATATTGGTGCTTTATGATGTGCCTTAGAAAACACACAAGTTAACAATTGGCAGCTATAGCAGATATGTCCTTGTGACAATTAAATCTCGCCACGTACCCTTTTACCTGTCGATGTTCGACCTCGCGCTAAGTGGATTGAATAAGATATAGTCTGCGCGGGCAGACGATGAAATGAAAAGTGTCAGAAGCTAGTGGCGGGATTCTGTCAGAAGCGAGTAGCGGGATTCTCAGTGGTTACTGGTAAACATTGATCTTCATGTTATAAGCCGTATATTGACAGAAACGTAAATTGAGGTTGTTGGATAGCGCAAGCCGATTGAATGTAACATTTTACCGATGTTAAGAGGGTGTACCTATCACCTAACGTATTAAGCCTATTATTGGGAATGATTTTCTTGTAGCTAGGTCAACGACTCTATACACCCACAACCTTTTAAATGAAATCTATAACCAAGCCATATATTTACGTACCGGGTGTATCAAATGGACTCTTTTAAACCCGTATTACATTGTTGGTCATACTGGCCCCATTCAATTTATCGTATTCCTGTAGGCTGTAGATCTTGGTAAACATCATTAATGTTTGAGAAAAATCGATAATACGTACCATTTTCTATAAATATGATTCCTTTATGCAAGGGATTCTAACTGAATGACTCACGAGGCAAACGATCACATATTTGTACTAGAACATAAACATGGACAAAATCTTTTTCATTATTTTGTGTTCAGCTAAGAACGCTATGTTTTGGCAAACTTTCATAATATCTCTAATATAAGATAAAGCGTTAGTTGTATGCAAATTTCCATAGTATTTTAACACCTGAATCGGAAGGTTGGGAGTTCGAGTCCCACTACGGCTAACGTTTTGTGTCCTTGCCTTTCATTTGCCTCTCTCCTCTCAAAAATGGGTAGTTGTTTGGTAAAAATCATAATCAAAGTGTCTGATAAGAATACGCGCAATTATCAGTATTTGTATGATATGCAGTAAAACCTAAGTGAATCGTACTGATTGTGATGTATCCTATAGTGGCAGCGGATTAAAAATGTACGCGCTTTGAGCAAAAAGCGCTATATAAAAACTGACATTTTCGATGCTTTGTAAAGCTCAATATGCCAGTTTTTATAAAGCATCGAATATAAAATATTGATTTACAATTATTATATCATAATAAATTATAACATTTTATGCTCACTTTTACCAAATTGCAAAGCAGATGAGCGCCTGTCTCTACCATTCTGTTCTTTCTTGTGGCACTGGTGTTGAAATACATAGATCGAAAAAATTAGCAAAAAGTCAGTGAATCGACAAACGGGTTCAGTTTCCGATCCAGATTAGAAGCTGTCGCTGCGCCAACCCGTCAGCATTAACACAATTTGTATCCTCTTGGGGATTCCTAACATGCATTCTAAAAAAATATAACTAATAGAAAAGTTAAAAACAGCCAAAGGGCTGCATTGACAATACAAATAAACGGAGAGCAATACTAAACGTACATGCACGAGGGTCGTTCAATAAGTTCTACCTCCTTAAAAAAAATGTCACAAGCAAGCTAGTCATGATAGTGGCGGGATTCTGTCAGAAGCGAGTGGTGGGATTCTGGGTACTAGTAAATATTGATCTTCATGTTTATTTTACGCCGTATATTGATAGAAACGTAAATTGAGGCCGTAAGGTAGCATGAGCTGATTGAATGTAACATTTCGAGAGGGTGTGCCTATCACCTAACGTAATAAGCCTATTACTAGGAATGAACGCTTCTCATACCTTGGTTCAACGACTTTGTATATACGCAAGCTTTTAAATGAAATCTATCAATCAAATCAAGCTTATTTTCATACCGGGTGTATCAAAAGAATTCTCTTAAACCGTTTCACATCGTTAGTCATACTGAACCCCCGTCGTCCTCTCGTATCATTAGAGAAATATTGCAACGTACCATTTGTATATACAATATAATCTTATGTATATGCAAGGTTTTTAACCGATTGACCGCACGAGGCAAACGAACACATATTATTAATAGAACCCCCAAAATTGACAAATCTCTTACATTTATTAAATTGTAGCAAAGAAACGAAGTAAGCACCATCTGGAAGAAACGCCACCAGTTTTATTGTTGCAGCTAATGACCTGAACTTAAACTTTCATAATACACCTAAGAACGCTATGTTTGCTCCGTAAGTATGTCAAAGGAGATACAGTTTTAGCTGTATGCATATTGTCATAGTATTTTAATAACTGGAAGCTTAATGAAACGTCGAATATAAAAGACCTTAAAGGAAGGGTCTCGCAAGCACAACATTGAGCATTATTTGTTAGTAAAATAATTATCGAGCCGAAATTACGTAATTGTATAGAACAAAACATCATACTAGTCACAAAAACGAATAAAAACTGCCATCACTCAACATGCAATTTTTAAAATTCGCGGCGATCGAAAGTCCCGGTGTCGATTACGTCATGGGTATTGGTGCTCAAATTTGCGCATGTGCATTGTATAACTATGACTTCATCGACACCGGGACTTTGAGTCGCCGAGAATTTTAAAAATTGCATGTTGAGAGATGGCGGTTTTTATTTGTTTTGTCATAAGTGTGGTGTTTTGTTCTATATAATCACAAAAGTTGGGCTCGATAGTTATTTGTCTAACATATAATGCACAATTTTTTGCTTGCGGGACACCTCCTTTAAGCGGTATAACACATAAATGACATCATGAAAATATTGATTTACTACAGATGTGTAGCTAATATTCAGCGGTACAATCATGGAAAATGTCACATGACTGCCTGTAGGCCTACTATAGTTAGAAGGAAGGAGGTAGAACTTATTGAATGACCCCCATATATAGAACTGATACGTTGTTATTCTCGTTCACATTCTTTGACGTATTGTTTTAAGATTTACAGGATAACAAAACATCCGATATTGAGCTTTTAAAAGATGACACATTTTTTGTGTGGCAACAATTGTGTTTGTTTAACACAGATTAAAAGTCATGAGTAACAGTGTGTTTTCTGTTAATACACCCACACCTTTTCTGCTTATAAATCATTCAAGTAAAGCCAAAACAGCATTATGACACTTCATCTCTGTCTATAAATACAAGCTAAACATTGAAGATGGAATTAATTACCCATCCATTAAATACAAGGCTTATTTTCTTTGTTCATTTTTAGAACTGTTAATAAGGATGTTGGCCAATGTTTTTCATAAGGCCAAAAACAAAAATAGTTGTGTTGCCCTCAGCGACCGACCCTAAAATCGTAAAAACTAGGGTCGCATTTTTTTTAGATTTAAATTTGATTAAAAGTGTCTAAATGTTACTATTTCTTGCTTGAAATGAATAAATAAGCCTAAATAAATGTTTTTTAGACTATTGTCACACTAGAAACATTAGTTAAATTGACATATGGGCATACCAATTTTGTCTTGACATAAACCATATATTTTTCAGCCAAAAAAAAAATTGAAAAAAAAAATGGGAAAAAAATTGTGAAAAAAAAAGAAGAAAAAAAGAAAAAAGAAAGATTTCCGACCGACCGACCCGAATTTAATTTTTGGCACTTGAGGGCAACACAACATTTTTCTTTTGCCTAACACTGTAATATCGTTGGTTGTTTTAATGTTCCGATGGAAACATACTTGGCTCTTTGCTAGGGCTTGTCAATAAAAGTGTCTCATGTACAACATGATTTTTCGTTGCCATGTCAAATGTATATAATGGATATGAAATAATCATCAGGTTCAACAATCTTTAACCCCCTGGGGTCTACCTGTCTATCTTACAGTGGTTCTGATTGGTTTATTACAAGATGTACTCATATGAATAGCCAATTCAAATGCAGCTTGTAAAATGTTTCACTACCATCTTTATCAGGGATACAATTATTCTAACAATGTCTCTCATTGGTGCAATAAATGATGTATCCATCTTTTTAACCAATCGGCCGATAGTTCTCAGGGGGTTAATGTGTCAATATTAAATGCAGCTTTGGCCACTTTTTATGCGCAGATAATTTTGGTTAAAAAGTGGCCAAGGTTGAATTCCCACTTTGTGAATTAATTGTATTCCGGGAGTTCGGCAGCCAAATTTGATGGCATAATTGTATTTCATAGAGAACTATTGGGGCTAATCATTTAACTCTAAATGTTAAAAACTAAAAACAAATCCTGGCATGAATTACCCTAACCCTAACCCTAACCCTAACCCTAACCCTAACCCTAACCCTAACCCTAACCCTAACCCTAACCCTAACCCTATCTCTAACACTAACCCTAACACTAACCATAACCCTAATTATACCCCTATCCCTACCCAATAACCATAACCCTAGCCTTAATCCTCCTAAACCAAACCTGAACCCTAACCATAACCTGAACCTTTATCCTAATCCGACTAAGGGGTTAAGGTATGTATTATAATTAAAGTATTTGTGGTTCGAATACACAATTGCGGCCGTAAATAGAGACATATTTTCGAAATACATAGTTGGTGTCGGCCCTACTTCAAATCGAGCTTCATTACATTCCACCAGGAGCCAAATGCGTAGAAATTGTTATTTATCATAATCTTCTTTTAATAACAAATAATTCCCAATATAGTCCTTTTTATTAGTTTACTACCAATAATCACTTTTTAAAATCATTAGATCTGAAGAAAAGAGCATTTAAACCTCGTAAAAGTATGTTCATTTTATGTAAATTATTATTGGCATTTTGCCTTGACATAAACTTCCTATGTAACGGAAACATTTGTCAGAGGGCTTTCATCGTAGATTTTTCCGGTCAGGGGATACGATTTTTCCGTCCCGCTAAGAACTGTCAGAAGGTGGCCGTCCAACCTTTGCCATTCCTTTGTTACGCCTCTGCTAGCACAACAAAGAATATAACAACACTTGATACACTATTGATCCATGCGTATAAAATGATATCCTTTTTCAAATGTCATTATCCATTACTTACACTTCTAAAGCGGACAAGTCTCAGCAAATCGTCCCTGTGCACGCCTCTCCAATTCTAGATTGATTTATGCTCTTACTATTGATGAAAGTTATCATATTCGCGGGAAAGATATTCAAGGGACATATTATACTAATGCACTGACGACGCGAGATCATGTAACGATATGTGGCAGGTCCACACGACCAGTCTTTTTCAATTTTAAGAATACTCTTGTTCAAAAAAATCTCCCATTACGTTGAATTGGCCTTTAGTTATTTTTCTTTGAAGGTTTTGTTTTAATCATGTTTAACACTTTTCACGCGTCTATTATACCATTATACAAACAGATTTTTCAGAAATCTTTCTCAACTTTCAAGGTCTATCTCAAGGATTACTGAACCAATATTAGGCATGTTTGTACTTATTTCAATGCATTTCTCATGGTGATTGCAAATATGGTAATAAAATTCAATATTTTTGACATAATTATGTGAAACACTTTGTAAAATATTGGAATGTCGCCTGCAGACGCCTGCCGCGTGGAAAGTGTTAAGGGCAAATTGTACATAGGAGGGCAGGAAAAATCTTCTACTGTATGTTTTATTGGCCCTTGCACGTTTTAAACATAAAACTGCCTTCAAAATAAATAGGAGGTTTTCTTTAAACATGTTCAGGGGGCATTTTGTGTAACACAGGGGCTAATTACCTCCGTATTGTGTATAATTTACCTAATTTACCTCTTATCGCAAACTAATTGGAAGCAGCATAATTTAGCAGACGACATTTTACGGGGAGATAATATCCTCTTGAGATGTGAAGCGATCTATTAGAATATGATTAGCGCGAAAAGATTGTTTGGTTGTCGTCAACGGTACTTCAAGGTTTTCATCTTTTTCTGCAGAACAAATTTACCTATCCTAAAGTTCCACCTTTAAATTTTCTTTCTTTTTATAATATTGATACGCTCAATATAAACGTGTTTTTCTGGATTCTTTCAACTAGCTTTAACATTGCTACAATAATGGTTTCATTATTACAACAATGTTCAATCTTAAAAATGTGAAATGACGTCTTATTTATTAGCAGTTTTGATTGTTTATTACGCAGCATTTAACCATCATAAAAATATTTTTTCTTCTGATCACTACCTCCTTATGGAAGACGTGGAGGACAACCAAACATTATTTTTGTGTGTCCGTAGCGTAATCAACCTGTGGTAATTGTGCTTGTTGCGCGCGCTTTTTCTCTCACTCCCAGTGGTATTTTGGGCGGGAGAACGGTGTAGTCTGCTATCTAAATATTCCTGTCGGCGTATTTTCTCAATAAACGGTGGGCGCTCGTTCTCGTGGATGGCTGCGCCTCTAAGGAGCTCTCTATCTCTACTTCTTTCTATCTCCATGTAACACACAGTGGAATCGCAAATAGCCAAATTCAGTACAGGGTAGTTATTTCAATATTTAACAAACACAAAAATCGTTTCATATAAATAATTACATCAGAATTAAGTGGCATTAATATCGTACCCACGGAAGCAGTTAAATAGTAATGGAGCACTGATTTATAAGCAGTTAACGAAGGTTTTAAAATAAAATCTCTCGTATTTGATTTAATCTGAAGAGTGCCTTCACTACTTATTATTCATACACGATCATGCAACCTATTTTCAACTACAGTGACTGCCTGTTGATTAACTAAGTCTTAATCCTGACCATAAAACACTATTATTTTGGTTTAACATTTTCCACGCAGCAGGCATCTGCAGACGACATTTCAAAATGTCACAAACTGTTTCAAAAATGTCAAAAATATTGAATTTCATTACCATATTTGGAATCATCATGAGAAATGCATTGAAAAGAGTACAAACATGCCCAGTATTGGTTCAGTAATCATTGAGATAGACCTTGAAAGTTGGGAAAGGTTTCTGAAAAATCTGTTTTGTATATGGTCAAACTAATAGCCGCGTGGAAAGTCTTAATCTTTCATTCATGGAGGTGTCAGTGTTTTCTCTCTCGATCATGATCCGTATTAAAGGATGTAATATACAAAATTTAATCGCCGACATTTTAACCCGTAGCCGTTACGCGAAGCAGTGCTTGGTGTACACAACTTGTAATTATACATATATTGTATTGACATTCATGGAACTCAATTTATCCGTATTTATTACCGTTGAGCATGCAGTCCTTAAAATGTTACACTCGGGATGATTATCATTCTTTTTTAGATGTAATTTTATTTGGTCGCTACGATCGTTTATGAAACGCTGCCTAATAAATCCTATTGATGCATGTATGTAAAACATATTCCATTCTTCGAATGGAAATTTACCTTTACTTGTTTGAGGTTATGTGCATTTCATTAGATTTGGCTCTACTTCTATTTCCGCTTAATCAGTGTTTCTGAATTTGGCAACCTTGCAGAATTCCATAACAAGTTGTTGTTCTATTTTGAGAGGTGTAATGGTGGCACCCGTAATGAAACACCGAATTCAGAGTAATACTTCACAACAAGGTAAATATAATACAGGGTGTTTCAAATGCGCAACATTCAGTTAGTAATAAATCAGGTAGAAAACAGTCACCTACATTTGTAGGTTTCACCATGCAATGGTGATTTAAAAATGGTTTGGGGAAAATGTCACTCAGCGCGCACGTGTGGATGATGAAATCAGGCTGCAGTAGATTTAATCTTTCTTTATTGAGGGTAAACAGCTTCAGTGTCAAGCACTGCTTTCCAAGCAGGCCCTCATTTCACAGAGAAAAATACATAATTATTTACAATATATATACATGGAATATAACAACTATTTACATAAATATATACAGAACCATCAGATAAATTCAGCAAGGAAATGCAGAATTGTAATATACTTTAGAACACAAAATTTAAATGAAGATAGGGTATATCCGCCATCATTGTAAAGTATTATTTGTTTAAGTAAATTGTGTTTTCTAGATCAATTATTCGAGTGAAAGAGAGAGATTTTGATTATAAGCTTAAACAATTTCATTCATATAATATACATTTTTAGCATATCATACCCATTACTATTACTTCCCTGTACGTATGCGCCGATTGATTACAATATTTATTGGCCCAATCAAATGCTTTGTTAGACTTATTGTATCCTTGATGAAGATTCGGGTGAAATATTAATTTTCTTATGTTTTGATTGGTCATTGAAACCAGTGTAATCATGTAATTTACCAATCAGTAGTCAGTGCAAAAAGAGACAGGGAATGCTTAAGGGGTGACGATCATTCTGAGACACCCTATATTCCAGCGGTTTTTTTTCTATGCCATTTTGAATGTAATTAATTCAAGAATTAGTTGTCTGTAATACATAAAGTGGTGGCAGTAAGAATATTCAGCCTTCATGGAAGTGACCACAGCAACAGGTGTTATTTCTAACAGTCCATCTCTAGCGCAGTGCTCAATCCAACAGCCATTTCCGTTGTTACATCCACCTTTAACAGATATTCGTTCGGTCATTTTTTCCGATTGGAAAATGATGGATAGGTAATAATATTTTTTAATTTGTAAAGGCGGAATACAACAAGAGATGTTTATGGTTCAGTCTTTGTAATAATGGTTCAAAGGATGAAGCCGCATTGATTCATAGCCGGGGTGATGTACGTACGTCAGCGAAGGCAAGGATGGACCATGATGACATTATATATATATATATATAGAGCATGCGGTATTTATGATAACCTTTGACCTCGAATACTTAATAATATGATTGGACACAAAAGAGAAGAACCCTCTGTAAGTTTCTTTATGTCTTCAGATCACATTTGAGCTCTTACGTTAAAGTTCATCATCAATAGAGAGAACGTCTCCCTAGTTATTTGTGGCTTCAAGATAGTCCCGTAGTATATCTATGACATGGCAAAGCTTCAGAATAACTACGCTGGACTCAGAGTATAACTGACTTGCGCTTAAAGACAAGAGGGCCAGGGAGCTGGAAATGCAGAGAATTAGAAAGTACTTATGAGAAAGACGTGGGAGATGGCTGGGAGATGAAGGACGTTCGTAAATTAAAGTTGCCTTGTATAGTTACAATATGTGGTTTCAAAGTAGGTACAGAAAGTAACAAGTGGAGAAATTTCCATGTTTTTAGGTATCTGTGTTTATGCAAAAGGAAACCGGCGGTACAAAACAAAACAAGACATGGAAGCTATCCTTATGTACCTGTTCGTTGTCTTTTGGTACAAGTAGAAAGACAGAAAGCGGAGGAATTGCCGATTGATCTGTGGTTATATGTTAAGAACCAGAAGGAGAGGAGACAGAAAATGGATGGCATTCATAAATCGCTAGGTATCTATAATAGTTATGATAGTTAGGAGAAGAAAATAGATTTAAAAAGGCGCTAAAGATTTGTGGACACAAGAAGGGGAGCAACTCGCAGCAGGTGCAGGGAATTCATATGTCCCAAGATACCGGTAGTTATATAAAGGAGAAGTTTGAGGAAGTTTGAGAGCTTTACGGTTACTGTGGATACCATGGTTACAATAAGGACATACGGCGAAAAGATAGAGGGCGGTCTTGAGTCCCTAGTTTGTATCTATGGTTACAAGACGACTGATACAAAGTATGACTTAAGGTGTTTGAAGAATCCCTTGTTAGAATTTTAAAATTTAACAAAATTCCTGCATATGAATTACATCGTGATTAAGTAGCATTATTTATTTCGTATCCGCTCGGCAACTAAATAGTAATCGAGCACTGATTTGTAATCAGCCAGGTGGAGACTTCAGTTCTTCACAGTATTCGGTGTCATCTGACGCGTACTTTTACTACTTTATACACATTTTGAGGGTAAATTATGAAATTTCCCCTGATCTTTTAAACCTGTCTAGGACTCTAGTCTCGTGCGAATCATCATATAAATTACATGTACGGGGCGAGTAAAAAAACCCTGCAACAGTGGAAAGAAGCCATCTTGTTTTCAAACAAAGTTGCAGGTCGTTTTACTCACCCTGTATTTCGCAATAGTGCAACCCCGCTCACTCCAATTGCAAACTCGCACTGGATTGTGACTAGGTGTTCATTTAGGATGCATTTTATATCAAATATATTGTAATTTTACATTACGTGATTATACCATATTTCTTCAACCAACGGTCAGTCGGTCAGTCACTTCGTTGTTGATGATGGGTGTTCACGCCGCTCAGATTAATATCTATTTTTCGTTTGGCAAACACACATTGAAATTTTAATCAGCTTAGCATATCGTGAGATCATTCGTCTGTTTCCTAAAAATGTCCAGAACATTAATATGTTTCCCAATATTGTTCAGAGCATTTATCTGTTTCCCCAAAAAAATGTCAGAACCTTCATTATGTTTTCCCATTTTTCTGTTTTGTAATATTACCCTGAATCGGTTACCATTAATCGGTTTCCTAAGTCTGTTCAGAGTATTTATCTATTTTTGCTAACATTGTTCATATGTTTCCCACATATTTTTTACAACATTCCATTCAATTGTTCAGAACATTGTCTATCTCCCAAAATTGTTATGAACATTCATCCGTTTTCCAGGATTTTGCAGAGCATTTATCTTTTTTTCGGCATTGCTCACACCATTTATCTGTTTTCCAGCATTGCTCAGAGCATTTATCTGTTTTTTCTAACATTGTTCATATGTTTTCCACATGTTGTTCACAACATTCCATTCATTTGTTCAGAAAATTGTCTATCTCCCAAAATTGTTATGAACATGCATCTGTTTTCCAGGATTTTGCAGAGCAGTTATCTGTTTTCCAGCATTGCTCACAGCATTTATCTGTTTTCCAGTATTGCTCAGAGCATTTATCTGTTTTCCAGCATTGCTCAGAGCATTTATCTGTTTTCCAGCATTGCTCAGAGCATTTATCTGTTTTCGAACATTGCTCACAGCATTTATCAGTTTTCCAGTATTGCTCAGAGCATTTATCTGTTTTCCAGTATTGCTCAGAGCATTTATCTGTTTTCCAGTATTGCTCAGAGCATTTATCTGTTTTCCAGTATTGCTCACAGCATTTATCTGTTTTCCAGTATTGCTCACAGCATTTATCAGTTTTCCAGTATTGCTCACAGCATTTATCTGTTTTCCAGTATTGCTCACAGCATTTATCTGTTTTCCAGTATTGCTAAGAGCATTTATCAGTTTTCCAGTATTGCTCAGAGCATTTATCTGTTTTCCAGCATTGCTCAGAGCATTTATCTGTTTTCCAACATTGCTCAGAGCATTTATCTGTTTTCCAGTATTGCTCAGAGCATTTATCTGTTTTCCAGTACTGCTCACAACATTTATCTGTTTTCCAGTATTGCTCACAGCATTTATCTGTTTTCCAGTATTGCTCACAGCATTTATCTGTTTTCCAGTATTGCTCAGAGCATTTATCTGTTTTCCAGTATTGCTAAGAGCATTTATCTGTTTTCCAATATTGCTCACAGCATTTATCTGTTTTCCAGTATTGCTCAGAGCATTTATCTGTTTTCCAGTATTGCTCAGAGCATTTATCTGTTTTCCAGTATTGCTCAGAGCATTTATCTGTTTTCCAGTATTGCTCAGAGCATTTATCTGTTTTCCAGCATTGCTAAGAGCATTTATCTGTTTCCAGTATTGCTCAGAGCATTTATCAGTTTTCCAGTATTGCTCAGAGCATTTATCTGTTTTCCAGCATTGCTCAGAGCATTTATCTGTTTTCCAACATTGCTCAGAGCATTTATCTGTTTTCCAGTATTGCTCAGAGCATTTATCTGTTTTCCAGTACTGCTCACAACATTTATCTGTTTTCCAGTATTGCTCACAGCATTTATCTGTTTTCCAGTATTGCTCAGAGCATTTATCTGTTTTCCAGTATTGCTCAGAGCATTTATCTGTTTTCCAGTATTGCTAAGAGCATTTATCTGTTTTCCAATATTGTTCACAGCATTTATCTGTTTTCCAGTATTGCTCAGAGCATTTATCTGTTTTCCAGTATTGCTCAGAGCAATTATCTGTTTTCCAGTATTGCTCACAGCATTTATCTGTTTTCCAGTATTGCTCAGAGCATTTATCTGTTTTCCAGTATTGCTAAGAGCATTTATCTGTTTTCCAGTACTGCTCACAACATTTATCTGTTTTCCAGTATTTGCTCACAACATTTATCTGTTTTCCAGTATCGTTTAAGGCCTTTATATGTTGTCCAGTATTGATCATAGCATTTATCTGTTTTCCAGTATACAGGGTGAGTCAAAAAAAAGTGTACCCTAATTGAAAAAATCAAAACAAATATTTGTGACCACAAAATCAAGGCAAACAAAACTTTAAATGATTGCGCCATTTCTTTGCTACCATCTGGAAAAAAAATCACGCTATTTGATGATACCGTTAAGTAAATATGACTATTTCTGTACAGGAGCTGTTTTTTCACCTAAAACACGGTTTTTAATTTCAAGCTTAACACTGTTTACTAGGATTATGATGTAAAGCGTTACACATTTTGTTTATTAAAAGAATTAAGTAGACAATACACTTGTTCAAAATTGTCTCCTAATAGATTAAAACAATAGACAGCTTTAAGGCCTATTTATGACACAATTACCACACTTTAATCATTTCATAACAAAGGAATTGATCCTTTCGCTGTCGGTATTGTAATTTTTTATTGGTCGTATCTTATGAAATATAATGGTCAAGATCTGGAAAGCGTGTTCGGACGTTAAATAAAATAAGTTTCCCTTAACCAATCTAAACCAGATAAAATTCATATTAAAGCTAATTGATTTGTCTTTATACCGTAGTATATTGTTTCGAAAACAAACGAATATTTTTTCTAAAAAAAAATCGATGAAGTTGAGTACACTTTTTTTTGACTCACCCTGTATATAGTTATATATATATATATAGTTGCTCAGAGCATTTATCTGTTTTACAGTATTGTTCAGGGCATTTTTCTGTTGACCAATATTGTTCGCAACATCCATCTGTTTCCCAATAATAAACAATATAACAAAATTTCATATCAAGCATTTTTTTTTTTGTAAACAATAATTGACATTCTTCTTTGTCATCCCTCTATTCTGTAACCTACTGAAAACGTATTCTTATCGATGTAAAATAACATAATTTGTATCATGAATAAGACGTTTTTCCGGGCGACATTTCAGCGAGAATAATATTTTAGCAAATTTGTCACGAAACGATTTTGTGCATTTCAGTTGACAGCTGTCTGATAATAACTATTTCTTATATTTAAAAAGTAGATAACGATTTTATGGTATTTGTCAGTATGTCATTGCCAATACTTGTCAACATAATACTGATCTGTATTTACTAAAGATAACATATTGAGAGATGAAACACGTTTTGAGCATACTAAGAACTTGAAAATGAAATGAAAGTAACTATACACTCTAAGAAAAAAAATCCCATCTGTATCCGTTCTGTATTGAAAATCGGCAATGGATTATAGCAGAATGGGTTCATGAGATCCTTCGTAGAACCTTTTAAAAAGGACTCTTGAATTGCGAAGAACCTGTTTAAACATACCTCTTTCTTGAAACCTCGAAATAAAGGTTTAAACAACTCGAAAAAAATATGTAAAATCCTCTTTAAGATTCTAAAACTGATGATTTAACTCAATTTTTGCTCTACTCAAGGACAATCAAGGGTTCTAAATAGAGGACGATACAGTACTAGTATTTCATTTCTGAGAGTATAAGGTATCAGACACATTCATTGAATTGCTATATCATAATCAGATTTACCGTAGCCCTTTGTTGTGGCGTTGGGGGGGGGGGGGGGGGGGGGGGGGGGGGGTGGGAGAAGAAATAATTATATCAGTTTAGAGCTTTTGTTGTTTGTTATAACATTTTCGCGCATAGATTTAATGCAAGAAGTTGTTCATTGTTATTGTCGTTCGCATTACATGTACATGTATATATCCGTGTGATGTTGGATGGTTAAATTAATGAAATGTGCCTGACGCAAGGTTTTCTTTAATGATCGACCCTGTCTTGTTTGAAACATGAACGTATTTCAACAATAAATCTAAATTGTGGTATTTATTGCTGACACAAGATGTGAAGATAGAGGAAGGGAATCTAACCATTAAGACTTAAGGAGATACAGTTTTTATACAGATATTCAATATAGCCATTCAAGACATTGTCAAGAAATTGTTTATAATTTATCAACAATAAATGAGGATTAAGTTTCTTTTTCATAATTGATTTGTATTGAAGTTGGGGGAGAAACTAGAAGATTTTTTAACTACAACGACAATAAGAGGATTTTTTATTAGCGAGTCGTGTACAGCTTTTTATTCAAAAAAGGGGTCGAAAATTGGCGTGATTTTAGCCAATATCAATATAATTCAGTGAACCTGCTACAACCTGCTACAATCCATAAACGTAAAGAACCTCACTATTTTAACATTGCACCAGGCAAGTTCTTTAAGAATGCAACGCGTTAATTCCTCATTAAGTGAATAAATAAATACCGTAAGTTTGATATCATTTATTCAGTTCAGTAGCTCATATATATAAGATATCCAACGCAATCGCTGTATATATATAGTAAGTTCCAGGTACCTAGCGATGCCGGCCGCGTTGCGCATGTGCACGACAGAGTTAGAATTACCCAATGTTAACCGTATACACCACACACATATACGTATCTATTAGTTCACCACTACTGACGTGGAATTATTTTTTTTGTAAGTTCGTCCAGTCAGAGTGCACCGCTTTGATTTATCTTATTCCTTCTTCCAGCCAGGAAGGATATACACGATTTTCTGGATGTGTGCCTGGAATTCACGTTGTCAAAACCGTATGTTCATCCTTCACCATCAATATGAGCCTCATCTATCGTTGATTTTCCGCTCCCTGCAACCACTTGTAATACCAGGGAGTGGCGCGCGTGTAATACACTACAAGCAAGCAGACTATACGACAACTATTTCAAGGTGTGTTTCCTGGAGCATGAGATGTTTTAACAATGAGCAGGAAACTTAACTTACGATGAAATTTTACTTGATGAATGGCACATTTGATAACATCCAGACTGTGTAATCACCATCGTTGGGATCGGTTCGTGAGGATTCTATGTATATTACATTTGATACAGAAAAAAACAAGTGTATCTATCAACCATCTGATTTCCGTTAAGCTGGTATAAAAAAAGTCATATTGCACATCATTTTGGCGCGTATTTTGTTGATACTTTCCAGTGGTATACTCAAGGTATTAAGGTGGAAACGGTTTCAGACAGCACTATTGGATAAATGTGACATAAAAGCTGACAACGGGGACTGTAAGCGGTAAGTGTGACACTGTTATCTTAACGTACATTATTAACTCTACTAATGCTAACACGGCCGGCTTCTGTCAAACCTCAATCCAACATATGTCATGTAGACGAATCTTTACTTTACTTTAAGATTCCGTCTGTTGCACGTTACATTTGTCATTTGATGAAGAACAAATTACTGTTAAACAAATTGTCCAATTTTTGTAGATTTGGAAAGTTATCCAATCATTTGGTGACATATTTTTGGCGCTGGATTTTGAACCTTTAAAACCGCGGGTGATTTACTTGGTTCTAGTAATGTTCATGCTATCGAATGGTTCGAACATATTATTATTCGGGCCTACTTTTTCGCGCCAAAATGTTAACACAATTGTCGGGATAGTCTATTTCTGCAGATTCTGCAGACTATGATGTAATACAATAATACGATCAAGGGTCGTGGTTAAATCACGTCTTGTCAAACACTGACCACTACGTGTGTTAGTGCAGGTGTGAACATGCAGGTCATCTCAGGAAACGAAAGGACAAATAGTTTTCGACTGCTTTTTCTGCGCTTATTTATAAAATGGATTATCTATATTTGGCATCTTTTTTAGCTTTTACACACAGAAAACACTATGTAAAAAAATTACACAAATTATGTAAAAAATATATACATAATCTGTGTAAAAATAGAACTCCATAATACTATGTAAACAGTTGTGTTAAGCTTTTGCATAGGAATTTACACAAGCTTGGGTATATATTGCATGTTTTATGTAAACTCTTACATAATAATTATGGAGTTCTATATTTACATAATGTTTTACATAGTGTTTTCTGTGTGTAGCTTTCGAACACAGTTTTGAAATATTAACAAATGGTATCATAATAGAAACAAAGAGTAAAACGCATTCGCATAATGAAAACGGACGAAACTAAATAAGAACAAACACTAGTAGCATTTGCTTGCCTTATTCCATAATATTGGGGCCAACATATCGTTGATCTCACTATGCCGGATAAACCCCACGCTATTAGGATTAACTAGGACTCACGGACTTATTGCGAAGCCATAGGGATAAACGAAATACCAACATAAAGTAGGCCGAGGGACTAAAGTGGATTAAGGTTAATCTTATTCTTTCAGACACGGTATAAATGTTTAAAATGAAAAAAAAAAATTAATGAACGTAGTAACATCTTCAAACACTTAGTTAGGAGAGAAGAGAGAACTAGAATAGGGGTATCGGTAAATATCAGAAAAAAACCACCCAATTTTGCGTGCATTAATCGTAAGATCCTGTCACGCTACTCCCATGCCAATTTATGAATAAACATAACTGTATGGCAAATAAAACAGTGCCTCTCATGAGAATAATGCCAATTTCGTAATGTCAATTTGTGGATGCAATTTTAAAACTTTCCACGCGGCCATTGGTTTTACCATATGCAAAAACATTTTCCAGAAACCTTTCAAGGTCTATTTTAAGGATTACTGAACAAATACTAGGCATGTTTGTACTTATTTTAATGTAATCCTCATGGTGACTCCAAATATGGTAATGAAATACAATAATTTTGACATTTTTGAAACATTTTGTGAAATTTTGGAATGTCGTCTGCAGCTGCCTGCCGCGTGGAAAGTGTTAAAAACCCTCATCAATGCATTTGGACAACTCACTGACACTGCGCGCGTTGTAATCGCTAAAGAACACCTTCATATACACATGTGCATTCTATTTATTTATTGATACACATTCTACAACTATGCCTCACGTTTTGCCTGCACCAGTTAACCCTTCAGAGTACTTTTTTTGTCCATTGAAAGCAAGCTTTGTTTTTATGTCTGCTCAACAAAAATGGAAATAGATTAAAAATAAACTATTGACAGATGATTAACTGGTGATTTGGTATTGGCGGTTTTTTTTTAAAGATTGATATGGAGCGGTTGAATTGATAATGGACACGCGTTTGACTATGACAGATCCGTACATCCGTATCATTTCCTCATACAGGGTGTCTTAAAACGCTTTCTATGCGGCAGGCGGCTGCATACGACATTCCAAATGTTGACAACAATTTTCAAAAAATTCAAAATCATTGAATTGCATCACCATATTTGGAACCACCTTGAGAAATGCATTAGAAGTACAAACATGCCTAGTATTGGTTCAGTAATTTTTGAGGTGGACCTTGAAAAATTGGGAAAGGTTTCTGAAAACTCTGTTTTGTATGGTAAAGTTAACACACGGTGTGGTAAATTATACACTAGCAGGATTGCCTACTATTTTCATACTGGCAAGCAGAGACGATGAACTTGTAAAGTTTTATACTCCATTTGAGTTGGTAATCTAGAATATAAATTAAGGCTTTGTGTAGACAAATGATGGATTCCAATATAGAACCAAGCGAATCAATCGTACCAGTATCGTATTTTATTTATAACACGAAACACGTCGTCGCTATGAAAGCAAATTATATAAAACAAAACATTGTTGCTCTCAAATGCTATGTGGACATTACGTATTTGGTGAACAAATACGATTATTTTTTTAGGACACCCTGTATTACTTTCATTAAGAATATAATGTATTGTTGCTAGGTCACACATCATACACATCCATAAAGTGTTAAAATATGGTATTAACAGAACGTACTTGTCAGAAATATTCTACAAGAACTTCGGTTGATTAATGCGTTCCACGAGGTATGTATGTATTTACGTCCGTATAATAAATATCTGACGATGATCGTCACATCGAATATAACGTCCAGTTCATTTTCCTCTGACGGAAATACACGGTTGTCATTGAGCGTTACTAATATTGATCAATGGTCGGCTTGGGTGCTGTGACGCGTCGATAAATTCCACTTCTTGGTTGGTAATTTGAATCACGCAGGTTCAATTTCTTGTCATCATTTTCTGTTCTGTTTGCGAAGCTGGACGAATGGATCCTAAAAATATCATTTTGTATAGAGATGTTTTTTTGTTGATGCGTATAAGGAAGAATTCTTTATAAAAGATTATAACAGGAATATAATTACAGTGCTGATGGTAATCTTAACACTTTCCACGCGGCTATTAGTTTTACCATATATAAATTAGAATTTTCAGAAATCTTTCCTAATTTTCAAGGTCTATTTCAAGGATTACTGAACGAATACTAGGCATGTTTGTACTTAATTTAATCCATTTCTCATGGTGATTCCAAATATGGCAATGGAATTCAATAATTTTGACATTTTTGAAACATTTTGTGACATTTTGGAATGTCGTCTGCAGACGCCTGCCGCGTGGAAAGCGTTAAGACAAGTGTAATAACACTTTCCACGCGGCCATTGGTTTTACCATATGAAAAAAACATTTTCCAGAAACCTTTCAAGGTCTATTTTAAGGATTACTGAACGAATACTAGGAATGTTTGTACTTATTTTAATGCAATCCTCATGGTGACTCCAAATATGGTAATGAAGTACAATAATGTTGACATTTTTGAAACATTTTGTGAAATTTTGGAATGTCGTCTGCAGACGCCTGCCGCGTGGAAAGCGTTAAGACAAGTGTAATAACACTTTCCACGCGGCCATTGGTTTTACCATATGAAAAAAACATTTTCCAGAAACCTTTCAAGGTCTATTTTAAGGATTACTGAACGAATACTAGGAATGTTTGTACTTATTTTAATGCAATCCTCATGGTGACTCCAAATATGGTAATGAAGTACAATAATGTTGACATTTTTGAAACATTTTGTGACATTTTGGAATGTCGTCTGCAGACGCCTGCCGCGTGGAAAGTGTTAAGACAATTGTAAAATCTAATTTAATCAGGAACAACAGTGTTAAATAAAACAAAAGCATGTGACCCGATTTTAAAAATAATAGTGTAAATAATTCAAATATGTGTGACCCCATTGTCATGGTTTCTTTTATTCTTTATGAAGATGTATGATAAAAAGGTCTGGCTGCCATCCCAGAGTTTGAGTTGAATCACTTCAGTCATTATTATAGCAGAAGTAAAATAAATCCCGCAATAAAATTTGCTCGTATACAGTACATCACATTACATGACATTCCGGTGTGGTATACTACATTATACTTCATCCTTCACCCTCAATATGAGCCTCTATCGTTGATTTCCCGCTCCCTGCAATCACTTGTAATACATAATTTACTATATGTATTCGCTAATAGCAACAACGGGTACATCTATGATGACTAGAATTTTGCAAGAATAGTGCGAAAATCCATGCAAAATCATGTTGATGAGAAAAGTATGGAAAAATGTACACACATAATAATAGAAACAACTTTAAAATCCGAAACTTAAGGTTACAACACACTATGACGTCATAGTGGACTGGCTTCACAATTTTGTTTGTGATAAACTAAAATATTATACAAAAGTCAAATAATTGATGAAGCTTACTGTTACTATACGCTGGCAGATGGCGCGTTCGATTCCAGGCACTACTTAAAGTGTATGCATCGTGCCCACAGAAGATGATGTAAGTGGTTATAATGTGATGCCATTTTGTCCATTGGACATTTGATTGCATGACAAGCGTTGGTGAACGTAATTGTTCGGGGAAGAAACTAATATTGACAAACGAAACAGCATTTACAGTCTTATTTAGTGTGTAAATGTTTTGAGTCTACCCTAAACGCGGTACAGATCGGTTCTCAACTTAAGACTTTCAGTTTTGACATTGTCCATTTAAAAATGTATTAACTTTAACTAAAAATAGAGTCTAAGGTAAATTACTATTCTATAAGGATAAGAGAAAATACACAGCTCCAACACACGTTCAATTACACCTCCCCCAAATGGATAAATAAAAAAGAAATAAAAATACGAGAAATAATACATAGACAACTTAAACCAGATATTGAAAGGCATAACCTAAACTTAAAAATCAAAATATTGTTTATACAGGATGTATTAAATAGTCAAACCAATAAATTTAACCATGGACCTGTTGAGCCACAGACATCAACAGGTGAATGAGTTGCGTATTTTTACACGATACGATCCATCGAAGATTACCATTGTACGATAGGTAGTAAATACATTACACTGTGTGTTGCACTGTAGCGTACGTCTTTGGCAGTGATGCCTCGATCAAATGTCAAACAACATGACACGAACACTCATATGGCATTCAAATACCTCAGGATGGAATGAACGACTCTAGATAAAACAACGCATTCAGTCTTATCCTACACATGTATGAATACATCTTCATTATCCTAATAGCTAGTCGACTGTTGTTCACGCTCGCTGTAGCTTAATTGACATGAATAAGTTACCCGGAGATGAATACTGGCAAATGCAAGTTATCAGCCATATTGTTCTTATGACGCGTTACATACATGTCGAGGCACACCGGGTGAATTAGAGCTTAATCAGAATGCATTATCCGCGTACAAGAAGCTTACAGTATAGTCAACGGAGTTTACCCAAATTGAAATCTCATCAATTTCCCGTTACCGCGCAACACTGCAGCTACCGCCTTACGGGCACGATACTATACCTGCCCGATGCCTAGCGGGTAACCACATCGTCCCGGTAACCTTTTTCTTCTTCTTAGATATCGTGGTTAAGTGTTTGCCCAAAAAAAAATGTCCGATAAATTCAGCCGCAGGCTAATGCCCCAAATACCTGAATCCTTCACCGGTTTAGTTTTACAAGTTACAGCTGTCCAGGTACCATATATGTGATACTGCACAATATTTTGTTGAAACAAGCTACAAAATAAGCTCCAAAGACTAAAGCAAAATGTCTCGCGCTAATTTCCCGCGCGAATTTACACAAGTTAGTTTTTTAATTGAATCAGGTTTTTTACAACGGAACTGGAAGACGATCCTCGTTTGGGGAATAACAGAAAAAACGTAACTGTAGCTAAATTTACAACGCGTTGACCTTTTTCCATATTATCACGAAACTTTGATCAACACTAAGAAACAAGGGCGACAGACCTGCTCGTAAATAATTAAAACGCTGTTTGCACAGGTAAAGCGTAGTTCACGCTGAGATGATTTATTTATCAGTGGCTTAAGTTTGTCTTCATCTATCTCCGAGGTTTTTTTGATTAAAGGTTTACTGTCGTGATAATTAAAACGTCAACGGCCTACCAGTGCACTGCACTAGTGCAAGTACACTAATGTGCCAGCGAAATACGAGAGCTAACTGTGGACAAATGAATGATGTATCCAGGACACCATCTCATGAAAATAATACTTTTCGGTTTTTTTTTATTTTCAAAGAATTATTCAAATTTACTTGTATCAACGCTGTGGGCTAGAAGTAGACGCAGTGCGAAATGTATAACATGTACCTGTCACTTTATTCTAAATGAATAATTCATTTTTTTGTTGAAAGAGCTTAAACCTCTTAAAAGGTTCTAATTTTGTAGATAAACATTTCCAATAAATGATGTTTTATTCTGTTTTATGTTTCATCTATCAATATCCATTTTGGCTGAAAACCAAAACATCTCGGTTAGTATATTTGTCGCCTACTTAACACGGGATGGATTATGTATTAATCGATCAAAACTTGAAGCATCGTACGTTAGTTACTAAACAACGCATGCGCACCGCTGGGGGCGTGGTTAGTCGACGATATCTGAAATTAACATGGACGATGAATTATAGAGCAGAAATGCTAGCAAAATATTCGTGATTTCGTAACACCTTCTTGTTTGGGGAATATTTACTAAAATAGAATATGCCAGGATGTTTTGACAAGAACGCTCCTCTGGTGTAAAAATTCGATAAATAAATAATGTAAATGACGGGTTAGAGTGAGAACGACTCACCACGAGTCTGGAAAAAGGACAAGGACTATTATATTTTCACCTTTCAGGTAGGATCGGTCGGTCGGTCGGTTTTGTTTTGTCTTTTGTTGTTGTTTTTTCCTCAAAATGTTGGTGAATTTTCGGAATGTTTCAAACGAAATATTAACTAGTTTTCAGATAAAGTTAAACCATTAAAAAATGCGTACAAATAAACAAGCAAAAGAACAAAAATCCGAGTAAAAATGGGTCGGTCGGGACCGTAGAACAGGGTTTTTATTGGTCACCTTACTGCAAAAATAGAACGTAATTAAGATACACCAATTTGGCGGGTTCCCACCAGAGATGGACAAAATATGGATATAATATCGTGGTGGGAATAAAAGAGCGTTGTAAGTTACTATTTGGTAATTTTGCTGGAAAATCATATTTGAGTTCAATTTTGTTAACTAACACTTTCCACGTGGCTATTACATTGTAGTTTTACCATTTTGAAATAGATTTTTGAGAAACCTTTCAAAGCCTACCAATACTAGACATGTTTGTACTTATTTCAATGCATTTCTCATGGTGATTCCAAATATGGTAATGAAATCCAACAATGCAGACATTTTTGAAACATTTTGTGAAATTTTGGAATGTCGTCTGCAGACGCCTGCCGCGTGGAATGTGTTAAGACAATTGTACATTATAATTTAATCAGGAACAACAGTGTTAAATAAAACAAAAGCATGTGACCCGATTTAACATATAATAATTTATATTAATTCAAAAGTGTGTGACCTCATTGTCATGGTTTGGTATTGTTTTATCAAGCTTAATTATTTGATTAATTCCAATTTTAAAACTAGTAAGGGGCCATATCCAAACTCTCAAGTGATTTTATAGCGTTTTTATACCGATTTTACCCCGGTATTAGAACGGTATTTTTTTCTATTGTTAAAAGCATCGGAATAAGATCGGTGATTAACTAGAGACGCCTCTCTCCCCCTCTCTACTTATCTGGCGTTAACAATAGAACTATTGTAGTACTCTCGATGGCTCAATTAGTGAAGCAGACAGATGAAAGCGCGAGGAAGGTTGTGCTATTAAGCTGACCAGTGCTCTAGTTAATCACCGATCTTTTTCCGATGCTTTTAACAATAGAAAAAATACCGTTTTAATACCGGGGTAAAATCGGTATAAAAACGCTATAAAATCAGTTGAGAGTTTGGATATGGCCCCTAAAAGGCTTAACATGTGAGGATCTGCCTATTTTTCATAAATAACTAATAACTCAATTCGCCCAAAATGTCACATACGACGTTCTTCCTTTCGCACGACGATTAATTTACACCAAAAAAACCCCCCAGAGTTCATTACACTTTCTCGAGAAAGTAACGTCACCTTTAAGGCGTATCACAAACGTGTAGTATACACCTTGCATACATACCTTTGCGTGGGTGCATTCTAGCCTAGTGCTTCGGGTAGACGTGTACGCAATTTAGCACTGTGGTCAATTATGGAAAATGATTACGTTTTAGTAGAAAACAGTCTAGATAGGAAAACAGTAGCACATTTGAAGGGATTTGTCTTACATAAAAGACACCGTGATCCGCCCCCTGATTTTTTGTTCTGATCTCAGATGCTCTATAATCTGATTTGGGAGCCATGTCAAGCAATTCTAAAAAAAAACACCCATCACTTTACATCATGTACAATAAAGGAGTCATGGAAATAACGGACTGTATTAGGGAACATTAATCAATATAATTATAATTTTCTTTTTTTCACTTAATGTCACTATCAATCATATATTATAAATTCACCTGTAGTCATCCACTGCACAGCAGTTATAGCTGTATGCTGCCTCTATAAAGGCTTGCAATAGTTTTGTATATCTAACTAGGGGACACTTATGGGTGTCGCGTGATAAAGGGTTCGTCTGCGCTATTAGTATGACTTATAGCACGAGGCAGCGTAGCTGCCGAGTGCTATAAGGAATTAATAGCACTCATCGACAGTGACCATTTTAGTGATGATTTATATGGCAGAGCTCTACCCTACACACCAGATACACACCGCTTTCACAGTAGGACACCTCTCACTCACCCAGACTTAGACAATCATCTACTATTAAACACACACACACCAAGTTGGGTAATAATTACAGTGCTGTAATTAATCAGGTTATTTACGATGTCAAATTTACAGCATTCTGAAGCTGTACAATAAGTGAAATTTGTGGAATTCTGGATTGGCTGTGTATGTGCTATTATTCCAGCTATAGTTAGGTACATTTCACCAAGCTGCCCGGAGAGAGTTGCGTACAACACACACTCATCGAATCATGTTCCTGGCTTGCTGGCAGCAAGGCGCAGCGTAAGACCCTCTAGATGTGGGCGAAGTGCCACTGATGCGTCTCCCTACTCGATACCTACTTGTTTTTTAATGTTGCCGTAAATTGGGTCAATTAGAAGACATACAAGAAAGGGAAGAAGAAGAAGAAGAGAAAAAAAAAGAGTACGGTACTGATGATACTAAAAATGTTTTAGGCCGCCGGTGAAGTTGGTCAAACGCGAAAGCATGTCTTCGACTCTATAAATACCCGGAAGTGACATGTGAGGAATACCTAATGCACAATGTCTGGTTACGGTGTGGAGAATTGTAGATGACTGCCAAGATTTGAGATGCTGGGTGTTTTTAAGAAAATAGGGATCTTTCTCGTATAACATTGGATCAGGGGGACATTTCTTTGCTCTACAAAATTCAAAATTGGTGTTTATTAAGAGCTAAAAGTGTTCTTCTTGTTAGCCCGAAAACAATAACAATGCAGGCTGAATGCAAGAGGGTCGAGTGACATTATGGGTAACATTGAGTTTTCTATTAATATTAAAATACATGTAAATACACACATTTTAAGCTATGGTATAGGTCTAAAATCGGAGTAGTTACATTTAAAGAAATAAATACGACGTCAAAAAACAACAAAATACAAAAGAAAATTCAGCACAAAATTGCTTTACCTGAAAAATGGTCAAAATGCACTCACGACCCTCTTGTATTCAGCCGACGATTTGGTCGGCAGTTGCCATTGTTCTTTGCCCGGCAGGTCTGTTAAGGACCCGTGTTTTTTAAAACTCGCGCCAAAGCATATATATAAAGGGCAATAAGGAATAGCGGACAGTGTGTTGTGGTCATATGCTGTTCCCTCAAGTATGTATCGACAGTCCAGTCCCTTTGCTTTTGTTGATAAGCATTGCTGTCACCCCCATCTATAAACCACAAACCGGTAAAAGGCCGGCGAGATAAATAAGGCTGACCTCATGATTTGCAAATTTTATTTTTTCTTGAAAAACTTTCCCAAAAAAGTTTGAAAATTTTATTTTATTTAATCTGTGGAAAATCGGTGTAATAATGTACATTATGATGATAATAATGAAACATGTACATTATTCTGAAACTCCATGTTGCATGCATTTTAGGTCAGTAATAATATTATGGACTGGAAAGTAATTGTAAATGATAAGGCTTAAATTCTTCCAATATCATACCGGCTGAATACAGATAAGCATTCAATAATGTTTAGAAATTCAGGCATGTAGCCAGGCATGTAGCCAGACTCCTCGATAAATCACCCTTTAAACCTTTAAACAATACATGAATTCTTGTTCTGTTGATTCACCCTGTATTGTTTAAAGGTTTAAAGGTTGACTTATCGAGGAGTTTGGCTGAATGCCAAGTTTGCATGACTTTCTAACATTATTATATTGATGTTAGAGTTTATCGCAAGTGATTTTGATGACGGTCATTGAATCGGAAAACTTGTTAGAGAGGGACAACAAAAAAGCGTTCGGATATTTTACGTATGGATGATAAATACACCTAGCACATAAAGTCCCTGACCAGGTGCTTTGAGGTTGGCTTATTCAAAATATATAATCGGTACCACAAATCGATATACATTAAATGAGCAAATTTCTTCTCCGCATCACTCATTCAACCAAAATCGAATGGATACTTATAAAGTTATGGCGATTTCAACGACCGCGCATAACAACAGCAAAGTTGCACTAGGTATAGGAAATCATTGATTTGTGTGAGATTACTGTCATAACTGTGTACTATCTGAACGAGCCAGATGAATGGATCTGGAGTGATAACCGCAATTTGCGGGACAAAGGGTGTGACTACATGTAGCTGTGAAGAATAAAAGTCTTAGCTGATTAGCTGTGAGTTTTTTCAGTGCGTAATCACACACAAATCAATGATTTACTATACCTAGTGCAACTTTGCTGTTGTTTTGCGCGGTCATTGAAATCGCCATAACTTTAAAAGTATCCATTCCATTTTGTTGAAGGTATTTTGTTGAGGTATCAAACTGTGGAGAAGAAATTTGCTCATTTAATGTATATCTCAGATTTTTGGTACCGATTACATATTTTGAATTAGCCAACCTCAAAGCACCTGGTCAGTGACTTTATGTGCTAGGTGTATATATATACGGTTTCTCTTTAGAATCATTCGCATGGCTATATGATGGCTAAACAATGCACAGTCATATACTTTGTCTCCTTCTCAAAGATGTACCTTTGTTATTTGTATATCAAATTTCATAACACTTTCAACGCGGCTATTCGTTTTACCATAACAAAACAGATTTTCAGAAACCTTTCCAAACGGTCAAGTCTATCTCAAGGATGACTAAATCTATACTAGGCATATTGGTACTAATTTCAATGTATTTCACATGGTGATTCCAAATTTGGTGATGAAATTCGAAAATGTTGAAATTTTTAAAACATTTTGGAATGTCGTCTGCAGACGATTGCCGTGTGGCTAGAGTTAAAGAGGATCAATTACTTCACAATTTTATAACATGCTATTTTGCGTTGGGTATATAGAATAATGAGCGTACATGCACGTATCACCTACATGTAGTAAGTTACTTTTCCGCGCACTGTATATGGCCGCTACTTGTCAAGACTGCTTTAAATGCGATGATATTTGACTGTATAATGTCCTTGTTCTTGAAGGGTCTCCCACTCCTCGGTCAATATGTCAGAACATTCCGTCTTGTAATAGCTTTAATATAATACGAAATGAGAGAACAGGATACACAATACCTCGTGACACGTAAAACGTTTCCTTATTCTCCATGTCTGTTATTCACGATATGTAGTCAGGACGCTCGTGCAATAATAATGAAATCTACTCAAAAAGGAGGTTTTCTTACGCTCTGTGTTTGTCACGATAAGTGGTCAGAACGCTTAAACAATAATGATCATACCCACTCCCGACTCATGTTAAGTAGTCAGGACGTCAAAGGGTTCTCTTACACAGTCTGTTATTCAAACGAAAAAGTCGGTGGGTTTCTCCTTCAAATATCTTTTTTTCCTGACCATAATGATAAGTTCCACTCCTAAATGTGTTCTCTTACACTCTCTATTACTCACTATTTAAGTAGCCACGACAATTGGACAGAAGTGAAGGATCCACTCCCAAAATATTCCTGACGCTCTCACTTATTCGCGAAAGGTAGTCAGAGCGATTTATATAGTTCAGTCAGTTTCAAATTGGCGAAACCTGTTTACAGCAGCGAATGAATTCAGCAGAGCGTCGCGCGCAAAACTCTCGCATGGCGCAATATGGCGCGCAATGACGCAGTGTCATTGTATGCGTAATGCTTGCGTATGCTAAAATCTCGCGCTTACGCTTGGATTACTTTTGCGCGCGGATGGATAAAATACGAATATTTCTCGCCAATTTGGAACTGATTGAACTATAAAAGATTCCTGAGCCTCGCTTTTATTCGCTTTATTCGCGATAGGTAGTCAGAACGATTGGGCAACATTGAAAGGATCCACTCCCAAAGGATTTCCTACGCTCTCTTTCATTCGCAAAAGGTAGTCAGAGCGATCAGGTAAAATTAGGTATAGCACACTCAAATTTCAAATATATTTGGGCAAGCCCATACATGGAATGAAGCACTCAAGGAAAATGCATTTCTTGCAGGGGTGTTTATAATAAATGAGGCAGCGGATTATGTATGTGCACTCAATGGAAAAAAATAGTCGATTTCACGCGCTGTATTAAAACCACTGGAATAAAATGTTTTAAAAAAAAAAAATTCTTGGAGGGTTAATGAATTGACACTCTCCCACAATTTCAAGAACATAACTAAATTATATAAAGTCAAAAGATCAAAATTTTATATACCTTCGTTTGTTTATAAATTATATTTGAGTGAAGTTTACCTAAAAATAGACATTTCTCAATTGTTCAAGAAATGTGTGTGTGTCCGGTTTGTGCAGCATGACTTGTGCCATGCCTAGTCAAAGTGATATGATCCACTCCCAAAGATATCCTGTGCTCTCTTTCACTCGCGATAGGTAGTCAGAACGATTGTGTAAAAGTGATATGATCCACTCCCAAAGATATCCTGTGCTCTCTTTCATTCGCGATAGGTAGTCAGAACGATTGGGCAAAAGTGATAGGATCCACTCCCAAAGATATCCTGTGCTCTCTTTCATTCGCGATAGGTAGTCAGAACGATTGTGTAAAAGTGATATGATCCACTCCCAAAGATATCCTGTGCTCTCTTTCATTCGCGATAGGTAGTCAGAACGGTTGTGTAAAAGTGATATGATCCACTCCCAAAGATATCCTGTGCTCTCTTTCATTCGCAATAGGTAGTCAGAGCGAGTAGGTAAAAGTGATATGATCCACTCCCACAGATATCCTGTGCTCTCTTTCATTCGCATTAGGTAGTCAGAACGATTGGGTAAAAGTGATATGATCCACTCCTAAAGATATCCTGTGCTCTCTTTCATTCGCGATAGGTAGTCAGAACGATT
Source organism: Ophiura sarsii (assembly GCA_035610835.1). Lineage (NCBI taxonomy): Eukaryota > Metazoa > Echinodermata > Ophiuroidea > Amphilepidida > Ophiuridae > Ophiura > Ophiura sarsii. The sequence continues at coordinate 52,503,730 of CM069458.1, read as the reverse complement.
GTGTAAAAGTGATATGATCCACTCCCAAAGATATCCTGTGCTCTCTTTCATTCGTGATAGGTAGTCAAAACGATTGGGTGAAAGTGATAGGATCCACTCCCAAAGATATCCTGTGCTCTCTTTCATTCGTGATAGGTAGTCAAAACGATTGGGTGAAAGTGATAGGATCCACTCCCAAATATATCCTGTGCTCTCTTTCATTCGCGATAGGTAGTCAGAACGATTGTGTAAAAGTGATATGATCCACTCCCAAAGATATCCTGTGCTCTCTTTCATTCGCGATAGGTAGTCAGAACGATTGTGTAAAAGTGATATGATCCACTCCCAAAGATATCCTGTGCTCTCTTTCATTCGTGATAGGTAGTCAAAACGATTGGGTGAAAGTGATATGATCCACTCCCAAAGATATCCTGTGCTCTCTTTCATTCGTGATAGGTAGTCAAAACGATTGGGTGAAAGTGATATGATCCACTCCCAAAGATATCCTGTGCTCTCTTTCATTCGCAATAGGTAGTCAGAACGATTGTGTAAAAGTGATATGATCCACTCCCAAAGATATCCTGTGCTCTCTTTCATTCGTGATAGGTAGTCAAAACGATTGGGTAAAAGTGATATGATCCACTCCCAAAGATATCCTGTGCTCTCTTTCATTCGCAATAGGTAGTCAGAACGATTGTGTAAAAGTGATATGATCCACTCCCAAAGATATCCTGTGCTCTCTTTCATTCGTGATAGGTAGTCAAAACGATTGGGTGAAAGTGATATGATCCACTCCCAAAGATATCCTGTTCTCTCTTTCACTCGCGATAGGTAGTCAGAACGATTGTGTAAAAGTGATAGGATCCACTCCCAAAGATATCCTGTGCTCTCTTTCATTCGCGATAGGTAGTCAAAACGATTGTGTAATAGTGATAGGATCCACTCCCAAAGATATCCTGTGCTCTCTTTCATTCGCGATAGGTAGTCAAAACTATTGGGTGAAAGTGATATGATCCACTCCCAAAAGATTCCCTACGCTCTATATTATTCGCGGTAAGTAGTCCAGACGCTTGAACAATACCGATTCCCACCTAAAGAGGTTCCATTTCGTATTCTCTTTTGGTCACACGAAGTAATGAAGCTGTTTAGACATTAATAATATAAGATTATCCTCGATTGAGGTTTCCTTATGACTTCTGTCATTCACGATAAGTCGTACGTACGCGTAGACAATGATAATGCTTTTTATTATTTGCAATATATAGTCAGCGCGATAGGATCCCGAAGGTGCCTTATGTTTTTTATAATTTGCGATAGGTTTATGGAGCAACATGACAAACATTTCTATCCTGTTATTATTATGAATATATACATATATATATACATATATATATATTTGACGGTCGCTCGGATTTTTTGTGTACTTTGTTGGGTTCAGCGATTAACCGGGGCCCCCTGATATAATGTAGAACTACTTTCCAAAAATAGTTCATAACACACGTAAAGGTTACGGCAATCATGTATAAATAATGGTACACGAAATGGGCAATTTGTCAGTGAGACTCCCTCGGGCAATGTTGATAACGCTCTCGTTAATCGATCTATTTCACACAACAAGGCATTAATATTTTTACATACATAAATTGATGTTCATCTTCTCTAAAATGACATGGCAATTTTTTTCCTTGTTGCGGATGTTTGTCATCATGTATTGACTACACGCAGACTACTGTACATACTACATCACCTGTTAGATAACATGGTTGTTCTTGTCTTTCTATATCCCTAACCCTGCCAAATCCAACAGGATCTAACGAGCCAATCTCTATGTTCCATACGGCGTGCGATTTTTTCGAGGATAAAATGGACCTAGGCTATAAACGCGGCCGAATATACTCGGCCAAGTAGCTTTGACACACGTGGTGTAGTGGGGAATCGTTCGCCTCTGGTGCTGGAGGTCTGTGGTTCACATCCCGGGGGGATCGCGGTGACTTTTGGGGTCACTTTCCTCCGCGCAGAAAAAGTATCTGAAAAAAGTGCCCGAATGGGTTAGGATTAATAACGATTTGAGTGTTGACGTTAATTTGCAAATAAAATGGGTAGCTTGCTACAACCATAGATCCTTGAGAAGCTCAAGGATCTATATATGCTACAACCAATCTGTCCAAAATCGTTATGTTCAGTTTGTAGATTATATTAAAACTACCTTTTATTTAATTTTTAGAAGACCTTCGTGAACATTTCCACACTGAACCAGAGGGCGTCATCATCTCCATTAAATGACGTCATTAGAAAACAACCATTATCATCCTGGTCAGAAGACAATATATCGCTTGTCAAAACGCCAATGAATCGCTTTTCATTTGAAATTATCTACGAGAAAACAATTAAATGCTCTGAATACCTGATAATATTATTTCATCATTCAAATTTCGATTACAACATTAGAAATTGAATTATTTCGACTGTTTTCGAGTTATTAATATTTTTTTAATAATATGCTATTACACGATACATTGTATTACTGTATAATTATGCTAGCCAGTCTCCACTACAGACATTCGAATAATAATTGTTCCGCCAAGGTATGTCATGATCATCTACTGACAAACTATTTTAGTTTAGTAATAAATTGAGGGAGCACTTCAGAACACAACTAAAAAGTCACTCCAAAAAGCGAGTTATATATACATATTACGCTCTTCTTAGGAATTGAGCACTTTTGATACCGGCAGTGCATCATTTTGATAATTTATTATATATTTATATATATATATATATATCTCACTTTAAAATCTTACTGTGTCTCATGCATCTCCTGTGTAAGCCAATATTGAACCAAACTGATTCTCCTTCAAGGGGCTAATACAGTTTTGCAGTATTGCAAAACCGGTCTTCAATTTAAATTGTATGAGATAGAAATCTGCTCACATCCCCCTCTGAGAGCGTAAGAACGGACTGACCCGGATGCACAAAGCTCACGTACATGTCCATTCGACCTTTCCTCCGGTGACTGCTTAAAGCGAGCGATTCATGTGGCGGTGGGTGTGGAAACCCCACTCTGAGTTCTGAGGGGATTCATCCCTTCAATAATCAACGTGTTGCTATGTGAATTGACACTTTAAGGACTTTCATCTCCAAAGTTGTTCCTGGAATAATTATTTCACATAACAAAGCTGCCCCACGGGCAAAAAAAATATCACATCTACTTTTCCCTGCCTCAGAATTGAAAACAATAAATGTAGTTTCCTCTCCTAGGAGGGAAGCGATTCTCCTTACTCCCACAGTCTACTTCAGCATTGGCTAGAACGCAATGCTAAGCGGGCAATTGTTATTGAGGAAAATAGTCAAACACATATTGTCTGTCTGAATTGTTTCCGTGAAAAACGTGAACAATATATGACAAAAAAAACCCCAAATATATTTCCCGTGACATTGCTCCATACGCCAATCAAACTGTGTGTATTATCTTTACTCATACTACATTACACTCAAGTCCAATTTGAATGGATATCTTATGGAACAATAGATATTCTCTGAAAGCAAGACATAATCAAAAATGGCGTCGAGACTACTCTCACTTGATGACCATCAATGCTAAAAACAGAAAAACCGATAAAAACATTGTAATCGGTCGTCACTACGTACTTGACAGCACATATCAAACGTCAATTGCTTATCGCTTCCGCAAAATTAACTACGTGTTTCCTACGAAACAAGCCTTTTTTGGTAAGACTTTTGATTGGCATGGATGGGAAATGGTGAATGGCAAATAAGAAAAAAAAGTGCAGTCAAAATGTAGTGAACCTTATTAACACTTTCCAGGTCTGCAGACGACATTCCAAAATTTCACAAAATGTTTAAAAAATGTCAACATTATTTAATTTAATTACCATATTTGGAATCACCATGAGAAATGCATTGAAATAAGTACAACCGTGCCTAGTATTGGTTCAGTAATCCTTGAGATAGACTCTGAAAGATAGGAAAGGTTTCTGAAAAATCTGTTTTGTATTATGGTAAAACTAATAGCCGCGTGTAAAGTGTTAATAGAGAGGAGTCATCGTGTGCCATGTGAGACTTGACAGAGGAGGATGAACGAGTCTTAACACTTTCCACGCGGCAGGCGGCTGCAGACGACATTCCAACATTTCACAAAATGTTTAAAAAATGTCAAAATTATTGAATTTCATTAACATATTCAGAATCACCATGAGAAATTCATTGACATAAGTACAAACATGCCTAGTATTGGGTCAGTAATCCTTGAGATAGGCTTTGAAAATTGTGAAAGGTTTCTGAAAAATCTGTTTTGTGTATGGTTTGGAAAGTGTTAATAAATGGACACTTGAGGTACTTCATCGGAACATCATCAAAATAACCATATGCAATATTTTCTGGACTTTTATCCACTTGGCGGGAAATCCACTTGGCGGGAAATAACCTCTCGCAATCACTTTTAATGTGTTATTCCTTCCCGCGTACAATACGTAAACTTACTTGATATGATTAAATCCAATATATTTCGAGATAATTTCCCGTCGAGACAAAATCATAACATAGTAGATTTGTATTGTTGTTATTTTTGGATTTAAGATTAAAGCAACTTGTAATTCATAATAGCGAAGAAGTTCAAATGCAATTATTTTCTGTACAATTAAAATGCACAAAGAGTGTTTACAAAATATATCGAAATATACAAGAATGACCCATTTTTTATCAATGTTTTGGTGTTTTACGCACAGTGAGGCTTTAAATAGAAAAAACAATAAAATACACTCTTTTAAAAATCATGCATCATATATGTTAGAAATAAGAACAGTCATATACCACCTACATTGATCTTTAACGTCTGAAAAACAAAAATGTGAAGCGTAAACAACTGTGATACATACACATTGGTAGTTTTGCTATTAATTTGAGATATTATCCGATGCTCAAAATTGAGCATGTTTCTCATAATTTCTTTCGGGAAAAGTGTACTTTATGTCCCAAAGTTGATACATTTTGACGTATACTTTGCAGCCGAGTTCTGATACCAGTATCGTTCAAACTGGAACATAAAAGTTGCCAGTATCGGTCGATACTGGTACGATTGTTCTGTTCCAGTATTGGTCGATGCTGGAACACAAAATTCGGGCGATACTGGTACACGTGATACCAGTGAGATTTGTCCTTGTATTGAACGATACTGGTACATAATTATGTTCCAGTATCGGCCGATACTGGAACATTTCATATGTGCCAGTATCGGCCGATACTGGAACACTGACTTTGTACCAGTATCGGATGGTACTGGGTGTTCCAGTATCGGAGGATACTAGTACAGTCCAGAATCTGGAACCTAAAGTACACTTTTCCCGTTCTTACTTGCATAAAAATAAAAGAATCAAAATGTCATCATGGTCATTAGACGGGAATTATATTGTCATCTTGTAAAAAAAGGGATTGCTAATAACTAAAAGGCAATTTATTCTATTCATTTATTTATTTTATTTATAACAATTAGGCTAAAGAGCCAGGACAAACCCAATAGTGACTTTAAAGCACTAAATTAAAGAGATGCCCGATGTGTGTGTACAGATACAGACTCTGGATGACTCCCTACTCTTTACGAAGGAGTCTGATTTTTAAACATGCTCGGGGATAGCTCTTCCGATGCACAGGACCACCATTTCTACGTGACTTCCGAACCACGAGGCAATTGAGACTAAGTAGCCCAAGGATACAAATATGTTGGCAGAACTAGCGGGGCTAGAACTCACAACCTTTGTATTGTGAGACCTGCATGCTATCCATTAGATCACACAGGTTGTACGTTTAATCATTTATTATGAATATTCGACTGGCAAAGTAATATCAATATAAACTGCTCACAAAAAGTATCGTAACACTTAGAAATGATCCAATATATAACGGCTCGAAAGGGTATGCATTAATCGAAACAAATAACCAAGTGCATAATTTTGTTCTGCGTATTTTGACGATGAGATACGATGTTGCAGAGCGGAGTTATTGTCATTTCAATGGTCGTGGGTCCAGTTTCAAAAGTGGCAATCGCCCTATAGAAAGAGGTTTGCATTACTGTTTAGAATGATCAGATTCGTGATTTTCAATAGGGATGAGTGTCACCTTGGAAACTGGACCCCCGACCATTGAAATGACAATAACTCCGCTCTGCAACATCGTATCTCATCGATCGAGGTGTCAAAATACGCAGAACAAAATTATGCACTTGGTTATTTGTTTCGATTAATGCATACCCTTTCGAGCCGTTATATATTGGATCATTTCTAAGTGTTACGATAGTTTTTGTGAGCAGTTTACAAGCGTGGTATCATTTGTGGTTACATATTGTATATTATCAACCAAATCGAACGGCGCACACTTCACGATACATTTATAATCAAGTTTCTTTATATCAACAAATATTAAAGAACAATTGATAGATCAAAATGTAAATATACATCAAATACAAAAGACAATTGTTATATAAAATGTGACCGCAAACTAAAATCATCACTATTAATTTAAAATATTTTTGTGTTTATGCATTATTTAGCAATGGCATCTACTTTACGAAACGTGGTGTTAAAAAGGAACCTTTTACTTATATCATGACTATTTCTGTGCGGTGTCTTTGAGTAGGATTTTTTCATGAGACGATGTCTTTATGAGACGACGCCATGAAAGAAGAAATTTCATTCAATCGTTGTAGCAATCATCTGTTTTACAGGAGAACTGTGGGGTTTGCATTGTTTGTTTGTTTATTGGGGGTGTTTTTGGTGTGGTTTTTAAAGTTTTTGTTGTTGATTGTTTGTATTTTTAATTTTATGGACTTATTTTGATATGCCATTTGAGCTCGACGGCGCTTAATTATATTTTGTTTAGTATCGAGAGGCGAACATTGTGGGTTTACTATTTATATCCGCGGTCATAAAGGAATTCCTACAACGCCCCCTATGTTTGGCGTATTAGTGTGATTCATGCGTGTCAGACGCACTTAGTTTTTCTGATTAACTGAGTTTATCAGATTGAAAAACTAACTCTGTTTTTCAGATTTGAAAAACAGAGCAGCAAATCAGAGTTTTTCTGATTGATAAACTGAGTTTCTCAACATGAAAAACAGAGTTTTTCTCTGATAAACAGAGTTTTTCTATATTTGAGCATTGCGCTTGCCATACGTGCGCATATCTGTTTAGTTATGATATGCGCGACGAAAACTTACATCAATAGACGCAACCGACTGATAATACGAGCCTGATACAATATTTGCCTATTTTTGGTGATAAACCATGATTTGGGTAAAGTACTTGTTAATACAACTCACTTGAACAACATGTTTTCACACCTTAAAGGTTGGTGTGCCATTTTGGCGTTATGGCGCTAAATTGGTGTGAACATTTGGAGAAAAAAATTGTAAGACATTTTTGTAATTATGAACACATCTAACTTGTGTTGTACACACGAGGCAGAAACCAAATTAGTAAAAATCCCTATACATTTCAAAATGGCGCCCTTCCCCTGACAATACTTAGGGTTAAAAATAGCACTTTTCATAGCTTATTCCCGCGTGGTGGCTCTGAGTACACTTTATCAAATGAGACGAGGCCAGCAAGAGATATCTTGTCCTGCCATTATAAAATAAACAGTTTACAGTAAATGAATGTGACCGTACTGTCTGGCTTTTTATTCATGAATATAATATATTTTATGTTCATAAGATATTTACTACATAGTGGCGTATCTGGGGTCGCTTGTCAAAGGAGGTAAACCCGGGGAACACCAGTTCAACCCTAATGTTATGAGAAAAAAACGCGGCTGGGCTCTCCATTCATAATTGGTATTACTAACTAGTATTAGTGACTCGTACGTAAGAATTTTACGATAGGTGTTGAAGTAATATATTGCACAACCATGCACATGCACTCATGAAATAAAGGGTTAACAACGCATCGTAAAATCGTGATTTTTATTCTGTTTTATCCTCTATCACATTCAGATTTTAACTGGACAAGAAACTACCCAAAACGGATTTTTGTTTTAGCGCAGATGACTGGTTAGCAACCAAATTCGGAAAAGTAAGTGAAATTATTTCTAAAGGGCTCAGCAAACTCCACAACGCTCCAACGCTGATCGCAAGCGCATGACCACCGTCGACCAATCAGGCTGCGTCATTTTGTTGTGGTGGAGTTACTACGCAAGTGTGAGAGCGCAAAGAGTTAGAGCGTTGTGGATTCTGCTGAGCCCTTTTAATCATCAAAGTCTGAATATTTAAAACACGGTTCAATTTAAGCGTTCCATAAGCAATGCTCTGAAAATATGTTCTTTATTTTCAATATCGTATGACAAATATGGTTAAATATTGACAGAGATTAACAGCAAAGTGATTGTTATCATAACTATATATTAAAAGGGGGTTAGGGTTAACATAGTAGTTTGGTAATAAAACACTCTTTTATGTTTCAATTGCTACGTACCAAATCATCAACGCTAAATACGCATACATGTTGTCAGCATGTGCCTGTCGGCAGTCGAAAGTTAAGTCGAAATTAATGAAAAGAAAGCATGAAATCAGAATCCACCGAGAAAAAAAAATACGAGAGAGTAAAAACAAAGTGTTTCTGGAAATGTGATTCCAGTCTCTGTTAGGGCGTAATAGGATCACGCGACAATTGAGCAGGCGATGAGGACACATATTGGCGGGAAAATAATTGTCTGAATGACTGCAATGAAAATAGTGATATGTTTACAACAAGTTCTTTTTGTCATTCGTAGGTATATTATGCTGAATTTATAAACGATCAAATGTTTTATGAGGTATTGGGACAAAATACCTGTTGTGCCGAAGGCACGACTCGAAACCGGTTTTTTGTATCAAATTTAGCTTGTCTGCTTTGTCAAGATTTAACCTATTTGTTCCAGTTTTAAATGATATTTATAGAATCACATAATTAGCTTGAGTTACACGCAAGAAGATTCGACAGCTATATGTATGAAACGTAGCCCGTATATGTTGGTAGAAGTAAAACCTATTTTTGCCATTTTGTATTTGGTTAATGTAGATGCTCATAATTTTCTTGGTTTTCCCTTAATAAATTCAACAGATATGATACGAGAAAACCGATCGTCACACAGAACATTGTGATTAGAGATTTTTGCAATTTTGTCCTAGTGGAGAGAAAATAAATTCAAATTCAAGAGAAAAACATAGCTTATATTAAACGGGGTATTATGTCCCAGTTCTCCCTTTAAAAGATCAGATTCCGACCATAAAATGATGTAGTTTAGATCACAATCTAAGGAAGCATGTTGAAAATAAGATCATTTTACGGTTTTAATTCACTAGAAAAAGGAGTAAAACGTAATGAGATTCAGCGAGAGTTTGTAAAACTTGGGAAACAAAACGCCAGTAATATTATAACTAAACAAACAGCTGACGTCAACAGGATTTATCGATTGCTTTCTTTACGTTATGATAACGTAGAGATGTGTGTTAAATGGATGCAATTAACTAACAAGTTTATAATAAGACAACGACAACATAAAGGGAGAAAACAGCAATAAATCATGATGAGATTTTTCGTTAAGTTGTTTGGGTATCATTACCAAGTATGAAACAACCTAAAGTGCTCAACAAAAGAAAGTCGTACACTTTGTTTAGGTCATTTAAAGTAACTTTCGATGATTTTTCTACCAAACAAGCTAGATAGACATTTGGATGAATCTGTTAGGCACATTTTGATACCAAACATAACACTAACAACAAAGATAAACCATGATTAGCACCATTTATAGAAAATTAGTCACTTTTCAAAAGTCACATTTTAATACACTACGCGGAAGAAAACACCAATTGTAACAAGCACATAATGCCCTTTATGTTCGGAATCAAATATCCCGCTCACTAGTGTACGCCCAGCGCAGGGTAGTATACACGGTTACTCTGTGTGAACGATTGCCCGCCGGTCAATCCTGGTTAAAAACAGTGTCACACACGGGTTGAACCTCGCACACACCCATTTCCCCCCGTGTAGTAATTGAAAATGTGACTTTTGAAAAGTGACTAATTTTCTTTAAATGGCTCTAATCATGGTTTATCTTTGTTGCTAGGTGTTATGTTTGGTATCAAAATCTGCCTAAAAGATTTATCCAAATGTCTATCAAGCCTGTTTGGTAAAAAAACAATCATAAGTTACTTTAATTGACCTAAACAAAGTGTACGACTTTCTTTTGTTGAGCACTTTATAATGGAAGTAAAAAATGTCTGTCATTTAACACTTTTGAGTTTTTACTCTTGGCTCAAACGAAACTCAATCGGCCGAGTACACCCCAAACTTACGAGTGATATAAGCTACCTCGCTAGGTACCATGCCCTAACTACAGCGTAAATTACTATCGATGTAATTTTGAGAGCAAAACTGGAGAATAAGAACTGAATATTGACAAGCGAGGTAAATATCCAAATAAATTAACATCGTCCCACTTCAAAAAATGTTGTCGTAAGCGTCAAACGTGTGTATAGACGTATCGAACAACAATCATATTGACACAAATGATGTTCCGTAGAATTATATAAATGTGTCTACAGTCGAGCGTGGATTCAAATATCATGAATAATGTAACATGTCACGCCACGTCCAGTCGAGCAATGCTGTCGTGAACGAAATTTGTTGTGTTCGAAAATTTCAAAGTTTGTTACCGTTCATTCAAAAATATGTACTATACATTACAAACACAATTTGTGCGAGAGTAACATACACATTATGGTATAAAATGTATAAAATGTCACGATAACAATCCGTTCGTTGCAAATAAATGAATCAATGGTTATATACTAAAACTATCACCCATCTATCTATCTATCTATATCATATACTCTGCAAAGTTGCAAAATGCAATATCTAACAGAGGAATATACATAATGGCGACAATTGAAAATAGACAATAGAATACATCATAATCTTAATCTACAACTACAACTACACATGTTATGAGCAATATATTATAATTTTTGAATACAGTGCTTGAAAATTTCCAGAGATTTGGCATTGTACATTGAGGGTGTCAGTGAATTCCAGTCCTTAATTGTGCGGGGATAGAAGCTGAACTTATATGAGTCGGTGTGAGTTGGAACGATACTAAATCTCTGTGGATGGAATTGCCTGGTTTGAACAGCCATACACTCGTCGATCTCTGTGGCGTGCTTATGTTGCCCGTGTCACTTGCAGTCGACAAACATGGGTTCGATCCCCGTGTATTCCTTATTATTCTTTGATTTTTTAAAAACGTGATGGTGGATTAATGTAACATCATTGTTATGTCAATTGTTTATACATTATAAAGGTCCATGCGTTTATATTTTATTTCTATTTTTTTATCTATCATTATATCTATTTAACTTCCATCTATATAATTATGTATCATTATTGCTTGAAACATAATTGATTTTACTTGAGTGTTCAGTTAATCCAAGCGAATGTGTTGATCAAAAGTCACCTATTTCACCGACATAACTATGTCAGCGTATACCTTGCAAACTATTTACCATCGCATAGTTGCGTGTTCAGTTAATCCAAGCAAATGTTTTGATTAAAAGTCACCTATTTCAACGACATAACTATGCCAGCGTATACCTTGTAAACTATTTACCATCGCATATAGTTGCAGCAACATAACGATATGCTCCAACGTACTCTTGGGTCTGGGCAGGTATACGATTTAGCGTAAATTAATCGGCATTTACTAGCCTAGTAGCTTACTCCGGCCAAGGCATTGGCGCTCTCATAGTAAGACCTACCTCTCCACCTACTAGCGAGGTGGTAGCGCTATTCTTTAGTTACTCGCCATTGGTGCATTAATGAGTGAAAGCAATTACCGCTTGGTTTTCCTGATATTTTGGTTTTTATTACGTCAATGGAAAGAGTTTGGATACACTATGAACCTTTATGTATTTATAATGGGTCTTCATTATTCTTTCCCATTACACACAATCAATACAGCACTATTGTTTTCCACGCGGCTATTGGTTTGACCATATACAAAACACATTTTTCCAGAAACCTTTCCAAAATGTCAATGTCTATCTCAAGGATTACTACTAGAGACAATACTAGGCATGTTTGTACTTATTTCAATGTATTTCTCATGGTGATTCCAAATATGGTAATGAAATCCAATAATGTTGACATTTTTGAAACATTTTGTGTAATTTTGAAATGTCTTCTATGGACGCCTGCCACGTTGAAAGTGTTAAGAATAACCAGTTGCTTAGGTTTAATGTAATTGCTGTTAATGGGAATCCTGTGGTATTTCTAATATCACTTATTTGATATCATCAAGCTTAAATATCATATACAGAGCTCATTTCCTCGTGACTGCAGGATGTTCTTTTATGCCTTTCTAAACATGCGATACAAATTTATTTCGCAATTGTCAAGAACTTATGCCAATTTTCCAACGCTTGCCACCACGTTCCCGTCAGTTTCACGACCTTTATTTAGCCCAAGGTTGTTTCATTTTCGTGGAATTTTTGTCAGACATTTTAAAGCGCACACATTTTTGTGCAATTTGAATCTCATTGTTTTTACTGAATGCTAGTTACTGTCAAAATCTAGGCCCTCAAGTTGTAATTCGATTTAAAGTTTGATGGCGGTATATATATATACATGTATATCATTTTAGTACAGAATAGTCCAATAATTTATTTATATAAAAACTAGTAAAAATAGCTCCTTTTAGCATCTATTACCAATCTACACCTAGCACAAAAAGTCCCGGACCAGGTGCTTTGATGTTGGCTAATTCAAAATAAATAATCGGTACCAAAAATCTGAGATATACATTAAATGAGCAAATTTATTTCTTCTCCGCAGTTTGATACCTCATTCAAACAAATTGAATGGCGACTTTTAGAGTTATGGCGATTTCAATAACCGCGCATAACCACAGAAAAGTTTCAATAGAAATGATTTTCTATGGGATATCATTGATTTGTGTGTGATTACACAGTGAAAATGATACTCACAGCTAATCAGCAATGACATTTAATCTTCACAGCTAGTCACACCCTTTATACCACAATCACTCCAGACCCATTCATCCAGATATCTAGGTGGCTGTTTCAGATAGCACACCGTTATGAACTGAGACTAGTACTAGTCTCAGGTTATGACAGTTTCACACACAAATCAATGCTATCCCATAGAAAACCATTTCTAGTGCAACTTTACTGTTGTTATGCGCGGTCATTGAAATCACCATAACTTTAAAAGTATCCATTCGAATTTTTTCAATGAGGTATCAAACTGCGGAGAAACAATTTGCTCATTTTGTGTATATCCCAGAATTTTGGCACCGATTGTATATTTGGAATTAGCCAACATCAAAGCACCTGGTCAGGGACTTTTTGTGCTAGGTGTATACCACAGTCATCATTTACATTTCTCCTTTATACTGCTTTCATTCATTGAGGCACATATCTAACGATTTTGACATAATCAATGTCACAGACCCGGAAGCACCGTATGGTATCGCAGCTGTTTCGTAATAAAATACCTGAAATATCGTTTCTTGTGTAATACACCCACATCAATTCAACCGGCACCCTATCAAATTCGGTTCAAAATAGTTTACTATATTGTTGTCTGCGCGGGAGACGCAAGTCTTTGTTATATGATGTATTGATTCCCTATATTTGCCAAATGATACCATACACCAACATTTACCCGAAGAAATAAACGCGAGCTTGTATACAACGCATTGTTAAGACTGTCGCAATAATGAAAAGGGTCCTTTACCAAGTGTATGCCTGTAAATATACCATGTGCCCGTTGGCGCGCAAGCGAGAAAATAAATCCCAATGTTCTGCAAGAATTCTTCGATTGATCAAAATTGAGGGCCATTTTATTAGTTGGTATTTATTAAAAGACTATGCATTGTGTCAAATTCCAATATGAAGCCAAAAAAGCAATAACGTTTTCAAGTTGAGTTACGTTTATAGTTGTAAAAAGAGTCCCTACTTGAGCTGTAGAGTGTAAAAATTGCACCAAAAGTAAATCAGTACTTGTACTATGAGAACTGGATCATGACGTTGAAAAGCGTCACTATATTGGCTTGGACCGACGAGACTGTAAGCTCTTCATCTTACGCACATGTTGATTTAAAGTTAATATTAAAAACAGTAAACACCGGTATATTTCATCTCCTTTTGGGACTCTGCAATCAAACGCCAACATTGCCTTCCTCTGATATTTCAGCAAAGAGGATTACTTGTACAACATCGGCATGCCTCACTTTCAATCACATAAGCACCAAGTATGCAAATCAAGGACGTTGTTGGAAAAATGTACGTCATTTTTTTTGTTTCTTACAACCCTCTATTCTTAAATAACACTTTCGTTTTAATAAAGATGGTCTCGCCCAGCTAAAATAGGGTCAAATTGTGCAATGCAACGTTTAAAAAGGAGGTATCCCGCAAGCATAAAAGTGTGCATTATATGTTAGAAAAATAACTATCGAGCCCAACTTTTGTAATTATATTGAACAAAACACCACACTTATAATAAATAAAAACCGCAATCTCTCAACATGTACTTTTTAAAATTCGCGGCGATCGAAAGTCCCAGTGGCGATGATGTCATAATTATACAATGCACATGCGAAAATTTGAGCACCGATACCCATGACGTCATCGACACCGGGTCTTTCGATCGGCGCGAAATTTAAAAATTGCATGTTGAGTGATGGCAGTTTTTATTCATTTTTGTGACTATTATGATGTTTTGTTCTATATAATTACGTAATTTTGAATCGATAATTATTTGTCTAACAAATAATGCTCAATGTTGTGCTTGCGGAACCCTTCCTTTAAAAGGTTGGAAGTCAGATGTGGTTTGTATTCTCTTTTAATGGGCACTGTCGTTGTGGACTACAGCCTTTCTAATACACCTTCACTGATTCGCCCATATGATATACTCCTGACTACCAATAAGATTATGTCTACTCTTGACGGATTATCAAGCTGTTATTACTAGGTCTCTCATTGGCTTAATAAAGTATGTAACCTGACGAACATCCGATTAGATCAACAGGTAGTGCTCAGCGGATTTAGCATTTGTATGGCTTGGTTTACTGTCAAACACCTCTGCATTAAAGAAATATTACTTCGATAGCATGACCAAAATCTACAGACTCCTTCTGTTCACTTTCATTCCTTTCATTAAGGAAGACATATTTTTGTCTCACTCGTATATAGGCCGCGTAAGATTAATTGCTTGTATGCATATGGCTATAAAGAACACGTGACCCAAATTGTTGTCCAATATCGCAAATGTCAATACGGAAATATTCCAATATAAAATTGGAATTCAGTTAATAAGCATTTAAAACTGCATACATCAATATATTTACCTTAGTATCGAGATCTAGTTTTCAAAATAATAAATAAGGAATGATGGCTACCTGAAATGAATTATAAATACAGTCACCATAGTAACGGCACGACGGAAAAAGTGAAGTTAGTTTACTGATCATTATACATACAGCATAAATCCTGATAAAGCCTCTTGGGTTATTCTAAAATCATGAAAATATACTGGTGATAAAGTGACGGATACAGAATGTCCCTGAAAGTCAAGAGCAGAGACTTTTAAGAATGGTGTGGTTACAGGTAGAAATCAAACAGTGATGGCTTAGTGTTATAACGTCCTTCTATGCAACCGCATTAACGAACTAAGTAAAATGATTCTTTAGTTGTTCTGCTAGGAGAACCGTTAAATGGGGTGTCCAACAAGCACAACATTGTGCATTATATGTTAGAAAATAATTATCGAGCCCAAATCACGTAGTTATATAGAACAAAACATCATACTATTCATAAAAAATGATGAAAACCGCCATCTCTCAACATTCCATGTTTTTTCAAAATTCGCGGTGATCAAAAGTCCCGGTATCAATGACGTCATGGTTATTGGTGCTCAAATTTGCGCAAGTGCATTGTATAATTATGACTTCATTGATACCGAGACTTTCGATCACCGCAAATTTTAAAAAAATGGTTGGATACCTTATTTTTCCGTGTTATGCAGATATTTTATTTTGTTCTTCAAGTGTCCAAGAACCTTTAATGAAGGTTCCATAAAGAACCCCTCCGTCTTGAACCTGCCCCAAAGGTTCCAGAACATTTGAAATTAGTTATGTATAACATTTTGGAAACCTGTTAGGCTCGTTCAAATATCTTTAAGGGTTCACGTGAGCGGACAAAAAGGTTTCTTATAGTAATGGTAGTCTATAATAAATATTTGAGTCGTTAAAGTATTTTAACAAACTAAGCAAAATGATTATAATTCCATGAACGCAAGGAGAACTATTTTCCATGTTATAACGTTTTGTTGTTCTTTAAGTTTACAAGAAGTTTTAGAAGGAAGGTTCCATAACGAAGCCCTCTCTCTCTCTTGAACCTACCCCAAAGGTTCTTGAACATTTGAAAAACCGAGACTAAGTACATGTATGTGTAGCATTTGGGGAACCTGTCTGGTTCTTTCAGGATCCTTAATGGTTCCACTTAGAGGACAAAAATTGTTTCATTCTTTGATGTCTTAGATTGAAGGCAGCTCGTGCTAGAACGCCTTATTCCGAGAATCCCGAGTTTATGTAAAAAACATGTACATACATTAAGCCGCTAAGCCGTTAAGAAAAACCGTAATTATACATATGGCAGCAATTGTAGAAAGAACGTTTTGGTATCAAACCCTTGGCATATAATCCAGCCAATGATCTAAGTCAATTGAACTCTAATATAGTGCTCAACTTCAATTTGACACGCAGTCGATTATCAATCACGTTATGCTGATTGATTTGATTTCGTGTATTCACGGGCGTTGCGACAGTTGTTTGCCGTAGCCTCTTAAGTATATTTGACAGGTTTATTAAAAACACACCTACCTTGACACCTTAATCTAATTGAGTAAAACGCCTTTTCACTAGTTTATATTTAAAGTGTCAATTTCAATGAACTGTGGCAAATTAAGAGTCTTATATGAAAACACCACCTTGAACTATTAAAATACAATCTATTATGCCGAATTAGCATAAATACCTCAGAATTAGCATCTTTCTACAGCAGTGAATTACTGGAGGCGACAGATTTAGATAGTTTGCGGGAGAACATCACGAAATGCTGCACTGTTGATAGCAAAGATAAAACATACGTCCCTTGATGCCAGTCCCTTAAGAGATAACGCACGATAGCTACGGCGCGTGACGGCGTATATAACCTGTCGTTCTGAAGGCAGTCGTTAAGATAAACGACTCGACTTGATGATCGTCAGAATATTTAGGGGAGTTTAAATCGCTTAAAGCATATTATCCCAGACCCATCTAATAGGCTTTGTGAAGGAAACAGTAAAGCTTCGGGGGGGAATTCAGTAGACTTTTTATTTTGTGCTTAATTTACTAGAAAAGAGAAGACGTCGACTGCGCGCGGCAACGGAGGCGGCGACTTTAATTTAAAGTGAAAGTGTTACTTGTCAAGGCCAGTGAATCGGATATTAGTTGTGTAAAATCATGGTAAAATATGAAATGCTTTAAGTGGGAAGATTACCGAGAGAAGTCATTCAGCACCCATAGGCTGCAGATAGACACAATATCCAATAGAATCATCCCAAAGGCGATATTAGTTGGATCATGCATTACAAAATATATGTGCGTCTTTATATGTACATACGTAGTTTGATGATATCAAAGGTTCCTGTCTAGGATGTATTGGATCACAATCGTGTAAAATACATTTTAGTTGTTGAAGAGTGATGTATGTGACTTTAATGTATTTCTCAATGGTCATAATCATAAGTAGTAGTTTGATGCATTGTTCAACCGCCAGTGATCTGATCTCGCATTGCGATATATATGCAACTACACGCGAGTTCATTGAATCATCACAATTTTCAAGGAACATCAGTCATGTCAACAACACTTTGAACTAGATTTTAACACTATTTGTTTAATCACTAGGAGTACACTTGGGAAGAACAAAATCTCTTCTGAATTTAACCCGTTGAGAACGAAAGACATTTTTTGGGAAAAGTGTACTTTAGGTCCCAGATTCTGGGCTGTACTAGTATCGTCCGATACTGGAACACCCAGTATCGTTCGATACTGGTACAAAGTCGGTGTTCCAGTATCGGCCGATACTGGCACATATATAATATTCCAGTATCGGTCGATACTAGAACACAGTTTGGTGTTCCAGTATCGACCGATGCTTGAACAGTAATATCGTATCAGTATCGACCGATACTGGAAACTTTTATGTTATCCGATATCAAATTGTTTACCTGTTGAAAATGGTCTAGAAACAATTTGCTTAGCTGTGGGAATTATTTACACTTTTGTGTCAAAAGTAATAAAACTCAGAATGTTTAACTTTGACTCCGGTTCCTCTATGATGTCCTGTAGAGGGCGTAGTCGTCGCCATGAACCGTCTAAGTTGAACAAATAAAATGATCCGCCAAAGTCAAAGTTACGATATGGGTGGGATGTAACTCCCATCATTTTATTTTTCATTATGAATTTCAAACTTGTTATTAATGATTTTTAATAATTTCACAAATAATTAGTAAGACGAATGGTAACATTGGTAAAATGAGGGCCCTGCTTTGGTGCTTGGTCATTATCAGGGCTACGAAATCCGCGGGAACGCGGGAACCGCGTTCCCATAAAAGATTCATTAGTCGCAGAAAATATTCATAAGAAAGTAATCGTGGGTCAAAACTGTGTACTATTTCTATCTGGTTTTCAGAATGATTAAAACGTCGGATAAATGACAAACTTCCCTGAGGCCTGAGTTCTCAAGCCCAACCCATTTTGTCCCCAAACAATCGAAAATGTTGACCGATAATGTCAACATTACCGAACATTATCTAAAACTAAAAATTTCAGATTTTGAAGGATTTTTTTGCGCGTATCGTACCCCAACATTTTTCTCTTTCATCCCAGATGTTTTACTTACCCCCAAATTTTGATGCTGGTATGCCACTATCGACTTTTACCACTAAGGTAACCTTGATCGGTGAGATGACCCTGACACATGACAAGTTGTATGTAGAATAATCTCACAGAAAATATGTTTTCGCTGCCGTAAGATGTTGGAACAACCCACGCCCACTTGGTTAGATATGTTACCAATAATAGCCTGGATAGGCGAGAGTTAAATGATTTGTTAATTAAACCTCTAGAATATCCTTTATCAGTCAGGGCAAACTGCCAAAAACGGCAACCTATCGAATCTGGCAACATATTGCCGAATCCGGCAACATTGCTTTTTTTTTGCCAATGGTTATTATTGTGAATTGAGAACCTACTTCTGTATGTTCAGTAAGGCGGTTTCATAATTTAATTAAGTCAAAATGATAACCCACTTATCATATAACATAAATTGCAAAATGTGTGGTATTTATTTTCGTGACTTTGAGCCAGCAATATGTTCGCGAAATTAAATATATCGCAAATTAAGTCGTTTTTTGCCTTTAGCGTCTTTATTTCAAGTTTGGTGATCAAATTATTTGCTGCAAATGAAACTTCAGCTCACACCGGTCTATGTGTATGTATGTCTTTGGTTCTTAAGCTAGAACACTTAAAAATATAATATTTCTGCAAGTAGGCTAACATCTTATCTTATTTAAAAAAAAATCTCTAACCACTATTACCCACCCAAAACAGAAACAGTGACCGACATTTTCCGAGTCTCGGAAAGTGTTCTACAAATTTCAAATCCTTAATGACAATAGCTTTCACAATGTAATTTTGCACCCACTGCTCCGTCTGTCAGAAAAATTGTACAGATAGAGTTATTAGTCGGAGCCATGACCAACATGACTGCGAAATCACAACATTTTGCCGTAAAATTTGTCCGTCAGGTATAGGTATGTCTATTTCGGTATGTTGTTTATGAGGTACATTGTCAAGTTCAATTTGATAGAAGCACACGTGAAAGATTACTTGTTTATAGAGTACAGTTACATATACAACCTGTAACCACGGTACTAAAGATGTCTACATGATCAAATACGAGCTACGTGCAGTTAGCATAATATGACGTTTTGTTTCCATGATAAAAGATGATCTTCAGAATTCATACTTCCCGGGTTATACTAATATAGAAATATGTTTGGTAACTAATAATGACAATAATTAAGATAAAAATCTATATCATTTTCAGTAATCAAGATTGTAATTTAATGGAAAGGAAGCATATTATTTGATGAGGCGGCGCTGTGTTATACGTGCATACGATCTGATCTCAACATAATATGGTGGGATTTTCATAGTGATAGTTTGACAACTTATCGTACACATATCTGGAAAAGTTAAAACTTATATCGCGAAATATCACCAGCTAGAATGAATAAAACACACAAACACGACGCCATCAGATAAGGAAAACCAGGACTTTTACGAAGTAACAAGTTTTTAATTTCACATAAGAGAAATGTTTATGAAATAAAGCCACGTGTAGCAATGACCAAAAATATCCACTCTACTCTAATATATTTTAAGGAAACAGCATTACTTTCTTTATGGATAATTGTATTTAACTCTAAATGGTAAGACTTCTTGAACAGGTTAAAGCAATAATTAACCATTTAAAAGAATTATCCTCAGCGGGTTCATGTCACAAAGCTTACCTTATCGTCTAAGGCACTTGAACATACGGATCACTGATATGCTATAAAAGTGGTTTCGAGGTTTACAAGAAAAGTGTTTCGTAATAATATTATGAATATAAGATATTCAACATCAAGTACTCACGCAGCTCCGCAACTCCTGTCATGCGTTAATATGGAGGATCCTACATATAGCTTAACTATGTAAAAGGATGCATTACTTTCATATCACGAACAACACATCGCATGTACCTTAGAAGATGATTGCAAATGATAACATCCATGAAATGTGAAAGGGCTCATCACTTCCTGTGACAATCGTCAGCTTATCATAAAGTGATGCCAGGGGGGTTACTAATACTATATAGATCAGAAAGAGTTTTAGTGCGGGAGCAGTGGTTCTGAAACAAAATTTTATTTCTGATTGGGACAAGTGCCAGCTCCCCTATCCGTTTCGCCTGTTCGTTCGTTGGTAAATTCAGAGTCTGTTTACACATTCAAGATCCAACAATGTCTTACTTTTAAAATATTCGTCGGTGGTATTACGTAGTGAAGTGTAGTGATTACGTCACTATGTTAATGCAAATTTTCTTTTACAAAATCAATTGTTTGTTTTGATTACCAATCAACTAATCGATTTTTTGGCTTTGTATAAATAATTAGTGTAAACAATATTTCAAAACAATAGGTTGTGCGTCAAAAACACGACAAAGGTTTACAATACGTTACTATATATACCACCGACCATACGTCACTATGTAATACTACTTACTACTACTACTACTTATGTCGTTCTCGAACGGTCTTCGTGATGGCTCGCCACACTACTCTGTCCCTCATGCATGCTTTCATCTCCTCATCATTTTTCAGTCCTGTGTCTTTCGCCAAGGTGTCCAAGTATGTTAAGGCTGTGCGGCCGACAGATGTGTGTCCGTGTTTGGGTTTCCATAGCAGCAGGTCAGATACAATCTCATTTTCTCTTCTCATGCAATGCCCGGCAAATCTCATCCTTCGATCTGTGATGTTTTCTGATACCTTTTGTAAGTCTCCATACAGGTCTTTGTTTGGTACCTTATCTTTCCAACTAATGTTGAGTGCAGTTCTCAGCATTCTAGTGTAGCATCCATCTAGAGATTTCTTCAGTCTGTTAGTGATGGTCCATGTCTCAGCTCCATACAGTAGAACACTTTGAACAGTAGCTTGGAAAAGTCTGATTTTGATTTTTCGACAGAGGCTGGATTTCCACACTTTGTTCAGAGCATTGCAGGCCTTCCAAGCAAGTGCTTTACGTACTTTTATGTCATGCTGGCTACTACCTACCCAAGCTCCCAGGTACTTGAAGTCCTCTACGTTGTCTAGGTTACTTCCATCAGAGGTTTTTAGCTGTACCTCTTGTGCTTGGTGGAATACCATGTAAAACCACTATGTAATACCACCGACAATATGTTAAAATATTCGCGCTAAGTGCATTAGATAATCTTAAACATGTTGCGAATTGTACTTACTTCCGGTTTAATGCCACTGAGCTTAAAGTACCACATTTTCCAGAGTGACATGCGCACGAACCAACTATAGCCTGAAAACAATTAAGCAGCTTTCAAATGGGTCAGGTTATTCGAGTCACTGACTCAAGATGTCGATGGCGTGGGTTCTCATTTAAAAAAAATATTACCTTTACTTTCCAGTGCTATAGTTTGATCAGTTCCAAATTGTCGTCGGCGCGAATGAAGGCAACAAGCGCATGCATCAATGCGTGACGCGTGCGGGCTGCCAAAACCGCGTGTGTTTGACCATAACGGCGCTAGTACTTTTGCGCGCGGAGAGATGAAACCGAATATTTCTCGCCAATTTGGGTCACAACGTTTAAAAGGTTCGACTTATTTTTTCCCCACGCGATGGGTATTTCGCTATGTAAAAGAAAACGCGAAAACCGAAGGCCACGACACTTTAAATATTGCTGCGCTATACACACCATTCGTTATGCTTCACATACGTGACAATGAGTTAAAACCGGGGCCTTTGTCTTGGGTTTATATCATAATAGTATTAAGGCGACAACATAAATTTAATCGGTAATCGGTAAAGTACACTATTAAATCCACTTGTTTCTTACTGATAAGATATTTTAAACATTCATCGATTACATGTGACTATAATTGTGTATAACGAGTCCTTATTAAGCGGATGGGGTGTGAACTCTCAGGCATAGCCTCCGTATAACTGCTGTAACTCCTTCTTATTAATTTGATAAAAGTATACATTTTCTTGAAAGGGTTCAATGTATCCAACCATGAACATGAAATTGACCATTTTGGAGAAAATTATAAAAAAGAGGTTTTTGACCCATTTTAGGTTTTGTCAAGATAGCTAAAAATAGATTTGGTCAAATTTCGT
Source organism: Ophiura sarsii (assembly GCA_035610835.1). NCBI lineage: Eukaryota > Metazoa > Echinodermata > Ophiuroidea > Amphilepidida > Ophiuridae > Ophiura > Ophiura sarsii. The sequence continues at coordinate 52,480,694 of CM069458.1, read as the reverse complement.
CGTTCTAGATTAATTATAATCTTAATAAAATTCTCTAGGAGGGGTTTTGTTCTGTTTTTAATATCTGATTTATTTTTTAAATTATTGACCAAAAAGTGCCAAAAAAATAAATCACACTTTTGGCACTTTTTGGTCAATAATTCAAAAAATAAATCTGATATTAAAAAAAAAACCTAGAAAATGTTAGTAAGATGAATTTGGTGTATTTTCAGAATGTTTTACCAGTATCTGAATTTGCTATGAATGCAGCAAATTTTGAGCCCAAAAAGTTGTTGGTAAAATTAATCACCAAAAATGGATTCTCCGACTCATTTCCTTTCCAAAAATATATACTTTTATAAACATCATATTAATAGTTCAAAAGTTACAGCGCTTGATAAATTTCATGTTGTGAGGGTTAACAGCCCCCTTGAGTTTGATTTGATTTGATTTGATTTGATTTGATTTGATTTGATTTGATTTGATTTTTGATTTGATTTGATTTTTGATTTGATATTATTTGGGTCCTACGACCCTGGATAACCCAATAAGCTTATTAGCTTAGTTTAAAAGACATCTAGAAGCATAAACTTTGTTCAGCAATATTCTCACACTGGGCTCATACATGTACCTCTGAATGCACTAATGAAAATATTGTCTCAAAACTATTATTTATTGTGGAATCACTCATTCACTGAAATCAATAATCTAGAACAGAAGTTATGCTTCTTGAAACAATATATCTTATAAATGATGAAGGAACATCAGTAGCTAGTATTTACAAGAATATAAAAAATATTACATTTGCCGTTATGTTAAATGAATAACGCACATATGTTAACACCGTTATCTTTCTTTTACAATTCAGATTGAACTGGACAAGATCCCACCCTAAACGGATTTTTGTTTTCGCGCAGAGGATTTGTTAGCAACAGAATTCAGAAAGTAAGTGAAACTATTTCGAATAATTAGAATCTGTTAATATAAAAATAAACACGGTTAAATTTAAAGGGGCACTGGAAATCATGTTTTTTTGCACCTACATGTACGTAATACTAGGACTTATTCCAACTACCATCTGAATCCGTTTACTTTAATTCGCTGTTTATCATGTACAAATTTACGAGTGGGTCATTTTGATGTAGATCACATCGAAATTATCAGCAACACTTACCAAGTAAATTGCGTAAACCAAAATGTCTATCTAAAGCCATCATTCAACCCTTTCCCAATAACATATTACACTTCACGGTTCCTACATACCTTATCTATTGAAACAATTCTTTCCCCCCCCCCAAAAAAAAATCATTTTTCTCGACAATCTTTCTCCCTGCCCCTTTAAGCGTTCCACAGGCAATAACTCTGGGAATAAGTGCTTTCTGTTCAATATCATATGACTCTACTTGGAATGTTGACAGAGATCAATAGCAACACGATTGTTATCATTACTAGATATTAAAAGGGGGTTAGGGTTAACATAGTAGTTTGGTAATAAAACACTCTTTTGTTTTCAATTGCTACGTACTTAATCATCAACGGTAAATACGCAAACAGGTTGTCAGCATGTGCCAGTCGGCAGTCAAAAGTTAAGTCAAAATTAATGAAAAGAAAGCATGAAATCAGATTCCACGGAGAAAAGATATGAGAGAGTGTTTCTGGTAATGTGATTTCAGTCTCTGTTAGGGCGTAATACGATAATGTGAAAATTGAGCAGGCTATCAGGACATACCTTGGCGGGAAAATAATTACTGTAGTGAAAATAGTGATATGTTTAAAACAAGTTTTTTTTTGTTTATCGTAGGTATCTCACATTTGTATTACAGTATGCTGAAGTGTTAACCGATTAAATGTTTAATGAGGTACTGAAACAAGAGACACTGATATTTTGAATAAAACTTAGCCCACATCTTTTGCAGAAATTTGAACGTATTTGTGCCATATTTGAATTTTACGTATTCACATAAAAAGCGCGGGTAACACGTAAACACTTTCTTTAGATATATGTATGAAACCTAGGCCACATATTTTGATGAGAGTTTTTAACCTATTTTGTAATTTTGTATTTTGTTTATATAAATATTTATTATTTCCAATTGGTTTCCGCGTACTAACTTAAGCAGATATAGTAAGGTAAAGGGCAATGTCTTGCTAGACGTCCCGTAAGTGATGTGCGCATGCTCATTACAATTAAAATGCGCAATACTTGTACGCGGTTTATTCCGTGCGGGACGTCTAGCAAGATATAGCCAGGTAAAGAACCCGATGCTACAGAATGCCTCATAGGACATTGTGATAAGAGATGTTTGCACTTAGGTAGTTGTTTATTTAAGGGTATATAAGCCCAGGAGGGGAGAAAATAAATCCAAATTCAAGAACAAAACCTCGGCTTAAATTCAACAAGGTATTCTGACACAGTTCTGCTTCTAGAAGATCTGATTCCGACCATCTATGAATTGTTTGGATCAAAATCCGAAGGAAGCATGTTGAAAACGGATCTATTTACTGTTTTAATAGTATACTAGAAAAAGAGGGGAAAGTTAATGAGTTTTCGCGAGTATTTGTAAAATATTGCGAAACAAAACACCAGTGATATTATTACTATGTAAACAGCTGACGTTAGCAGGAATTTACTGAGAGATATGTGTTAAATTCATTTGAATATGATTGTTGAATTACTGCTAGTTACGACCAGAGTTTAGGGCATCTAGTTGTCATTTGACTTCAAGTTTGATAGCGGTATTTATATAATTTAAGTCCAACTTTAGTTCAACAATCTATCGATTTACATATAAACTAGGAACAATAGCGCATGCATAGCATGTATTACCAATCTATACCACAGCTAATATTTATTTTCCCGCTCTATATGGCTTTCATTCACCGAGGCACATATTTAACGATTTTGACATAATCAATGTCACAGATCCGGAAGCACCGTATGGTAGCACAGCTGTTTCGTAATAAAATACCTGAAATATCGTTTCTTGTGTAATACACCCGCATCAAGCAACCGGCACCCTATCAAATTCAGTTCAAAATAGTTTACTATATTGTCGTCTAAGTGTTTGTTATATGATGCATTGATTGCCTATATTTTCCAAACGATGCCATACACCAACATTTACCCTAAGAAATAAACACGAGCTTGTATACAACGTATTGTTAAGACTGTCGCAATAATGAAAAGGGTCCTTTATCAAAGTGAATGGACTGTAGAAAGACGACGTGCCCGTTGGCGCGCGAGAGAATATAAATTCCAACGTTCTGCAAGAATTCTTCAATTGATCAAAATTTAGGGCCATTTTATTAGTTTGTATTTATTAAAAGACTTTATGCATTGTGTCAAATTCCAATATGAGGCCAAAAAGCAATAACGTTTTCAAGTTGAGTTACGTTTTTAGTTGTAAAAAGTGTCCCTACTTGAGCTGTAGAGTGTTAGAAATCGCGGCTAAAGTAAATCAGTACTTCTAATAGGAGAACTGGAACATGACGTTGAGAGTTGTCAATATATTGGCTTGGACCGACGAGACTTTAAGATCTTCATCTTACGCACATCTCCTTTTGGGACTCTGTCATCAAACGCCAAGATTGCCTTACTCTATTATTTCGGCAAGGAGGATTTCTGGTACAACACCGGTGTGCCTCGCTTTTAATCACATAACCACCCAGTCTTTTTACCGTGTCTGCTGGTTCTTATTGATCCAAAGGCTTATAAATAGGCAAAGGCTTATAAATAGGCAAATCGAGGATGTAGCTGGAAGAATTAACGTCAATCGAGCAATCTCTTTTTGTTTCTTACAAATTTGATTCGATACAGATGGTCTAACCAAGCTAAAATAGGGTTAAATTGAGCAATGCAATGTTTAAAAGATTGGAAGTCAGATGTGATTGATCTTCTACTTACCTTGGGAACTGACGTTGTGGACTACAGCCTTTCTAATACACCTTCACCGATTCCCCCATATGATATACTACTGACAACCAATCAAATTTGACCTTTTCTTCACGGATTATCAAGCTGTTATTAACTATGTCTCTCATTGGCTAGATAAAGCATGTAACCCGACGAACAACCAATTAAATCAACAGGTAGTGCTGAACGGGTTTAGCATATATTTTGGCTTGCTTTACTGTCAAATACGTCTGCACAAGAACTCTTACTACGATAGCATGACAACAAGCTACAGACTACTTCTGTTGACGTTCATTCCTCAATAAGGAAGACACATTTCTTTCGGGACATTTTTGTCTCACTCGTATATAGACTGCGTAAGATTAATTACTTGTATGCATATTGATATAAAAAACACACGACCCAAATTGTTGTCCAATATCGAACATGTCAAATCACATTTCGTGTTCCAGTTTAATACGGCAATAATTCAATATACAATTGGAATTCAGTTAATATTGGAATTCAGTTAATAAGCATTAAGACTTCATACATCAATATATTCACCTCAGTATCATGGTCTAGTTTTCAAAATTAGGAATAAGGAATGATGATTGCCGGAAATAAAAATTCAGTTGTCGTAGAAGCTGCACGACGGTAAATGTGAAGTTGGTTGACTGATCATTATACATACAGCATCAATCGTGATCAACCCTCTTGGGTTATTTTAGAATCATGAAAACATACTAGTAATAAAGTGACGGATACAGAAGGCCCCTGAAAGTCAAGAGGAGAGAATAACTGGTGTGGTTACTGGTAAAATCATACATCAAAGGTTTAGTGCTTTAACGTCATGTAAGCAACCGCTGCAGTTTAGCATATACGTGGTTGTTTTTAATACTAATAGGTACCTGAGTCCTTCTCTAATTTAACAAACTAAGTAAAAGGATTCCTTAGTTGTTCTGTTAGGAGAACCGTTAAAGGTATAACCTTAAAGGGTTGCCTGAACGTAATAAGAACCATTTTCCGTGTTATGTAGATATTTTATTTTGTTCTTTCCAATAACCATTTTTTTGAAGGTTCCATGAAGAACTCCTTTCTTTTGAACCTACCCCAAAGGTTTCTGAACATTTGAAGAACCAAAATGAATTTTGTATGACATATTAGGGAAATTGTTTGGTCCTTTCAAGAACCTTTAAATGGTTCGCTTGAGAGGAGAAAAGGGTATTTTATTTCTTACAGTGAATGCAGCTTTTACTGGTACGCCTGATTCCGAGAATCCCGATTTCATGTACAGGGCGTATGTTCCATTTCAGTAAAAACGTAATCAAACATATAGCAGCAATTGTAGAAAGAATCTTTTGGTATCAAAACCTCGGCATATAATCCAGCCAATGATCTAACTCAATAGAACTCTAATAAGATATAGTGCTCAACTTTAATGTAATACGCAGTCGTTTGTCAATCATGTCATAAATGAGTTATACTGATTGATCTGATTTCCTGTTTTCACGGGCGCTGCGACAGTTGTTTGCCATAACCTCTTGAGTACATTTGGCAGGTTTATTAAAAACACACCCACCTTTACACCTTAATCTAATTGAGTCAAGGCATTGATTGAGTAAAACGCCTTTTCACAAGCTTGCAGTTAAGGTGTCAATTTCAATGAACTGTGGCAAATTAAGAGTCTTATATGGAAACACCATCTTGATTGAACTAAATATACAATCTGTTATGTCAAATTAGCATAAATACCTCAGAATTAGCATCTTTCTACAGCCGTGAATTACTGGAGGCGACAGATTTGCGGGAGAACATCACGAAATGCTGCACTGTTGATAGCAAAGATAAAACATACGTCCCTTGATGCCAGTGCCCTTAGAGATAACGCATGACAGCTACTGCGTGACAGCGTATATAACCTGTCGTTCTGGAGGCAGTCGTTGAGATAAACGACTCGACTTGGTGATCGTCAGAATATTTAGGGGAGTTTAAATCGCTTAATGCATATTAGCCCCGACCCATCTAATAGGCTGTGTGAATGAAACAGTATAAGCTTCGGGGAATTCAGTAGACTTTTTATTTTGTGCTTAGTGAACTAGAAAAGAGGAAGACGTCGGCTGCGCGCGGCAGTGGTGGCGGCGACTTTGATTTAAAGTGAAAGTGTTACTTGTCAAGGCCAGTGAATCGGATATTGTGTAAAATCTGAAATGCTACAAGTTAGAAGTTTACCGAGAGAAGTCATTCAGCAACAAGAGGCTACAGATAGACACACAGTATCCAGTAGAATCTGCCTAAAGGTGGTGGTAGTTAGATCATGCATTTCAAAATCTGTGTGCGTCTTTATATATGCACATAGTTTGATAACATCAACGGTTCCTGTCTAGGATGTATTAAATTTGATCACAATCGTGTAAAACACATTTTAGTTACTTTTTGAAGAATTATAAGGTGATTTGAATGTTTTCTCTTACGACATAACCGTCTCGCGGATTTTCAATTTGTAGTTCGGTTCAATGTTTTGATCTCGGATTGCGATATATGCAACTACACGTGACGTCATTGTACCAATTTAGGTTTTTGAGGTACATTCTATCTGTCCTGTCAACTACATTTTTTAATATATTTTGATACTATTTGCTTTCTAACTAAAGAATTCACACGGCAAAAAAAGAATATCTGAATGGTCTGAAACAATCTGGTAGGATGTGGGAATTGTATTCACTTTTATGTCAAAACCAAGAATTCAGAATATTGAACTTTGACTTCGGCTCCTTCCTGAGGTCCTGTAAAGGGCGTAGTAGGCGCTAATTTCAAACGTGTTATTAATGTTGCTAATCATATTTTTAATCATAACTAGCAAACCGAAAATGGTTACAATCGGGTGTTTGGGTGGTTTTTATAGCCAAAATGTTTAGTCTAATGAGGGCGATGTTTGGATGCCTGGTCATTGGGAAAGGCTGGGACTTTATTTGGTATCAATATGAAGAGGGGACCAATAGCTATACAGTGGTACCAAACACAACGAGGTAGGGATTTTAATAACAAATAATAGGGATTGGAACAACCATCTCCCTTTGGTTAGGCGTGTTACCAAAAATAGCATAGGTAGACGAGTGTTAACTAATTTTTCAATTTAACCTCTAGAAAATAACCCTAATTCCTAATATAAGTGATTTACGCCAGGAACACATGTTGACAAAACGTGGGGTGTGTGTTGTTTTTGTCATTTGGTCGCCCCATATCTATACGCGCGTTTCTATCGTGTACACAATGTTTACATGCAAGAAATGTAATGGTGTGAAAACGTAAACATGTTTAAATGTGATACATGCACATGGAATCTTTAATGGAATGTTTCAGCAGGTGTTCCTAAAGGACAGGTGTTGGTATGAATAAAACAAACACGGGTTGTACAAAACACGATTGCGAGACAAACTCGATTCGTGCTTGGCATATACGATCATTGTCAGTTATACCACTTGGCAAACAAAATGTGTAAACTAAATGGAGTCAAGTGATGTAGTGATCAACAGACATCAGAAGTGACGAATATGCTTTACATAATGTAGGGTAAGTTGCAATTAAACCTTCAACTCACACCCGGGAATTGTGTATTTCTGTCAAAGTAGGGTAACATCTTTTCTAATTCAAATAACTTTTTAATAGGGCTGTCACACCTACGGCGATCAGGGTTGCGCTTAAAATGTATCCAAAAGTATCAAAGAGCCAAACAAAACGAATTAAGGTCTCTTAGAACCGATTGGGTACGCAGTGGACACTTGCTAGAGCGGAAGAGGGTCCCCATGTAACACGCAGGAAGAGCGCGGAAAACTGCTTAAAATTGTCAAACTTTTAAAACAAGGTAGCTCTTAGTACGTTCATATCCCGCTTATCAAATTTTCACGACGCTCTTATTACGACCCATTGTGTTTCTGCTGAAAAGTCTCGCGTGCTTTTACTGTGCTTACACTACGCTGTAAAATGTCTTAGTGCGTCCATGTCGCTGTCTGCGTTGTTAGTACGTTCTCAATATGTTAGTACAGCGTTTTCTGCTGGTGCGCAGAGTACCCCAACTACGATATCAAACAACTGTTAAACTTATTTATCCAAGTGATTGGACTCCATACATGCATGTATTCGTCTAAAGGATTCTTTGAACTAATGACCTCGTGCAATCGCCCTATAAGGAGAGCATTCTGCCTGCTCAGTCTGTTTTTAGGGTTTGACAAGTGAACAACATACATAGAACGCCCGATAGAACGACACCATGGGAAGACTCTCACGTCCCAGACAGTTACCAATACGTCACCGAGGGATTCTTAGAGACCTTAATGCGCTTGGCTTGGCGTTTTGATAATTTATCAGCGTAATGCAAGCGCCAGCCTGATCGCAGAGAATGTGAAAGGTTTAAGTGACCTTGATTTAAAAATGTATAATTTCGGACACTCAGGTTTCCGCGCTCTCACTGCGTGTTATTCATATTTCTATTTTTTCAGCGCAGTGCAATTACTGGCCTGATCGCCGTAGGTGTGACAAGGCCACTATTACCCACCTAAAACAGAACCAGTGACCGACATTTAGTGAGTCTCGGGAAGACCTTTGCCAACTTGCAACATCCTCAATGACAATATCTTACATCGTAATGTAATTTCTCATCCACTACATCGTCTGTCAGAAGGGAAAACTAAAGATATAATTATAAGTCGAAGCCATGACCACCATGACTACGAAATCAAAACATTTTACTGAAACATTTGCCCGTTAGGCATGTCTATTTCTCTCTGTTGTTTACGAGGTATATTGTCAAGTTTAATTTCATAAAAGCACTCGTGAAGGATTACTTGCTGTCGTTAGAGTACAGCACTAAAGTTGTCGTCATTATTAGATACGAGTTACGTGCAGTTAGCACAATATGACGCTGTTTCCATGACCCGGGTTCTCCTAATATAGAAATATATTTGGGAAGTAATAATTACAACGGTAGATCATACAAATCTATATCATATTCAGTCATTCAGGTTGTAATGCATGAACAAATATATTCTTTGACGAGGCGCCGCTGTGTTATAAATATGATCAAATCTCAACGTAATACGATGGGATTTTACTGTCCTAAACAAATTCATAGTTTTATCAATTAGCGATCAAATGTCTAGGAAATTGAAGACCAGGTAAATTAAAGAAAACAAACGACATAAAAAACACACAACCAAATAAACAAATGAACAAAAACAAAACACGACGCCATCAGATAAGGTGAACAAGGGCATCAGAGTAAAAGTGACGCATTTTAGCAATTTTCAAATTTTTCAAATATTTCAAAATTTTCAAATATTTCAAATTTTTCAAATATTTCAAATATTTCAAATATTTCAAAACCATTTTTTATTTATCAAATTGTTTTCAATTTTTAACAATTTATTCAAAAGAATTCTTCAGAAATATTCCAACAAGATTAATGTTTCTCATTTCACGTAAAAGAAATATTCATGAAATAAAGCCAACTATCACAGTGCTCTAAAAGATCCAATCCACCCATTTTTAGGGAAAAGGATAACTTTTTCTTTATGGATGATTTTGTTTAAACTAATATTAAGATTTCTCGAACGGGTTGAATAATTAATTGACCATTTAGTGAATAACCCCCCAACGTTTTATTTCCACAAGCTAAAATACATCATCGTTTGAGGTTAATAATGATCCGAAATATGGATCTATATTTTTTTATGAATAAACATTGCCAGATACATATCTGCAGCTTTGCAGTGTAACACTTGAACATACAGATCAATGATATGCTATAAAAGTGGTTTCGAGGTTTACGAGAAGTGTTTAGTAATAATCTAATAAATATAAGATATTCAACATCATGTTTTAATAAAGGAGCAGAGCATTTACAGTTAATATAAGTACTCGCGCAGCTCCGAAACTCCTGTCATATGCGTTAATAAGGATGATCCAATATATAGCTTAACTATGTAAAAGGATGCATTACTTTCATATCACGAACAACACATCGCATGTACCTCAGAAGATGATTGCAAATGATAACATCCATGAAATGTGAACGAGCTCATCACTTCATGTGACAATCATCAGCTTATCATAAAGCGCTAAATTATACTCTATCCTGTACCAAATAGGCCAAATGTGTACTACAGCTCACAGTTGAACCGCGCGCCAATCTTTTGATTCAAGAGTGCGTCGCGCGTCAAACTCTATGCGAAATCCGCGACACACACTTATATCAATAGATGCGCGCGACAGAGATGATTCTTTTTGCACGCGCGGATAAATACGAGACTCACAAAGTGTCCCTAGGCAAGGAACTTTGTATAGTTTGGACAATTTATGAAAATTGTCAAAAAATTGTCAGAAAATTGTCAGAAAATTGTCAGAAAATTATCAGAAAATTATCAGAAAATTGTCAAAAAATTGTCAAAAAATTGTCAGAAAATTGTCAGAAAATTGTCAGAAAATTGTCAGAAAATTGTCAGAAAAATTATCAGCAAATGTGACATCATCATGCCTGACCTATGTGTACACATGAGAAAGACACCCAAATTAGTCAATTGTATAAATGTCACCTCACAATACTCTGGGAAAAACAAGATGTTTCGTCCTTCCATTGTGAAATAAAAGTGCATAATTATAGTGAATAAATATGATCGTACTGTTCGGTTCCGTTTTGTTCCTAATATATTACTTATGTCATTGGACACGTATGTCATATACAATAGCTCGGATGGGAATGGTGGGTACTTAGTTAAAATTACCATACGGAAGGATATTTTGGTAAATAAATGGAACTTTTTATAGCTTAATTTTGGAACACGAATCGATCGTTTTACAACATTTTCTGAAAATAGATATAATATCTGTATTCTGTCTTATTCTCTTTTATAATTCAGATTTTAACTAAACAAGCTGCAAGAAACTACCCTGTTAAAACGGAATTTGTTCATGCAGATAACTGGTTAGCAACCAAAATTCGGGAAAGTAAGTGAAATTATTTGTAGTCATTAGATTCTAAATATTTGAAACACGGTTCGATTTTAGGCGTTTTAAAAAGCAATGTATCTGAAAATAAGTGCTTTATTTTTGATATCGTATAACAAATCTAGTTACATCTCAATAGAATGTTGACGGAGATATCACAAAATGATTGTTATGATTACTACATATTAAAAGAGGATTAGTGTTAACTTAGTAGTTTGGTATTAAAACACTCTTTTACTTTCAAATGATACGTACCAACTCATCAACGGTAAAAATATCATGTTGTCAGCATGTGCCAGTCGGCAGTCGAAAGTTGAAAAGAAAGCATGAAATCAGAATCCACGGTGAAACGAATATGAGAGAGTAAAAACAAAAGTATTTCTGGCAAGGTAATTCCAGTCTCTGTTATGGAGTAATACGATGACAATTTGTGAAAATTGAGCAGGCGTTGAGGACATACGAAGAGTTTGTTTCCAAAAGGAACTAACTCAAACTCACTATAAGTGAAATAGGAGAAAAGCAAGGTTTTTCAAATGAGGATGTTGCACTTCTTTTATTATGTTTATTTTTTGTCCTATGAAAGATACAAGCTTAAAACTGGTTTGATCATATTTCATTCTTTGATTTTCACTGTATTTCCTATGTCTTTCTTTATTTTCGGAAATGAGTGGAGTAAACTCCTTTTGGAACAAAAACTGTTTCGACAATTTTCAAAAAATACTATACCTAACAATCTTTATTACAAAATAAGGTTCACCTGAAAGACAATATCAAACCCCATTGAAAACAGAAAACCACATTAAAATACCTCTTAAACTTTTTAAATTATGAACATTTCTTATTTCGTGAGAAAACCGTAAATAACAACAAAATCCCATACATCTTACGTTTTCTTCATTGCATTTCATTAAGGACATTCCTATCAATGTTTTACGCCGATAAAAGAACCATATTTCTACCATTTTGGCTTAAAAAATAGTGAATTATATTCAAATGTCCGGAAATTTCCTGAAATTACCGGAAACTACCGAGGGCCATAACTTTGGACCCGAACATGCTACAGATGTAGGAAAAAGTTTAAAAGTTGTTTTTTGTATCTCCCTTTCATGTTCTGCACATCACTCAATTTCGACAAAAAAAATGAGAGTTAGCTCCTTTTGGAACTAAGCTCTTCTTTCGACAAAAAGTGAGTTATCTCCTTTTGGAACTAAGCTCTTCAATTTTACCTCGGCGGGAAAATAAATGTAATTTACTGTTGTGAACAATTTGTGACACGTATGTTTACAATTAGTTCTCTGTGTCTCTTGAAGGTATCTCACACTTGTATTATGCTGAATTTTCAAACGATCAAAAGGTTGGAAATCAGATGTGATTTGATCTATTAGATGAGGTATTGGGACACAAGACCTGTGGGACCGAAGGCATTATTCAATACCGATATTTTGTAATCATTTTAGGAAGTATATGATGTACACAGTTTAACCTATTTGTGCCAATTTTAATACTTATTTATGGAATCACATGATTAACTTGGGTTACACGTAAAGCAGATTCGACAGCTATATGTATGAAACCTAGCCCGCATATCTTTATGAGGGTTCTAACCTATTTTTGCCAGTTTTGCATTTTGTTTGTGTTGGTATGATTTTCTTGATTTTCACTGTGCAGGGAAAACCCTCGATGTTACAGTATGCCCCACAGGACATTGCGATAAGAGATGTTTGCACTTAGGTAGTTGATTATTTAAGGGTAAAAGCCCAGGAGGGGAGAAAATAAATCCAATTTCAAGAACAAGACTATAGCGTAAATTAAACAAGTTATTTTGTCCCAATTCTGCCTCTAAAAGATCCGATTCCGGGCATCAACATGATCAATGAATTGTGTGGATCAAACTCCAAGCAGGAAGCCGAAAAAGGATCTTTTTACTGTTTTGGTATACTACAAAATGCGGTGAAAAGTAATGAGATTTGGCGCGTGTTTGTAAAAAAACTTTTGAAACAAAACACCAGTATTATTATTACAATATAAACAGCTGACGTCAGCAAAGCTGCTTTCTGTACATTAGCAAGGCGTTAAACGAATCCAATCAACATGGATGTTAACATGACAACAAAAATGGTAACCGTCAATCAGCCAACATAATAAGTTATTTCGCGAACTTGTTTGAGTATCATTACTAACTATAAAACAACTTATAACGAATGAACAATTTTCAGCTGTTAACTTTAGGGCCCACGCAGCTTAACCGAAATTAGGCTTAAATGTGATCAATATGTTGTAAAGATGTTAAGCAATTACCGCCTATTTTCTTTAGATATTTTGGTTTTTATTTCCATCAATGGCAGGATGTTGAATACACGATAAACTGTACGATAAAATATTTCTGTTTAAAAAAAGAAAAAGAGTTCCATCAAAGATATAATCACGACGCGAAATTAATGTATCATTTTAATTCCATGTTAGCGATCATGGAAATTTGTTGATTATCTTTTGCCCGCCTTGCCTTGCCCCGTCTTGGGCCTCCTCCGTCAGTTGAGACGATTGGCTGCCATACGTTCGCATCTCCTGATCATCTTTCTCCAAGCTGGTTTATTAGACTCATACTGGACCATTCCTTGATATTATCGAACAATTGTTTCTCCAGACGACTTCTTTTCCTGTTGCCTTCGACTTTCCCCCTCTATGATGTGTAGTACAAGTAAGCTAGCACTGTCTCTTATGAAAAGCCCACATTATGCCAGTTTCTCTTGAGTAGCTCTCCTAGCAGCAGTCTCTTAAAGTTCTTTTATGTTGAATATGTTCTCCTTCCATTTGACTTTCAATCTCCAGAACTAAATTTCAGCAGCCATTCGATTCTCATCTGCGTTGGTTAGTGTCCCTCTAGACCTTAAAGGAGTACGCTCCATACCAGTGTCTTTACAATCTTTGTTTTAAGATTTGTTTTTGAGATTGCGGTCGTTCCATAAGTCCTGGAGTTCTATTATCCTTCCCTTGGTTATTCCGATTCGAGCTCTGATATCAGCTGTGCAGTTTAGCATAATGTGATTTTCACAAAGCCCAAGTATTTGATGTGACTGACTTGTTCAACATCTTCACCATCAATTGAGATATTATATATGTTTAGGCTGTTCTTCTCCAGTGGTTAGAAGCTTTGTCTTTTTGACATTGAGCTTAGATTTAGTTTTCTGCTTGCAGCGTTTACGGCTGATGTTATAATAGGCTCTCGATGTCTTCTTCAGAGGTTTCAAAGTGTCATCAGCATATCTGAGATTTGAGATTGGTGTACTTCCTACTTTTATCCCATACTGGTTTACATTGGCATCTCTCATGACTTTTTCTGTGTAGAAGACGAACATGTATGGTGAACCAATACACCCCGGCCTTACACCTTGACCTAATCATCGAATGTAATACAGTATATGTATCAATTTAGTACAAAAAAGTCCAATACTAATTTATCGAGTTATATAAAAACTAGAGAAATTAGCTCTCTTAAAACATCTTTCACCACAGTGAATATTTACATTTCTGCTTTAAACTGCTTTCATTCATTGAGGCACATATCTAACGATTTTTACATAATCAATGTCACAGACCTGGAAGCACCGTTTGGTATCACAGCTGTTTCGTAATAAAATACCTGAAATATCGTTTCTTGTGTAATACACCCGCATCAAGCAACCGGCACCCTATCAAATTCAGTTCAAAATAGTTTACTATATAGTCGTCTGCGCAGGAGACGCAAGTGTTTGTTACATGATGTATTGATTGCCCATTTTTGCCAAACGATACCATACACCAACATTTACCCGAAGAAATAAACGCGAGCTTGTATACAACGCATTGTTAAGACTGTCGCAATAATGAAACGGCTCCTTTACCAAGTGTATGGCTGTATAAAGACGACGTGCCCGTTGGCGCGCAAGCGAGAAAATAAATCCTAACGTTCTGCAAGAATTCTTCGATTGATCAAAATTGAGGGCCATTTTATTAGTTTGTATTTATTAAAAGACTTTATGCATTGTGTCAAATTCCAATATGAAGCCAAAAAGCAATAACGTTTTCAAGTTGAGTTACGTTTATAGATGTAAAAAGTGTCCTTACTTAAGCTGTAGAGTGTAAAAAAAAATCGCGCCAAAAGTAAATCAGTACTTTTACTAGGAGAATTGGAACATGACGTTGAGAGGCGTCAATTATCAATATATTGGCTTGGACCGACGAGACTGTAAGCTCTTCATCTTACGCACATGTTGATTTAAAGTTAATATTAAAAACAGTAAACACCGGTATATTTCATCTCCTTTTGGGACTCTGCAAATCAAACGCCAAGATTGCCTTACTCTGATATTTTAGCAAAGAGGATTTCTGGTGCAACACCAGGATGCCTCGCTTTCAATCACAAGATCATCACGTTTGTTCTGTCTACTGTGTATGCTGGTTATTATTAGTGTAAACTGTACAGCCATATAAATATGCACATTGAGGGTATTACTGGAAGAATTGACGTCAATCGGGCAATCTCTGTTTTGAGTTACAACCCTGAACTAAACCCCTTAAATAACCGATATTCGTTATATCAAAAATGGTCTAATAAGCTAAAATGGGGTTAAATTGTGCCTATCTGTACAATGTTTAAAAGTCAGATGTAATACATCGGTTAATTACCTTAGACTGTGCCCAAGTGGAGATCAGCGTTTTTAACACTATCACCGATTCGCTCATAGCAAGATATATCGTGATACGGTATACTCCTCACTATCACCGATCTGCACCAAGTATTAATATTGGTTGGTATCCCATTGTCTTGGATAGCTAGCATGGCGTGACAAAAAAACCCGTAGACCACTTTTGTTACCACTCGTTTCTTTCATACGGCAGACAGATCTTTCCGGGACTATTTTACCTTATTCGTATAATAGGCCGCGTAAGATTAATTGATTGTTTGCATATGGATATTAGAACACGTGACCTAAATTTATTTTTGTCCAATATCGAAAATGTCAAAAGACATTTCGTGTTCCAGTTTAATACGGCACTTCCACTATAAAATTGGAATTCAGTTAATAAACCTAAAAACTTCATATATCAATATATTCACCTTAGTATCATGGTCTAGTTTTCAAAATTAGGAATAAGGAATGATGGTTGCCGGAAATAAAAATGCAGTCGCCATAGAAACGGCACGACGGAAAATGTGAAGTTGGTTTACTGATCATTATACATACAGCATCAATCCTGATCAACCCTCTTGGGTTATTCTAAAATCATGAAAACATACTAGTAATAAAGTGACGGATACAGAAGGCCCCTGAAAGTCAAGAGCAGAGAAGAAATGGTGTGGTTATACGTAGAATCATAACTCAATGGTTTACTGTTATAACGTCCTGTATGAAACCGCTGCCGATTAACATATTATTATACGTGGTAGGCTATAATGAATACTTGAGTCGTTAGTCGTTAAGTAATTTAACCAAATCGGTAACACTATTCTAATATGGTTCTATGAGCAGAACCGTTAAACGGTTTGCAGACGAATAAGTTAGACTAGTGTCCAGAAATATTACGGATTAAAGCTGTATAATCCTTTAATCCCTCAATAGAGGATTTGGTGTTAGGTTAGTTTCGTGCTGTCTTACACCAAGGATAAACCAGATCTTGGTTTTGTTCGTCAAGTTTCCAAGAATCTTTTGTGAAGGTTCCATAAAGAACCCCTCTTTCATGAACCAACCCCAAAGGTTCCTGAACATTTGATGAAACGAGACGAGTTCTGTATAACATTTGGGGACCTTGATCGGTTCCTTCAAGAACCTTTCATGCGTTTTCAAGAACCTTTAATGGGGACAAAAAGGGTTATTTGATTTCTTGGAGTAAACTTTATTCCGAGAATCCCGATTTAATACGAAACGGGCGTATGTACAATATCAGCCGTGTATTGCGAGCCCTTAAGAAAGCGTAATCAAACATATGGCAGCCATTGTAGAAACAACCTTTTGGTATCAAACCCTTGACATATACTCTAGCCAATGATCTAACTCAATTCGGGACTCAATTGATCTCCAATATAGTGCTCAACTTCAATTTGACAGGCAGTCGATTATCAACCAAGTTATGCTGATTGATTTGATTTCGTGGATTCACGGGCGTTGCGACAGTTGTTTGCCGTACGTGGCCTCTGAGTACAGTTGACAGGTTTATTAAAAACTCACCCACCTTGACACCTTAATCTAATTGAGTAAAACGTTATTTTACAAGTTTACAGTTTTAAGTGTCAATTTCAATGAACTGTGGCAAATTAAGAGTCTCATATGGAAACAACACCTTGAACTATGATGAATATTAAATCTTTTATGTCAAATGTGCATAAATACCTACGGATTAGCATCGCTCTACAGCCGTTAATTACTGAAGGCGACAGATTTAGATGGTTGCGGGAAAGCATCACGAACTGCCGTACTGTTGATATAAAAGATAAAACATACGTCCCTTGATGCCAGTCCCCTTGACAGTGTGTATAACTTGTCGTTCTGCAGGCAGTCGTTAAGATAAACGACTCGACTTGATGATCGACAGAATATTTAGGGGAGTTTAAATCGCTTAAAGCATATTAGCCCCGACCCATCTAATAGGCTGTGAATGATACAGTATAAGAAATGAGGGAGCAGAAGACTTTTTATTTTGTGCTTGATGAACTAGAAAAGAGAGGATATCGGCTGCCCGCGGCAGTGGTGGCGGCGACTTTGATTTAAAGTGAAAGTGTTATTTGTCAAGGCCAGTGAATCGGATATTGGTTATGTAAAATCTGAAATGCTACAAAATTACAGAGAGAAGTCAGAGAAGTCATTCAGCACCAATAGGCTACAGATATACACAGTATCCAGTAGAATCTGCCTATAAAGGCGGCATTAGTTGGATCATGCCGGGGATCATGCATTACAAAATCCGTGTGCCTCTTTGTATGTACATAGTTTGATAACATCAACGGTTACTGTCTAGGATGTATTTGAAACACATTTTAGGTTTTTTTTTTGAAGAATTATATACGTGATTTGAATGTATTTCTCAAATATGTCAAAGGTCAAAACTTTCGCGAATTTTGCATAGTGGTCGTATATGCAACTACACGTGATTTCATTGAATCAATTCATAATTCTTAAGGTTCCTACAATCATGTCAAAACAATTTGTACTTGATATTACTATTATTTCATAATTAAAGGATACTTTGGTATAATAGAATATCCTCTTAATCTAACCCGCAGAGTCGTAAGAAGGCGAAATTATCTAAATTCTAACAAAACTTTGAAAAGGTGTAGCAAATTTCCAAAGACATTTGAAACGAAAACGCTCTTAGATGGACTTCGCTGATCTATGTGGGCCCATTCGATAAATAGCATCAGCTCCCAATGGTTCACCAGTTGAAAATGGCCTGCAAACAGTTGTGTAGACTGCGTGACTGTGGGAATTTATTTCATGTATGTACAAATGTATTCGAAATCCATTAACCTGAAGCGTTTCGGATGTTGTTGGTCTACAATCTTCCTCGGAATGTTGAATTTGGACTCCAACTCTTTCTTGAGGCCTGTTGAAGGAGTAGTAGTCGCCACAAAACGGTTATTAAAATATAAACTAAAATTAATGTGATAATAATCTTACCCTTATCATTAATGTAAGTGGTCCATGCACGGAACATGTGTTGACAAATTCTCAATGGGTTTTTGGAACACTACTTCTACATTACGTGTGTTTCTATCGTGTGTATCAGGTCTACATGCCGAGATCTAGTGGTGTGATAAAACAAACCTTTTTGGAATATGACACATGCACATGGAATCTTTAATGGAATGTTCCTGCAGGTGTTCCTAAAGGACAGGTGTTGGTATGAATAAAACAAACACGGGTTGTACAAAACACGAGTTCGAGACACACTCGATTCGTGCTTGGCATATACAATCATTGTCAGTTATACCACTTGGCAAACAAAATGTGTAAACTAAATGGAGTCAAGTGATGTAGTGATCAACATTAAAAAACGAACATACTTGTTTATAATGTAGGGTAAGTTGCAATTAAACCTTCAGCTCACACCCGTGATACGTGCATTTCTGTCTTCTGGTTCTACACTTAAAATGTAATATTTCTGCAAGTAGGCTAACATCTTGTCGAATTCAAATAACTCCCTATTTGGGTTGGTAACACTATTACCAACCCAAAACAGAACTAGTGACCGACATTTTCTGAGTCTCGGAAAGATTTCTGCTAATTTGTAACATCCTTAAGTGAAAATATCTTACATCACGATGCATTTTTTCATCCACTGCTTCGTCTGTTAGAAGTAAAATATATAGATATAGTAAGTCGAAGCCATGACCACTATGACTTCGAAAGCAAAACATGTTGCTGAAACATGTGCCCGTTAGGCATGTCTATTTCTGTATGTTGTTTACGAGGTATATATTGTCAAGTTAAATTTCATAGAAGCTCACGTGAAAGATTACTTGTTGTTTATGGAGTACAGTTACATATAAAACCTGTTACCATGGTACTAAGGATGTCTATATTATCAAAATACGAGTCAAGTGCAGTTAGCACAATATGACGCTGTTGCCATGGTAAGAGGCGATGTTTATAATTATTCATAATGCGCGTGACGATTTCCCAATCAGAACGCGCGGTCATTTATTTGAAAGCGACCATTACGCACTTCCGTGTTTACGCACGCACCCCGCATGCTTCGGTGGAATTTTGTCTAAATGTATAGAATTATGACGCTGACTATAATGGTAACACTTCTTGAACAGGTTGAAGAAATTTATTTATTTTCACATACAGATAAATAATATGCTTTAACAGTATTTCGTAATAACAGTACGGCCGAGTGCACCAATGACGGGTAGCTGAAGAATAGCGCTACCTCGCTAGTAACTGCGGCGTAACCCAACATTTTGAGAGCGCCAATGCGGGGTAAGCTACTAGGCTAGTAGCTGGCGGGTAATTTACGCTAAATGTTATACCTGACCGGACCCAAGAGTAAGTTGGGGCATAAAGTTTTATGCCACAAGTCAGTCGATTCTAGCAGTAGCGTAAATTTGTTGTGAACATTGGAGGGGATTATTTGCTGATGCTGAAGGACCAATTGCGCTTGCATGCCCAGGTGGTGTCTATTTGAAGTGGAATGTGACCCCTCATAAGCTGAAAGATTTTGTATTTTTGAAAATCCATTAATGCAATTTGGTGATTTTTTTAGTCAAAATTTAGATCACAACTCCTTTTGCCCATTCAAACACTAATCGCACCGACTTTGGGTCATATTTTAACCAAAATGTACTAATTGTCCAAGAATCTTAAATAATGACTAAATAAATAAACTTAGTATTGTTTTTATTAATTAAAAACTGATAAAGCCAAGTTTCAACATTATTCTGAGTGGAAGAAGAAAAAAAGCATATCGTGCCGTGCGTGGTCTGGGGATCGAACCGGGGTTCTGCGGTTAACAAGCGAAGGACAAGGTATCCACGCCACGGAAGTATTTGTGTAAAGAGATGTGTTATAATTGTATATAATTGTTTCCATCGGGTGCTTGTGTTTGTCATTAAAATTGTGCTTTTTTGTGCAATGTTTGTATGTGCCCCTCGCCCAAAATATGTTTGTAATGTCATGATAGTCCTTATTTTTGAAAAAGCGGTAAACAAACTTCGAAATTTTTGGCCATAAAATGGCATCATTTTTTTTCCGGATCGCAAGCCGACTCCACGTGATTCTTGATTTACACCCACCTATGACCTAGCGAGTGACGACACGCTTTTAATATTACGGAGGACTAATCACGTCAGAATTTTACATTAAACTATAGGTTAACACTTGGCATATGCGCCAATTAATTTTGTAAGGGGACGATGCTGATTAATGTGGATATTTACCTCGCTAGTTGCTATTCTGGTGTTATTCGCCAGTTATGCTCTAAGAATTACATCGTTAGTAAGTTATGCTACAGTTAGAGCATAATTACTAGGGAGGTAGCTTACCTCCCTATTAAGTTACCCGTCATTGGTGCACTCGGCCGTATGAGTACTATAAGATATTCAACATCATGTCTTGATAAAGGAGAGCATTTACAGTGTAAGTAGTATAAATACTCACGCAGCATCGCAACTCCTGCGTTAATAAGGATGATCCAATATAGTTTAACTATGCAAAAGGACGCATTACTTTCATATCACGAACAACACGTTACATGTACCTCAGAAGATGGATGCAAATGATAACACCCATGAAATGTGAACGAGCTCATCACTTCCTGTGACAATGGCTATCATAATGTATAAGCCCTGGGATGAGGCTCAGTACAATGACCAGACATCTACATTTATAATTCAATGGTATTTTCCGAGTTAAGCAAACCTTGAAGGAAGAAACCCCTTTGCGCAGCACTGGCGATAACAACATGGATCGCATATCGGCCATTTTCCAATAACTATCTTGTGAATTTTAAGTAGGTAATTTCTGGTAAAAATGGATGGATTTTCAACTTCGTGTAAAGTTTATAATCAAGATCCAACCACTTACAATGTTAAAATGTATAACCTTTCTCACGCATAGCGTGTAAATATTCTTCAAGTAGCAGATTTTGAGCACTTTGTTGAAACGTGACAAGGAATTCACGCGCTACGCGTGCATGTTTTATCATACAAATTTAGTTTTAGTCGAAAACTGCAAATATTTGGTCCTTCACTTACTACCAAATCCAGACTACGTTATAAAACTATTTACAGAGGCATTTTAATGAATCTGGTTTGTATACGAGTCATTTAATCAAGATCCATTGAGCATTAGTTGTTAATATGTTTTCCTGTGCGATCGAGCAATAGTTATGCCACCACCTTTAAAAGACATGACCTATTTATTTCACGTTACAGGTAGTTCGTTTTGATTAAGAACAGGCGATGAATAATATGAGAGTTTTTCTAATCTGATTTTATACCAAGCCAGGCCAAGACACTTAAAATATTGCTGCGCTATAAATACCATTCGTTATGCTTCACATGCATGACAATGAGTTAAAACTGGGGCCTTTGTCTTGGTTTATGCATTATGATAGTACTAAGGCGTCAAAGTTATGTGAATGGTAAAAGATAAAATACACCATGATATCTCATTGTAACGTCATGTCTTATTAGTTGATAGAACATATCTTTAGGTTCATCAAATACAGCTGATCTGATTCGTAGCTATAATTGTACATGTACATCAGTAATCCGTGAAAGATGTAGGTAACCCTATTTGGTAGGCCGCTTATATATAAACATGATAACAATTGTATCTTTGATACATGAAGCATGTCTTAAAAAAACTCAGTTCGAGAATGGAAGATCAATTTGAAAATAAAGCAAACTACTCAATTGACTTTTGTTTGAAAATTCAAACTGATCTTTTTGTTTTCAATTCAGGTTTCGACAACCGATCTGCTGTCTCCCTAGAGCCTAATGGTGCTTTGTGCTTTATCCAAAGCAAGTGTGTCTACTCTATTTTGATGTAATTTGTTGGTTTATTTGATCGAAAACAGCTGATTGATTATGAAGATGATTGAATGTAAGGCCCTTCGCTAGTAACGTGTCGCCAATTTTCTTTTCATTTCCGCATGTACAATCAACCAACCCCTTAAAAATTGTCTATTACTTAGGAACATATATTTATTCAGTTTTGATGATAATCCCGAAAAGCCAAAAACAAATCTAGAAGATCAAGTCTCAGGGAGATTTTATTCAGAAATGACAGGGAATTTGAACACCGCCAAAGAAGTGTGTTGGTATGACATACAACTTTCAGTTCAATCTTTAATTTCTTGGTAAACTATTTCTAAATTTCAAACAAAGATGATGCACGTATGTCCATATTCTAACCTATAGGCTTGATTTTAAATTAATTTCAAATCTTTTTTTTTTTTATGAAATAGAAATGAGATTCAATTGCATAAGGTTTCATATCATATACACTTATATTGATTTAAATCAATTCGATCTTTTTCAGACTGTTGGTTTTATTTTTTAGTATCATAATAAACTAAATATAATTTATCAGATAAACACATTGTTTTATTTGGCGTACAACCATGACAACTGTTTATATTTAAAGAGCTAGTGGGAAAGCAATACCATTCTTGATATATAAATTCAGACATTGAAGCATTTTAATCACACTATAATTGTATAGCTTGACCATAAAATGATAACAGTCATTAAATAATAATGATTTCTGATTTCAACGTGTTTAATTTTTTTCTTGGAGTGTAGGCAGGGATTATATAATTATGGGATAGGTAACTCCTCAGGCAAAATTTCGCCTACTAAACCAAATTCATGGGTGAAGGTTTTATAGGGGGCGCACTATCATGGTCGTAGCAAACCAGACGACATGAGACGTGGTGGTTTTTATCGGCTCAAAACATGATTTGTGGCACAGAAATAGTACATCAATGGTAAAATAGCTGATTGTGATTTAGAGTAGAACTGATTTGCTTTGATGATGGCAGAATTTAGTTCTATATGACACGAAGAATTGGTTATTTGAAATTAATTTACGTAGAACAAAATACGAATTTTAAATTGTGATGGCTTCGTCTGGCAGTGACATGAGGGGCGTGGCGTTATTTGCATTTTATGAATATTGTAATCAGATCAGTTGGGAAGGACGCTGGATCGCGAAGATCACATCGTGTGAGGTCATGAATAGTCATGGCTGAATATTCATTCACAACGAATGATTGACAGTTTACGCTTAACTTCCGGGTGAAGAACTGATAGAGTGCGCTATACTGTGAACCAAATCTCAACAATGGGCAGATATGAGAGTCATTCCCCTGGGTGTAGGCTACTACTACAATAGAAACCATAAATGATAATGACGGTTAACACGGTTAGTATTCACATACATTTTAAATTGAATAATAACTATGCAATATGTAGTGATGCGCGTCCAATATGCACAGTCAAAATTCTAGAAACACTTTACCAACAGAGAATATAGATAGCAGGTTTGGCGCGCAAATTTCAATAAACAAGTCAGTGGATATATAGACTAGCAATAGATACACCCCATGAGGCTATCGCTCACAGTACCGTGTTCTTTTCCAAATTGTCGGTTATGAAATCTAAACCATTTCATATGAGGCATAAAATAAAATTAAAATATGTAATGCCACCCAATACAAAATTTGCTTTTTGAAAACCAAACTGAAAGGATAGAGGGGTGACAATCCCTTTGGCATATATTGGGAAATAGAATATTATTCTTAGGCCAAAAAAAAAGAGGTTGTGTTGCCATCAGCGACCGACCCTAAATCGTAAAAACTAGGGTCGCATTGTTTTTATTTATTTTTAAAATTTCTTTTACATTTAATTTTTCTTTTATTTGTATTTAAATTTGATCTTTAAGTGTCTAAATGTTAATATTTCTTGCTTGAAATAAATAAGTAAGCTTAAATAAATGTTTTTTAGACTATTATCACACTAGAAATATTAGTTAAATTGACTTAGGGCCTATACCAATTTTGTCTCAACATAAACCATTTATTTTTCAGCCAAGAAAAAAAACCCGACCGACCCGATTTTACATTTTAAGCATTTGAGGGCAACACAATCTTTTTTGTTGACCTTATTGAGGTGTGGGTGTGTGTGTGGGGGTGTGTGTGGGGGGTGTGTGGGGGGTATGGGGGTGTTTGTTTAACAAGAGATATTACTCGTTTTAAAATCGAATGAGCTATATACGTGTAATATATAATCCGTCGGTTTCTTGCAAGTTGCAAATGTGATAAAAAAACTAGCCTTGGTGTGGTGTAAAACACTGAAAGGTAATACCCGCTCTCAGAAGGTGAGAGAGCATTTCTGTAAATAACAAAAACAACATTTGTATTCATTTCATCCTTTAGTGAATTCATTAACCACTCATCGTATATAAATATCTCACAATTGATTTGAATAAGTCTGCTCATTGTTTCAGACTATTGATATGTGTTATTATTATATTGAAGATATGATACGAATCAAGATATAATTTCTTATATAGATACCCTTCTTGATAACTAAATTCAGTAATCATGACATATCAACTCTGTTTCAATCATACCATCAATTTACAGGTTGCCGACGACATGTAAACAGTCATTACATTACCCAATTTTCCATTGGGTGTAAGCGTCATTTACAATGAGGTTACAACGGTGTGTTTTACACACATACTCAATTGAATATGGCATATGTAGTGATGCGGGTCCAAAATGCACCGATGTCAAAAGTCTACATATTCTACCAGCAGACGGTAGAGATAGCTGGTTTGGCGCGCAAATTACAATAAGCAAGTTAGCGGATGTATACCTAGATACTTGCAATGGATACATCCCATGAGAATATCGTTCACAGTACCGCTTCCTTTTCCAAATTGTCGGTTATGAAACCTAAACCATTTATAAATCATCAAATAAAATAAGATATGTAATGCCATCCCATACTATATTTGCCATTTGAAAACCAAATTGAAATGATAGAGGGGTGACAACCCCTTTGGCATATATCGTGAAAAAGAATACGATCCTTATGGATGGGTGTTTGTATTATGCTTCCAAAAATGATATTATTGCTCCTTTTAAAGTCGAATGAGATACGCATAATTTTGAGACTTACTGAATTTTGAGAGCATTTTTGTAACTAACAAAATCATTTTGCTTATTCATTTCATCCTTAGTGAAATCATAAACCACTCATGGTATATATATATACATATTTCACATTTAATTTGAATAAATTCATTTTTTGTTTCAGACTGTTGATGAATATCAATTTTTATAACAAACAAGTAAGCATTTTTCACAAATAGAACTATTGTTTTAATTTGATACCATTCTTGATAACTAATTTAGACATCTGCACATAGGGCCTATACATTCTATTTCAATTATGCCATCAATTTACAAGTTCCCCCCAAAAAAATTAGAGCAGTCATTAAATTACAATGATTTCCGATTTCAATACGAAATAAATGTTTGATGTGTAAGCGTCATTAATCATGAGGTTACAACGGTATGCTTTACACACATACTCAATTGATATGAAATATGGCATATGTAGTGATGCGTGTCCAAAATGCACCGATGTCAAAAGTGTACATATTTCATCAGCAGACGGTAGAGATAGCTGGTTTGGCGCGCAAATTACAATAAGCAAGTTAGCGGATGTATACCTAGACACTTGCAATGGATACATCCCATGAGAATATCGTTCACAGTACCGCTTCCTTTTTCAAATTGTCGGTTATGAAACCTAAACCAGTTATAAATCATCAAATAAAATAAGATATGTAATGCCACCCCATGCTATATTTGCCATTTGAAAACCAAATTGAAATGATAGAGGGGTGACAACCCCTTTGGCATATATCGTGAAAAAGAATACGATCCTTATGGATGGGTGTTTGTATTATGCTTCCAAAAATGATATTATTGCTCCTTTTAAAGTCGAATGAGATACGCATAATTTTGAGACTTACTGAATTTTGAGAGCATTTTTGTAACTAACAAAATCATTTTGCTTATTCATTTCATCCTTAGCGAAATCATAAACCACTCATAGTATATATATATACATATTTCACATTTAATTTGAATAAATTCATTTTTGTTTGTTTCAGACTGTTGATATCATTTTTTATAACAAACAAGTAAGCATTTTTCACAAATAGAACTATTGTTTTAATTTGATACCATTCTTGATAACTAATTTAGACATCTGCACATAGGGCCTATACATTCTATTTCAATTATACCATCAATTTACAAGTTCCCCCCAAAAGAAATTAGAGCAGTCATTAAATTACAATGATTTCCGATTTCAATACGAAATAAATGTTTGATGTGTAAGCGTCATTAATCATGAGGTTACAACGGTGTGTTTTACACACATACTCAATTGATATGAAATATGGCATATGTAGTGATGCGTGTCCAAAATGCACCGATGTCAAAAGTGTACATATTTCATCAGCAGACGGTAGAGATAGCTGGTTTGGCGCGCAAATTACAATAAGCAAGTTAGCGGATGTATACCTAGACACTTGCAATGGATACATCCCATGGGAATATCGTTCACAGTACCGCTTCCTTTTTCAAATTGTCGGTTATGAAACCTAAACCATTTATAAATCATCAAATAAAATAAGATATGTAATGCCATCCCATACTATATTTGCCATTTGAAAATCAATTTGAAAGGATAGAGGGGTGACATCCCCTTAGTCATGTATTGGGAAATAGAATACGATCCTTATATGGATTATTGGAGGGTGGTCTATTTGAGCATATGCGTTTAGCAAGAACAATTTTTAAAAACTGAACGAGCTAAGAATAACTTATGTGGCGTCAGTGAATGTTCATTTCTAAAATTAGTATTTGTAATTGTATCCATTTTTTCTTTCAGTGAAACATCAAACAAAATGTCCAGACATTGATAACTCTACTGATCATGCATGGAAGCTACTTTTAGTCCTTACAGAAATCGATTCGTAATCGAAAAGCGAGTTTTGTGTAGCACAAAAGCGGGGGCGTCTTTATTTTCCTGAATACAAATGTGTAAAATATAGCGCCCTCTATATCGATAAGGAACATAAATACTGTAAGATTTTGACACCATGGAAAGGCTGTACGTTACTTTTGTTGGGTCAAACAAATCCGGAGGTTGGTGATCTTGGAGATAAATTTAAGGAAGGATGGGCAAACCACTAAACCTATTGGGCGCTAACTGTTGGATAGCAGTAACGGATAGTCATTATTCACTGAATAAAGCTAAATATATCTTGCGGTTTATTCCGTATAGATGGCGCTATATTTGAGTATACATGAATATATAAATATAAAACAACTGCTCCGATACAAATCTGTATTACGGAAAATAAAATCGCAAACGGTGTGTGTGTGTGTGTGTGGGGGGGGGGGGGGGGGGTTAAATAAATCAATAACTCATTATTATATTTATTACTATTTTACGTTAAATATACTGATGTACTCTTTTATGGACTTGCGTCACAGTTTTGAACAAAGATATATGAAGTGGTCATTTTCAATATTTTAAGAAAATGGTTTTTTCTGTAGTTAAAACTACAGAAAAAGAATCATAAAATAAAAAATATATAAAAAAAATATACGTAGCTGGGTTTTCAGAGATAATATGAAAACATACTCTCTTTTAGTTTTCACGGCCAAACATCTCGATAACTTGGTTTCTTAAAATAGGGTGTTACTATTATCGCTATCATCTGTTTGATCTTTGATATTAATGAAAGTATAGCGGCTCGTCTATAACAAAACTGCTACCGCGTAAGAAGTTTTATAATTTCAAAATAATGATATAGATCGATACTAGCTATGATCGTTTGAAATCCTTCATTTACATTTCCCCCCTACTGGAAATCTAACGTATGTCTTCAAGACGCGACTTAATGGTAGAATTCCTTAAGGCATCTGGATACCATCAATTTGAGTTCAGTTGAATTGAAAGGGTTTTTTGTAACTTCTGCGATTGTGAACAAGATACTGTGGTCTAATGGTTAGTTACCTGCACTGTCACGCGGGAATCCAGGGTTCGATTCCGCTGGGGAGCACACTTTTTTTTAATATTACATTTGTACTTTTTTATGTTCCATTATATTGTTTACTTACAATATCATTAGTTTGTTTATTAACGAGACTCCTTTTTATTTATTAATATTGTTTACAGTTTTTGTTCAATGAATATAATTAATCACGATTTCTTTTTTGATTCGGTTCATGTTGTTATGTTCGTTCGTCTGGCTGTTCGTGATGTTTATTTTTACAAAACGATTGACTACAATTATCCATCAAAACCTACCACTTATGCAATACAAAACAAAAACGGCCTATATTAGTGCAGTATTATTGAATCAAAATATTAAGGAATGCTTTTCTACTAAAAGATTCGCATTGTGTTAAAAGATGAGAAGACTTGGAATGGATCTTTTGAATTTTGTGGAAGTTGGCAAGAGGATCACTAGTGTGTTGTTTTTGGAAGGACTGCTGTACATAATCATGTAATTTACATCGAAGTATATTATTACAAATTTAACCAAATTCAACAGATCTATTCCACAAAATTCAACAGATCCATTCCACAAAATTCAACAGATCCACAAAATTCAACAGATCCATTCCAAATCTTCTCATCCTTTTGCCACCTTAAACACTCATCCCCCAGTTTTTTAGAAGACCTTGTTTAATTTTTTTATCGGCCCTTTTAAAAACGCTCTGTATTTTAAACAAGTGAACGACACTCCGATGTGCTAGCAAAATGGGAACACTGTAAGGAGATTTAGTTTCATGCCGTTTATGTAGACTAACAAAGACAACGTTGATTAGAAGGGGCCCTTAACACGATTAAAATGTTTCTAGTCATTGCCTGTCGAAACATAGATCTGCATCTTGAACTTAATTGTTGCTATTTGTAATACTGTCACGCATGTTTAACCTTCCTAGAGAATGTTATTTTTAGTAGTATAACTCACTTTTCCGACCGTCCGTTTATTTGACCAACATTTGAAAATCGCACACGTAGTGTCTCTGTAATGGGCCATAGATAATGACAACGTGCAAAACCTTATGATCGACATCGTCACTTGAGGGAGCTTGCGGGAAATCCCCGTAAAAAATATAATAGAAATGTTGTCGAAATTCATCCTGAAAGTTCTGGCATCTTGATGGCCCTGAGGGACTTGCTACAAGTTACACTACACGTTGTTGTTGAATACTGAAGTTAATCAATGGTAATCTACAGTGTCGATATTTATTTCTACTCACCATCAACCGGAGCTCACCTTGCGGCATAAAAATCCATAACATCTGAGCTGTCGTGTTTATGAAAGCGCAACACGTACCAAATTACCCCCAAATGATGGAAGAGTATGAGTAAATGCACTAGTGGGAGTGCACTCACTAAACATTGTGAACAGGTTGGGAACGTGTTACATTTGTTAAATGCTATCAGAGGTAGCAGCTACAAGTAGCGTTGGGGTTCAGCTGATTACACAATACACTTACGTACAACAACAGATGGTTTTAAAGAGTGATGCGTGAATTGTGTACAATTGGATTTGTATTGCGTTTTATCTTAACACACATTACTTAACGTATGCTTGAATAACCTTCTTTTAATACCAAATGATCGATGAACGATGATATTGTTTGAAAACGTAATTACAATTCACATATTTCCCTCCCATATCGAGGACACACATAGACGCTCATACATATTACATCACGACATATTTGAAGAACCACGCTAGTCGTGTTCTACATACTCTTCAGACCTTTTCGAGTGAAAGAATTGGACTGTTGTGGGATGTGATAACTTCATTTTATAAAGGCATTCGACACGCTTTTTCTCGTTTATACCTGCAGGTAGAATACAGCTGGTGCTACCAATGTAACCTTAACACTTTCCATGCGGCAGGCGTCTGCAGACGACACTCCAAAAGTTCACAAAATGTTTCAATAATTTCCAAATTATTCGATTTTATTACCATATTTGGAATCACCGTGAGAAATGCATTGAAATAAGTACAAAAATGCCTAGTATTGGTTCAGTAATCCTTGAGATAGACTTTGACAGTTGGGAAAGGTTTCTGAAAAATCTGTTTTGTATATATGTTAAAAAGTGGAAAGTGTTAAGAACCGTTATTGTATGACCTACATTTGATGGGCCGCTAATTTTCTGGTTTACAATAACATTTGTTCAGTACTCAAATAGATGAGCTTCTCGTTTCATTGCGAATTGATCGTAAGTCTAAGTCAAGGCAAGGATCGTATATCGTAGTCAAGAAAAGAGTGTGAGTGTAACACATGGAGAATGTGGACAGACGTGCGTGTAATATACACGGTTCAACAAAAATAAGTTCCTCTTTAGATTATGCCTAATATTTTAAAAATAAGTTACTCCATCGAAACGATTTTTGGCACACTAAGAGCGTGTTTCTACTGGGGAAGATCCGTTAAGAATCGGTAAGTTTACCCAGTTGAAACAGCCAGATACTAGGTATTTTTGGTAATCCCCAAAACCTTCACAAACCAGGTTTGGTACCGGTAAGAAAAGGCAAGAAACCCAGTAGAAACAGAAAGCTGATTAAACCTGGTTTGTGAAGGTTTTTGGGATTACCAAAAATAACGATTCTTAGCGGGTTCTACTGGGCAAACTTACCGTTTATTAGCGGTTTCTTCCCAAGTAGAAACACCCTCTATGTGTGCCAAAAATCGTTTCGATGGAGGAACTCATTAAAAAAAATATCAGGCATAATCTAAAGGGGATTTTTTTGTTTTGAACTGTGTTTATTCATCAGTACACAGGCACGCCTGTTGAGATGAGATGTTGGATGAGATTTTTTCTGATGTTTTTATACTGAACAAATCATATGGATGAGCTATGGATATAAATTGTATTAATTTCTTAACAATTGTTATAATCAATAACATATAACACGTGTTTAACAAATTAGCATAAAAGATACGTACTAATAAACATAGCAGCCGCCGTTTTGGTCTTGTAAAATACAATTTTTTTTGCTATACCATGATCCCATAATGTGATGTTATGTTTGTAGTCATGATCAGAATAACTAGATTTACAGCTAACTAAATTGTTCCTATTTGCAGTACTGTCACGCATACCTAACCTTTTGAAGGACGTTATCTTTAGCATGTTTAGTGCATCTAACATACAGACCGCCAGTTTATAGACCAACATTTGAAAAATCCCACACGTAATGGGCTAATTGATAATGAGACAACAAGCAGAACCTAATGATTGAGGAAGCTGCGGGAAAATCACCATGTAAAATATCAACAACAAAAATCTGTCGAAATTCATTCAGAAGACTCTGCCATTTGTATGCCTCTGAGGGACTTGCTACACGTTATCTACAACGTCGCTGAATCCTACAATGAATCAATGGTTAAATCTACAGTGTCGATATTTCTACTCCGCGTCAACCGGTGCTGCACCCGCGGCACAACAATCCGTACAATCTGAGCCGTCGCGTTTATGAAGGCGCAACACGTACCAAATTATCCCCAAAATTATAGAGTATGAGTAAATGCACTAGTGGGAGCGCACTAGGATTTGGAACGCGTTATATTTGTTAAATGCTATCAGAAGTAACGGATGGAGGTACAGCTGTTTATTCAATACACTTATGTACAACAAAACACTATTTGGCATGTGAATTGTGAACAATTGATTTTTTATTGCATTTTATCTTGACACAAATTACACAACTTAGGCCTATGTTGTAATAACAGTGAGTCTCTTTCAATACAAAATGCTCGATGATATTGTTTAAGAACGTTATTACAATTCACCTATTATCCTCTAGTATTGAGGGCGCACACAGACGCTCATAATATAATATTACATCACGACATTTTTAAAGAACCACACTAGTCGTGTTTTACATATTCTTCAGACCTTTTTTGAGTGAATCAGTGAATTGGACTGTTGTTTGATGTGATAACTTCAAATTCAAATTATAAAGGAATTCGACATGTTGGTTCTGGTGCATACCTGGCGATAGAAGGCAGCTGTTGCTACCGATGAAATTCCACCGTTATTATATGACCTACATTGGATCTGCCGCTTATATCTGATTTACAATAACATTTCTCCAGTACCTAAATAGGCGAGCATGTTTATATTTCGAATTGATTTAAAGTTGACATCAAGAAAGGCGCGCGCAACACAAGAGTATTGTGGACGGCGTGTGATATTTTCATTAATAAATACGCTTACCCGGCCCAAGAATAAGCAAGAGTCTCAATAATTTCGCTGTTAATACTATACATACCATAGGGATCACATGGATGTGCCACCATATGTTATGAATATTAGTCATTTGTAAACAATACAATTACAATATGGATGTATCAAACGCGATTAATATATTTGGGTACATAACGGCACGCAGTAAGAAACATAACAGCCGACGAATTACTCTAACAAAATACACTGTTTTCTGGTTGATTTGTGTTAATACAATACCATATCATGCTTGATCCCTTATGTGATGTTCATGTTTCTAGTCATATCAGCCTGACCATATTTACACCTTAACACTTTTCACGCGGCGATTTTTTTTTGCCATACAAAAAACAGATTTGTCAGAAACCTTTCCAAAATTCCAAGGTCTATCTCAAGGATTACTGAGCCAATACTAGGCATATTTGTACTTATATTCATGCATTTCTCATGTTGAATCCAGAAATGGCAATGAAAATCAATAATTTTGAAATTTTTGAAACATTTTGTGAAATTGTTGAATGTCGTATGCAGACAGACGTCTGCCGCGTGGAAAGTGTTAAACTTAATTGTTACTATTTGCAGGACTGTCACGCATCATACTTCACCTTTCTGGAGAACGTTATCTTTAGTACATCTTACATACAGACCGCCAGTGCGTCACTAAATAGCACGCCCTCAAGCCGAACGCACTCACGTTCTAAAGCAGGCTGGTAATGGACCCTTGATAATGACAACGGGCAGAACCTAATGATCGACATCGGGACTTGGGGGGGGGGGGGGGGGGGGGCTTGAGGGAAAATACCTATATAATAAATATTAGAAATGTTATTGAAATTCGTTCAGAAATGGTGGCACTTTGGCACTTTTATGCCTCTGAGGGACTTGCTATAGGTTTCTTATCTAGGGCTTATCCACACGTCGCTTGAGACTACTGATCAAGTTAATCAATGGTAATATACATGTACAGTGTCGATATTACTACAGGTACTCACCATCAACCGATGGTCACTTGTGGCATACAAATCCTTATAATCTGGGCCGTCGCGTTTATGAAGGCCCACCACATACCAAATTAGCCCCAAATTATAGAGTATGAGTAAATACACTAGGGGGAGCGCACTCATTGGGAACGTGTTACAGCTGTTTATCTAATACACTTACTTACAACCAAATACTATTTGGCGGATTGTGAACAATTGGATTTTTATTGCATTTTATCTTGACACAAATTACACAACTAATGCTGTAATAACAGCGAGTCCCTTTCAATACAAAATGCTCGATGATATTGTTTTAGATCGTAATTACTATTCACCTATTACCCTCAAATATCGAGGGCGCACATAGACGCTCATACATATTACATCACGACATTTTTGAAGAACCACGCTAGTCGTGCTCTACATACTCTTCAGACCTCTTCAGAGTGACAGAATTGGACTGTTGTTGGATGTGATAACTTCAAATTATAAAGCAATTCGACATGTTGTTTCTCGTCCATACCTGCAATTTGAAGGCAGCTGTTGCTACCGATATAGCAAATTGAACCGTTATTACATGACCTACATTGGATATGCCGCGTACATTTGTATATATATCTGATTTACAATAACATTGGTTCAGTACCTAAATAGGTGACTGCCTTCTCGTTATGTCATCCCATCCCATATGCTTTCGTAGCATCATATGGCGCGTGGTTCATAATTACCATGTACATGTACTCACATCGTTAGCGAATTCATATTTCGATGTCTAATTCTAATTTTTTAAATTTTATATTATTATATATTATCTTTTTATTTTTGCGTTCTAAATCACCTGTAATGTAATGATACGTCCCCCTTTATTTCGTAACGTGTGCATCATCAGTATACATCAATGTCCATGCCTCTGACGACATGAATCCCGAATTTGTGTTACATAAATATATTTTAAAGGTGGCCAAATATATTTGCGAGCTCTGCTCTAATTTTGGTCAGCCCACCAATGTCGGTACTTTAAATTATTGTGTATTGTTGGTAAATAAAAACTGAAACTGAAACTGAAACTGAAACTGATATTGCAACTGTTTGAAGTTGACCTAAAGAAACGCGCGAGCAACACAAAATTATCGTAGAGGGGCGTGTGATTTCTTTATCAATACACCGGTATACGTACGTGCACTCGGCTGGCTGGATTTTTTCTTATGCGCAGATAATGAATATTTTTCGCTTTTGCTACCTTACAAATTTCAGGGATGCACAATCAAAAAGAATTAATCATAACCCATTTGTAAAAGATATATTAGGAAGACGTGCAAATTATGATCCATAACGAAAATTAAGATCAATAAAACGTTACACACTAAGAAATGAAAACGATGCCAAATTAAATGAATTTCATATCGAACAGTTTAAAAATAACAAGATTAAAAGGACGACGAATGAAGAACAATTCCACCCCACATCAATCAAATGGAACTGCCCCAACCATATCTCACGGTCTTGTAGACTGGACCTACTTATCACGAGGGAGACGTCAGTAAGTATAGTAAGTAGATAACCAATTTTGATAAGTAAACGAGAACAGGTGCTCTTCGGGGCATTTTCATGTTTTTTACCAAACTCAGCAGACAGCTGCTACAACCTCAAATAATTCCCAAGGGGGTTTTGGTCTAATGAATATACTCTAGCAGGTCAAGTCTCTTGTCTCTGGCCATAATGCGTTACGTTAGTGTTCAAAGTTACAGTCCGGATCGATCCAATACAAATATTGGTAGAATTCACCAGCGGTTTTAATTTAATGGATTTATGCCTTCGTATTTAATGGTGTTGGTGCTGGAGCAGGCTAAAAAAGAACCATTATGGAATCGAAGTTTTTGGTGCGTAAGGCACATCAACTCATATGAAACGATCGATACACCCCTTCCACGTAAATGATATTGATCAAAATGTAATTTCCTTGAAACCCTCAACAGTTCTGTGCCCATTAGCATCAATAAGTGTTTCGCTGTCCACTGACATGGCTTTAATGTATCTCGGTGTTCTAGTTATGTGTAGGAAATAAAACATTAATCTTGGTATACAGTGCCTCTTGATAGGGTTTTTAATATTTACTCGGTATTGGAAAAGAGCAATCAAATTTATTTCAGAAACATTAGCACAACGTATTGCTCTGCAGTGTTTCTTCTTCAGTGCGCATCAAAGTGATTATCAAAAAGTAAAAAGAAGAAGATCTATAACATCTACACCCACATCCAAATCCACATCCATATTTCTATCCACCCCTACATCCACATCCCCATCCACATCTATATACATTCACATCCCCATCCACATCTAGATGTAGATCTAGAACTGGCATCTACATGTACATCTACTTGGCTCTAATCGCTGAAGAAAGTTGCTCACATTTTAAGGCAGGTTAAACGTAATAATAAATGTTGATTTTTATCAAGCCAAACTTAAAACCGTATCTCCTATACCAACCCTACACGCCTACACGAAATAGTCCAGCGGCATGACTTCAAATCGAACAAAAACCTGCGTTGCCATTTCGATTATGGCCAAACCAAATTTACTTAATAACTTGCCACAGCTTATTGAAAAAGAACGAAACTAGAGTAGTAATCGATGTAACTTCAAGCTAATAAAACCGAACAAAAATATCACACAGGAACAATACCACCCACCGCCAGAAGGATATTAGCCCAATTTTGAAACATCGATTCTGAAACAGTTTGAAAAAATGTAGCGACATGGGTAATGGAATGAAATGTAGTCCAGTGGTATTGTTAAGCGCTTGCATTGTTGGTCACCATTCAATAAATCGTATAACATTGTTCAGCGATGTTAGGTCTAAAGAATTGATATTCAAAGCTGTAATAACGATTGGAATTCGACGTCTAATATTTCAAGGCTGACAATGATACTTCTAGTAGTAATATAACATATTGTTAAATTCCGACAGGCATTTGTGTTAACATTTTCGACGCGGCTATTAGTTTTACCAAATACAAAACAGATTTTTTTTTAGAAACTTTTCCCAATTTTCTAAGTCTTTCTCAAGGATTACTGAACCAATACCAGGCATGTTTGTACTTATTTCAATGCATTTCTCATAGTGATTCTAAATATGGTAATGAAGTTGAATAAATTTGACATTTTTGAAACATTTTGTGAACATTTGGAATGTCGTCTGCAGCCGCCTGCCGCATGGAAAGCGTTTTAACCTTTCGTAATAACATTTTCATCGCAGCCACAGTTCTCTCAACAACAATAGAAATGGTTTTCTATTCATATGAATATTATTTAACGTTACAATATTATCGACAAAACTAACAACATATAGTATAATTATATCTCTAAAATCATCATGGATGATAAATTCGCGGGAAACGATGATAATTTGTCATTGAGTGTTTTGAACTGCCTTAAGGCAGTTTTTGTGGATGGTCCCATCCAATGCGGTAC
The DNA here is from genome assembly GCA_035610835.1 of Ophiura sarsii. Lineage (NCBI taxonomy): Eukaryota > Metazoa > Echinodermata > Ophiuroidea > Amphilepidida > Ophiuridae > Ophiura > Ophiura sarsii. The sequence continues at coordinate 52,443,532 of CM069458.1, read as the reverse complement.
CAGTTCGAGGCTCTCTTAGCAGATGGCGGATCCGTGCAAAGAGCGAATACCTAATAACATTATACAGTGTCGCAAATTATTGTTTCACTTACATAATATTGAAACAGAACGCAACCACGTGATGTTGCTAGGGTATCGCAAACCAATTAGAAAGCAGGATACTAATATACGCGCAGTACATTTGTTCTGGTTTATAAATGAGAAAAATCATCACATCTGCAGAGATGCTGATATATTCACAATAGCACTTCTCCTACGGAGTAGTGGAATTATTCGCGCATCAACATCAGCGCAGTGCATCGATTTGTCTCATTTCTCTTGAAACAACCCAAACGTTTAAACACCAAACGTTACGTAGCAGTAACGAAAAGTAGCAAATACATCATGTACCAGTTTATATGCAACATATTACTTCGATGTACAGAATATTCAACAACTAGTTTGTAACCGCGCATATTATTGGTAATTGACTGATATCGACAACCAATATATTTTACTATAGACCATTTCAAATCCGAAAATACTCGATCGGTTCCGAATGTTTCTGATTAGCCGAATGATTTAGCCACCCTTGCATGACTCGCGAGTCATGCACAGAAAAACAAACGAGCTTTCCTCCGGGTGTCTTTAATAACCCGTGTGTGGATTGCGCTGTTGCATTTTGTTATATTTTGTTAAGTTGTATTTTGTTGAAGCGATTCGGGGGTAATACCTTCATATTTTACCTTCACAGCTCGATACATGTTGAAGTTGCCGGTATCGACGCCATTGTTAATAAAAACAAAATAGTCTCGCCACTAGTTCGGGTGCACGCTTATATATAAGCAAAGTAAACAACTAGCCGGACAACTAATGCTACGAATGCGATCAACCATTGCGAAGAACGCACGCACTTAGTCCACGTGACCTGTTTTTCTGAAGTTTTTGAAATGGTCTATGGGATTACATGAAGAGGCGAACACGAATTGATGGCATGCTGCTAAGCCTATAACTATAACAGCCGGTTTTGGCCATCACACCTTATCAAGTTTTGGAATAGTTTTGATATCATAGAAAATGTTAGCCCAGACTATAACAAAACCTGTTAGATGATTAGTTCATGAAAGTAACATTTCTACAATCTTTGGAGTTTGAATTGAATTAATTATCCCCAAAGACACTTGAAACAATATGAAACCAAAAATAATTAATTTCAGCATAATGTTAATGTGTACACAGGGTTGATGATTCGCTATCCCTGACGGATATGCCAAAGGAAACGGAAACGGGTAGAACGACCTCTCAAATTCAATACTTGACACAACAAGCATTGAAATGTGGTCGATACTTTAGTATTGATTTTTCAGGCAATTAGCGATATAGCGCGCCTTTCCCAACGCTGCTGATTAATCTCTTTACAACTTACTGCCAGCTAGTACTCGCCGTGTGAACTGCTCTGAGTTATATAAAGCTCACACAAATGACGCAACGATGCTATTTCTTACACCATGTATCAATGACACTTGTGTGTTAATTTTTCGGTGGTAATACGATACACGAATTTTGTGACAGTGAAAGAATGTGTTTTGTTGGTTATCTAAACTAACAGTGGTCGTTCTTTGTCAACCTTCTAATGCATATTTGTAACGTTATTCCCGATCAGGTTTCGGCAAGTATTTGGCATGATATATTGATGATTGTTTTCCATATGGTTCAGTTTAAAGGGGTTCCCACGATATAAGTCAATTTGGTGAATCGTATAGGTTTACTGACGTACGTATAGTTGGATAACGTGTTGCTAACACTTGATGGTGGTTGACTGTAAAGCGTAAGTAAGGCCACGAACCTCGCCCTTTTCCACGGGCAAACGGACCTCCCAGGTAGGGTCGGTCGGTCGGGCGTTTCTTTGTTTTGTGTTTTGTTTTTGATTTGAAACAAAATTAATTTTCATTTCATTTACATGAGATATCAAAGGCATATGCTGAATTTGGCGACCATAGTCTAGTAAAATATGGAGTTTTACTATTTGGTGAAAGCCTTCCCTTGGTACATGCACATTGTTTTTGAATAAAATGACACATGAGTGATCAAAGTTACATAGCCATTTAGGATGAGTCTGAAAAATTGTTTTGTCAGAAATTACAAATGTTGCTTTTAAACTGTATTGAAATTAATGGTGTACGTGTTCAATTATGGCTAATGAAATAGCTTTTATAAATTTTCTAAATTTTAAGATCAAATAAAAATGGGCTCTCGTCTTTAACATTGATTTAAATAAAAACAACAACATCTGGAATGATTTGGCATGTGCTCAAGACATTTTACTTCACCTTAAATTTCCTTGTGGAAAAAACAACAAAACACCGTAACGCAATCGTTGACGTGACATGCGCTAAATTAATGTGCTCTCTAATGTTATCAAATCAATTATCATTGTGGAATCTCCCAATAGCTCAGAGGAAACCGTGAAAGACATAAAGTCGGAGGTGCGTATGTAAATAGGTCCACCGGGATCCGCTGATTTGACTAGAAGAATGTACACCATTTACATACATACCATGAATAATCATCATTTACATGACATGAGAAATATCCCTAAAGATTTCATTTGCTTAAATTCACGCACCTCATGAAAAATTGTTTAGCTTTTTTTTTTAATGTAGAGAAAATACAGTGTACAAATAGTAAACATTTGTATTTTTCATACGCACCGTGTGGATGTTGACAGGGTGTCTAAATATTGAACTCACGTTTAGACAACGAAAAAACCCACACTGTTCTACGGGCAAACGGACCTCTCAGGTATGGTCGATCGGTCGGTCGGTCGAGCGGGATTTTTTTCTTCACTCATTTCGGGAAATGTTGGTCCATTTTCAACATTTTCGAAATGTTCAGAAGAAATCAAACATTTCAACAACGAAAATAAAAAGATTCACAAAAAAGAAGCTATTTTTTTCTCGAAACATGCTATTAATTCGAAAAAAGGTATTTCAGGTCCTTTGAATATGTTTTTTTCGACGCCCTATCAGAAAAAAATGGCAGCACTTCGCATACATTTATTCAACTCTCATCCAAAATGTAACCTTAATGAAGACCAGACAACGTTTCATTATAATAGAACACTGCCATTTTTCATGCAATCAAGAAATAAACATAACGTTAAGACATTCCCCATCATATTTTAAACACTTCCGTTCTGCTTTTTGCTTGAGTAACGTCAAAGTATGAAACGCCTGAAAGCCATCAAGTGAACGTCGCACGACCTTACCACTTTCCATGCGGCAGGCGTCTGGAGACGACATTCCAAAAATGTCACAATATATTTTAAAAATGTCGAAATTTTCGAATTGCATTACAACATTTGGAATCACCATGAGAAATGCATTGAAATAAGTACAAACATGCCTAGTATTGGTTCAGTAATCATTGAGATAGACTTTGAAAATTGGGAAAGGTTTCAGAAAAAAATCTTGTTTTTCATATGGTAAAGCTAAAGCCGCTGAATTTGTTAATACACGATGCTCATGGTTTAATCGCTGACATATGTCTTTCTTTATGAATATATCCAAATATTTTACAATTGCATGAAAGGACATTTTGGCCACATACTAAATGGAACTGTATACCATGAAATAACCAAATAACTGAAGAGAGGAATGTTATCGATATTGTGCTCATCCATAAATGTGAAAAAACGATTTATATCTCCTAGAAAGTTAATCAATCTTGACTTGTTATTGTGCTGGTGCAAAATGTATACATTTTATATTGGATTCACAATACTTGTATGTAGCAACAGACAAACACCAAAGCGCAATATAACAAACTACTAAGACGGAATTATTGGAATAAATTGTATAGGTTTCCATGGCAACCGGAAATATGTATATTTTTAGAATACCAGAATTTTGATTTATGTCTGCAATCTTTCCTACTACGTAATTCGTATTGTAAACAATACGGAAATTTCCTTGGAGAAAATTATTCTGATTGAACAACGATGATTACATTAATTGTGGTTTAAGCTTTAAAAAAAAGCTGGACAATGCATGGTTGAAGTAATTTAAAAGCGCACAATGATGATATTATTAACCCAATCAAGGTAGCCAGTTTCATTGATGTTTCAGTGTTTCTATATATAACGCTTCGTAATAAAACTATTTTCATTGTGTTGCTATTATTGACCTAGGCACAATCATTACCTTCCCCTGCGAGGGTGATCGATTTGCCCCGCCATTTTTAAAGATGGCGGACATATAGAGAGAGACGTGGGGCAGAATTCAACTGCTGAATTCAACTGCTGAATTCAAGTGTCAAGTTTTAACAATGTGACCAGTTTAAACATTTATAAAAAAAATACATTTCATAATTACATATGTTAAACCAGGATATTTTCCTGATTAAACACATTTAAATTTAAAAGATCAAGGAGAGCATTATTTGTGACGTGTCAGTCAATATAACCCTGAAATTCACGAAATCAGTCGACTAATCGATATGATGTGCGTCCAGTTGAAAAAAATATCGTTATGATACGTATAAAAAAGGAGAATTTGATGCGTACCTTTTTATTATTGATTTTACCTTTACGTTTGTAATTAAAGGTGTATGTTCCGATCAATTTAGATTTTATTTTCACATTAACATATTTTGATATCAAAAGAACACCCATATTTTTCTCATTATTCCTGTAAAATCTTAGACGCAAGATTCGTTCTATTTACTAGACGTTATAGGCCAAAATGCAGTGAATTACCGTCAAAGGTGGTTAACCACCCGACTAGTTTGTGTACTACTCATTGGGTACATTTCATGTCACCTTGCGCTTCTAAAATAAGAACCATTATGCAACTCAAACTTTGGAATATCACTATGTTAAAGATGACCCTCATGTAGAATAATAAAAACCCAACATGACGGGCCCGAAATCGGAACACCTACCTTTAAAGGTTGACTATAATCAGTGTCAGCACTTGTAAGGAGATGACGTCATGGCGTATAATAGACGTAACATTTCCGTGTGAAAGCCTCCATTCTTCTTTGATCGCGCTGGTTTATTTTCGGATTTATCATTTATTTTTGATAAAAACGCGTGAAATTCCGATGGCGATAGACATCCTTTTTACAAGATTGTCTCTCATTAAAGGTATAATATGTGATCTTTCCAGGTTTAGATTTACATTTCTGATCATAAATCGTACATACATTCCAAGTTACAGGGCGATACGATTCAAAATCATGGTTTTAGAGTGAAAATAAACTGTCGGATATCCGACAGCTTATTTTTTCTCTAGTCTAAATTCACTCCAAAACCATGATTTTGAGGTAATTAGGAATCGTGTCGCTCTGTAACTTGGAATAGATTCATGATTTATGATCCGAAATGTAAATCTGCAAGAAAATCTACTTTCTAAAAAAAATCATGAATAGAGGGCGTTCCCTGGAAAGATCACATAATATACCTTTAAAACGCTTTAATTTCAAACTGTACATATACCATTGGCTTGTCAAGGGCTAGGTCGTCAAGACATGCTACGATAAGCTAAGCAATATTGATGTGGCTTTAACGATTGTCATGAAATACTTAAAGCAGATAAATGCTTTGCGTAAACTCAATTATGAAATTGGATGCCCTTGGAATTTGACATTTGCAATTTTTGCAATTTGTTTCTAAAAAACGTCTTGAGATTTTTTAGAATTATGAATTTAAGTGTGATGTGAAATTGCATCTTTTGAACTATACGTGGCTGGAATACGCGTCTATAATTATTGTATATTTAAAGGTCTATACTATTTCTTATCGCGTGTTATATTATTTATCATTACGTTTAGGCCAAAATTGTTATGTTGTCCTCCACAACTTTCAGAGAAGAGGGGCGGCCGGGCGGATTTTTTTAATTTTTTAAAATTTTCTTTTACCAGCGGAAGCTCAAAGTTCAGCCAACAAAAAGTTGAAATCACTCTTAAGAGTCGCACATATATGTTATAAACACTTAATTTAATATTTAATGCCATTTAAACTGTTTAAAATTTAAAAAAAAATCTGAACAAAATCTGAAAAAAAACCAGAAAAAAAAAATCTCTGAAAGAAAAAGAAACAAATCTGAGCGGCCCTAAATCTTACGAGCGGTCGGTCGAGGACAACATAACAAAAAAAAATTGGCCGCATGGTAAGAAGTAATTCTTATGATTTAGGTTAGCTATATTATAATGCTTAAACGAGATATTACCTAAGAAATGATACATAACAATCGGAGAATAACGTCATTTGGATTGTTATAATGCGGCTGATATTAATTAAATGGTATTGAACCTTGATGAAGTGAAACTTGCAAATTAGTCGTTGACTCGGACATACCGTTGATCTAGTGAGTCAGAAGGGTGCTCTCAAAGCCCCCTCTATCCATATTACGGATATTGACGTCTTGCCCACTTGTCACTTTGTTATTTGGACTTTTGATAGACGTCAGGTGTGGTCTATCTTGATATTTTTCCATCGCAGATGTTTAATTTCGTTTTGTGCCTCGGTCAAAGTGCAATTTTGTGCAGTCATTTTATCACAGCCTTCACTTCAAAATGTTGTGTTTAAGCTCACCCTATCCTTAGCACTTATGGCCTTACACCAAGTCATCGCTGTACAATGTACCACAGTAATGTAAATATCCAACCAATGTCAATGATTAGTTCAATGACTGGTATAAATACAGTGGCTTTAGTCACGCTCGGGTGCACTTTCATTGCGCTAGATAGGTGAGCTTTACATGTATTAGCTATCATATCAGTGACAGTGACATTGGGAAACCAGACATTGTATAAGATTTGATCGTGGGAGTACTACTTCTACGATTAGACTTTGAAACTTACTTTGAATAATGGCATAAAATATCAGACCTTTTTATTTGAGTTTCTTATTAAGGCATCGATTAAGTAATTGCTACCTTCAAGTGCCATAGGCAGGGGAGTACGTGTAATAAATTATTACCATACTGTATTTATATATAGTTACGCCCAAATTTCCATTTATCCAAAAAGGACGTTTAATGGCCATTAAGTGATATTTAGCTTTTAATTTACCTCATCTGAGCAATGATTTTAAAAAAACCTTCTTGTTCACGATTGGCCGCAGGAGTTGACCCTGGAGCTACGTGTCTTTCTCCTGGCTCCTAACACTGTCCCTCTAAACATCGACTCGAATAATAAATGATAATAAACCTCTCTGTGCCCTTAATGATCCCTTCAGTGTTATAATAATAAAGAGCGATAATAACGCCAATTTGTTCTTGCCAATTCTTTGCATCTTTAGCTTCGTACGAATCGTTTGAACAATTACAACATAATGGCTAACCTTAAACATACAGCTAAACAAATGTATCGTTATTATAAGAAAGAGGTCTCATATCGCTCCCATATTAATGACAGGTTATTGTTGGTTAGTATCAACATTTATTGACTCGTTAACGACAATTGTATTGACGATGATTATTTGACTTTAATTTGATGCTGAATCACCACATTTACGTGTGTTTGGCGGTAGTCTTTGTCAAGGCCCCGTAATCCTTAAAACTAAACGCTGCAGGCAACCGCCGACGGTGTTATTGATGGTGTTTGCACATTACAAAATGTTCCAATGCAAATTTCGTGTTTCAATAAACGTGTGTTGCCATCGAGAGCCGTAAGTAGTACCACCCATCGTTATTGATGACATTGACAACGTTTAGCGATATGTATCGACATTAGCCGAGAAAATTACCATATCTCATCAGAATCCAATAAAGGAACGAGATATTTTTAAGATATTTTCCCCGTTATTCCATGATTTATAAAAGGCATAAAACAATTACTGCGAAAAGGGCTTTGATTTCAGTAGGATTAAGTGAGGGCACTATCACAATTTTACACATTTCGGGCACATTCGGCTACAACAATCAAAGGACTTGATAAAAGGCTATTTTGCCGTTAGAAAACGCGGGAAGTCATATATATCGATGTCGCGATCGATAGCCAGCCGCCAGGTATAACGCCTTTAAGGTTTGAAGATATATATTTTTCCACCGAAATGCTTCACGTGACAGGTTCGGGGGGGGGGGGGGGGAGGTACGCGACTTTCATTTTGGTAGGGGTGTGCGGCCCGCCCGGGCGGCTTACGGAACTGAACGGGCACCAAAACAAGGGCTTACGGAACTGAACGGTCGCCGAAATTGGGGTCTTAGGGAACTGAATTCTTATACAAAATTGTGTCTTATGAACTGAATTTTAGCCAATATTTTGCCTTATGAACTGAATTTAGGCCAAAGTTGAGGCAACATAACTCAAATTCATAAGATTTTCAGACATTTTATGATTTTTGGTCGAATTTGGTGTCTAAGGGAACTGCCAGTGGATGAAAAGGGGGTATTACGAAGCGGCCTAGGAGGCGTGAAAAGGGGGTCTTTGCAGCCACACATACCCGTATGGCCAATATACGTGAGTAACCCCCCCCCCCCGGGATTTCCCGAAGACAGCACACCAACGGCTCTCCTGATCTCTAATTCCCAGTAGGTCATGTAGCTGTATATTTTATACTCTAATCTCTAGTTTAAAGTTCCAATCAAATCTCGCAACATAACATCATTTCCCAGTACATGTATCATACCACTAAGGGAGCAGTTCCATTTATACGCGACAAATTTATCGTGACTGTATCGGGGGGCCTGATATGTTTTGGACCCGATGTTTTTCAAGTTGATTCGCGATAAAATAGTCATCGGGCCCCGATAAAATAGACATCGGGGCCCGATACGAGGCCTCTGCCATACCCTGGGGTATGTTTAGCAAATAGAGCGGGACATTGTTTAGCAAATACACGAGGATAATACAATTTACGTTAAACATCCATAATCAATAACATTATCTCTAAAAACATGAAATGCTGAATTTGTACCTTACAACTAGAATAAATAGCCCGAAGCTCTATTTACATACCGACCACTTATCTTTCGTTATATTTAAACAATCGGTAATACGCTACTCGATAAATAATCCTTTGCTTCTCGCAACTGTACGCGATAAACATCTCATCGGGGCCTGATAAAAAACTCATCGGGGCCCGGAACATTCTCGCAATTTTTATCGCGTACAAATGGAACTGCTCCCTAAGCAATCTTCCTATACTTTATGTTTATAGTAGGTCACATGTATGTTAACCGTTTTCAAGCATGTCGTCTTTAAAAAATGAAAAAAATGAACATGCCAACTGGTCAATCTTGTCTTTCAGCGTATCCTTTGCAGCCTGAAATCAAGTCATCATTGAAATAAATAATTTATTTCTAAAAATGATGATGATATAACACAGAATTTTACTTAAATTGAACCCGTCTTCAACTCCTCTTGTGTCCTTAAGAAGGACACGTGTTAACTAACTAACTTTCCCCGTAATGTACCCTGAATTTGATTGAACCGCAGGGCGAGTATTGTTTACCTTCCAATTCCTCAACCTAAATATGTTATTTCTGTCTGTAACACAGTTTTTATTGGGTTGTCGTTTCCTATAATGTTTGACTTGAAGGCGAGAAAGGTTCTCATAATACTAGGTTACAGACGATTTATAGGGCAAGAGTCCAGTTAATCGTTGCAACAAGTGCATTATTCGATGGGTCAAACTCGCTAGTCATAAACGTCGCTAGTCATAAGGGTCACTAGTCATAAGGGTCGCTAGTCATAAGGGTCACTAGTCATAAGGGTCGCTAGTCATAAGGGTCACTAGTCATAAGGGTCGCTAGTCATAAACCCTAACCCTAACCCTACCCTAACCCTAACCCTAACCCTAATCCTAACCCTAACCATACCCTAACCCTAAACCTAACCCTAACCGTAAACCTAACCCTAAACCTAACCCTAAACCTAACCCTAAACCTAACCCTAAACCTAACCCTAAACCTAACCCTAAACCTAACCCTAAACCTAACCCTAAACCTAACCCTAAACCTAACCCTAAACCTAACCCTAAACCTAACCCTAAACCTAACCCTAAACCTAACCCTAAACATAACCCTAAACATAACCCTAAACATAACCCTAATCCTAAGATACTTTTATGACTAGCACTCGTGGTATAGGAAAATACACGTTATGACTAGCGACCCTTATGACTAGCGGGTAGACCATTATCCGATAACGTAAAATGACGTGGTGTGTACGAATTATCCGAATGTCGTTGTAATCAGGTAAATCAGCAGTGAATTCGATAGCTGTATCAGCAGCCCAAAGTTGTGAACCATTTGAAAATGTTGTCCTAAACTGATGCTACCCAGGAGCATCAAAGGTGGTTGACCCGAACACTGCTACGCCAAAGAATAATTTTAATGTGTTCTCAAAAAAAAATAAAAAAAATAAAAACGTATTTCTATCCTCAGACTCATGGTAGCACCCAATATCTCCTGATATTTTGGTATTTAATTTCGCGATCGGATGGCAGCTTATTGCTTATTAGTCATATGTGTATGGACCTTCCATTACATTTGGTGCACATCAAAAACCGACGAATGATATCAAAACTCGTGATATTTATCAAACGATCATGAAAAGACCTACCTGAATTTGAATAACGAATTAATTCATGTCTTTTTAATAATCCCAATACATGCGTGTTGCAATATTCATTCTACGCAGCATGTAGTTGGAATATCTATACAAGTTATAATATAAAATTGTCCCGACATCATTAACGGTATTCTGTTAATACTATAGCCTCGTACGTATCATTTAAATTTAATAGGTATGAACAAGGCTATTCCTTTTGTTGTCTGATATACAAATATTAACATTCAAACAACATTTACTTCAGTTGATCCCTGTGTAGAGAGAAAATGTCTGAGATTCTTGTTAAACGATTTGTTTGAATACAATTCAGTTGAAGTTAAGGTCGTGATGATTTCATTTCTTTTATACTAAAAAATATTTGAAATCGGAGACATCGGATATTTTGGCAAAAATGACAGAACCAGGTATTTCAATACCTCTTCAGTATCAGGACAGTCCTTTGGCATGTCAGTTCTTGGGAACTATCTGGGGTTGAAACCCCTTTACGTATATTTATTGGTGGCGAGTATAGTCTGGTATGCAGACGCCTATTTGTCAGTCTCTAGATATTCTCATAAATACCCTTTTAATAATATTCGTATTCATTCTCTGACAAATACATACATCAATGGGCGAATGACCCTCTGATCATCCTGATAATTTGCTGATCATATGCCAACAAACAGACCACTCTACTGCTCTTACACTCAATTATAATAACAATTTCGGACTTACTAGTCGCCATAACTTTCTTTTTATATGATAAAACACGGGCTTGGAACCAAACAGATTATTGTTAAAGCTCCTACTTCTGCTTTATTTTCCTAAGCACTCTAGAAACACATACACTTTAAGTTTTGCACTTACAATTAAAATGGTAGGCTATGCCATTACATATCCCGTTTCGGTCACGCTGGTTTATGAAGATGCTAATGCTTATATTTAACAACAAACTCAGGAGGTCATTGTATAGTTTATTTTCCTCTTTGAGAAAACAATTCTATTCGGAACCAAGTTAATAACTTCCTTAGTTCTTGTATAGTTTGTTTATTTGTGACGATCAGAGAAAATAAGCTGGATGACATTTTTAATTTTCGAGATATCCTCTTGTATCAGTTCTCGGATCATTGGTGTGTTTTGTTCTTGCGTCCGTTGGATTGATCTTTTGCATTTTTTGTTACAGTTATAATCGAGAATTTCTATATCAATATAGTAAATAATCAATAATTCTCAAGGGCATCATACCGTAACTAAGTTACACAGTTATCTTTCCCAACCACTGGCACGACCACGAAACTTATGCGTTCTGGTGATCATGTCTGCGATTTGACGCCGACAAGTTGTTAACAAACGGCATGTGTAAAGCGCCTTAAGTCGTAAGTGTGATGCATGGGCATTCCTCTTAATTCAGGTGCACATCTGGTTTAAAGGGAAAGGGGCACTGTTTCAAAAAGGTCTAACGTCATATACATTTCTATTTAAACAGCCTCTAATTTCAGTGAACTCAACAACAATAGGGTATTGGGAACCCTTAAAGCTCTTCATAGCTCTGTGCATTGTTTTGGGACACTGCACACTTGCTTATAGCATTTGTTGTTGAATGACCTTATAATAGGTTTGTTGATGTTATCCCATTCATGCTCCAGCCACCTTAAAGATCAATGGAACCCATATGAGTGCATGACCTTGCATTACGATGGCATTATGAGCACCTCAGCTATTTCTCTAGCCATTTTGAATTAGTGAAGATAAACATCACCGTTATAATAAGCTGGAATAGAGAATATTAGTGGTTATTGCTGATGAATGAAATAGAATGGGCTTGACTGGAAATACGCCATTGTCACCTTTTCGAGTTTTGATGATTATTTTGCTAACCACGTAGAGTAAAAGCATCGTGGGCAGAGTTACAAGTTCCATTCGCCACGTTATGCTATACACAACATCTACGCGGTGAGGGTTACTAAGATGAGCATGTAATGTGGGGGTGTGCTTGTATGTAAAAGGAATCACCTACAATACATTGCGTGAATTTAGGGTGGACTTCCGCCGTCCACGCCATTTGCTGCGTCAGCGTCTGTTGTTACTGAAAAGAACAGCGCAAATGCCAGACTATTGCTATGTTTTCACCACTTCCAGCATAGTCACTGGTTAACTTAACAGTCACAGTACGACTTGGTACGACAATGGGTTTTCCCGATATAGGTTATGTGCCTGACACTTTACGCGGTCCACTTCTGAAACTGCCGGAAAACATCCTGCAATTGTCCCTGCTTTGCTTGCACTTCACAATGCCGTTACAATGCCCTGAATACTACTAAAACGATGCCCTGTCCTCCTACGATAAAGAAATTATCCTAAAGAACAGCGTGACCGATTCAGACACTAACTGTTACCTGCCAAATAAACCGCCGCTAAACTTATCAAATCATTGTTATTAAAGTAGATAATTAAAACACAGTGCGGAAATAGTATACCCGGCATGTATCAAGTCATCAATGGAATACGATGCATCATACGGTTGTCACGGGACACTCAACTCTACCGTGTAATTGATGAAAACACATTGAACCAGACTCTCTATGTGTATCTAGCAAATTTGATGACGTATTAGGATTGATTGTATGGATCTATTCTGTATAGGTGCCTGGCAGCCATTTTAATTTGAGATACAGATACGTAATTAAGCCATTGACATATTATTCATTATTCCGACGTGAACAATTGATTTACCTTTTTGATATTACCCATAATGCCTGGCGCAGAGTAGTTATTCCCTTCGACGGAAGCGAAAGTGTGAATTTAAGATATATGTAAAGGATGGACAATAAGTACTCCGCAAATAATCTCGTTCAGTTTACGGAATGTAATTTTCTTCCAATCGAATCGTTATTGCTAATCGGACAAAGTTTGTATATAAATAACAGGACAGATTTGATAAGGTACTTTCAATAACACGGATGTTAAATCTTTGATTTAATTAATACATCGTATATTACGTATTTTGAAGGCATATACAAAATAGAAGACTTATACACATACCTTAAAACAATATTTTTGATTAGTTCCTAAAGGGTTAAAATAAATATGTCGCAAGCCACACCATGCATGCCGTAGCTACCTTTAGCTCATTGTATTATGGGATATGTTTAAACGAAGAAAACTAAGCCCCAGACCGTCCATGCATGTCATGGCCATTGAACCGTGATCGATGTCTCTACCTTTCAAACATGACCAATATGCCGACGTTGAAACCTATACCGATGGATATGCACAGCCAAAGCACCGTAAAAAAGACTTTTATAATGAATCGACAAACTGTCAGACTATTTCAATGTCGGAAGACACCGTTAAAAAAGTAAGGTGAAGGAAGTCGGGTGGTTAACAGGGTGTAATAACAGCGTTCCCTATAATAGTCAAACAAATAGCCCAATCCGTAGCAAAAAGCTGGATCATAGCTTTTGCTTAAGGGGGCTGTGCACCTTCAGGTACAGCCTCCGTAAAACTGCCGTAACTTCTTTATTATTCATTAAATCTATATAAAAGTATACATTTTCTTGCAGAAAAGGGTTCAATGAATCCAACCATGATCATGAAATTGACCATTTTGGGAGAAAATTATAAAAAAACCGTTTTTTGACCCATTTTAGGTTTGGAAAAGATAACTCAAAATATATTTTGTTAAATTTTATCATACTAGTTTAATTATATTCCTCATGCAATTCCCTAGGAATCATTTTTTTTTAAAATTTTTACTCTATTATTTTTTGAATTATCGAACAAAAAGTGCCAAAAAATAATATGATTTTTTAACCAAAAAACGTGATTTTCACGATTTTGGAGGTTAAAAAACAAGGTTTTTTGGCACTTTTTGGTCTGTAATTCAAAAAATAATAAAGTAAAAATTAAAAAAACCAAAAACGATTCCTAGGGAATTGCATGAGGAATATAATAAACCTAGTATGACAAAATGTAACAAAATATATTTTGAGTTATCTTTTCCAAACCTAAAATGGGTCAAAAAACATGTTTTTTATAACTTTCTCCGAAATGGTCAATTTCATGATCATAGTTGGATTCATTGAACCCTTTCCTGCAAAAAAATGTACACTTTTATTAAGATTAAATGAATAATGAAGAAGTTACGGCAGTTTTACGGAGGCTATGCGAAGGTGCCCAGCCCCCTTAAATCGGACAAGATGATGTGAAATGCATTTGTAACATCTTTGTGCTACCTCTAAAGTAGCCCAATTAGGCGCCCCTATAGGGATTGTGGATTCACTGACTGAGAATGACTGTGGATGAGTGAGAATCACTTGATAATTGTCTACTCAATCGGGTGGTTTATAGATCATGGCGACTCAAAAAGACAAGTGCCATGAGATGTTTGGTCCGTCTCAAGGAGGTATGAGTCAATGACAGCCGGTGATACAGGGAGGCCCAGGCTTGGCAAATCAACGTTCTTCTCTTCTGAGACGTGGGTGTTGGTAAATCAACCTTATTCTTTGCAAGCGCGGGTTTTGGCAAATCAAACCTTTTGGCAAATAAACCTTATTCTTTGCAGCAAGCGCGGGTTTTGGCAAATCAACCTTATTCTCTGCAGCAAGCGCGGGTTTTGGCAAATCAACCTTATTCTCTGCAAGCGTGGGCAAGCGCGGGTTTTGGTTAATCGACCCTACCCTCTGCACGCACGGGTTTTGGGCAAATATACCTAGTCCTTTTAGGATTATTGTGCAAAAGTTATTTCACGGATATGCCGGTTTTGGCAAATCAACCTTGTTTATGCGGTTTGGGATTTGTGAAAATCAAATTTTGTTTCTGAAAGCAATTACAAATCGTTCCTTCAATCAGGTGATTAGGTGGGTTTTACAGATCGACATTGGAGTTTTGATGCACGGGTATTGGCAGATTACACCATGGGGTTGGTTCTTTGTTGTGTTTTTTTGAAAATCAGCCTTTTTCTAAGCCTGTGATTTTGTGTAGATCATACTTTTTCTCAACAATCTGTAATGCAGGGACACGCGGGTATTGGCAAATCAACTTTATTCTCGTGAGAACGGGATTAGACAAGTCGACAATATCTTTGAAGGGAAATTGGATACAGAATGCGGGTTTCCACAATAAAAAAAACCTGTGTTAATCTCACCTCAACAACACTTAACTTATTAAATAGGTGCTATTTGTGTCTATACTGATGAACTTCATGGGTACGGTGTGGTGCTTACTTAACATTATTAACCATTGAAACCTAGCCTTTTTATGCAGATAAATATAGACTGCGGTACAATGCACCATTTTATCCTTGAAAAAACCCAACCCCGACTTAATATAAACGTGTTATTCACCGGGGGGTAGTGTTATTGGAAGCGAATATGCAAGGCTGGTCAAACTCCTTTTCAACCTCGCTCTCACTCAAAAACACCATTTTATTTTTGAAAATTTTAAATACTCTTCCACTCATATACCCCTATTTTCTGGAAAATTTTGAAATTACCTCACCCAAAGACCCCTCTTCGAGAAATCGGTGCAAATTTGTGTCACAAAGACCAATTTTTAGGGCATTTGGCAATCCCTCACACAAGGATCCGTTTTGTTCGTTCTCTCTCACCCAATTCCCCGGGACTTTGAAGGTGCCAGCCAAACACAATATCCATTTCATACCCCCCCCCCGCCCCTTCTCCCCCTCCCCTCAGTCTCTCCGGGAGGTTATAGTGAAACCAATAGTAAAGACCAGGCGGTCATTTAACTTATAGACTACAGCTTGATTCATTCGATACTTCTAAATCAATGTTTACTTTTGCAGCCTTTCCTTAGACCAACCTTTTTAACAATTCGGCCACAATGGACATGAATTCTAGCAGGAAGTCATAGGCTATGTTTAAACGAGAATTTTCCTTAGTCCTCGTGAAATCGAGATCTTTATTATACGAGTCTTGGGAATGCGTTTGAATAACATGGTGCTAATTCTTACGGACAAGTTCGATTTTGACCGATTGTTAAAATAGACAGAGAGTGAGAATTTCAGAAGTTCATTGTACCCGTATATGGATAAGAGATAGTGTGTTACCTAGGGTGCCACGAGATGTGTCAATCATCTGTTGGGGATTGTGTTTGAACACTTTCCACGCGGCTATTAGTTTTATCATATACAAAAAGAGATTTTTCAGAAACCTTTCCCATCTTTCAAGGTCTATCTAAAGGATTACTGAATCAATACTAGGCATGTTTGTGCTTATTTCAATGCATTTCTCATGGTAATTCTAAATATGGCAATGAATTTCAATAGTTTTGACAATTTTGAAACGTTTTGTGAACATTTGGAATGTCGTCTGCAGACGCCTGCCGCGTGGAAAGTGTTAATTGACCGGAATACGATAAATTTATTGGTAAACGAGGTTAATTTGTGACCAATCATATCAACAAGGGTTTTTGTGTGGGCCGTACATGCATTTTAAGATATTGAGCAAATGAAATGACAACGAAATGAATAGAAACGAATTTCAAATTATTATTTCACATACAATCTGAATGGACTCACATAAAATCTGAATGGACTGACCCAAGGTGTCATTATAAAGCTTACAAAATACACTTTTGCATGAAAATATAATATAAATTTTCATTTTGAACAACAAAACCTCCCTTTTATGATCACATTTAGTACGTAAGTAATACCGAAGCATCTGTTAAAATGAATACGTTCTATTCTAGTGAGATAAATGTCTTAAGTTAATTCCTTTAATGTATGATTATATACGATATTTTATATAAAGAATCATTCTGTTCGCTCAATTTGACACCTTAAATTCAAAACGAGTTATTTGATATATTTATTCCCATGTTTATTTTTGTTTTGTGCTCACATTTCTTTCTTTTCTGTGTTTTTATATGTATTTGGTTTATCATTGTAAAGCGCTGTGTTCTCTGTAGAGCGCTTAATAAATGTTTGTATAGATAGATAGATAGATAGATAGGTAGATAGATATATTTTGAACGTTCAAATCATATTTTGTGCAAAAGATGTTTAGGCCTTATTGTTATATATTTTCTGCTGTACGTTACCTTCAATATCAGAAGAAGAAAAAAAAACATTTTTAGAAGATCGTTAAAAAGAGAAAAAGAGGAAGGCAAAGTAAAAGGCATCGAATCTTTATTTCCAAGAAAAATTGGCGGGCGTGTTGAGACTCTGGAACTAACTATCCTTTCTAATAAATGTCTAGATGCTCTCTCAAATAACATTCTATTTCATGTCCTAATTGTCAATCCATACGTCAATCGCTCGTATGACAGCTGTATTTGTCAATTTGTTAAACAAGTTACGAGTGTCTATAACTATTTCCTGAGCACTAATTACATCCAATGTTAAGTTTGCAGTATTTACTAATACTAAATGAACAATTGCTATGTTTCATTGTCTAGTCCTCGTTTACTGAATTCTACTTGAAGCCATCTTCTTCATGTAGCAATTCATAGTATAGCAATCACTCAAGCAGGAAGGAAGGACTATTATATCATTCGGCTCATTCGCACGTCATTTCCAGAATAACACGGCCGTGCGCTTCCATTGTACCCCCTGAGGGCTCTAGTCAAAGTTTCTGTGTCTAAAGCAGCGTGGAAAGTGTTACTCTGTTTAATTGAAGAGCCACTAGAGTTGATCCTTGTTTCATGATGCTAACTTTTAGAGGGACCTCCGGGGAGAATCGTTGACTAAAGTAGCCTAAAAGTGATTCAATGTCGGATGGTTGTGTTACTAAATACTGTCGCCAGAGGTGACGCACTCTTTGTCAAGCGTTAATTTGCTCGACAATAGAGCATGGACGGGCACTATGTTTCAGTCTTAAGAGCAAGTAATGTCAATTAACATTGAAAGAAGAAGAAAAAAACCAGTCAAGCACCGTCTTGATCAAATGTAATGTGTTCATAGGTAATAACAGTATAATTTTACCTGACGATTCGCTCTTGCTTGTTGAACAATCTACAAGTTGACTCATAAACATCTAGATGTCATACAAACATGTGCAATTGAAATTGAATAATGTGAGTGGTGAACTCTTGTAAATTAGCAATATTGCAATCGACAAATATCTTTTAACTAGGTTGCTGCCTGTGCTGCCACGTTCGAACATGTTCAAGAAGAGATTTCGTAACGTGTCGCGTCAATAAGAGTCTAAACTTCTCACGTCTTTCAATTATTCGCTTCTGTTTCAATCAAAATATCAGAAAACAACATAGCTTTCGATAATGTATGACCTTTCGAAAAAAGCATGACTACTCTAGATTTACTTTTATTACTCGAAAGAAGTACAGATCTTTTAATTTGATGACAAAGTCTGATTTTCAATCAAACACGCGTGAGCATATTTGACACACTTAGGAGATTTGTATCACAAAATAAACCGCTTTAATATTTTTATCAATATTTTAACCGTTTTTTGTTAAACCAGATCTTGCAAACCGATGTTTCTAAAAATGTCAATGACTTTACCAAGTGTATTTGCTATCATGTTCTCGTTTAGTTAACACAAATCGCGCGTAATAGTTTTCAAGAAGTTTGTATTGATAATGGTACACAAAGCTAAATGTAATAATTCTATTTATAAATATAGTTTCTTTAAATAACTGATACTGTAATAAAAGGATCATACATAACCTAGGGTGGTTTTACGAATATAATTATTAGGTAAAACAAGGGCCACATATGACACAAACAAATTGGGTCCGCCGCCACCGGGACTCGAACACGAGCCGCTGCGGATGGAATCCATGCGATTATACATCCTTAATCATCACGAGGCGCAGATCGCGATCCCACAAAACGTTTCGGAGACCACATATAACTTTCTGTGATTGGATTCGGCAGGGTAAGGGTTAAACTAGCGTTATACGTGACTATTTATCATTGTAAAGATTTTATGTCATATCTCTCTATATTGGTTATGTCACTCTAATCAAATAGCGCCCACCATTTTGTTTCGTGACATACTGTATTGGTTATCATTTTCATTCATTCATTTCCGAATGTTTTTGGGTTTATTGCAGTATGATGCAATAACTAATTTCAGGAAATCATTTGATCTATTCGTGATTGGTACAAACAAAATACATAACAAATTTGACAATTTTGAAAATCAGTCAACTTCAACATGTCACGATATTATCTTAATTGTAAAATTATGACATTCGTTTTAGAACTCTATATCAGACGAGGTGTTGCTTAGTACCAGAATGTTATGAAGAACGCACTAGAAATACCTGATTGAGGTCAAACCGGTCCGATATCAATTTATATCACGAATCGACATTTCAACCGTGTTTCTATGCTTAAAAGTTCAATGTGCACCGAGCTAAGACACTTAATTTGGCTAAATGTTTCCAAGCAGGACATTTCTTTCCATCTGAGCACGATCATGAACAATAAGTAACAGGCGGGAGAAACCAGACCTGGATTACCCGGTTGTTAAATACGATAAACTCAAATGCATCGGTGGCATTCAAATTGTCGGGAAAGGGAGCTATTTTACGTACAACTATCAGAGAGATCTTTACATATCGTGTCAATTTTTATCACCACGGTAAGCCTTTTGAAACCAAAGGCGTTTACATCATACAAAAATAGGCAGCTCATTGATATTCTGTGCATATTTCCAAGATATGAATTCCATGACAATAAAAGGCAGATTTTCACACAATATCCAACCGGAAAATAGTAAAACTGCCTAAGCGTTTTAACGCTTTCCACGCGTCACACAGTTCCAAAATTTCACAAAATGTTTCGAGAATGTAAAAGTTATTGAATCGCATCACTATATTATTTGGAATCAACATGGGCAATACATTAAAATAAGTATAAACATGCCTAGTATTGGTTCAGTAATCCTTGATATAGACCATGAAATTTGGGAACGGTTTCAGCAAAAATCTGTTTTGCAATCGTAAAACTAAATAGCCGCGTTGAAAGTGTTAACATCTTTTATCAATTTTCGTATCTCATATGTAACTACACTAAACCAGTTGCGTGTGTCGACGTGGGATATAACCCCAAGTCATCTGTCACGGTCGTGTTTCACATAAAGTTATAGGTGGTTTCCTCCGGTAGTCATTCATGAATTATGAACTGAAACCCGAAACTGTGTGTCTCTCAGGGGTACTAATCTTCTGCGAATTGTTACAGAGAAAGTTTCCTTTCCTTTGAAATTGGTTTCAAATGGCATCAAACCCTATTGATGACGAATGTAGAGGTCCAACACATGGAGTTGTTCAATCATCGAGACCTTGTCACAACAGATCAAAGGAATAGCAATCGATGAACTCACATTTTAGTTGACATTGTCGCCATGTTGTTGTCATTTGCTTTCTTTTCTTCAACATTTGAGATCTCTCAATTGATACGCACACAAATTGAAAAAATGACGCACTGTATTTACATATCAAGTAGTTATTCTATGCTAATCTGTCATTACTTATATCAACACAATGCGATTCAACGATCTATTACGTTACACGGCTGTTTAACGAATGCATGATTGGTTTTGTTGTCACAGTATATCGCCCTTCTTAGGTGTTTTAAAATTATGTTAATTTCAAGTGTGAATTCTTCTTGAAAGTAATACTCCAATTTCATTGCGTTGAAATTATAAATCTTATATGCAGTCGTAAGTGTTTCATCATGGCCTATCTATAGGCCATTCCCTTCACAAAGGGGCAAGAGCCTTAAGAGTATTAAAGCATTTGAAAGAAATTCGAACCGCTCTAATTGTAAGCTCTTATTCAGAGATCGTAGTCAGCCACTATTTTGTGGTCTGAATTCAAATGACAAGCCACTGTGGAAAATGATACCTTAAAAGGAATTTATCAAGAACCGTTGCACCTGTTGCTCCAAGCAAACCACTTATCGGTATTCCGTCGTTTGATACATGTATTCGAGCACGAAGCTTTGACTGTAATGACGTCACCAACAGGTGTGCTATAACCGATGATTGTCTAGTCTCTTTACCGAACTTGCTCAATGGCGCGCAGCCCTGGAGCAATGAAAAGACGAATTTATAAAGTTGAATACTTTTAGCACCACAAAGTTACACATGAGGTGATACTGATACTTGCTAAAAACCAAAAGATTCTGTTCGCAGGTCTCCATTGTTCAGTTGAGACAGTGTTGCCACATATAATTAGTCATCGAAGTTAATCCATAATGGGAAGTAGCCCAAATGAGTTTCCTAATCACAGACTTCCATGTGAGAAGAAGTTACGTAAATAGAGCCCAATTTGCACACATTTCAGTAAGACTCTGCAGTGAATTCACAACTTTGATTAATGTCTTGTCTTCCATAGTGATATCAAGACGTCACATATATGGATTCAAGTAAGGGCAGCGTAAGAATGAGCTATGGTTTGCGATGGTTTCCAGTTTTCAATACGATTTATTCCGTAAAAATATACTACCGGGTTCCAAAGTGTCGGCAATTAATTATTTCCTTTCATCCTTCCGCGGCCCTTACCGAGGTTCAAATATATGACCAGTCACATCAAAAAGGACATGTTGTCGGCAAACACAGTTTTGAAAAAATAATAAAGAAAAAATATGCTTCTTCAAATCATATCTTGTGACTACAAAGTCCGATTACCTTCAACATGGTATCATTTCAAAGTTTAAAATGAGTTCTTTCAGATCGTACTAATAACTCAGATTTGACTCGGGCCTCCAACAAATCTATTTTGATGTGATTGGTCGCATATATTATAGAGCACTCTGTTATCCAATCGCATATCTGTTTAAAACTTTTCTGAAATTCTGCTCGTATGTCTAATAAAAAGCGCTGAATTAATTCCAGATAGTGTCGCCAAGTAGTATGAACAAAGGTAGTCAAATCCTTGTAAATTGTCCATTGGTTTACATTGAACAATAAATACAAACGTAGCCTAGATATTTAATTTAAAAAAAACATTTCTAGAGCGATTTGTTATAAATCATAGATTTATAACTGTCACGTCTTCTACTGTCACGTCTTCATTTAAGCAAGCCATCGTTGCCTAACTAATTTAAAGTAGCCCAAAATATTGAGCGCAGTGCCCAATTAAACTTTATCTTCGCTCAAAGTATTTCTTAACCATTAGATTGACATGAACAAGAAGTAGAAAGGCAGCCCAACCGCATTAAAACGTAATTTCTAGAGCACTTTTGCTTGCCTTCAAAAGTTGGCCAGACACCGGATTTGGTAAAACTGTTAGGGCGCCTCGTCTTCCACAGAGATTTAAAAACGTCAAATTGCATAAAGCAAGCAATTCCGAGATCTCCAAACGTGTCATGATTCCAATAGTTTTCCGTTGAATCTAGTACAATACTGAATGGTAAATATTCATTTGCATTACATCAATATCCAAATAATACAATCGTGTTTCAAACAAATAAAACAATATGCGTTTTATTGTTAACACTTTCCACGCGGCTACAAAAGAGATTTTACAGAAACCTTTCCCAACTTTAAAGGTATATCTTAAGAATTACTGAACCAATTACAAGGCACGTTTGTACTTATTTTAATGCATTTCGCATGATGATTCCGAATATGGTAATTAAATTAAATAAATTTGACATTTTTGAAACATTTTGTGAATTTTTGGAGTGTCGTCTGCAGACGCCTGCCGCGTGGAAAGTGTTAACCAGCTGTAAGATAAACACCCTACACTATGTTGGTAGGATTTCAATATTTGAACTGTCAGTAGACATTTAGTTTGATTTGAACTAACATATTGTTTGTATTCTAAAACATTTAAACTATTCTCCGTGGGTCAATCAAAAAGTGCCTCCTTGTGTGGTGGTAACTCGGCTAAATCCATCTCGTTCTGGTCTCCGCTCTGACAAGAAAGCACTCTTACTGGAACCTAAATCATTACGCTCTTAGGGGGATCGGGTTTTTTCTGTTACTGCCCCTCGCATATTGAACACCCTTCCCGAATACATCCGTAGCAGCCCTATAATTGGTTCTTTCAAATCTAAACTCTCTCTCAAGACACACGCTTTCAACATGTTCAAGATGGCTTATGATTAGGTTATTGTTGTATGATTAATCTCTACCACATTTTGTGTATTATTTTCATGTTTGGTGATATTTGTTTGTATTTTTTTAAGTATTTAAATTTGTTTGTTTTCTTGTTCATTTTTCTTGTATCCTGCTGGTTTGTGTTGCTCTGTATGAGCCATGAGCGTTCTTTGCGGATTTGCGCGCTTTATAAATGTTTATTATTATTATTATTATTATTATTATTATTATTATTATTATTATTATTATTATTATTATTATTATTATTATTATTATTATTATTATTATCATTATTATTATTAGAGTCAGATGAAATGTTCAATAGTTTGGTAAAATCAACAGTTTCTGAAATAACTTTTTGAATAACCTTGGTGGGAGAATCTGGAGATTCATGTAACCACTTACGGAGCTTCTTATGAGCTGTAGATTATAACTAAAGTAAAGTCAGTTTTGTTTTCGGTAAAATATTAGAAAACAATAGGGGTATTCTAAATTTATAATAGAGACACGTCTTCATAGCCAAAGGAACATGTATGAAGTACATGTATAGCTAATATAATTGTCATACTTTAGACCAAGGAGAAACATAATTATTCTATTGGTCCAACAATTCTTCTTCTTTTTTCGAATTTGAGATTTCCAAAAAAACAATATTGACATTTTTTTGCCAATTTGAAATAGTTTGTAGGTTTTTTTTTGGGTTTTTTTGTGGACAATGTTTGCATTCTTTAAATTATTTGGTAGAATCTTTGCAAATCATGAAATAAAGACCTGCAAATAAACAAACAAAAACAATGAAAATGAACAAACACATTTAACTACTGTACAGGGTGTATAAAAAAAGCCGCAACCCTTTTTGCCAAGAGCAGTGCGATTACAGCAAATCACATATCGCCCTGAAACTTGTATATTCTGTGACTACTTCTTGGCTATCTAATAGTCAAATTACAGCAATATCGATTATGAATTGGCTAAGATACTCAGGATATAAGTAGGGAAGTGCAAAACATCGTTTTAGGGTATTCCTGATTTTCTTGTCAGGTCAATATTAGCAAGACACTTTAATAACCCATTGTACTTACATAATGGGAAACAAACTCATCATTCTGGGAAGAATATGTCATGTTAAAGATAAAATCTGGCTACAACAGCTATTTCAGTATCATATCATATACAAATTGAGCACATTTTTGCAATACATTAGTTGATAGTTAATGACACAGCTTGAAAATCCAAATTACAAAGTCTGTTGATGCAAATCCCCTCCCCTCTTTCTCTCTTAAATGTAAGTAATAAAATATAAGTATGGTACAATATTCAAAAGATGAACAAATGAAGCACTCCAGTAAAGATAGGAATTGTTTTGTATGAATCATTCATTGTTAGTTTGTGATGGTGACATTATGGTGCAGCTCGACGGGACCCTCGAAATGCTGTCATTGTTTCAAGACGCATCGACGACCACATTCCCGTATGAGAACCACTACTCGACGTGTCATCCGTGTGCGCCTTATTCCCTAAAAAGCGTTGGTGATGCAGTTCCTAAGATATTGGAGATTAGTTGATGGTGAGCAGGCCACTCAATAGCATGTCCAAGACCAACAACTCTGTTTATAGGACGAACGATGTAAATCGTGTTTTGCACTTATACCTTTAATATCTCAGCGAATTCGTAATCGTTATTGCTGTAATTTGATTATGTGATAGCCAAGAAGTAGTCCTAACAGAATATTTAAGTTTTTATGTGATTTGCTGTAATCGTACCGCTCTAGGCAAAAAGTGTTGCGTTTTTTTTTTGATACACCCTGTACATAAAATTCAGATGATTGATTCGTTTAGCTTGCATTATTAGGTTAAAATCAGAAGGTCTATCCGAACAAAAAGTACGGAAATGGGATTGCGATAAACTCACATTTACGCCTGATTATTCTAAATATTTTAGGTCACCCGTGTGTCTGAAAGACCGTAGACAGCATCCCTTTGAACTCACATTCAATTAAAATAAGATGACCCATCATAAAGGGATGAAAAATACACAATGCAACTTAATATTTCATCCTTATCATCCGAAAGACTATTGACCTATTTACCTTTATTAGAAAACGTCCCTTTGAACTACCTTCAAACCTAAAAAAAGACGAGCTGCCAGAAAGGGCGGGGAAATGCATAAAACATTTCAAATTGACTACATTGTCACACCAATAATGATTGTTGATGAACCTGTTGAACGTGTTGAATGCTCAGAACCTCTAATGGTGATATGGTGCCGACTCGTCGTAATTCTTACTGTTCGTACTAAATAGACACACATTGTGGCTAGTCTCCCAGTGGCATAATCAAGGGTAATTAATTTTATCGGTTTTTCCACATCACCTCACTTTATATACGATACGATTCTCATTGTGCAAGTATACATTACCGCGTAAAAAAATTAGTACGAAGTAGCGCGCGGGAAAGAACGTGATGATTTACCGTCTGCCAGGCAGTCACAGTGTACTTCGGTGGATAATTTCACTGAAATACCCAAAGGGATCACGATGGACAGCACGATAAACCGATAGGATTAACTCTCTCTGGATCTGCTAATCCCAAAACATTTACTCTAAACTGCGGTTGTATACACTAAGACGTTCTCTAGAGCACTTGGATTTTTTGGTCGATCGTTGACTTCATGTTTAAGGAATAACATTAAGGGCAACTGGAACAATATTATCTTAGCTGGCTTCTAATTTGGATTTTCCAAACACCGATGCATCGACGAGGTATCTCATCTTATGCTACTAGATATCGCTGAACGATACTAGTATCTTCACATTGATATTGAACACTTCATTTTCCTAATATGTTGGTATTTGTTGCCGTAATCTGATGGCAGCAAGTCATCAGTCGTCAGCACATGTCACGCGACACAATATATTCCTCCTTCTGTGATATGCATCAGGCACTAAGTAACTGTATGAAACTTCGAGATATATAGTGTATATAATTTCTACAGCTTTGATTTTAATTGTAATAAATTAGCGGGTATTAAACACCCATAAAGGATTACCGTACACTGGAATTAGTCGTGGTATTGAAACAACCAACCATAATGGATACAATTACATGTATATGGTAAGTCCGCACTGTTATGATATAGAAATATAAACTATAGGTTTGTTTGCCTGAAGTGTAAGTTTAAGTTATACCATTTCGAAATTGGAGGTGTAAGTTATATCGGTTTTCCCAAATTGGAGGTTTAAGTTATATCGTTATTGCAAAGTGAACGTTTATAGCTATACCGTTTCTTATAATAGTTGAGTTTATGTTATAGCAAGTTTCTACGGTGCAGGTTTAAGTTGTTGTGCTTTCTTTACGGGGAGTTATTGTAATACCCTGAAGAGGAGGTTTAAGCATGGCAGGTAATGAGCCTGCCATGGTTTAAGCTATGATGTTCTTTCTAGTTAAAATTAGAGTGTTTTTAAGTGGAAGCTTAGTCATTTCTCCAAAAAGAGCTTTAAGTTATATAGTATTTGTTTGTAAAAAAGAGGTTTATGCTTTAGCATTTTCTATAGTTGAGGTTTTAGATATAGTAATTACGGAAAGTGGATGCTTAACTATTATTGTATTTTATTGTGAACGTAAACGTAGATGTTAAGAGTTAAGTGTTTTTCTAAAGTGGAGGTTTTATTTATAATTCTAAAGTAGAGGTTTAGTTTATAGTGTTAGGTTGAAGAGGTGGTTTTATTTTACGGGAATTATAAATTATTTTCATTGAATTTTGACACACCCTATACTACTGAATCAACGTAATAACTGACTCTAAATATAGTCATTCTTGTGTCGACTCGAGTCAATGACTTGATTTGACCTGAACTTAAGTCACCATTTTTGATGACTTAACACTTTTCAACCATACACAAAACAGAATTTTCAGAAACCTTTTACAATTTTCAAAGTATACCTCAATGATTACTGAACCAATACGAGGCACTAGACATAATTTTGACATTTTTGAAACATTTTGTGAAATGTTGGAATGTCGTCTGCAGCTGCCTGCCGCGTGGAAAGTGTTAAACTCGGGTCACTGAAATCAATGACTTAACATGACTTGTGATTAGGTTCAAAAACTTTTCAAAAGACTTTACTTAACCAGAGTCACTCATTCAAAAGACTTAACTTGACTCGAGTCACTTTCCAAAAGATTTGACTTGACTTGACTCGAGTCACTTTCCAAAATATTTGACTTGACTTGACTCAAGTCTTAGTGACTTTAATTGACTTATGACTCGAGGTTTAGTGAGTTGGTCACACCACTGTTACTAATATTGGCCGAATTATAGATGGGGTGACAGCAATGTTTATCAACAAAAGCAACGGTCGAAGGAACTGGACTGTCGATACATGCTTGAGGGAACAGCATATGACCACAACACTGTCCGCTATGCCTTATTGCCCTTTATAATGCTTTGGCGCGAGTTTTAAAAGAAACAAAACAGGATGCGCGCGCACACCGCCGGGCAAAGAACACTGGCAACTGCCGACCAAATGCCCGGCATGACGTCACATGTCACCCTATGTTTACAAATAAAAGAGTTTTGCATCGTTGGATTAATGTTCACTTCTGAGTTGGTCAATATATAATTGACTTCAAATACAGTTTAACATAATATGCGACAAAATATCTAAGCATAAACCTAATAATTACCTGATCAATTTAGAAAAATATCTCATGAAAATACAAAATTGTATCATGATTGGTTTGTTGAACAAATGTAGGGCACATTTTTGTCTTCATTGAATGACAATTAAGTTCCTCATCAAATTTTGTTGTTGTCAGGAAACCATATTTTCGGTGTCCGATTTAATTTACCTTTACATGGAGGTATATTTTTTTATTGGTGTAATGGCCCCATTTCAACATTATTATAGCTTTTATATACATAAAACCGTTCAATATGACTTTCGTAGATTGCCCAGCATACCTCATTAAGCAACGATATTAATGCATTAGATGCATGTTACGTAGCATTACCCAGCGGATAACCTGGAGACAATTATGTTCATATCAACCAAGTGAATATAACTTAAGCGTTATATTATTACCATGATTGCATTTTAATAATATGACTGTTTATTTTATGAAAAAAAGTCCTTACCTTGTCACCTTATAATGAAATATGCAGTGTCATAATTCGTCGCTGTTCTGACATACCGGCACATCTCTTTACTTATTTCTGTTGTGATGTGCCGGTATGTCAGAACAGCGACGAATTGTATCAATACAACGGTGTACTCAGTTCATTAACACTTTCCGCGCGGCAGGATGTCTGCAGACGACATTTCCAAAAATGTCACAAAACGTTTTAAAAAATGCCAAGATTATTGAAATGTATCACCATATTTGGAGTCACCATGAGGAATGCATTAATATAAGTACAAACATAACTAGTATTGGTTCAGTAACCCTTGAAATAGACCTTGACAGATTTCTGAAAAATCTATTTTGTAAAAATGGTAAAACCAATTTCCGCGTGGAAATTTTATTTTACAACGAAGAATGATAATCGATGAAATCACTGATCAATAATGTATAAGCTCACGTAGCTCATGAAAATCATTACGTAGAAATGACATCTCGCGAGATATTAGCTGATACGAGTATTGAAAACAAGGTGAAATGATTAATTAGCAATAATTCATCACCAGTGGTAACGAATTCATTATTAAATTGCATCGATGTCCTGGATATTTTTTGTTATTTTATGGAACTGAGCAGCGCGTGTGCAAGTATAAAAACATCGCTTTTAATTTTATTCACCAAGGCAAGTTATGGGCCTGTCCTCCACATAGTAACGAAAACGACTAGCGGTTCAAAAATTCACGAAACTTGATATATCTGGTACTGGCTCAAGTTTTAAAAAAGCACAGTAAGGATAGCATATGGGAGGAGGGGTGTCTTTGGACAAGATGGAATTTGGGATTTTTAAGCGGGGGTTTTCGGCTATTTAACAGTGTTAAGCATGTTGAATATCATACTACAGGCTGTCCCAAAATGATTAGTACGCATCGCAGCCCAAAGTTCATCAGTGAGATTAGGTAAACACAATTGCGTGTATCTACAGTTTGATAAATTAGATTCAGTGCACACAAAGCGGGAAGGGAATGGTTGGTCGAATTCTTAGGGCGTATTCACACTATAGCTTTTTCCTCAACGCAGGTCGGACCCGGGTCGAACCCGGATTGATCGATATTTCATTTTCTGTTCACACTAGCGCTATATGTATGTGTTGAAGTTGTATCCGCATTGGCAAATGGGTTTATTGAACCCGAAGGTTAACATTCTTGTATCAATGACCTATGACCTAGCTTGCTCATCATGGCGGGTATAATCAACAAGCAACAGTGGCTGGTAATGAAATACTGTCGAAAACATCAGCGACAACGTGCCAGAGGCCGTAGAAAGATGGCAGGAATAAAGCGGGCAACCATTAACATTCTTTTTAGGTTATCTACTTCCGGCAACCCGGGTCGAAACAACAATTTCTGTTCACACTACTGTCGATGCGGGTTCTACCCTTCACTTTCGCAGGGTTGTAATTTTTGACCCGGGTCGGTTTTTGAGCCTATTTTTCTGTTCATACCAGACGTCAACCCGGGTTCGACCCGGGTCGTGGAGAAAACTAGCTATAGTGTGAACACGCCCTTAGACAGTTTACTATGACATAATGTCAGTCACGGCTGTATCATTGGTATTGTACCTTGAAAAGAATTCACTCATACCATAGAACGTCACCACTCTCTTGAAGTTTCGCAATGTCATGACCCATGACCCATTTGTTGTCGTGGCTTCCGGTTGCTAGATGACACGTAAACCCTTCAACTAGAGTTAGTTGTTTATTGTGTTATGATATAGGATATGACAATGTTATTAACCAGGTTATGTATTAGATAATACTATTTTGCAGCTTTTCTATAAGTATAATACGTTTGATTTAGAGTACACCAACTACAGCCCGTTGAACATATACACTTTTTTGGCACCAGACCGCCCGTTATCCTTTTTTTGTTTGATAATTATGTTCATGTCATGAAAGAAAAAACGCGTTACACCTTAGACCAAATGATGTCAACAATTCGATCAAACTACCGTGACGTTTTGCAGATTTCAAGTCAAAATCGTTTAGAGAAAATAGAATTGGTATGAATGTGTTACACTCTCGGGTGAGACAGAGTTGTCGTATAGAATTAGGTCAACACTTTCAGGTAATGGAAACACTCAGTTCAATAAAGATCAACTGTTATTTTAATCACATCATTTTTATAAGATCACGCTCAAATCTGTTACTAAAGCACATTTGCTTTTATTTACAACGAGGTTAATTTTTTTCACTCTTTGGAAAGTGTGAATCGTTGGTCAAAATGATGCCGGGTGACGATCGTAATGTCGCATGGTAGATTCATTTTATATCTATCTGTGTAATATAATTATAGGTTGCCGTGCAAGTTATGAATTTGTATCTGAATTCGGGAAAAACAATATTTTGGCAAGCCGATTTAGTTTGTAGCATGTGACATCAGGTTGACCTTGCGTGAAGGTCAACCTAACACCATGTGAGCATCCGTGGTGCGCAATACGGGCGCTGATTGGTTAGCGGATGTCTGTGCATTTTCAAGCATGAGCGATGAGATTATTGTAAAGTGCGCCCGCTTGTGTTTAACTGCGACCAGGAGGATAATATGATTGGCTGCAATTTGAGTTTGATAAAAATACCATGTACTGATCAGCTGTCGTTTCATTTTGGTACTGATGTATTAGGATCATGGGATAGCAAGCCCGGGATAGCAAGCCCGGGATAGCAAGCCCGGGATAGCAAGCCCGGGATAGCAAGCCCGGGATAGCAAGCCCGGGATAGCAAGCCCGGGATAGCAAGCCCGGGATAGCAAGCCCGGGATAGCAAGCCCGGGATAGCAAGCCCGGGATAGCAAGCCCGGGATAGCAAGCCCGGGATAGCAAGCCCGGGATAGCAAGCCCGGGATAGCAAGCCCGGGATAGCAAGCCCGGGATAGCAAGCCCGGGATAGCAAGCCCGGGATAGCAAGCCCGGGATAGCAAGCCCGGGATAGCAAGCTCGTGAAAGCAAGCCCGGGTATAGCAAGCCCGGGATAGCAAGCCCGGGATAGCAAGCTCTGCACGCAGAATGATATTGCATCAAATATTTCTGCTAGTCTTTTTTTTTATAGGAGTTGGCCATGGCACTATAGTCTTCCTAATGGTGTCTCGAGACTGGATGTCAGTGAATCCTTTCTTGCAACCAAAATGCTATAGTAAATATTGTGCCATCCGAAAAAGATTTATCAAGACATAGTCTTACAAATTCTTGAAAGATGTAAGAGTTTGTAGATAGTGACCACTTCACCTTTGCCAGCTTGGCGTTTTGACCCTTTTTGGGTCGTTGTCGAGTGCCTTTTCTGGACGATAATATTTTTTTAAACATAGTCTAATTATGTATTATGATTAAATTGTGGCTTGCTGAAGTTGCCCTGAAATTCTGAATGTTAGCTTTTATTTGATATTTGTTGATATTCAATTTCTGCTCGACGAACTCTGCAATATTGTGGGGATGGGGAGGGTGATTTACTGATTTGTCGGTGTAGGGGCGGTAAGGGTGTATGGCGTGATGGTGGAATCCTAAAGTACAAGGTTATCGGTATATTATAGTCGTTACCTTTCCTGCAATAATAAAAATACACATTTTTTCGACAATGTATAGCTGTTTGTAAGAATTGAAGCCTTGAATCAAGTCTAAGCCACTGATTACGCAGACGGTAAAAATTAGACTACATTAATTTGCATGTCACTATTTCTTCTCCCCGCTAAAATGAGTGTTTCTACTCTATGATTACAATAAATGGACATTCAGTCTCATTTCCACATTCAATTTGTCACATTGCGTCACAGACATGCTATTTAAGAACGGTAAATCGTTTGTCCACTTTTGTATAGTATAAAAGTAGGCCTATATGTAGGTATTTTCACTTGGTTCTCTAGATATTGTTCAATTTACCTGGACATTTGATAGTTTTTAGCACTCAATATCTCTACAGATTTTTGGTATTTAGGTTCAGTCGTAACACGCTACATAAAGAGTCAGGAAGAATGGGCGCCATGTTTATCAAAGGGAGACGAAGACTTTAGTTAGACAATAGTAATAGGTAGATACTTTTGATTAACCCTAACCCTGCTAAATCCAACAGAATCAAATAGAAGCATCTCGCCGGCGCACCCACATTCCATGTCATTGCGCAATCACGCAAAGGTATATATTGGCTCCGAAAATTATTTTTTTGGAGCACTTTAACCCGGTAGCGAGGGGTTAGGGTTATAATGTAAAAAGGGAACTTCGAATTCAGCCATTGCGTTGTAATGTTAAATTAATGTTAGTAAAGCCGTTTAAAGAATATCAGTTTGCGCCTATTGTTTCCATGCCGTCTGATTGAAGATAGAGCGTTACAATACACGTGTCAATTGAATGTTAGTATGGCATGGTGGTGATGGTATTCAAGGGTCGTGAACCATTTTGGAAAGAAAGCTAATTCTTACGATCTTTTCGGCAGTATTTTTACACGCCTGAAAGTTCCGAGTGGGGACTATAAAAACGTCCTTCCGTCCCACTTCGAATGTACAAAATATATACCCACTCAATGAAATGTGAGTGTTTAAATGATCCATTTACTCGAGAAATCAATAAACAGCTATCATATGTAAATTAACCACGCATCAACAAAATAAATCATATTACATCGTCGGAACCTCTACAAAAAAATAACCCGCTGTGTCGTCCCGCGAACGCACCATCACCAACAAACTGGTAAATAAATCCAGGTTACACAGTCTCCCCCATTAGATTGCCATTTCAATTTAGAAGCCACTTACACTAAAACACTGCGCTATCCCTTGTGACAGTTGTATCCCAATCAGATAATGATTTTACATGGCTAATGATAGAACACCGGTGCTCTATGTATTTTTTTCTTCTCACGAGTGTAAAATCTGTTTTGTCTTCACTAATGGCCCGAGTGTCCTCTGGGCTTCTTTTTCTTCAGTAAAACGACGTGCGATGTATTTCATCGACCTTCATCCGTATAGATCATCTGAGAATTTAGCCTTATTTGCCTAGATTTATGGTGACATAAATATGTGTTTGTTCTTTAAAAATGTATTGATTTTGATTCGGAAGTAGAGTCCTCTGTGGTTATGTATTTCTAGAGTGAATGCTGAGACGGAATATAGAAACACTGAATTATAAGTCATCCTATTTCTGAACTTCATTAATCAAATTTGACTAGAAATACCAATTAGTATAGTTAAAAAAAGATTTTGGGCGGGGAACGTCGGGGAAAAGCCCTGTGTTCTCTAATGATTATTCCATCTATATACTGTGCACGATAAATGTCACTTTAATGGCAATGATTACAATAAAATCTCTCTGCATAATAGTGTCTAACCTATTATTAGGCGACGAGAAACAATATGTTCTGCGGATTCACGGGCAAATTTGGTATATTTTCATTTTGGTATATCTTTTTCAAACATTTTCAAAATGTTTCACAAATTGTCAACATTTTTTAAACATGATCAATTCTTCAGAAATGTATACTTACAAAAAGAAATTGTCAAAAACCTTCAATTTCTTTTGGCAATGATTGATTTTAGGCCATTTTAGACCCCTCTCAATGCGTTAACGTACCAGATCAGTTTAAAAAACAGATCATTTTTTACGCGCCTTTTTTAGTCACGTAATATGCTTACGCTGTAATATTAGTTGACTGTCCCTCCCCGGAAATGTGTGTTGATATAAAATATTGCTTGAGTGTCATCGCCAAGGTCTAGAGTACAAGTCTCTTTTTACGCTGAAGCCGAGCGTATGGATTTCACAGTTCCGCCTTAAAGGGGCAATGAGATCCTCCGGGGAGTCAGAGAGCTGGAGTTGGGTTGTTCACGTATGCGTAATGATTACATATGTACTAAATACCGATTGAAATCATAGAGCTTAATTTGCGCAATATTTCACGTAAAATTCATGAATTTAATAGTGTGTTTAATTACGATGTAGATCATATCAACATTAACATAATTCACCTAAATGGCCACAGATGACTTTTACCAAATATATTTTCATGTTTACCATGAATTACATTGAAGTACCCGTGACTTGTTAGTATCTGAAGCAAAGTCATGACCTCCCTGATTCAATTGGTGGTGATCTTTAATCAAGATACACAAAAAGTGAAAAACATTAAGATGCCTTCAAAATTGCTGAGAAAATGTATATTATTTTTCATTTTTACTGATTTCTTTTGAAGAAATCATTACATGAGTGGGTTTCTACATACATCAGCTAAACAAGGTTACGATATATCATTTCATTTTTAACGTCGTGGAATACGACATAGCTAAAACACTTTCCATGCGGCTATTAGTTTCACCATTATACAAAACAGATTTTTCAGAAACCTTTCGCAATTTTCAAAGTCTATCTCAAGGATTACTAAACCAATACTAGGCATGTTTGTACTTATTTCAATGCATTTCACATGGCGATTCCAAATATGGTTATGAAATTTAACATTTTTGACATTTTTGAAACATTTTGTGACATTTGGAATGTCGTCTGCAGTTGCCTGCCGCGTAGAAAGTGTTAAGGATGGCTTCTATGCCGATGGAACTCTACTGAAACTAATCTTTTGCGCTTAAACGTACATGTACTTCTTTATGCTAATAATGTATGCTGTTATATTGACTCACTACACTAATGGAATCATTTAACGCATCGGTGAAGCTCTACTGGGCAAGCGAGTTATCTTAGTCCATTACCAAAGAAGATTTTAAAGAAACCAACACAATACATTGCGCTTTTGCAAAATGCCCTAATTCTGGTCTTCAATTTGTCTCGGTTCCTATAGACTTATGCACACAGGGCTTCATAGCGCCTTCATCATTGGAGCTCTTAGGTTCTAGTTTACATCAATGAATAAATTAGTTATCGGTGTTCCTTTTTCTTTTTTCTGAGCTTGACAAATGCATCGTGTGAAAAAAACGTTTTAGTTGGCTGGCGTTCGCGCAATGCATTGTGGGAAGACTTTACAATCTTATTTGGCCCACTTCTACGCTCTTGACCAACATGTACATCTAACGTGTGGTTGTATAGAATGAATTATTGTTTTTTATCTCTAGGAGAGGGAAGTTATTTTCCCATCACATCAATTTTAGAACGTTTATATGCGTGTATGATTCTATTACAGTGCCATGTATTGGTATCAAGTCTTAGCTGTTGGAAGTAGCTTTTAGTGTTTATATACATGTAATGAGTTAGAAATTCTTTACCCCCAACACTTAAAAGTTGGTGGCTTTAATTTTTGGACCCCATTTATTGTTCGAAAAATTCCCGAAAAATTGTGCATTTTTGAAAAATTATGATAAACATGGATGGATTTTACATAATAAGAGTAATTCATGTTTCTTTGTTTGTTTCATACATTTTGAATTCATTCTGTCACTTTCCTTTAAACATACACTATACCGTCATGTCTGTGTCTGAAGGACTTGATGCAAGTCTACATACATATTCATGTAATCGTTTTCACTTTTCGCTTTTGACGAATCAGAGCCGGGATCAGAGCTCAAAACTGTCCACGTGACCTTATTTTACTGGGGCGCATACTGTTGATGGGGCTTTGTAACGCGACCTGTTATTTACGTATTACGCAGTATAGTACTTTCCTATCAAAAAAATATCTTATCGTATCTTCTTGGCTTGTTCGGTGTCGATATAGTTATTTTAATTCGACCTCTTCTGAACTATTGTGAATGAGAAACGTTAATTGAAATGGGTATTTTGGTGCCCCTGGCTGCATACTTCCGTTGTTTTCCTCGATTCCTGGAAGGAGGTAAAATACTCAATAAACTGTCCTCTATTTTTATCCTCATTTTTTTGCAGTGTTTTTGCATTTTTTGTAAAAACTCCCAATTTGTGCCAATTGGGTGCTTTTCTATCAAAATTAGTATACCAATTTTGATAGAAAAGCACCCAATTTTGCACAAATTTAATTTGATGGGTGGGAAATTGGCCCGAAAATAGGTATAGAGAAAGTCAAAAAATGTAAGTCCGGCAGGCACATCCATGTACGATTTTGGCAAAAGTAACCCAACCCCCCCCCCCCCCCCCCCCTCGGGGAGCTATTACTTTACCTATCGTTTAATTCCCTTTCCTCTGATTTGGCTGTAAGTGAAACATCAAATCCTATTAAAAATATTACATCTAAATAATTGTTGATTTGTTTCTTCTTTTCTGTTCAGGTACAACATCCCTCGTGGTGAGTGAGAGCGCCATCAAGGCTGAACCGGAAATCCAACCATTTGATCATAGCGGGGCATAGCCCGGCGAAGAGGCGTGAGAATACCGTCACGAGAGGAGGGGCGCTGCAGCAGCCATGGAACGACTCCGCTCCGTTGGCAACTCCTTCAAGACGTCCATCACACGCTATGGCGTACCTGTGTATGAGCCCAAAGGGGAGGACATTGAACTATGCCCCAAAGAAACCTCATTAAATTTCTCACCTAATGATATATCGACACCACAACCCAATGGACACGCCCCTGTGTCGATTGAGAATCCGTCCGCAGCGGACACACCACAGACACCCACCACACCCACCCCCACACCCTGCAGGGGAACCCCAATGACAGGAGGTAAGTTACTATTCTAGTATTAATAATGTGACGTGATCAAGCGGAATGAGTCACATGTCGGCAGTGTACCATTTTGATATTTGTCCATCATTTCAGAGCAGGTGAAAAATGCTACAGTATAGTCCAAACCCCTCTAAAATTGAACGTCTAGTTTTGAAGGCACAAACAATTTACCAACTGAGAAAACAGAGTGAAACATACGAATTTGTCACTTATTTTTACCTATAACTGACAATCTATATTCCCGACATCCGACTCATTCCGATTGATCGCGTCACTTTATGTTAGCAATATTCATCAGACTGATATTACCTTATAGGCTCGTTGGGCGGCACGTCTTTTTTTCTGATCGTTTATATTTTCAATTTTTAGAGGTTTCTCAAATATGTTTCAAGTTGAGAAGGTGGTGCCGCAAAAAAGTAACAAAATCAACCATTTTGTGTGTTTTTGTGTGTGAAAACTATCCTATCCCTTTTTTAATGTACAATATTGTATTTTTGGACTAACCATGCTGTGACTAAGAAGATGTTATTAGATACAAAGTCAGGTGTAAGGCAGGCACTTTTACGCCCCTGTGTATTCGGTAACAGCTAAATAGGGTTATATGAAATTGTTTTTTCATGTGACAAATCCAAAATGAGTTGAAGTATAATAATAAAACAAATTATTATACTCACTTGTGACAGTTTCATGCTACACCGAGCACTTCCTCAGACTATTTGACGTCAGCTCTCATCACAGGCTTTTTATCCTGACGACCACCGGATAGAGGGCGGTCTTGATGAGATTAACTGATCGTAAATGTTGTTGAGTTGATAAGCCCCCTCATCCTTGTTGAGAGTGGACTTCCCCCTTCTCCGAATCCAGATGGACTCCTTTAACCATCTTGTGGTCTTATGTGCTTCCTTGTCGATGACCTTGGCCTTCTCCCACCCGATGACATGGTTCGTTGCTGCGACGTGCTCCGTTATCGCGGATTTGTATTGTTCGTCGATGGAAACCTTTCTTTGTGCCGGCGTATAACTTTACTGCACTGATCTTGTCAACCTCCGCTTTATGTTTCTGAAGGCGCTTGCCGAACGGTCTGCCACTTTCACCGATGTATGATTTTGTGCATCCTTTACATGGGATTTCATACACAATTTCTGCCGTCTGATGTGGATCTCTTTTGTCCTTGGGGTGGACCAGCATGTTGCGCAGCGTACAGTGCGGTTTCATTGCTGTGGCGAAGCCATGTTTCTTGAACACGCGAGATGCCTTTTCCGATAACCCCTCCACATAGGGCACGACGACAAGACCTTTTGATTTGTTGTCCGGTGTTTTGTTGGTGGATGCCTTTTTCTGTCCGTATTTTTCGCGGTCCTTTTGGCTTTAGTGATGGCCCAATCAGGATAACCACAATGCTTGAGGGCGTCGCTTATGACTTTCTCCTCTGCCTTCCTGTCTTCCTCCTCAGTGACAATAGCTTCATTCCTGTCCAATAACGACCGTATTACTCCCAACTTCTGGTGGAGAGGGTGGTGAGACTTGAACTGCAGATACTGGTTGGTGTGCGTCTTTTTCTGGTATATGCAGAGTTTGGTACTACCGTCCGGTTTCCTTATAATGAGGGTATCCAGGAAAGGTATTGTGCCGCTGTCCTCTTGTTCGTAGGTGAACTTGGTGTTGTTGGTCGGGCCGATGCCGTTGAGGTGTTCAGCCAAGTTGTCAACTTCCCCTTTCTTTATGATTTCCAACACATCGTCCAGGTACCGTTTCCATAGCCTAGGTTTGCAGTTGATGGGAGCTGTAGCGATGGCTTGCTGCTCTAACCATTCCATGAAGACTGAAAGGACTACCCATAGCCTGAGTTCTGGACGTAGATTTCTCCTTTGAACGAGAACTAGGTAGTGGTGTAAGCACGAAGTGACAGAGCTCCATAAGATCGTCTACTGAGAGTCGGGTGCGTTGTTTTAATTCTTTGTCCTCTTCTAGTCTGCGTCTTATGATGTCTAAGGTGAGCTCGATAGGTGTATTTGTGAATAAGGCTATCACGTCGTGCGAATTCAGTATCTCGTCAACAACATTTACGATCAGTTAATCTCATCAAGACCGCCCTCTACTTCCGGTGGTCGTCAAGATAAAAAGCCTATGCTGAGAGCTGACGTCAAATAGTATGAGGAAGTGCTCAGTGTAGCATGAAACTGTCACAAGTGAGTATAATAATTTGTTTTATTATTATACTTCAACTCATTTTGGATTTGTCACATGAAAAACTAATTTCTGAACAATCCTGATGAACTTACACCAAGTTAGATAAATAGGGGTCTTGTGATCTTTGAATGAAAAGTTTTCAAAATAACAAAAACAAATATTGGCTGGGGGGACTATTTATTATGGCATGGTTTCTCATTTGGGTAGTTGATTAAAAACCCAGAAACCAATTTTGTATTGGGTCAGGTCATATTTTGTTAGGACTGATATCTTATTCGTCTGTCACTGTTGAAACCATGATCAGGAAATTGTTAGATACATATAGCTACTACTCAGAGGTTGCTTCAATTTAATCCCAGCATGCAGTAGAAAAGCACTGTGCACTGTGATGATGGAGACAGGTAAACACCTGATTTCCATTGAAATGTACAGACATATCATGGTCCATTATTAGAGGAACTAATAATTGAGAATTTTCATATCTGTATCAATATGGTTGGGATTCTATTTCTCAATACAATGACCAAACAAGTTGAAAAGTCTCAATGATTAGCTCCTGTAATGGACCATGATGTTTCTGTACATTTCAATGCAAATCAGGTGTTGAACTGTCTCCATCATCACAATGCACAGTGCTTTTCTACTGCATACTGGGATTACATTGAAGCAACCTCTGGCTACCACTTGGTGCTGGGTCATTCGATGTCAACGTTGCCGTCCGTTGACATACAGTACATGTATAATATTAAATTCTGGAGATGTTAGGGAACCTATCAGTATTTCAAAGAAGATCTGAAGAATGTTGGGCTTATAGACTCAGATACGAGGATAATGATCAAATTCCAGGTCACTTTAATCTTAATTGGGCTATTAGTGTAGAGACTGTCACATTACAGACTTAACACTTTCCACGCGGCTATTAGTTTTACCATATACAAAACAGATTTTTCAGAAAACTTTCCTAAATGGCAAGGTCTATCTAAAGTATTACTGAACCAATACTAGGCATGTTTGTACTTATGTCAATGCATTTCTCATGGTGGTTCCAAATATGGTAATGAAATTCAATAATTTTGACATTTTTTAAACATTTTGTGAAA
Source organism: Ophiura sarsii (assembly GCA_035610835.1). Lineage (NCBI taxonomy): Eukaryota > Metazoa > Echinodermata > Ophiuroidea > Amphilepidida > Ophiuridae > Ophiura > Ophiura sarsii. The sequence continues at coordinate 52,402,935 of CM069458.1, read as the reverse complement.
TTTTGAAATGTCGTCTGCAGCCGCCTGCCGCATGGAAAGTGTTTTAAAGGGGCTATTTCCTCCTAGCGATACATACGCCCCATCAGCAAATTTTACGATGAGGTCAATCCTTTTTGGACCAAATTTACTTCTTTCCCTTTAATTTAAATTGCGAAAATAGTATCTTCTATACTTAGCGTCTGTCATTAATAACACTACTTTCTTCCTTACATCTAAATTGCAAAAATAGTATCAGCTATAATTAGCGCCTGACACCGCAACAAATCAATTCTGCTTTGTTGTTTTGAATCTGAATAGCGAAGGTATAGTGCCAGTGTGATGCTTAACACTTTCCACGTGGCAGGCGTCTGCAGACGACATTTCAAAATGTCTCAAACTATTTCAAAAATGTCAAAATTATTGAATTTCATTACCATATTTGGAATCACCACGAGAAAGGCATTGAAATAAGTACAAACATGACTAGTATTGGTTCAGTAATCCTTGAGATAGACTTTGAAAATTGGGAAAGGTTTCTGAAAATCTGTTTTTTATATGGTAAAACCAATAGCCGCGTGGAAAGTGTTAACACCTGCAAAGCACAAACCAACTCTACTTTGGCAATACATGAGTGGTCTTAAAAAGAATTATGTTTCCCAAACCGCATTACACGTGTACTGGGAGAGTTTTGAAATGAACACCCGATACATTCCTCACGCCTTCGCATTTCGCGCTTGACGAGTATGTCTGTGGTTAAGTAGCGGTGCGATATTTCATGCATTGTATACGATACATTAATAGCAACATGTTGCTTTTTGTCGTTTTTAGTTTGTCATTCTCTGAGTCAGTCAAATTGTTACTGTTTACCATTTGATTTAATATTGTTAACATAATTTAAATTATTGTCTGAAATTTAGCTAGAGTGTTTTATAATCATCTGAGCTACAGATTTCAATTAAACATAAATTTGAAACAAAATACCACGCGGCTATTGGTTTGACCGTATCCTTTACCAATTTTCAAAGTCTATCTCAAGAATTACTTAACCAACACTATTTCAATACTTATTTCAATGCATTTCTCATGGTGATACCAAATATGGTGATAAAATTCAACAATTTTGATATAGCCTATTTGAAACATTTTGTGAAATTTTGGAATGTCGTCTGGATTTCCTAGGTTTTCTCCGTGTAGGCTTATACCAGCCGACGAAATTCTGTTCTCCAACTTTGCAAAAATGTTATATTATTTCTTAAACTAACAAAATGTCTTTGTTTTAAATTTCAATATATTCAAACTTTATGAACAAACAAATCGTACGATTTGAAAATGTTTAAGAAATAATGATAACAACAAAAATCAAATGTGTACGAGGGTATGTTTGACCCGCAGAACACCTTTCAATTGAGTTTTATTTACCAACAATACATACAATAATTATAAGTACATACATGTACATTGGTGAGCAGAGCTCGCAAATATATTCGGCCACCCTAAATAAATCATCTTATGATTCTGTTTTTTTCCGATTTGTAAAGAGCAAGTCTCAACCGATTGTGTTTTTTCAAGAGCTAAATGGGTTAGCCATTTTAGCTAACGCTTTTTTTTACATGTCTTGTAAGGACTTGTAAAAACGCCATCCATTTACATGCAATTCCAGTCTGTACGGAAGCTTTCACAGCATTGGTCAATGTACAACAACACACTGTCGTATCAGGATAATTACAAAGATATATTCGTTATTTTCTCCGTTCCTTTTATCGTATTGTTTGAATAACAAATAGGAAAGAATGCCTTTGTTATTCCTACTTAGCCAAAAACTGAGGTCAAGTTCGTCAGAAACTATACAGTAGAGAAATGCAATATATTTTTCTCTATAAATATAACTATATTCTCTATTCACCAGTGGTTTTCCCCCTCACATTTCCGTTTGCTGACAAATCAACACAATTGTTTCAATTCAATTGTCAATGAAATTCTGTTTACAATAAAAAGAGGAAACAAAAAGCGTATGTTGTATAAAAGAGTAGGCTGGGAGCTGAGAATCACGCACGAGTTGTCACCCAAAGGCTATTTGCACGTTGTTGTTATTGTTGTTGTTTTTTGCTCTTTTTTGTTTTGTTTGTTTGTTTTTGTTTGTTTGTTGTTATTTTTTGTTGTTATGTTGTTGTTTTTTTGTTCTTTTGTCATCGACGTTTTTGGTTGCAAATGCTCGTCATGCTTTACCACGGTTTAATAGCTTAATGCAATAGGGATTGTACTTAGGTTGTTTTCTGTTTCCTTTAATTCTATGCAGTTTTGCACATTCTTGGAACCGCTAAGTAGAAAAAGCACATTTATATTAGTAAATAGAGTGAGATTTTATACCCTAATGATTTCAGAAGATGACGCAAACATTTATCTTCAATCTGGCAACGTGATGTGAAAATACTAGATGGCAATGCGTTCGAGCTTGCTTAATAATCGTGTTTGGCAATGCATGTATTGACGGTTTATCATTACAAACCGCAATAAGAACCTTATATACTTACATTGGAGCTCATTTTCCAACTCAACTCCAGAGGTTTTAGGATGAAACAATAATATAGTTTTAACAAAATATTTGAAGATTCGATTTCAACATGTGAAGATTTCAAGGTAGATGTTGTGATTGCTGGCCCGATTTTCAACTTGATGTTTTCTATTTTACATGAAAGGTCATCCTTAAAATTGTTGCATTCCAAAGTTTGAGTAACATAACTCCAATGGTTCTTATTTTAGAAGTACAAGGTCACAAGAAATTTGCCCATTGAGTAATACACAAACTGACAGTAATTCACCACATTTTAGCCTATAATTTCTAAATGAAACATTTCTGGTCCACACCTTGGGGACATACACCTTTAAACGAAGCACACGTATAATCTGTGTTTGCAGTCGATTTGATTGCACTGATAGTATACTTCTCAAAGTGAAATATAATCAAATTCAATTCTCAAAGTCTACCTTCTTCCAAATTGGCGAACCGCCTAACAGCAGCGAATTCATTACAAATGGGGTGTGCGTGGACGTGTATAATGCTCACATAACGCAACAACAGAGCGCATAATACATCACGGTGTGCGTGACATATGCGTATACCATATCAAAATCGCGTCTAGATAAAACTGTTGCGAGCGGCAAGAGAAACACGCATGATGTGCTTGCGAACTTGTAATTGACGTAAGGGAACAGTTGAATTTATAAAATTATCGAACCTCGGTATAAGGGCCGCGGAAGGATGAAAGGTAATAATTGATTGCCGACACTTTGGAACCCGGTAGTATATCTTAACGGAATAAATCGTATTGAAAATTGGAAACCATCGCAAACCATAGCTCATTCTTACGCTGCCCTTACTTGTAATCATCGAGACTGCATCGAGACTCGACACGCTTTGGGCTCGATAAAATAGACATTAGCGCTCGATATCAGGCTCGATACGATCGCCATGCCAGTAGTCACTAACAACCTGGAAAATGTAAGCAAACACACTGAGGATAATAATTATTTATGTTAAGAGTTATCATCATTTGAGTTGCCCCTTGCCCGATGATTTGAGAGTAGGTGCCCTTTTCCTATTTGTGAAAGATTGATGGCTCTGAAAAGAGCCGTTCAGATGGATTGCCGCTTTTTCACTGAACAGAGATGGTGGTTCTGAAAAGAGCTCTACACGTAGGTTGCCACTGGCTTACGGCAAGGGCCGCCCAAATAATGATAACAATAGAGAAGTGGCAATCTCTATGTTTTGCTTAATATTATAATAATTGGGTTCTGAAGAAGTCAGAGCTAATCTTGACGAAAGCGTGACAGATTAAAACTTGTCCGACGGCGAACCCGTTAAGGGTACTTTTAAACTAATAATGTACTTTTTGGTCAATATTTTCAAAACTAAAACTTTTTAAGCCAAAAAATGAAGTGCTTCCTAGATAATTGAATATAGATGATTTTGGTGAAATTTTGAAATTTTTAATCAAAAACTAATTTTGTTAGGTTGTCTGAAAATTCTTGGCGCCAAAAAAGTGATTTTTGGGCCAAAATGTAGAAATCACTATTTTGTGTGAAATTTAATACCAAAAATAGAAAAAAATGTATATGTACATTACATTATTAGTTTAAAAGTTATAGTGCTTGATAAATTTCATAAAAAAGGGTTGACACTTCCCTTCTTAAACTCTTAACTAATATCGTAAAAGCACAATTTTATAACAATGATTGAGACTATCATATTGAGACTGATATCGAGAATGTATCGAGTACTACTATTAAAATGAATAACCCGAACCTCTATTTACGTACTCCCCTTACTTGTCCTTCGTTATATTTAGACAAGGGGTGTTATCTGCTCGATAAATAATCCATTACTGCTCGATACGGATATTTTTTCAAATCAGGCTCGATAAAAAAACTCATCGATTCTCGATGTAGTCTCGTCGATTTGTTGATGAATCCCTAACAGGGTTAAAACAACAGTTCTCTTTTTAGCTCTTTTTGTCATCGAAATTGTCGTGCGGACGTAGAAGTGGAATGAAACCCGATTCCCGCGAAATCACTTTCATTTAGCAACGTGATTTTAACTCTATGGAGGCACATTCCCAGGATGAGTGACAAAATCAACATGTTGCAATGTATCGTATGTAATCCATGAAATCATCGCACAGGTACTTAAACACTTTCCAAGCGGCTATTAGTTTCACCATTTACAGAAAATTTCCCCAACTTTCAAAGTCTATCTCAAGAATTGCTGAACCAATACTAGGAATGTTTGTACTTATGTTAATGCATTTCTCATTGTGAATCCAAATATGGTAATGATATTTGAATATGTTGACATTTTTGAACAATTTTGTGACATTTTGGGTCTTCAGACGCCTGCCGCGTGGAAAGTGTTAATCACAGAATGTAATCGTCATGTGTGAAATACGAAGGAGTGTGGAATATATCGGGTGTTCTTTTCAAAAGTCTCCCAGTTCACGAGTAATACGGTTTGGAAACATAATTCTCTGGAAAGACCACTCATGATGAGGCAAAGTAGTGTCGATTTTATGCTACGCAGGCGCTAAGCATTGCCGCAACAAATTTGGTAATTTAGATTAAAGGGAAAAAGTAGAGATAGTTTGTTCTGTGACAGGCGCTATTAGCATTTCCGATACTAAATATAGCAATTTAGATGTAAGGGTCGTGTTCCCACATGAGTAGAAGTTGTCCCGGTCTGGACTAGTCCGGACCGGGACCCTCTTGAAAGTTGTGTTCCCACATAAGTGGTCGTCACAACGGTGACTCAGCAAAGTGGTTTAATGTGGCCTTAAAACAAAATCCACTAATACCCGGATGTAAATCTTAATTCATTTAAAAATCGCCGGAAAACGCATCTATAAGTAAAGTAAAATATATGATAAAATAGGATACAAATAATAGAAATAGCTACTATCGGTTTCGCGTAACAAAATAAGTCCCAAAAATTGATATAAAACCACAAACTAGTGCTGTAATACTGTTTTATTAAGTTGTTTGCCTAAATCGTGACGCGCGCGACTTCCTTTATTGACCTACTTGAATCGCGTTCCCACTAGCGATTTATAGTCCGGACTAGTCGAGACTACTCGATGTGGGAACACGGCCTAAGTAATGTTTGTTACGTTGTGGTAGTATCATTGAGCATTCCCCGAAACTATTGTAACATTTGTATTAAAGGAACAATGCAGCGTTACTGGACCTATTTTTTCTTGATTCACTATGTTTTCTATAGTTAAGTTGGGCAACATGTCCATCTTCTATAAAAGCGCAGGATATATTATACAACGTGAGTTATGGTAACATCGAACATTGGCAATACGTTTTAACTTTAACGCTTTCCTAAGTACCATTTCCCAATTTTATGTAAGAAAGTTTACCCCTAGAGAGAGAGAGATCTATGTGCTGATTGGTTATAAATATCAATATAATCATTCATTTGACCAATCAGATACTTTGGTAGAAAAAAATAGTTTACCTTAACGAAATTCATCATTTTGATCAAGTCATTATTCAACCAATTTCTGCGTTAGTGTCATACTACCCCACCTATTTGTCGGCTTTGCGGAACGTCATAAATAATTCAAATCAATGTTCGCTACGTGTGGCAAAGTAACAGAATTTAATTAAAACAAAACCGAACATATCACACCGAGAGTAAAACGATGCCATGACTATAATATGTCACATCACAAATGACGACATTGCTGCACTTTTTTTGATGAACCTGGTTATAATTAGTAAAGTTCTGAAATAATTCAATACGGAAGATCGATATCACGTCATGAAATCAATTTTTTTTAGAATATGACATTAATAATAATATTTCTGGATTATTGCTGGTGTCTTTTTTACGGGGGGTCATGGAAGCTGAACTACATATCATTGCAATTTGACACACTGGTGAAAAAAACTCAAATCCGATCAAGAATTACATGAATTTGATACATAACGATAAGATACGAGCCCGATGCACAAAAAGTGGCAAATTTAAGATCTTTGTACATGTTATAAAAGAATAATCAATGTTGACATTTGACAATATTTGAAATTTTTGAAGCTAAAAACTTGAAATAAATACATTTATATTTAACCAATGCGGTACGTCATACGAGCCTGATTGCAAATATTTGAAATGTTTGAAACTAAAAATCAGCGAGCGGCTTTCCGGTAAACATAAATAATACAAACCAATGTTATCCGCGTGAGGTAAGGTTACAGGTTTCTAATTAAACCAAAACCGATCTGGATTACACCAGAGTAAAAGGTAAATCATTGAGATGAATACATTATGCCATATCACAAATAACGACATTACAGTATTCATTTTTTTTGACGAACCTGGTTATAATTAGTAACGTTCTGAAATAATTCATCAGTGTGAATCGATATCACGGTACGGAACCAATCTTTTACAATATTATGACATTAATAATGATATTTCTGGATTATTGCTGAGCTTCTTTTAGGGTGTCATGCAAACTTGGAAGATGAACTACATAATGACGACCTCTTGATAATAGTCATACTTATGAAATTGCCGCTTCTAAACAACAATTCATACACTTTCATTCTAAGGGGCCATATCCAAACTCTCAAGTGATTTTATAGCGTTTTTATACCGATTTTACCCCGGTATTAAAACGGTATTTTTTTCTATTGTTAAAAGCATCGGAAAAAGATCGGTGATTAACTAGAGCCGCCTCTACTTATCTGGCGTTAGCAATAGAACTATTGTAGTACTCTCGATGGCTCAATTAGTGAAGCAGACAGATGAAAGCGCGAGGAAGGTTGTGTTATTAAGCTGACCAGTGCTCTAGTTAATCACCGATCTTTTTCCGATGCTTTTAACACTAGAAAAAAATACCGTTTTAATACCGGGGTAAAATCGCTATAAAAACGCTATAAAATCACTTGAGAGTTTGGATATGGCCCCTAAGTAGTTTCGAACCAATCAGAAAGCAGGAAACTAAAATACGCGGAGTGATTTGAAAGTGTCTTATTGCGCACCACGCACTTTGTTTTGATTCATTGTTCACGCAGTATGGGTTCGCCGATTTTGACTGCGGTTGACTTATTGACCAGTTTGAATCGTTTGAAATTATATTAAAGAGAGTAAAAATATGCAGAAAATGCAAATTTTGATTAGTATTGTCGTGTATGAATTATATCATTACATGCGTGTTTCGTTTCTCAAATATTAGAAAAATCGATATTGATATTGATATTGATATTGATATGCTCACAATAGCACTCCCCCTACGGGGTCGTGCCATTATTCACACATCAACATCAGCGCGCGTGCACCTATTTCTCTAATTTGTTTGAGAAACAACACATACGCATATATTGACCTATATAAAGTGCATCGAACGATAACGCAAAACAATTATATATATAAATACATTCCTCTTTCGTTTTTCTGCATTCTATTTGTTTTATTTTCTGTCAATTTATCTTGTTATGTTAAAAACAAAAATTCTTTGAAATTGCTGAATGTAGGTGGTCGAACGGACTGCCTGTCTAGTGCCTTCATTGAGATTTGTTTTCGTATTCAAGTGCAGGTCATTATTATATTTATTTTAGGATGAAGTCTTTTATTTCTTGTCCACTGTTTCCCCTGGGAGCGTTTGAAGATTGGGAATGTACAGTCCTGTGCGGTTTAATAGTCCACATTTTGTCACCGGTGGCGCCAAGGGGAGGGAGGAATGGGGGCAATATCCCCGCTCGATTTTTGTCTCCAGTTTCGTTACTCAAAATGTAAATTATGTCAATGTGCACATAGCCCAGTCATAAAGGGTGCCATTTTCACAAAATAGCCTCTGAGGGGCAAAGCACCTTATATAAACAGAAACTGTCTTGCAAAATGGATGAAAATGGCAACCTTTACTGACCTTTCCCTCGCTGCAATCTGAGGTACACTTATATAGAGAAAAGAAATAGAGGTTATCCATGTAGAATTTCTCCTCTACCCCATTCACTGTGTACAACGTGCAGGTCTATATACAGTGAGTGTCAGTTCGCCGTGATTCGGAGAGTCACGTTAAGCCGTTGGTCCCGTGTATTCAGACAATTCACCCTGAACACGTTAAAGTTACAGACCTTATCGTTAAGAGTAGGGGATCATCCCGGGTCTGTTACCTGTACAAAAATCACAACCTCTAGGTTTCGCGGTCAAATGTAAGCGGTTTGTTGACGCACGACCGGTTCGTTCGCCATTAGTCGTGGTAAATCACGTGACAGCTTGAAGGGGATTTGCACTTTTGGTATAGCCTACTTGGATAATATTGACATATTTCCCCGCATATTTTCGGTTTGTTTTGTGCGATCATCCCCTACCGATCTTAGAATCGGCTCATCGCGATTTTTTTAAAAAGTCAAGTATTTATGAAGTCAAAATTACCATAGACTATTATTACTTAGTTATGAAAATCTGTCAGGGTACAGTGGAAATCTAACATATTGTCAGTAGGAAATGTTTGCACGGCCATATCTGTCAATTATTATACTTTTCATCTTATGTTATTGTGCCATTAAATACCCTAAGCACAGACTATCTGACAACCTTGCGCGATTAAAGCGGGGATTAAAGCACCACAGAACGTGTGCATCATATGGTTACCCGATGAGCAAGCATGTTGTCAAATATTGCTACCCTTCCATTAGATTAGGACAATAAAGGTTATCCGTGGATTAGCTGCTATCTTTTCGGGAATAATACTACTTTGTTCAAGATTTTCAGAAAGAAGACACACCTGTTTCATGATAAACGTAGGCCATTTTGGTAACACGGTTCATGCAATGAATTGGACTTCATGCACGGATTCAAGTGAATATAGAATATATGCCTGGTGCGATTCCCCTTCTGTAGTCCATCGCAAATGGCTACATTGCTTATTGCTTATTGCTTGTTAACTCCCTATAGCAGCCTATCCGGCTAAACTGGAAGCCCTCTGAAACCACGGCTGTTTGACTGTCCGATTTATAATTACAATTATGGAATAAAAAAGATTACATAGTGGCCCAGTTATGGTTTGACCTGATTTAGGTAGCGCTAATGAATACGAGTATACGGTGAACATTTCACTAATAAACGCTAAGTTTCAATCGGTCAGTTTTTAATCCCCCCCCCCCCCCCCTGTTTCTACTCGCGAAAAGTTACCGCTAAGTTTATCGATCCTATTCGATGGGCCACGACATTTGACCTTTTGTAATATCAAACAATGCCACCGCACCTGAAAAAGATTGCTTCACAATAATGTGTATAACCCAGCGTGACACGGTTCACGGCGCAAACCGCTAAGAATCGCCTTTCTGTTTCTATTGGATTTATTGCTAATTATTGCCGGTTCCAAACCTGGTATGTGAAGGTTTTTGGGATTACCAAAAATACCGATTATTGCCGGGTTCTGCCTTTTTCTACTGGGCAAACTTAGCGTTTATTAGCGGTTTCTTCCCCAGCAGAAACACGGTCATTGCTGTTCGAAAGAGAGAGAGTAATGCTTTAATGAGGGAAAGAATTCTTTAAACTGTCCTGAACGAGTTGGATTTATTTGAGCATCAATAATCTATCGCAATTCAATTGGCCCACAGGGTTTGCCTTAAAGTGTGGTTAAATGGACAGAAACAGTACAAATACAGTCGTGCAATATAATACATGCGCAATGCACTTTTGGTTACGAAAGTGGCGGAGCTCTGACCTGTTATGTGCGTTCAATTCAAAATGCATTAATGATCAATGTGTTCTGCAATTTCACATAGCTTTCGCACAGCCGGCTGCGTTCTTTATGCAGTGCAAAAAGCCGAGCATTCCATCTCTCGCTGCAGCTGGATGACTTTTGATTCTACGTTAATGGCACCCGACCAAGCAGATGTTGATCACTCTCACTTCCAGATAAATGGAGAACTCATACTGTTTCTGATCGACAGAAAGGTCGAAAACATAAACTTTTTTCCTGCTTTGAAAAATGGATTCGGATAGAATTATGTATTGCACCCGGGGTCCTCGACTTTCATTTGGGTAGGGGTGTGCGGTCCGAATGGCCGAAACTGGGGCCTTACGGAACTGAACGGTCGCCGAAATTGGGGTCTTAGAGAACTGAACTTTAGCCAACATTTTGCATTATGAACTGAATTTAGGCCAAATTTGAGGCTACAGAACTCAAATTCATAAGATTCTCACACATTCTATGATTTTTGGTTGAATTTGGGGTCTAAGAGAACTGCCAATGGATAAAAAGGAGGTCTTATGAAACTGCCAGTGGATGAAAAGGGGGTCTTACGCAGCGGCGACAGGCCGTGAAAAGGGGTCATCTGTCCCCGCACATACCCGTATGGCCAATATACGTGAGTACCACCCCCGGTATTCCATATTTTAAAATATAGATGAAATTAGGTGTTGTCAACATTTGCCAACATATTATGTGCAAGCTAAGAATTCTACAATTCATAAAATTCAGGAAGTTCCAGACCAGGTACTTTGATGTTGGCTAATCCAAAATCAATAATCGGTACAAATAATCTGAGATTACATTAAATGAGTACATTAATTTCTTGTCCGTAATTTGATACCTCCTCCATACAAATTCGAGTGGATAGATTTGAAGTTACGATGGTTTAAATGACCATAAATAACGAAAACAAAGTTGCACTCAAATTTTGGATTCTATGGGATATCATTGCTAGTGTGTGATTACGCAGTGAAAATGTCGATGCCTGATACCCATTCATTCAGATACCTGACTGGTTTATGGTCGTGTGTTTTGAACTCGCCACCCTTACCGTTGCATGTCCAGATTTTTAAATTTTACGCCATCAGTCTGAGATTCGAATTAGCATATCGCAATAACTATTTGTTCTACCCCATAAAAAGTATATATTTTCTGAACGGTAATCTCACAAGAAATCCAAATATGCTATTGGAATTTAGATAAGACCTAATGGTAAAATGTTGTGATTTTTTTCATATTTTGATTTAAGCTCAATAATATTTTTATACCTATCCCAATCATAATTTTACTGTGAATATTTAAGTTCCTCATGCAATTACCCATCAGAACATAATAGTTGTCAATGGTAAACAGGTTAAATATACTATATCGAGATGTAAATGAGCACAAACGTTTAAATTTCATATTTATTAGAGTTTACAAGTATATTTTTGGGGGTATGCACCCTATCTTGATTTAAACGGCATTTTTGAATTCCCCTATTTGAGAGCTTTCCAAAAATGTATAATTTTGCTATCATTGGTTAAATATTTTTTCTGTTATAGTCATGTATGTAAAACCGATGAATTAGGGCAAGTTCACTGTGTAGCGAATAGGGGAAAAGCCAAGGACAAAGCAATCGATTCATGATTACAATTGTTACATAATAGTTGTCACGTTTGGTGAAACGGAATCTTATAGAATATAAAATAATCTATAAAATGAGAGCAAAATTATGTTTGTACCATTTACAGGGATGAGGAGTTATAGTAAATTGAACGTAGAATTGGGAACATTTTCTATATTCCCCATAGCGATTGTACACAGCGCCACCGCCACCACCCCTGACTTTCACAACATAATCAATCATATGTCAGCCAAACATTTATAGAAATACCTTATTTATTTACACAATGTAGCTAGATAAATAGGCTTTCACATGACACCTCAACCATAGCTCTACCACATTTAGTTGTTGATTTAATAGAGAGAGATGGATGATTCGTCACCAAACCTGATTTATTCACACAATGTAGCTAGATAAATAGGCTTTCAGATGACACCTCAACCATAGCTCTACCACATTTAGTTGTTGAGTTAATAGAGAGAGATGGATGATTCGTCACCAAAAATGCAACGCCACCACCCTTTTTGGGTGGTGAGTTTAAAACACATGGCCGTATCAAACTACGGAGAAGAAATTTGCTCATTTAAGTTGATTTCGGATTTTTGGTACCGATTATTGACTTTGAATTAGCCAACATCAGAACACCTGGTCTGGAGTTGTTTTTTGTTAGGTGCAATGCAGACGTTTAATTAAAAAAACACCATTTATTTATCTATATGGCCATGTGTTTTGAACTCACCACCCTTGGCGTTGCATTTTTGGTGACGAATCATCCATCTCTCTCTATTAACTCAACAACTAAATGTGGTAGAGCTATGGTTGAGGTGTCATGTGAAAGCCTATTTATCTAGCTACATTGTGTTAATAAATCAGGTATTTCTATAAATGTTTGGCAGAGATATGATTGATTATGTTGTGAAAGTCAGGGGTGGTGGCGGTGGCGGCGGCGGCGGTGGCGGCGGTGGCGGCGGTGGCGGCGGTGGCGGCGGTGGCGGCGGTGGCGGCGGTGGCGGCGGTGGCGGCGGTGGCGGCGGTGGCGGCGGTGGCGGCGGCGCTGTGTACAATCTCTATGGGGAATATAGAAAATGTTCCCAATTCTACGTTCAATTTACTATAACTCCTCATCCCTGTATGGTACAAACATGATTTTGCTCTCATTTTATAGATTATTTTATATTCTATAAGATTCTGTTTCAACAAATGTGACAACTGTTGTGCAACAATTGTAATCATGAATCGATTGTTGTCCTTGGCTTTTTCCCTATTCGCTACACAGTGAACTAGCCCTAATTCATCGGTTTAACATACATGACTATAACAAAAGAAATATTTAACCGATGATAGCAAAATTATACATTTTTGGAAAGCTCTCAAAAGGGGAATTCAAAAATGCCGTTTAAATCAGGACAGACCATATTTGCATTAGCTGCTCCGAGTTAAGCTACTATATTACAACTGGCAGCTATTACAGCTAGTGCCTTGTGGCATTAATCCCTCGAAATACGAGTCGCAGCAAAGCCAGTTCGTTGAACCTGCTCGCTCTTGTAATAGTCCTCAATGTTAGCGTAAACGAATTCTCGAAAATTATTTGAATGAGATATCGATAGTCAGGAATCGATTATAATGAGATTGCCACATATGGAGGGGAACTTGAACATAAGCTAATATCATCGGGGCTTGCTCCAAGTCATCCGTGCCACGATTACTTCCGCACGTTCTTTCGTACATGTAATCATAAATATCATTAGAGATTTATTAAGTTCGCGAACTCGGTTGGGGAAGGTAACTTGACATTGTGCCTGTCTTGCCTCAGGGAGCTCTTTCTGTTGAGACGATTGTCTGCCACTATCCTATATGATAATGATAGTGTTAATATGACACTTACTATATATAAATTATTGTGACACAAACATAGCAGTGTTTTGAGATGACTGTCAGCATGGTCAGTTCCTATAGTTTGATCAGTTCCAAATTGGCGAAGCCTCCTTACAGCAGCGAATGAATACAGAAGGATGCGAGCGCGCCAGAAGGCAGTAAGCTCACTGTGCATCATATGCGTCATGCGCGTGCGTGTTTCCAAAACCTCGCGCGTTTGGCCATTATCGCGTGCGTACGCTTGGATTACTTTTGCGCGCGGAGAGGTAAGAACCGAATATTTCTCGCCAATTTGGAGCTGAACAATTATATATAATAGTCATCCAATAGTTAAAGTGAGAAATTAAATTACATCTGGAACAACACTTGCTATATTGCTAGTGAAAATATCACACTTCATTATGCACAGAGGGAAGTTATCTGGAAGAGGGTTTAAGCGACCTTCTTTGAATAAAACAGAAAGTAGTCGGATTACGATTTATCTCAGCAAACGCACACCTGCGACCAAGCCCCACGTTATCCAACATCAACAGCGAGTCAGTTGCCGGCTGAAGTGTGATGGTTTTAAACGTCACGTAGCAGTCGTAAAACATTAGTTTCAGATTTTATTTATTTTTCAATTTTATCTTAACCTATTTTATTTTATCTTATAAGCGACGAAAAAATGAAACCCTGTTCTATGGGCCTGACCGACCCTTTTTTTCAGAAATCGGTAAAAAAATGTTCACGTGCAAATGAATACCGACCCCCAAAAATGTGTTTGGATTGTCAAAATACGACAAGATTTTTACAGATTTGTTTGATTTTTACGGTCATTTTTCAAGGAGGTGGGAGATCCCCCGGACCGATCCCTGAGAGGTCCGTTTGCCCTTAGAACAGGGTTTCTTTTTTTCGCCGCCATTTGTTGACTTTCCTCTCGTAACTGCCACGTGGTACTCGGCTCTCCAAGGAGGCTTTTATATCAATTGTGTGTAGCCATTTGTCTCTATATCCATCTTTCAGCAACCATAATTTGGTTTCACGAATTTTGAAGTTCCGTACAGTAGTACGTTGATAACGAGTATTACTACGTTAACGAAATGCAAAAAGAGAGAGGTGTATGATAACCCTAACCATAGAAACGTGGCAGTGGGGATGGAATGAAGAACAGGGGGAGGGAGTTAAATAAAAAAAATTAAAAAAAATTAAAAAAAATGTCCGCCGGCCCCGAAATCGAACCAGGGCCGCCGGCGGGATAAGCGAGCTACATCCCCAACCCAGCCACGGGGGAAGGGCTTCCTAGGCTAAAATCGGAGACCATATACCCGAGGCTTAGTGCTACATGGTATAGAACTTGTGTGCGCGCAAGCCAAGTGCTGCAGCTGGTCGTGTTGTTTCCGTGTGGTTTAGTTGGGTTAGGGTTATTTGCCATCCCAAATCAATCCGGTTCTAAGCAGCGACTTGACAATAAACTATGGATCAGGCGCTACAAGTCAATTATTGCTCTTAAAGTACCAACAAGTTGACTTTATTTAAACTTATAAGCGACTGGTCGTTCAAATATGCCAGTAGCTGCCAGTTATCATACTCAAGATACGAAAAACACCCTGACTACATGTAGCATCTTAAAAAGTGATGCAATAATATTTTGGAGCTATTTAAATAAGTTTGTGTCAAACAGACACATATAATATGGGGGAAATCATTTTCTTCACTTGCAAAAATAGGCACAAGGGATCTACATATGTTCTAAATGTTGACGAAGTTTGAGCAATTTGAGCTGTGTTTCTCAGTAAAAAGTTCTGATAAACATTAATTCCAATCCAATCAGAATTTGTTATACGTATAATACTGACGTTTGATAGTTCACCTCTTTCATTCAACATGTTAAAATGAACTGAATTTAAGGAGAAATATATTAGCTCTCTATAAAATCAACTGAAAAAAACCCCGAAAATGGTATATCTCACCACCTGTCGCTCGTAATAACTGTATAACAATGAGAACTGTGTATAAGGCCATGTGTTTTGAACTCGCCACCCTTCCCGTTGCATGTCCAGATTTTTACATTTTACACCATCTGAGATTGGAATTAGCATATCGCAAAAACTACTTGTTCTACCCCATACAAAGTTAAATTTTCTGAACAGTAATCTCACAAGAACTCCAAATATGCTATTGGAATTTAGATAGGACCTAATGGTAACATTTTGTGTTTAAGAATGTTCAAAAAATATCGGTTTTTTTCATATTTTGATTAAAACTCAATAATATTTTTAAACCTATCCCAATCACAATTTTACTGTGCATATTAGTTCCTCATGCAATTACCCACCCGAACATAATAGCTGTCAAGGATGACTTGTTGAAATATACTAGATCGGGAAGTGAATGAGCACAAACGTTTACATTTCATATTTATTAGAGTTTACACATATATTTTTGGGGGCTAGCACCCTATCCTGATTTAAACGTCATTTTTGAATTCCCCTATTTAAGAGCTTTCCAAATATGTATAATTTTGCTATCATCGGTTGAATCCTTTTTTGTTGTTGTTATAGTCATGTATGTAAAACCGATGAATTAGAGTAAGTTCACTGTGCAGCGAATAGGGAGAAAGCCAAGGACAATGTAATCGATTCATGATTACAATTGTTACATAATAGTTGACACGTTTGTTGAAACAGAAACTTACAGAATATAAAACAGTCTATAAAACGAGAGCAAAATCATGTTTGTACCATACAGGGATGAGGAGTTATTGTGGGAACATTTTCTATATTCCTCATAGAGATTGTACACAACGCCACCGCCACCGCCATCGCCGCCACCCCTGACTTTCCCAATATAATCAATCATATCTCAGCCGATCAGTTATAGAAATACCTGATTTATTCACACAATGTAGCTAGATAAATAGGCTTTCAAATGACACATCAATCATAGCTCTACCACATTTAGTTGTTGAGGTGATTCGTCACCAAAAATGCAACGCCGCCACCCTTTTTGGGTGGTGAGTTCAAAACACATGGCCTCATATCAACAACGACAAAATACAATGACAATGAAAATGTATCAAGTAATATGATGGAGGAGGAACAACTAAAAGCAAAAGCCTGGCGTTGTTTGAACGACTTTAATAAACCCCCAATGAGAACTGCGTATAATGTAAAACAAATATTTCTGTATCATATATCTTTAATTGATTAATACTCATGGTTCTGGGTCCTTGATAGTAAGTTGCATCGCCCTAAATATAATAACGTATTGATTGGTTTCGATTTGAGGAATGAGCTGTGAAATTAGGGTGTGAATCATTGACTTTCCCTTAAGGCATGCAACAAAATCTTGTTCTACGAGCTCTGCCGAGCCATAACATTTGTCGAATATCGATTCATTTATTAAATAATTTATTAAATAATTTATTACATAATTTATTAAATAATTTAATTTATTTTTGTTGATAATTTGTAGAGACAAATCTCACAAAGCTTCCACAATTCGCTACCATATTCGAGATATTTGTAAATATTTAGAAAATGCTTTGAAAACAGTTCAAAATGCTTTCCAAAATTTGATTTTTGATTTTTGATTCTTAATTTTTTCTATTTTATGTATTTATTCATTTTTTATGATTCTTATTATTATTATTATTTTATTTTTTATTTTTTTCTATTTTATGTAATAATTCATTTTTTTTATTATTCTTATTATTTTTTTTAAATCTTATTTTATTTTTTTAGTAGGGGGAATTAAAAAAAGTAATAGTCAGACTGACCGTTGAACAGAATTTTATTTTTTCGTAGCCTTATAGCGATAATACAAATGTTTGTATAACACTTATCAATGTTTAGGTTGATACAGGTTCTAATTCAATACACCTCTCTCAGAAATTCCATTTTTATAATTAAAAAACAGTAAAAACGTGGAGATGGCCATTAATGCTTGCCCAAAGCATTGACAGGTTTAGTCATTATATTGATATTTCATAGATAGAAAAAAAATCGATTACTGATGATACACTTCACTGTTCAAACAGTTTTAAATATTGATATTGTTCTGCACATAGAAGCTGAAAATAAATGTGGTCATAGCTCAATTATAGTTCTCACCTAAATTATTTAATCATAGAATTATTCAAACTGCGACAGTTTATTTGAACCCATTCACACCATGATTGCTCTGTAACTTAGAAGATAATTTTTAGTTGTTATCATTAGAGATTACGTCCAATTGCTTGCTTGCTTGCTTGCTTGCTTGCTTGCTTGCTTGCTTGCTTGCTTGCTTGCTTGCTTGCTTGCTTGCTTGCTTGCTTGCTTGCTTGCTTGCTTGCTTGATTGATTGATTGATTGATTGATTGATTGATTGATTGATTGATTTATTGATTGATTGATTGATTGATTGATTGATTGATTGATTGATTGATTGATTGATTGATTGATTGATTGATTGATTGATTGATTGATTGATTGATTGATTGATTGATTGATTGATTGATTGATTGATTGATTGATTGATTGATTGATTGATTGATTGAATCAACCCTTATAATATGTTGTATCTGCGGTTCGAAAAGAATTATATATAAATCGGTCAACGGATACATTTGTCAAAAGACAAAGAAGGTGTTATTTGTGTCCGTTTCGACAATACATTTGGCTTTAAACGTCGCAGGTCAGATGTAAATGAAATTGAAATAAACGGTAAAATGTTATACATCTGCTAACTATCCCAGTTTATATGTATATTACAGACATTATCACAATTGTGGTAGTATAGTATTAAACATCAGGCAGAGATTAATGTGAAATACAAGATAAAAATGCAATTTTCTTAGTGGAGTTGACATCATTTTGAATTTCAAATCACCACAGGAGAAGGCAGGAGCTGATACAATTTTCAAAATCACACATCATTTGTGTCATGTATTTATTAGTAGCAGTTTTGTGTGTATGTGGTGTTTTTTCTGGAATAAGGATACTACAGTGATTCCGTATTACAGTGATAACTAGGTGATGTTAATCAACGCTGACGCGGAAGCTTACGAGAAAATGTTAGGGTACAAAAGTATTGATGATTTAATGGAAGATAAAACTCATATAACTTGCAATAATGATGATGCTATCTTGGGAAATTTCAACTGAAATGACAAGAAAGATTAAAAGTGACTTGATTTCCCAAAGTGACCTCGTTTTTTGAATGACTTGTTAGTTGATGTATATTACTCGGCTCGGTTATTTATTTTGTTCATTCTGAAACAAGCTTGTAGAGGAGAAAGCAACTCTTGAATGCAAATTTGAATTTAAAATTTGGCAAGACATGAAAGGCATTTCGTTCTGATACGCTCAAGCTTGTGTGTTACATTGTTCGACGATTTATAATAAATTCATTGATTTACTAGATAAATTCTCGGTAACATAGAATAGGAAATCGTGCCTGTCATAACAATATCGAAAGTGTTTATACATTTCAGTCGATATAAGGTAATTGGCTTAGAAAGTGCTTCAAATATGTAACTAATACCGTTTGCGAGCCTACACATACTTATTAGACAAAAAGACGGTTTAACGATGTGTGGTAAGCATTAGAGTTCTGTCCCCTCTCCGTACTACGGCAACGTAATTATTATACCGCCAACGCAATGTAAACTCTGTACAAAAGTTCAGCTATTCCTCTTTGAGAGCTAAAAAGTAGATTGAAACGACACGGCATTCAACAAGTTAAGAAAAAACAAATAAGTCATATGTACCAGAAGCGCTGTCAATATTTGTGTACCCCTCTTAAGTCGAGGTAATCAGGCTCATATAAAGTCATTTGCATTCATCTAGTGGTGGAATCAACCTATATGCCAAGTTTAAGACTATTCTACTAGAGAATTTTACCGAAGAGCTTTATACACATCCTTTTCGAAAGAAAGTAATGTTTATTTTAACCCAATACGCACGTAGCACATAATTTGGGGAAAAGTGTACTTTAGCTCCCAGATACTAGACTGTACTAGTATCGACCAATACTAGAACAGCCAGTATCGTTCGATACTGGTACATTATTTTGTTGCAGTATCGCTCGATACTGGCACGTTTAAAATGTGCCAGTATTGCCCGATCGATCGATACTGGTACATTATTTTGTTCCAGTATCGGTCGATACTGGTAGAATGTGTACCAGTATCGAGCGATACTGGCAACATTCATGTACCAGTATCGATACTGGTATACCAGTATCTGGGACCTAAAGTACACTTTTTCCATAATTGGTATTTTACACTTTGTTTCGAGGCATTACGGATTTTAAAACTTGTGTTAGAAAACGGGTTTTAAAAGGTGTACGGTGAATCTAAATAAACTTGATAAAGAAGACATAATGTACGATTGACAATCAGTATTTTCTTTAGATAATTGACCAACCGTTGGCTTCCAAATTGACCTTATCTTGAATTTTGATTTGGAATCCCGATTGAAGAACTCATAACATGATATGATTTTGTAGTCGTTCTACGCTTAGGTGCTGTTATTCTTTCTGGAATAAGGAGTACTACATTTATTCTGTAGTACACAGATAACCACATGATGTTAATCAACCGTGATGGAAAACTGACGAGTAAATGTTATGGTTACAAAGTAGGCCAATTAATGATTTAATGGAAAATACGACTCATATATATAACTTACAATAATAGTTATACTATCTTCGGACATTTCAACTGCGACGAGAAATATTAAAAGTGACTCAATTTTTCAAATTGACCTCGTTTTTTATGAGTTGTAACTTGTTGTATATAATTCGGCTCGGTTCATTCTAAAACAAGCTTGTTAAATCCAACTCGTGAATGCAAATTTGAATTTAAAATTTGACAAGACATGAAAGGCATTTCGTTCTGATAAATTCTCAAGGTCGAGCTTGTGTTATACATTGTTCTTCGATTAATAATAAATTCATTGATTTATTCGGCAAATTCTCGGTAATGTAGAATAGGAAATCGTGCGTAAATTAGCAAAAACCGTCAAATTAATTAACGTCTTAACGATATCGAAAGTGTTTATACATTTCAGTCGATATAAGATCATTGGCTTAGGAAGTGCTTCAAGTATTGTAACTAATACCGTATGCGAGCCCATACATAATTATTAAATGAAGAGCTTAGTTCCAAAAGGAGCTAACTCACTTTTTGTCGAAATTTAGTTATGTGCAGAACATGAAAGAGAGTTACAAAATACATCTTTTAAACATCTGTTGCATGTTTGGGTCCAAAGTTATGGTCCTCGGTAATTTCCGGAAGTTTCCGGTAATTTCCGGAAATTTGAATATAATTCACTATTTTTTAAGCCAAAATGGTGGAAATAATTATGGTTCTTTTATCGTGTTAAAACATTGATAGGAATGTCCTTAATGAAATGCAATGAAGAAAACGTAAGATGTATGAGATATTTTTTAGAAAATTGCACACAAACAAAATTGTTGTTATTTAAAAAAAATGTGCCAAATTGTCAACATTTACAGTTTTCTCACGAAATAACAAAAAAAATCATAATTTAAACAGTTTAAGAGGTATTTGAATGCGATTTTCCGTTTTGACATTGTCTTTCAGGTGTACCTTGTTTTGAAATAATAAAAAATTATAGTGAGTTAGCTCCTTTTGGTAACAAACACTTCAAATGTAAGACGGTTTTACGATGCGTGGTTCAAAAGCATTCGATTTCTTTCCACTCTCGGTACTACTGCAACGTAATTAGTATACCGCCAACTCAATGTAAACTCTGGCAAAAAGTTCAGGGAGAATTAAACAGTAGATTGAAACGACACGGCATTCAACTAGTTAAGACAAAAACCAAATAAGTCATATGTACCAGAAGCGCTGTCAATATTTGTTTACCCCTCTTTAAGTCTAGGTAATCATTCTCATATAAAGTCATTTGTATTCATCTAGCGGTAAAATCCACCTACACGCCAAGTTTAAGAGTATTCTACGAGAGGGTTTTACCGAAGAGCTTCATACACATCCTCTACGAAAGAAGATAATGTTGATTTTAACCCTCTACGCACGTAGCTCATAATTTGTATTTTCTATATAAGTGTTTTTAACAAGTCCAAGGCGAAAAGCGTTCGGTGATTTGGATTTAAGGGTTTCATTGGATAATCGTTGAGTACGTACATTGCACATTTAGATATATAACCAACCATTGGCCCCCATTTTCATGATTTTCATGGTATGTCCAGGTTTACTACTTAACAGTCCTTCCCTTGTACGAGGATGTAGGGTAAAGTGGTCTAAACTGAAGTTCAAAGTTCTTCATCCATTGTAAGGCGTAAAAGGTTAATTTGTGTCACAAACTACTCATTCATTCTGTGCATTTTTTGTTGTTGTCTTTTTAGGAACGAGCACAGTATGGCAAGCGGGCTGGAACGTGGGCAATTGCATGCAAGGAATAGGTATCCTTAGTCTACCATACACAGTCAGAGAGGGCGGTATGGCGTCTCTTATTACGATGATCGTAGTGTTGCTTATTGGTAACTACACAAGTAAGGTAAAGTGTGAATATAATTATTAGCTCTTCACATTTTAAAATCAATTCATTTCGATCGTGTCATGATCATGAGTCTAAATCTAACCATTAATGTAATAACAAATTGCAAAGATTATAGTTTTTACTGAAAGATTTGATCATGCTTTATTTATCATGACATTAATATGGACGGAATTAATCCTCTCTCACGTTTCTCAGGTGAATGTACGTGAAGTACACCTAGCACATAAAGTCCCTGACCAGGTGATTTGAGGTTGGCTAATTCAAAATAGATAATCGGTACCAAAAATCTGAGATATACATTATATAAGCTAATTTCTTCTCCGCATTTTGATACCTCATTTAACAAAATCGAATTGATACTTTTAAAGTTAAGGCGATTTTAATGACCGCGCATAACAACAGCAAAGTTGCACTAGGTATAGCATGTATAGGAAATCATTGATTTGTGTGTGATTACGCATTGAAAAAACTCACAGCTAATCAGCTTATACTTTTTTTCTTCTTCACAGCTAGTCCCACCCTTTGTCCCGCAAATTGCAGTTATCACTCCAGACCCATTTATCTGGCTCGTTTAGATAGCACACAGTTATGACAGTAATCACACACAAATCAATGATTTCCTACCTAGCGCAAATTTGCTGTTGTTATGCGCGGTCATTGAAATCGCCATAACTTTAAAAGTATCCATTCGATTTTGTTGAATGAGGTATCAAACTGAGGAGAAGAAATTTGCTCATTTAAAGACATATTATGTGATCTTTTCCAGAGAGCGCCCTCTATTCATGATTTTTTTTAGAAAGTAGATTTTCTTGCAGATTTACATTTCTGATCATAAATCGTACATACATTCCAAGTTACAGAGCGATACGATCCCTAATTACCTCAAAATCATGGTTTTAGAGTGAATTTAGAGTGAAAATATAAACTGTTGTGTTATCCCGACAGTTTATTTTCACTCTAAAACCGTGATTTTGAAGTAATTAAGAATCGTATCGCACTGTAACTTGGATGTATGTACGATTTATGATCAGAAATGTAAATCTGCAAGAAAATCTACTTTCTAAAAAAAATCATGAATAGAGGGCGCTCTCTGGAAAAGATCACATAATATGCCTTTAAATGAGCAAATTCATGATTTTTTTAAGAAAGTAGATTTTCTTGCAGATTTACATTTCTGATCATAAATCGTAAATACATTCCAAGTTACAGAGCGATACGATTCCTAATTACCTCAAAATCATGGTTTTAGAGTGAATTTAGAGTGAAAATATAAACTGTTGTGTTATCCCGATTTCAATTTTTTTTTCGATGTTGAGGGCGGAAAGATCACATAATATACCTTTATGTATATCTCAGATTTTTGGTACCGATTATATATTTTGAATTAGCCAACCTCAAAGCACCTGGTCAGGGACTTTATGTGCTAGGTGTATTAGCCTTTCATCAAGGCTTTGTAGTGGTAAAGCAGTGTGAGCGCCCTCTATGGAAATAGCATATGTACAAAGCCATTTGGACATTTTATTTTCTAATAAAGGATAGTGTTAAATATGACAGATGGTTGTTGACGTTGAGTGCGCTATAACTGGTGACCTAACGGCACTGTGGTTACAATCAATACATCTAACGTCTAATAACGGAAGAGGACCCGATGTATTTAAAACCATGTATCTAAACCCTTTATTCGTGATCTGCTTGCCTAATACGTTGTTTAAACTGGATATACTGTGATACGGTATTTAATGATAACAGGTCTATATTATTAATCAAGATTACAATTGTTTCTAGCCGTGAACAATTTGACCACAATACATTTGAGTGCTTTCTCATGTTATGTGGGCTAAACGGACTTTTATGTATACACCTTATCATTAGATCAAGCAATTAATACATTCAAAATATCCCTACATACCAATAATTATAGGATATTCTATTTTATTTGGTAGGCTGCCCTATCATGCAAAATCAATTAACCCTAACGCTCCTGGACACTGTTAAACCCCGACAGTGCTACAAACTTGTATCGCGCTATCGCCCAGGCAAACTCGTGTCACACTCCGCCAGACGTTTAACTAGTTGTCTCAAGTTTTGGTGTAATAGGTGGATGTGCTGGTAATGGAAAACTTACGCTAAATGTGCAAATGCTTCGGTAAAGCATCAGACTTGCACGCACTTGCACGACTTGCACGACGCCGGGTTCGATCCCCGGCGTGATTTCTCCCCCCCCCCCCCCCCCCCCCTCAAATTTGACCTGTTTTGGGCCCTGATAGATTAATTCACAAAACCACGCCCGGGGAGTTAGAGTTTAGAGCGTCATCGACAATCGTAATTATCCCATATGGAAATATGTTGTCCGATCAAACGCGTTTTACGTTCTTAAAGTGTGTTCTTGATAGTAATGCCGTTGCGCGCTATAGTTTTAAAATACAACGGCACTGTGGTTTCATGCAACTCATTTATTGAATAGCACATTCAGAAAACGTCTTTCAGCCTTAACTGTTCAAATTTAAATGAATCGAACGTTTCCCTATATGAGTAGCTAATTCGAAATTCGAAAAATTGTTACATAGACAATCATTGCCGATACCATTTAAGATTTGAACTGACCATATCTTTCTCTTTTTTGGTTCACCAGATCCTGGTTTATAGTCTGTACGAAGACGACCCGACCTCAAAAGACGAAAAAGGCTTACCAAAGAAAATACGCGTGCGCAACAGTTATGCAGATGTTGCTGATTTATGTTTACCGAAAGGGGGCAGTCTTCTAAATATCATGCAAATAGTCGACGTCACAGCCGTGGCGGCGCTATATCTAGAACTCTCCGGAGCACTTTTAGTAGACACGTTTCCCTTCGGATTTTCTAAGTTAGCATGGACAATAATATCAGCACTGTTCCTTTTGCCCACAATATTCTTCCGCAATCTAACCAGAATTTCATGGTTGAGTTTTATAGCCATTATGTCTTTGGCATGCATGTTTTGTAGCGTCACGTGGTATAGTCTCGGCAAAAGTGTACGCTGGGATTTACAAACTATTCCACCCTTTAAGATACAGACATTCTCGGTTAGTGCCTCTATTATTTTGTTTAATTTTGGCACCCAGTTTATCATGCCCGGTGTCGAAGAAAGCATGAAGGACAAGACACAATTTAACAAGGTCATCAACATCACCTACGTTATCACCGGACTGCTAAATCTGTTATACGCGCTGTTTGCTTTCCTCACCTTCGCGGAGAATACCCACGAGTTCATCACCTATAACATGCCTCTGGGACCTGTCCAAGCCACCGTCAGTTCGCTATTCGTCATCAAATCCATGCTCTCCTATCCACTGATGCTTTTTATAGTTGTGAACTCTGTAGACGCCATGGAATTACCCTACCTACCGCCGTGTTACAATCCACAAGCTCAGGACAGCCGTTTCCCGCCACTCTGGGCTATGATCTTCCGAGCTCTCCTCGTGTTCTTCACCCTGTTCTTAGCCGTCTGTATACCACATTTTACCCTACTCATGGGCGTCACCGGTAGTTTAACAAGTCCTTGGCTAGATTTTATTTTTCCGTGTCTATTTTATTTAAAGTTAAAACGTCACAAACTACACACAATTGAGATCGGTTTTAATTGGTTTGTTATAATCATAGGATTCATCGGGGGGCTTATAGGTCTTATTTACTCATTCATGGCACTTGTGCAAGCCTACATGGACGATTTCGATCCAAATTTTACTTTCTCAATTGATGATTTATAAACAAAGCATAAGTATATTTTCTTGTTTAAATATAGACCAAGTTGAATTACAAAATGTATTCCCACATGCAAACGACGAAGGTACAAGAATCATTTTAATTAGGTACAAAACCAACTACTACACCCTTCATTATAGGTCTGTTTTCAGAAACACCCTTTGCCACATCTGCAAGGTATTAAGAGGTCAAAGTTCACATTATCTCATAATATGAGTTGCTTACCTTTGACCCTTTAATTTTAATAGACATTGTCCTTTCTTGGAGTTGAGGAAAACTACTATTCTGTATATTATGTATCGGTTTGTAATCCGATGTCGTTTAAACCATGACTATATAAATCGTGCCATCTTGCTGCTGTATTACCAACGTTTACTAGAATACGGGACCTTTGATCTCATGGCACAAACCTTGCACCATAAACTAAGTCATCGATTCTCAAATTTTGGATCCAAAATTGTGACATATCTCAAATAAACTACTCCTCCCACTTCCTTTGTAAATTGTTAACTATAAGGATTTATGTCAATAAAAACCAAGGCGACGAGTTTGTTTATTTTATACAGAAATGTCAATACACAAGATGACCCAGCTTATGGTGGAGCGATTCTGTAATGCTTGTTGTTACTAAGCATCATCGAAATATGAAATTAATGACGTGATTTGCATCATATTTCAATGTGCTTTACAAACGTGTTCATATAACGACCCATTTATGAACTTAAACCTCAGGTGGGACAAAATGTCATACATGGATAACCTCTATTATAACGCACTTGCTTAGGGATCACGTCAAAACTCGACCGCCAGGCAACTGCCGGTTACGGCCGGTTCCGCCCGGTTCTCACAAAACGTGTCGTCTGTTATAATATACACACATAATGAGGTCAAATAGTTACACTCTGGTGAACACGACCGGTTGATAGTGCCTCGTCACACGCGTGAGCAATAAAATCTTGAAGTAATGGGCTCTTAAGTCTCAGTTGACAACCAGTACAATACAGCTATTGATTTTCGCTGGGGTTGGTTTTTCAATCTGTTTATAGCTCAATTACCTTTTTAAAATCAATACCGAAAGTCCAAGGGTGCGCTATTATGACCGCAAAGTAACAGATTGATCATGTAAGTTGGTTCGGTTACGGCATTAAGTCAAACGGCGGTTGTTCAGTGTTGCATGCGTGAATATTCATACACCAGTAAAACAGTTGACCTGAAAGAACCGGGCGGAACCGAACGTAACCGGCGGTCAACGGGCGGTCGAGTTTTGATGTCTTCCCTTAATGCAGTCAAAGACGAAAACCGGCAGCCCCCCTGTATGATGCTGCGTCGCATCACTAAACTACACTCTGGCATCATTGCACAGAGTATGATGAACGAAGAATGACGATGCGGGTAAAATACCGCTCAAGGAGGGAACAAACTACCGCTTCAGAAGTGAGAGTCAGATTTTACGCCAGGTTGAGTGGCATTATCGAACAATTAAGATTGTAAAACTATGCATGCATGAGATGTAAAATCATGGTTATTCTTTCATGTAATTTCTGCACCGAATAATTACATGTCATTTCTGCACTGAGCAATTGAAATCTGTATGAATATGAATAATGGTGTTTATATGGAAGGGGGTGGGGTGGGGTTGTAGAATTAATTGGTTCCTGTTATCCAGTACAATTGCAAGGGTCGTCTTATAGAATATCGGGAAAGGGTTTAATTAACATGTCTCATATTTTTTACACCCGCTTGGGGAAAAAATAACTGTACTACTAGTATCGTCCGATACTGGAACACCAAAGTATCGTTCGATACTTGAACACCTAGTATTGTTCGATACTGGTACAAAGTCAGTGTTCCACTATCGGACGATACTGGCACATATATCAAATGTTCCAGTATCGAGCGATGTTGGGGGCAGTCTGTCCCCTGACCCCAGGATATACACTACTGAGGTCAAGGGTCATAAGTCATTGGTCACCTATGAACATATTGCTGTGATAAAGTACATTACACACAGGGTAGATCAAGTGATCAAGTGATCAATTCACTGAATTCCAAACCAGGTCAAGTCATGTAATTAGTGCAAGCATTCAAGTTAATGTTTTGTTCAGAGGGTCCAAGTATCATTGAGTTACCTGTTGCTTCGAAGAAATGTGATGCGCAGTAAATTATGTGACCTAAATATCAATGCGCATGTACATCGTCATACAGGGCATAAATAGAGCTTTCTAACGATATCAAATTCAATGGGTGCATGTTAAGTTCAAGAAGGAGTGAACAGGTTCAAAAGACGTAAATGTTAGTTCATGTAATTAGTGCAAGCATTCAAGTTAATGTTTTGTTCAGTGGGTCCAAGTATCATTGTACAGGGTGTCCCAAAAGTCGATGCACGTTTTTGAAGAGTCATATCTCATAAAATATAAATCATATGGTATAAACTTAACCATATTTTGATAGACGAGATTTGTGAAATTATTTTGATACCAAACACAACCATATTGGTGAACCCACAACATTATATAAAACTGGTTGACAGTTTGTGGCTTCTAAAAATAGAACCATTGAATTAGAAACATCAAGTTGAAAATCGGGTCATCTATATAATACCTTTAACGGTATGAAAGCAACGTTGCGCATTAGTCACAGTTCACTGATTACCTTGCAACATAGTATTATATACCAAACTCGGTCAATCACAACATAAATAGGCATAGTAGACAAAATTGCACAAAAGTCTTCATTCATGGTGGTTTACAGCATAGATAAGCGAATACAAATTGTATGGTTCTACGCTAAAACAAATTCAGTTCAAATTACTCAACAAAAGTTTAGAAAACATTTCAAGAATATCCATTCTGAAGTTGGTGGATACATTTTTGAACACAGGAACTGTGCATGATTTGTCTCGATGTGGTAGAAAAAGACTAAAACAAGCAGCATTTAAATAATCCGGTAAGTTTGAATGTTAACATGTTTGACAGCTGTAGGCCTATGATGTGTGTGTTCACTTTTCTGTTACGTTATTCAATTATTTAGGTCTGTGTTTTGGCTTGCATTAGCACACACACGTCGTCCCTGTATAAATGGAAATATTTAAACTAGATTTCACTATAGAAACGAACATTATGTGTGATACAGTTTGTTATTATGATGGGATCACTGTAATGTAAAATGTAAATATTACAATTGACGGATCACTTTCCGTGTAACCAACTCTAACCGTCTTTTCGTTAATCTCAATAGGTGTGGATTTATGAGCTTTATTCCTCTGAA
Source organism: Ophiura sarsii (assembly GCA_035610835.1). NCBI lineage: Eukaryota > Metazoa > Echinodermata > Ophiuroidea > Amphilepidida > Ophiuridae > Ophiura > Ophiura sarsii. Next base: position 52,373,699 of record CM069458.1, on the reverse strand, counting down.
GTATAAAATAACATTTTTGCAGTAATATATATTTTACTTCTATGGTGGCATTACAAACAGATGTTACTCCAGTGTTTGGTATCAACATTGTTTCCCACATCTCCTCTTTCTAAATAGGTAGTCATATTTTCAATACGACTTATATTTTGTGAAATACAAAGTTTCAAAGTCGTGCATAGACTTTTGGGACACCCTGTATATTCAATTATCAAGTCAAAACTGAAAAACGTCACAACCTTGAGTTTACACGTACGCAGCATAAGAGTGTGATGTTGCCTGTGCCTGATATCGCACGTGTAGAACCATTCAAATTAATGACGAATTTGTAAGTACAGTTCCCTCTAACGGTGTAACTGCAGCTGGTGCACCCAACTGGTCCCAGCATATCCAGTGGCGGCGCTAACCTGTCCTATCCCCGCGGTGGCGCCAACATCAAAATCGATCTATGGAGAAGAAAAAATGATAGTCTACATAGCTGATTATATTTCACAAATTCAAGCGTACATTCATTATTACATGTAATCAAGTTGTAATGTAAATGTTATCCTTTTCAGTTACTCTAAATTTGGGGCTAATCAAATTTAAATGAAAAGTTCAAACATCTATGATGGTTTTGCCATTAATCGGGATAAATTTCGATATAATTCCTGAAATGTGCGGAAATGAAGTATTTGACAGAGACGGGAGGGAGTTCGTTCTTGTTTTAAGTTACATCCGATTGCTCAGGCACCAGTTCGAGTATAACTAAGTCTTGTATTATAATGGTAACGTAAGTACTTTTATTGTCAATAATATTTAGCTCAGAATGTGTGCTTTTTCTATGCAGTAACATGTATCATAACAAACACTTCATAAATAATACGAGATGAGTGGATATCTTTGATAATTGTGCATTTATCATTATCAATATTTTTATTTTTTTGTAATATGTAAATATATGTTTCACAATTCACTGGGGGTCCTATTGCATAAAAGTTAAGATTCATCTTAAGAAGAGGGATTCTTCCCCGGGATTCTTCTTAAGTGTTCAACTTTTTTGTGTTTACTAATTGCTAATTCAATCTTCATGACATACGAACCATGTCGAAATTTAGTTCTGAGTCCTAAACGTCATTATGCCCAACTTAGGAAGAATTCTTTACAATGATTCTAAACAAGGCTTACGAAGAGTTCACAAATCACGCTTCTTAAGTCCACATAAGAAGAATCTTAACTTTATGAAATATAGCCCAGTTTGACGAGTTGATGTGTGATGAATTGAAAACATTCAATGTCAACAAGTTTTTAACTATCTTCAAAAAAAGACACATGTGTATAATGACATCGACTCTTTATAGCGAAGGAAAAATTTGTATTACGGTACAACCTTTCTGAGAAATTTAAGTTGGTGTTATTTAGATATGGCGCAGTCAACAGAGCTTTGAACTCATACTCCAAAGGGTGTGTGTTCGAATCTCTCGCTGTGGTCACCCGGGGAGGGGGGCAGTCAGGTAAAATGTTGTATTCATCCGTGTGAACGAAAACACGGATTAAGCGTGCTTTTTTCGACCGCAATACGGGCCCGCATGGGCCCGTCCTAAAGGGATCAAAATCGCCAATTTCAGAGAATAAGGGTGTCTTTTTCAACCTGAATCGGCACTAAGGGTTGCTTGGGCCGATAGTCACGTGTCATCATTGTAAAAATAGCCCCAAAAAGTTAGGTCTATACAAATTCACAAAGAGCGTGTTTCTGCTGGGACACTGCAAAAAGTTAGCGTTAATAAACGCTAAGTTTCAATCGGTCAGTTTTTAATCCCCCCTGTTTCTGCTCGCGAAAAGTTACCGGTAAGTTTATCGATCCTAGTCGATGGGCCACAACATTTGACCTTATGTAAAACCAAACAATGCAACCGCACCTGAAAAAGATTGCTTCACAATAATATGTATAACCCAGCGTGACACGGTTCACGGCGCAAACCGCTAAGAATCACCTTTCTGTTTCTGCTGGGTTTATTGCCGATTATTGCCGATTATTGCTGGTTCCAAACCTGCTTTGGGAAGGTTTTTGGGATTACCAAAAATACCGATTATTGCCCGGTTCTGCCTGTTTTTTACTGGGCAAACTTACCGTTTATTACCGGTAACTTGCCTAGCAGAAACACGCTCTAACAAAGCCGAATGACACAATTACTTTGTACGTTCATTTTAGTGTTAACTTCATCTCGAGGACATTATATCCTTTGCTACGAGTATTAGTCGTTGAGGTATATCCTTGTTTAGGGTGTGGTGTTTTTTTTGAGGATCCGCGTTAAGGGTAGTTTTGGAGAGTGGATTCACACGGATGATTACACCTTTTATACATGAGTGGCCCCCTGGGTTTGGTCAGTATGTTGTTCTCTTGAGTAAGACACTGTGCCGCAATTACACCCCTCTACTCAGGTGTATTTAAATTGTGCGGCATTCGTCAGTGCTTGAAAGGTAACAGACTTGCTGTGAGGGAGGTGTGGTTCAATTGTTTTGAAAGAGAGATTGGCTCTCCACTACTGAGATCTACTTTTTTTTAAATTATTTAGATATTGCAATGGGATCCTCCTGTGCGAATCGGAAATATCATTGACGATATAACGATTAACATATCGTTTAAGATAGGTAATCATTGGAGTATTTGATTTTATAAACATAAAATGTTACATAAGTTAAAAGTTTAACGGGTTCGCCGTCGGACAAGTTATAATCTGTCAAGCTTTCGTCAGGATTAGCTATGACTCCTTCAGGACCAAATTATTATAATATTAAGCAAAACATAGAGATTTATCATATTGTTATCATCATTTGGGCTGCCCCTTGCCCGATGATTTGAGAGTAGGTGCCCTTTCCTATTTGTGAAATAATTGGTGGCTCTGGAAAGAGCCGTTCAGATGGATTGCCGCTATTTCACTGAGCAGAGATGGTGGCTCTGAAAAGAGCTCTACACGTAGGTTGCCACAGGCCTACTATAAATTTGGCTCTAAGAGAACCTCCAAAGGACTGCCCTTTGACCAATGGAAATAACGTAGAGACTGCTTTTTACGTTAGGACCCGATGTTTGTGTATAAAATGTTGTGATGGTACCTGTTCTTTCATTCATTCATTGATAGGCTATAGTCCGCGTCGTAATGCTATGGACAAAATTCCATCAAATTCATCAACATTCTGCAAATCAAAAAAATAACCACGCGTCAAACTGATAGGTCAAACGTGAAATCACCAAACGCAGGCACGCAATGTTGTTCTCGCATAGTCTCGCATTTCATGTATTTGACACAGCCTTGGGAACAACAACAAATCACGCATGCGTGAAATAGATTGAATTTTGTCCGTAGCATTTATTATGACAGTGACTATATTCACAGGACTCTTTTTGGGTTAGGATACACTCGTCCGCAACCCCTATGTAGTTACTGTAATTGTGTACTATTAAGATGTAAATAGCGTGTAAATCAAATTAAAAAACAAAACTTATTTTTACCAAGTCAATTCTGACATGTTTTACCAGGTTATCTGAAATATTAATGACAAGTAATTTTAGCACAGTGATACTATAATAGTTTAAGTATGTAATGTAAGTGTGTACGGGGGTGATGGTGGGTAGCATATTTATCAGGGTAATAATACTAATTGTTATTGTCTTAACGATACAAAGACAACTAAAGAAAATGTGCAATCACAGAGTGTAAACATTCTATTTTGTAAATAAAAGAATTATGTAAATTATTGGCTCAATTGTGTGAGCACGAGAGAAACTAAGAACGTTTTTCCTCCCCAAACTCTAGATGCGTGTGTGCGATATAATTAGCTAGATATATTATACTAATGATTGTAATTTAGTCAATACACAGAGTTTATTAATGGACCATTAAAGATATAAATATATATACATGTGTCTCCAAGAACTTAATTTCGAACATATCTAGTTTTCGTTTTTACACTTGCCACGCGGCAGACGTCTGCAGACGACATTCCAAAATGTCACAAAAATGTTTCAAAAATGTCAAGATTATTGGATTTCATTACCATATTTGGATTCACCATGAGAAATTCATTGAAATAAGTACAAACATGTCTAGTATTGGTTCAGTAATCCTTGAGCTTGACGTTGAAAAAAGGTTTCTGAAAAATCTGTTTTGTGTATGGTAAAACTAATAGCCGTGTGGAAAGTGTCACTTAGATTTGGTAATACCTATAAGCCAATGGGTAGAACATTATACATAAGGACTATCACAATACGATTTCAACTTATATGATGATGCTGTATAAAGTTTATAAATGATGTACTAGAACAAATTATCTTAACATTTCCTTCTTAGTTACGATATTCAATAGAATGGAAGTTAGTATTTTTTTACAAAACAAGAAGTATATACCTGACCACTTTGGGCGGAAAACCTGACGACTTGTCTGTATACGAGAGTCATTCGATAAGTTCTACCTCGTACCTCATACTTTTGTTAGTGTTATACGCGAGCCTTACGACATTTCCCACAATTGTAACGCATAGTAAGTAAATTGGTTGTACTTTTCTATCGATGCAGTGAAAAAATAGCCCAACCGACATCAAAAAGGCTAATGAATGGGTGAGTGATTATATATCAAAACTGATGACTCTCTCCCCAAGGCTCTGATGGTTAATACAACTTCTGGTATCAAAGTTCGTCACAAGTAGATCAAATACGTCACTCAATCCGGAAAAGTGTACTATAGGTCCCAGATTCTGGACGTCAGTGTTCTAGTATCGGTCGATACTGGCACATATAAAATGTTCCAGTATCGGCCGATACTGGAACATATAAACGTTATCGATCGATACTGGAACATAATTTGGTGGGAAAGTGTGTTTTAGGTCCACGATACTACAAAAGAAGAAAAAACGCGTGTGATACGGCCCATTATGTTTAAGCCCGAATCTAGGTTTTAGATTTTAATGCGGATGAAAATATCGAGAAATATTTTGCTGAAATGTGCCAATAAATCAAATCGATGCTGGAATCACACAAAGAGTGGCCTATGGTAAATAAATCACAATCAATAGCGCAATGCGTCTTTCTGGCAGTGGCACTCCGACATTTCGATATAGATCACACCAGTAGTTTCTGGTTGAAACAGCTTTTTTGTTTTTTGTTTTTAAATTTCAACATGGTCTTGCCCAAATTTGACAGAATTGTGTTTTATTGGGGACAGCAATATGTATATTACATGGGAATCATGTCGAGTGATATTATACAAATATTGACTGCAATGAGGGGCATGGTACAAATTATAGGCCCGCGGTGATGTGCCCTGGGGGCATCGTCTGGTTTCGAGATCACCGCGGGCCTATAATTGGTACCGTGACCCGAATGAAAGCAGTCAATATTTGATTTATAAACCAAATATATAGATTTTTGTCATTTGATAGGTTAAAAGAACATTATTCACTTACCAAAATTCCATGAAGTAAACGTTCCTTTTGCCGTGTTTCATTTCAGGTGCCATATACATGTTATCACTAGAACTTCAATGACACAAACAAATATTGCTGTTGATAAGGACAACCTTGACGAACACCTCGTGTCAAATTAAACCAGCCAGAGGAAATTCCCTTATTAATTACAAAACTGTATGGGTTACTTACTATAGAAGAATCTTATCCAAGGTTAGGACCAAAATTGATTTCCTTTTTTTATAAAGTTGCATACATAAAATTCCACTCCACAGAACCAAAAGCTGTCTCCAGGTCAGCAAATAATAACATACTTGATATTTTTGTTTGGTTTGAATATTCTATATCATCATCAATCATTCTTTATTCTCATTAACATGTTTCCTGATAACGGACGATCTATATCAAATGTATCTGCAAGTTAATAATCCTATTTATTTAACGAAACAAAACGAAACAAAATAAAGCGCGATTTATATGTTTGATATATAATTGTTTTAATAGGATGACATATTATGATGCAAATGTCAGTGACGTAACTGATGTCAAACAAATCTCTTTCTCTTGTCCCTTTCTTTCGTGTCTCCTTCCCTTTATTCACTTCGCCCTATCTAGCCCGGTAGTTTAAGGAACGATTTTGTATCTTCTTTTTAATTTTCACTTTTTTTCTCTAATTTCACCTTGATTAACCCTTACAGCCCCGCACCCCATGAAATCCCATTTCCCAGCCTGTCGGTTCCACCTGGCGCTGAGGTTTTTGGGTGAAATAATGGCCCCGGGCTACATAGCTGGGCGAATACACTCGCCCAGCATAGCTCCCCCCGTGGCGTGGCACCTCTTGTTGTGAGTGTTTTTTTTGCTTGAAAAAAATTTCGTTGGAAAATCCTTCAAAAGTGTTAGGGTTAAGCTGGACTTCTGACCACGGGAGATACGCTACTGAAAGATGGGACCCGTAAAATCTAATCGGGATCAAAGGGTACCCTGAAGAGGCCGTAATCTGGAAATCAACGTCACGAGCAAGGTCATCTAATGTACACACAAGTATATAAATAAATCGGCATTTATAATCACAGGCAGTTTTTACGTATACGTGTACGGTGTACCTACGGTACGGTTGGTACATTTTTCGTTATGGATGCATCTTTCTTTCTATATAACTGAGATCAACTGGTATTCTTTTTATGCGTTACCGTACAACCATATGGCCTGTTTTCAATAGAGGGCGCCCGTTTATCATATTCGGACCCAAAGATGACGGCCAGGTATATTTTGGTATGGCAACACTGCACTGCGTACGAGGCTTATTTGGAAATACATGTATTGAATGTTAATCACGGAAAATATTTAAAAAATAGTACTGAACGGCTCTGGATCGACATAATTTAGTTCAAATATTATGGTATATGGTGTTTTTAAATGAAATTCGCGCTTACGCGTTAGCCAATACGAAATTGCAGATTTAGGCAAATCGTATTCACTGTCGTCTTAATTGGACTATGGAACCCTTGAGGAATACGCTCTTAATAAGAATCTTGTTGTGTAAGTCTAACTATGAACTTGCGAGTGTAAATACTAGACTATCCAAATTTTAATCTATTAAACTAATTTAACTAGTTCTAAATCAGCCTTGAAATGGATGAAATGAACGAACGTTTTGTACTTTGTGAGTACGAGAGAGGGACGACCAAACGAGATTTTATTCGCGACAGAACGGAACACACAGATGACAAGGATGTGAGTACTTAATAATAATTAAATAATAGTCATAGCTAAGATTATCTTATCCCAATTGGAACTCTAGTAAAGCTCTAACACTAAGGGCTCTTGCCCAAACACAAGTAGAGGAAAGCTCGAGGAAAGAGCGGGGAAATCGCGATCCACCCCTCCTAATTGCTGACAGGATCGACTAAGGATCGGTGATTTAAAACACCTCACTGAATGGGTACTTGAAGTACCGATTCAGTGAAGTGTGAATCAACGATGCCTTGCCACTCCATTCAACAATATAGAGAAAAGGATCGCGCTTTCTCCGCTCCTTTCTCGAGCCTTCCCTTACTTGTGTTTGGGCAAGAGCCCTAAAACATCGTGATGATCAATACACACGACGTACACAAAGTTCCACTTAGGCGACGGGGAAAAAAAGAAACCCTGTCCTACGGGCTCGTTGTTAGAAATCGGTGAAAAAGAATTTCACGTGCAAATGAATATCGAACCAAATATTCTTGTTGGTAAGATGAACTCTTAAACACCTTCAACGCTGCTATTGGTTTTACCATGTACAAAACATGATTTTCCAGAAACCTTTCCCAATGTTCAAAGTCTATCTCAAGGATTGCTGAACCGATACTAGGCATGTTTGTACTTATTTCAATGCATTTCTCACGGTGATTCCAAATATGGTAATGGAATTCAATAACGTTGACATTTGTGAAACAACTTTGTGCAGTTTTGGAATGTCGTCTGCAGATGCTTGCCGCGTGGAAAGTGTTATTAGGTAGCGCTACAAAACGAGTACGTATGGTACATACTATACGTAACAGTGATTTGTACGTAAGAGTGACTTACGATAGTGACCAAAAATCGTCACACAGGGCATTTGGTCGGCAGTTGCCATTGTTCTTTGTCCGGCTGTTTGCGCGCGCATCCTGTATCGTTTAGGACCCGTAGTGCTTTTTCAAACTCGCGCCAAAGCATTATAAAGGGCAATAAGGTATAGTAAATTGTGATGTGGTCATAATGCTGTTTCCTCAAGCATGTATCGACAGTCCAATCCCTTCGACCGTTGCGTTTGTTGATAAACATTGCAGTCACCCCCATCTATACAGTGTCATTACTGGGTCCCCAGTATTAATTTTGTTGATCAGCTCAAATGCCGGAAGAAATGTCCCAATATACTCGTTCATCTGTACTAAGGTCACTATCATTGCACTATCAAGTGTGCTATGGTTGATCGATAGAGAACTTTATTAGACAGACGCGATTATGACAAAGCTGTAATCCCTACATAAGTTTGTCTCGTTGGGACTTTACTCAAGAAATGTCGGAAAAATATTTTAATCTCCTCTATCACACGTCGCTGTGCGTGCGTTAAGGTATGCCGAAGGTGAACTTTGGCTCTTAGTTTCGAGGTCATCATAAAACAGGCATCGACCTTGAAGCTGAGAATTCGCGCAGTCCAATAACTCTAAACACAGGGGGTGTGACCTATATTAACCTCGGTACCAGACCCCGGTATACACTATATCAGGGATTCACCATTATTCTTTAATTTATGGTTTGTTTTGAACAGTAGACATTCTTGGGAGTTCTACCACTAAATCATAAGTGTAGGCTAGTCTGATACTTCAAGCTAAATTTACTATTTATAGCTTCTAATATCACGACGAAATCATTTTACCCGTTTAAGTTTTGATTCAAAAGTTATAAACCACTGCCAAAACGTGTTTTTCCCAAGGGATTTTGCAAGCTGGAAATGCTATGCTTGACAATGGGCTATTCCATTTGAAATCCATACACCCCCTATGAAAGACATTACCTTAATCTTCCCCACAAAGAGCTTGAATTTCTAATGACAATGTTTGGCATATCGCAATGTGCTTGCTGTGCATAACTCACTACCCGGCGTTGTTACCTGTAAGTCTTTTATCACCATGAAAATAATTCACTTAGATCTAGCCAATGTAGGCTTTTGAATACGTACGTACAATGCGGGGTCGGGTTCATTTGAATGTTGTCATGCTGCTTATGCTGAGGTCACACAGTGCCGATTATGACTCCCGTCACATTCAGTTTATAACTCGATTCATTTTCATCTCTTTACCACACTTATAAAAATACTTTAAAAACAAAAGAGAGAGATTTGCACTTAAGGCAGCCTTAATTAAGCAATACACTCATAAGATAAAAGCCTATGCATTTTAAAACCGAAAGATATAGATAACTCTCAATGTATGGCTTATACCACTTTACTTCATTAACCCCTGCCCACCAACCTCCCCCAAACCAGGTTGCTTAACCCCAACAAAACGGTACTTATAATACCACATCACTAAACCATTTCCCGTGTGGGTTATATTTATTTGCCGCCCGTTTACGGCGCCGTTTGTCGGGTGGGTGCGTACAGTGCCGCGGCAGTGCAAACTTGCACGTTGCGTGTTACATGTAATGGTATTACGCGGCAGTACTCGCAACGCACAACATAATCCTGCAAGTTCTAGTTAACATTTTTGAGCCAAATTTGAGCGGTTGTTGCTGTTTTTGGAGCCAATTGTTAACCAATTTCACTGGAATATGCTTTATAACCCGTATTGTCCTCTATTGTTCATGAAAATTAGGCGACACTTTGATCAAAACTAACGGGCTACTAAGGATAACACACAGACACACACCCCGCCACCCCATTTCTAGATTTATAGTAATAAGATATACAAAATAGCTAAAAGGCAATCGGTCTAATAGGTCTCGTCACTGATGAGCTTATGGCATGTTGACTAGTGAAGATACCAAGTATCATAAGAATGAATAAAAGTAATGACTAGTGAAGATACCAAGTATCATAAGAATGAATAAACATAACCTTCACGGTATCTTTACAATTAATATAAACATTTGTACAGTTTACAATAACTTTAATTTCATTTGAACTCCATTGATCTATATTGTCGCCTTAAAACGTCCGGTTCTTCGCGGGAAACTATTTTATCATTTTTTTGTCACTGTATCGCCTCAGGAACCAGACGATGGCTTTGTGGTGTTTGATTTTGGTGACGTATTAAGAAAACAAAAGAAATGGGTGGAGCTTCTACCGCGGGTGCTGCCATTTTATGGTAAGTGCATGGTTTCAAACATGGCGAATGACACCGAATACATTGTAGATATTTTAACAATTGCTTGAAAATTATTGAGTTTTATAGTGGATCTGCTCGACAAGGACTGATAATGGTCATCAAAGAAAACTGGGTTGTGTATTTTGTTCCATCTGTATGCTAGTTCAACTAACATGATTAAGCACGGGACGTTTTACGAATTAAAAGGTGATGACACAGGCTGTATTATGAAGAGAGTTGATGCCTTACTTTCAAAATTGTAACTTAATGTATCTGGATTGCCAATGCTTAATAAATTTACATTTTCATGTCAGTTAAACCATACTACACATGTTTCATATTCTGTAGCAGTGAAATGTAGACCGTATCTACCTATTGTTAAAGTGATGGCTGCTATGGGGGTCGGATTTGACTGTGCCAGTAAGGTAAGTAAACACCTCACAGAAAAGTCCACACTCTTTCCAGAAGCTATAACATTGAATCTGATCATCGGATGATGATATAATTGTAGTTCCAAATGTCACAATATTTTATGATCGCACAATACATAGGGAGTATCGATCGGTGTTGTGCTGTATGCATGGGATAAGACGGTCGGGTTCGAATCTCAGAATGCTTGCATCAGCGCGTTCGTAGCCTTGTAATTGTGACACTTGAGAATGCATGATTCTTACACAATTCAAAATCTCTGGTAGTAATTGAAGCATCAAAATATAGCTAGTAAAATTTGCCAGAGGTGTATGAACATTATATTTTCCTGTGATCAGAATCAAATTGATGGCCTTACTCATGAGTGTGAACCATCTTTTTTACGGAGTTTAATTGACCTACAGGCCTACTTTCCTGTAACCTGCCCATGTACCAGTGTTTATGATTGGTTAATTATATTATATACTCACCGCAGCAGTGATGTTGAGAAGTAACACAGACTCGTTGTGCGGGCGGGAGGAGTGGCAAACCTCATTGGAGCGAATTTGTCTAGAAGCAGTATTTCATATCTATATACTAATTTTCGGTCCCTCGCCTGATTAGATAGTTCAATAATAATTTTGCACTCGCGTCCCTCTTCAACTGAAAAAGCGTGGTAATTGCGCCTCTAATACACGAGCTAATTAGATAGTTCAATACCCGTTTTTTCCCGTTTTCAGACATGCGCAGAAAGGATCACATGTGAAAATCCAAAATGTTGAATTTATTTTACTCGGGTAGCTACTGTTCGGACACAAATTGTGGTTTTCGGAGTGAGTGATGACATATGGTCTTCACCCAAAATATTTTCTTCAGGGATATAGCTACATTTCTGTATATGCGGCTGTTTGTTATTCTTAAAGATCGCATAGTAACAAGCATTTATACGTCCGACAAATAAACATATTTCACGGCATTTTCTAAATGTAAACAAAAACTCTTACACAGATCTTAAAGTGACACTTTCACATTAGTAACATAGATGAATGCGACGTTTGCTAACGATAAAGAAACTGGCAGTACCATGTCAACCGTTTCTATGTTGTGCTGCGCGACCGCGTTTAAGGTAGCACACCTCTAAATAATAGGAAGTCGAAATTAGACGACCATTTTGCACCTTATTTTGATCGATGCGCGACGCTTCAAAAGATGATATCTCAATGACCATTGTGATTTAGGAATTGATTTTGGTATCAAATTTAAGCCCAAGACAATGCTTATAATATGTTTATAACGATAGATCGATTTTAACGATTTAAAGTTAGGAAAATGTTAGGCCTACGACTATGCTAGAAACCCGACATTAGCAAAAGACAAGTTTTTGAATTACGGCCGATGCGCTTAGATGCTCGATTACTTAAAATCTAACGGTTATCCACGTATATTTTACAATTTTAATCAAAAGCTTGCTAAAATAGCTAGAGTTTAATACCAAATTGAAAGAATTTCTATGTATAAATTTCTATTTATGCCCCCAAACTATGACGCATTATACACGCAGGCCAACGTACTATTAGATTTTCCGAAGATTTAAACCATGTTCTGGCAAGGTTATTTTTAAATTTACACATAGAAAGTCATTCAATTTGGTAGTAAACTCTAGCTATTTTAGCAAGCTTATGATTAAAATTGTAAAATATACGTGGATAACCGTTAGATTTTAAGCAATCGAGCATCTAAGCCCTCTACGGTCATTTTTCAAGTTGATTTTTCGCAAGACTTACGGCCGTGCACCGTGAAAGTAGGACTACTATGTATTAACAAAAAATAGTTAATATTATTTGTGAATGATCTATCATTAAAATTCATATTGTTAGCTTTAATTTGATACCAACCTCGTCTGCTGAATCACTGTAGTTCCCGAGAAATCACTATTTTAATCACGCGTATTGATAAGAAGTATTGCGCAATAAGAGTTGCAAGTTTTCGCCTGGAACTATTTAGAGGTGTGCTACCTTAAGGGCAGTGTCAACCCGGCACTTGTTTCAAAAATTGAATTTCATATTTCTCTATTATTTAATACTTTTATATGTATTCTATCATTACCATCATAAGTAACTAATCGGAAGCGATTATTTCCCGTTCTTTTGGGTGATTTTAAATTGTTGTTTTGGTAAGTTTGAGTCAAGAAAAGGCGCATGGTTATTTGGCGGGAATTTAAGCGGAGTTCCGCGCTTTTCAAATGCTGCGACAGCTGTTAGATCATTGCGTCGCGCGCTGAAACTTCCCACGCGTAATACTAGACGCGCCGCTTAATATCCGCGACGTAGACGCGAAAAACAAAAGAGCGCAAAACAATGTCTAAAAATGTAAACAAAGGCCAATCTTACGATCATTTAAATTTCAGTTTTCTTCCAATTTCTTCACATTGTGACAATATAAATTGAATCTGATAGTTTATTATGATTGTTCATAATAGTATACTTGCGTTTTAGGTCACACGCCCGTGTATTCCGTGAACATTTAGCTTTAAATGGTGGAAAATGTCAATATTTTTACTAAATCGATGTTTTCTAGAAGTTCAAATTTGAAGGAATTTTACGAATTTTCAGACAACATAACTAAAAATATATCAAACTATCAGGTAAGCTTTTACTACCATTGTGTAGAGGACTTTCAGCGCTAGGAGGCAATTTTTTATTTTTTCGATTATGGATTTTAAACTCGAGATATGCATCCATTTCTAGCGAAATGTATGCAAAAAAACACGACTTTTACACTTTTCCGATGTTTTTAGCTATATTTCCAAAACCAAGCTTTATTTTGGAAAAAGAAAAAATTGCCTCCTAGACAAAATTGTTTTGTTTACAAAAACGTATATTAGAACAAATTACCATTTTTTATTTTATAGTTATGCTGTCTGAAAAATTTGGGGTAAAAAATTCGCTTTTTGGTTCATTTCTCAAAATTTAGTTTATTTGGTATCACATTGATATCACCATCGGATTCCTTATCAAATTTCCTTTCTAAAAATGTATACTTTTATGTAATTTGATTCAATATTCTCAAACTTAGAAGCAAAAGTTGATCATCAAAATAATAGGGTTGACACTTCCCTTAACATGGCGAACGCGGTTCGGCGCACACGTAATGACGCAGCACAAAAAGTGTACGCGTTTGTGGCGCAAACCGTGCACATTGTAACGGAGCAGAGTGAAAGCAGGCAGTCCGTACACTCTTCATGCTCTTAGAAAAAGGATGCTTCAGGCTTCAGGGGTTCTTGGCTGTCCCGCGGCCGTATGGAACCCTTTATATTACCTTAAAAGGTTCCAAAAAGAACCATTTAAGGTTCAAAATAGGCAAAATATGGGCAAACATTGGTCTTTAGAACCTCTAAAGGTTCTCTACAGAACCTTTTGGGGGCCTTTAAAATCAAAGAACCTTTAAACCATATACGGGACAGCCAAGAACCCCTCTGAAGCACCCTTTTTCTAATAGTGTACTCTAAACAGCTAAAGCCACCTCCTCCTCTCCGCACTTGGATATAAGGGCACATGGGGCATCTGGATAAACGGAACGTGTTTTTTGTGTGGTACATTATCATGATTATTATAGAGTGTCTGGATTATTAAGGGCATCCGTGGTATCTGGATTACGGGGTTCACTATAATAAAACGAGTCTCAAATTACCTGGATATACTATGCGCAGGTGGGCCACGTTTGATAACTGGATTTTAAGGGTGTACACTCTGATAGTATCTCGGGAGGCTTTATAGAACACAGCAAACCTGACAAAGGGACTACATACTATACGTAAGGCCCCACATGCCTATTGAAGGAATAATGTATTTAATGTAAATAGGCCAAACAAAACCCGGATGGCATACATTGTGCTCAAGTACAAGCGTGGAATGGTACAAGTGATCTTGATGATAGACTCCGCCGACCATAAAACTAAACGCTCAGAACGTAGGCCTATACTGAATTACCTGGATACAGTATGTGCATAATGGGCAGTGGCGACACCAGCACCAAAATGTTAAAGGAGGAAAACGGGGTGGAGGGGTAATAAAAGAATCGGGGAGACATTTAAAATCTAAATTTTAAGTAACTTTCAATTTTGACATACAAATTCAACTTTTTATTATTTGGGGTACAAAATAGGTAGAAACATGCGCTGACAGGAGGTAATAACTGGGGGTATTAAAAACACGTTGATGGAGTAGGCCTACTTGGATTAGAAACATGGGTATCTGTATGATTTAAGAGCACATTGGGCCTAGGCTCATGGTGTATTAAGGGCACCATGTCACTTACATTATATCAAGGGCACTTTAGTACCTGAATTATTTAAGGACATACTCTTGATATTTATATAAACATTTATAACGCTTTGACCTCTGCCTATTGTGATAGGACTTTTACTGCCCGCTATCTTCGGCACCCGCGTTTAATTTACTTGAATATGATAAAGTAAGGGCACCTGGGTATCTCGAGATAACGGCACACTGCAGTGGGCCTACCTTGATTATGTGGTATCCGGTGCATTATTAAGAGCACCTGGGGCAACTGGATTAGGGGTAGGGCTTAGGCCTATGGGGTCCCTGGATATAATGGGACAACGGGTACCCGCATTTCAGGTCTCATGGGAGGCCTACATAGGTATCGGGAAACACAAACGTAGGCCTACCTAGATTAAGGCACATGTATACCTGGATTATCAAAAGCACCTGCGCTATTCGGATTGTTTTAATAGGGCCCCGTCTGGATTATGTATACATGTAGGACATGTTCTTGATATTATTGTATCACATTTTCTTACGCTTTGTTTACTTATTCCCCGTGAAATCTTCTAGCGGGTCCAGCGCGAAGCGCTGGTGCCCGCTAGTATATATAAATCGTCAAAGACTGAGGTGTAGCACTACCACCGATTGTGCTTGTTATAGTGCTATCAACTTCAATATTGATATTATTGTTAATAATGTTTCCAATATCGAGCAATACTGGTCGATACTGGAACACATTTTGTTTTAATAGGGCCCCGTCTGGATTATGTACATGTAGGACATGTTCTTGATATTATTGTATCACATTTTCTTACGCTTTGTTTACTTATTCCCCGTGAAATCTTCTAGCGGGTCCAGCGCGAAGCGCTGGTGCCCGCTAGTATATATAAATCGTCAAAGACTGAGGTGTATTGCACTACCACCGATTGTGCTTGTTATAGTGCTATCAACTTCAATATTGATATTATTGTTAATAATGTTTCCAATATCGAGCAATACTGGTCGATACTGGAACACATTTTGGGTGTTCCAGTGTCGACCGATCTGGAGTAGTAAAATCGTACCAGTATCGAGCGATACTGGCAACTTTTATGTTCCAGAATGGAACGCTATCGGTACACTTTTCCAGTATTGTTCAAAGCTTATACAATGTTTAAGGTATTTTCACATACTATTTATTCAATCTCACATGCTTTAGACGGAAATTTCGAGTATCCTAAGCTTAGGAGTGGATCCGTCACGTATAGTCTACTCTCATACAAGGAAACAAGTTTCGTCTCTAGAATTTGCATCAAAACACGGGATAGACTTGATGACTTTTGACGACGAGTACGAGTTGCAAAAGATAAAACGTGTATACCCGACAGCCAGGTTAGTGAAATGATAACAGTAGTAATGCTTGTTGAACTTTTATTATTCTTGAAATATAAGCAACGACACCGTAAACAAAACCTATAGGCCTAGGACTCTCAAAGGACACGCATCACGCAATATCCCTTTTTTAATTTCACTTGGTGTAATATCTTAGCTGTTCTATAGCTGTTATTACAGTTCCTAACTTGAATGGATATCTGGACCAAGATACTTGAGAAGGCCTTCGACTCTGTCACACACCAACGTCTACTGCTAAAGCTAAAAGCGCATAATATTGATGGCAACCTACTTCATGTACTTAAGTGGATTGACAGCTTCCTCCTTGGTAGAAAGCAGAGAGTGTCTGTAAACGGCCAGAATTCATCATGGAAACCAGTTAAGAACGGAATCCCACAAGGCAGTGTTCTTGGACCCATTTTGTTCATCATTTGCATAAACGACCTACCACTAGAGTTTGTCTTGGAAATTGAAATAGTTTGAAATCAAGGCATGCATTATTTGAACATTAAACATGAAGCAAAAATGTTGACTTATTTTATTCAGAAAAGAACAATATTGATCCAGTTGAATGGGTTCATATCATAGCTAGTAATTGGATCATCTCGTTGGTCAAGTCAATGAACGCACAAGATGCCAGTGTAGAAAATAATCGCTACCTGATAATTAAATAAATAAAATTATAGGCCGTATAGTCGGAGTGAAATTTGTTTGTTTATAAACATTGACGAAACAGTATTTTTATCAAAACAGTTAGCGGAACTATTTTCCAGCCAGGCACCGAGGTACGGTAATAACAATAGTTGTGATTGGTTAAATAAAACGAGCGTTTACTTAATTCGCTGCTGAGACGACCCGAGTGATGGTCAACCGATCCCCGAACGATGCCCGAACGTTTTTTCCCCGACTATACTAACTATACCACCGTAATAACTGTAAACTTTTCGAGTGGATTAATAGAAATGCAACATCATTGACTATGTTTGAAATAAACACTATCTTAAAGAAGAATGGCGACCTCTGGCGTTGAATTATATAAGTGCTATGTCATTTACCATTTATTAATGTGATACCCGCCATAAATTAAACTTCATGAGTGGATTTATAGAAATGCAGCGTTACTCACTATGTTTTGAACAGCAGAAATGCTACGTTATTTTCTTTGTTGCAAAATCTTTTTTAAACAAGGCGATTTTGATTTCAATGAAGAAAAAAATCCCTTTCAATATTTCTTTCTGAAAAAAGAACAATGTCGCCCTCAAGAGTAGAATGATACAAAATATCATGTGGTTCGCAACTACATAGATCATCGCAGCTAATAGAATATACGCAAAATGTAGAACACATGCTTTCTGATCTGAAAGTTCTCTGCTAATCATGTTTTATTTTCACTTTGTAGGCACTCAAATTACCACATTTAAGGTGGAAATTATGACATTCAATAAAAATAAATAAACAGCTTAAGGAAATAGATTGACCAAGTATAGTATTTGCGAGACATGTTTGTTATTATCTATTGCATGTTACCTTACTTTTCAATGCAGACTTCTACTTCGGTTTGCTATATATCGATACATGTTTGTTATTATCTATTGCATGTTACCTTACTTTTCAATGCAGACTTCTACTTCGGTTTGCTATATATCGATACATGTTTGTTATTATCTATTGCATGTTACTTTACTTTTCAATGCAGACTTCTACTTCGGTTTGCTATATATGATTCGACGGCCGATTATCCAATGGGCATTAAATTCGGCTGCCAACGAGAAAACACTGTGGCGCTTTTGCGTTTTGCTAACGATTTACATCTCAATGTCGTTGGCATCCAGTAAGTACTCAAAGATAAAGTTAAATCAATTTTCATCACTAATTTTAATAACTTTTTCAATAATGTATTGTATAAAA
This sequence comes from Ophiura sarsii, assembly GCA_035610835.1. Taxonomy (NCBI): domain Eukaryota; kingdom Metazoa; phylum Echinodermata; class Ophiuroidea; order Amphilepidida; family Ophiuridae; genus Ophiura; species Ophiura sarsii. Next base: position 52,355,463 of record CM069458.1, on the reverse strand, counting down.
GCACGCTTATCATTAACGAGAAACAATATGTCAATATTATACAAATACAACATGGCGTAGAGGAAAGTAGGGTGAATTACTAGTCCCGAGGTGTTGGATGAATGCGTCCCGACGCGAAGCGGAGGGAAGTAGACGCATTCATCTAACACCAATGGACCAGTAATTCACACTACTTCCCGCTATAAACCATGTTGTATTTGTTTTACTATACCTCATGTATGCTAGCCTTACCGATTATTCTCATGTTCTGCATAGACTGTTATGGTGCAGAATTCCCCTCCTTGGTACTCGCGGTGGTCGTTGTAACTATTAAACAAGACTAAGTCATGTCAAGCTTTAAAGGTATCAAGACTCTTAGTAAGTATCAAGACTCTTAGTCTTGGTACAAAAATATTCCCATTGCTCTCTCAAAGTACGATTTTTGTATGTTTCGCATCCTTTTTATCCAATATATTTTGCAAAAACCTTTCAATTCTGTAGAACTACCGGCGTCTGCTCGGAAAACGCCATTAACCAACAACCGTGTTGACAACGGAAATCATGCTCGTCCCAAAATGCGAAGTTCCTATCCTACGTAGTGCGTTCAACTGCGGCGTGTGGGGATGAGAATAGGTGCTATATATTTTTGTAATTAACTGTCTGCGTCGTTCTCATACGCGAGGAAATAGGCGAAATACAAGCTTAGCGCGGTGGCGCAATTGACCAATAAAAAAATGAGTAATTAGCTAATGAATATTTATGATCTAAAGTAACATGTTATCTATAATTCTGATAGTTTTCACATAGGTACAGGCAGTAAGACACCCAGCAACTATCGTAAAGCTATTGCCTACTCACGTGAATTATTTGACGCTGCTGAAAACATTGGATTCAAATTAAACATATTAGATATTGGTGGCGGATTCCCGGGTCTTGATCTGACGACAGGGAAGTTCCATAAGGTAATCTCAGTTCCTCGAATTTGCGCAAATTCTAGTCTTGTAGATACCATCACGTTAATGAAATAATTTAACTGATTTTGAACTCATGGCCAAGTTTTGGTTTCCCCATAAAATATCCAAAACAAGGCCGTTATCACGATAATTTCTTTGGCTATTCCATTTGCACCCCTATGGAAGATATATACCCTTAATCTTCCACGCAGGAAGGGTGAATTCCAACTGGGGTTACCAAGACTTCATCCTCCAGTCGTACACACGCTCCACTGCGATTCGCTGATTTAGAGGGTCGCTCTGCATTCTGGGTAATTTAGGCTCAGATGGCTCTCAGGCCGACTCTTGCGGGACTGGTGGAACTTGCATAGGGGTTGCCTGCATGGGGGACTCCATTTGAAGTCTACACTCCATGTGTGGGCGATTACGCTCATGCCTAGGGGGGGGGGGGGGGGGGGGGGGGGGGGGGGGGGTATGGGTTTCAAATAGAATAACCAATTACTTTTGGTAGTTTGCAGAGGCAGTTAACACTGGACTCGATGAGCATTTTCCGGAGGGTTGCAATATTGACATAATTGCTGAACCTGGGTCATATTTCATGGAGTCAGCTGCGACGGTGGTGGCGCATGTCATTGGGAAACGTAAACGAATAGATACCATCCCAAACGGAATCCAACCGCCTCAAGCTGTCGGGAATTTGTCTCAAAATGGTGCAATAAATGGTAGGTGTTGAGTAATAACGTTTTGTTGGATCGTGTTGGCGCAGCGGTTAGTTCTCTCGCTTGCACCAATGAAACCCGGGTCAATTCTGTGCACGACCGCGGGCTTTATGTGCATTTGGTTTATCACGATCCATACACGCTCTCGCAGGTTTTCTCCGGGCTCTCCGGTTTCCTCCTGCTTTCAAAATCTGTGATCAGTTGTTTCGGTTATCAAAAACTTCCTTGACCCAAAGGTATTTGGGGAGCTGCATTGAAAAATGGTGGATGTTACAATCTAACTGCGGATAGGTTTGCGCTAGAAATTGGCAGCACCCTAGTTGATGCGACATGATTCTGATGATTCACCAGCAGCAAAATCACAGCGCTTTGAGCCATTTGGAAAAGGCGCTATATAAATACTGATTATTATTATTATTATTATTATTATTATTATTGGATAAAAGAGTCATCGATCATAGCTCATAACTGCATAGTTAGCACGTGTGGCCTAGCGGAATCAGCGCTAGATTCATAATCATAAGGTTGCGAGTTCGAGTCCCGCTAGGATCAACGTGTTTATATCCTTGGGCAAGGTATTTAGTCTCAATTGCCTCGTCCACCCAGGCGAAAATTGAGTAGCTGCTATCAACTAAAAGTGCGCCTAGCCGGCTGCCAGATGTAAATGGCAGCGATAATAATTAGCCAATGTAAAGCGCTTTGAGACGGTGTTCCACACGGTGTTAAGCGCTATATAAAAACCAACTATTATTATTATTATTATTATTATAGTTCTTTCACTGTATAATTGTTCGAACCTTTGTAGAATATTATTGACAAGATTCATCAGGATTGGTAGTACAGGGTGTCTCAAAAGGTATGAAACCATTTCAAAGCTTATATCTCCGGTAAAATAATTCGCACTATAAATCTGAAAATATCTTTGGATAGAGAACACTTGTAGACGCTTGTACCAAATTTACAAATACAGCAGATCTGTATTACCATAGCACAGAAGAAAATCTCCCGACCTGTAAAACTGTACTTCCATAACGCGTACTATAATATTTAACGATATCTTGGAAAATATTTTCCGCTATAATTAATTTTTTTCAGGACCGGGAACAAACCACGTACCTACTACCAACAGTAAAACACATACACACTATGACTATTACCTCAACGACGGAATATATACATCACTTTTAGACCATCTTTATGAGCCACCGACTTCTCCCAAGCCTTTGGAGGTAATACTCTCAAATGATAACTAATTTTGACATCAACTTGTTTGACTTTATTCACCTTATTCTATAATTTATTTTTCATGTTTTTATCGTACCAACTTCAAAACATTAGAACCTTATAGGATCGACTCTGGAGACATTCATTTTAGAGTTATCGTCTTGAACAATATTTAAAGTATACCACTCCTGAATTAGGTTCAATAAAAGTGAAAAAATGTTCAAATATCGAACATCACACAATTCGACTCTCACACTTGCCTCACTCTTGAACTTGCCTGTCCTCTGACGCACATTTCAAGTTAACATTACGTGAGGTGATCAGTAAAGTGTGTAAATTGCCCGACGACAGTTGTGTCCATCATCATAATTAATCCCTACCACACGATAAGTACGCGATCATTACGATAGTTACGCGATATTTGCAATGGTTAATTTGTTACGTTTCCCTGGTCTATATTTCTATCCAGACTTCAAAAGAGACTACTCCATATACAGGTACCATATACGGGTACTCATGCTGCGAAACCGACACCATAATGAGGAACTGCTCTTTACCGGAATTGAACGAAGGAGACTGGGTTTTCTTTGAAGGTACAGAGATTGTTCTTTTATTTATCTAACAGTCAGTGCCTTTAAATGTACCATGGAGGGGGGGGGGGGGGGGGGGGGGGGTGCTTCATGTGTCCTCAGATCAACTTTAAAACATTACCATATCATTATACTATTATAGCGACTTCTTAAAATTCCTAACACTAATATGGATCGGCCTTAAAAATCATCGGGAAATTTCAAAAAAGAGATCTGGTAAAACGATTACTAGCTACGTTCCCCATAAGTATAACTATGCGCGCCAAGCACATCCCAACGAAATGAAAACATATTTTGAAACCTCCACAAAATCGTTGGGATCTCGTTGGCGCGTCACATTACGCTGACTTTAAAACCCTTGACGACCTGCGCCCTTGTGCAGTTCCAAGCCTTTATAATTTGTGCGTCTACAAGATCCCATTAAATAAACAAGTTTATACAAAAGAACTCAGAGCCTTTAACAGATTCATAAGGAAACATTGTTGGGATCTCGTTGGCGCACAGAGATGATCAAGGTCAAAGGTCAATTTTTCCATTTTGAGCCATTTTCGCACCACCGTAAATCTGTGGGCCTTCTTTAAAACTCCTTGGAAATGATATCCAGTTGCAGAGATGGTTTACCTTTAATAAAAAATGAAGAAACCTGCTTTGGATTTTTTTCTTCTTTTCATGGTTTAAAAAAAAAATGCTGCATGCGAGTCAGTAATAGCCCAAACAAAAGTTCTTGTAAATCATTGCGCCAACAAGATATCATCAAGTTTTTGGTTTTTTGGCTTAGTTGGCCATCATTCAATTGATACCGATGGAAACAACTTTGGGATTTTGATTGCGTTTAATTGCACATGATCGCACATTTTAGGCGTCATCAGCTTTATTCTCAAGCCTTTTAAGCCATTTAAGACCATGTCCCAGGATATCAGATTACTTTGGTGTATTTTGACATGTCATATAGGACATTGTCTCCAATGCCTTTGAGAGGAATTTTTATTCATTTGTTATTTAAGGTAACCCATCTTTGCAAGTATATGTCATTTCCAAGGTCTTTCAAAGATGGCGCACGGATTTACGGAGGCTCAAAATGGTAACATTTGACCTTTGACCTTGATTACTTCCGTGCGCCAACGAGATCCCAACAATATTTACTTTTGAATTTGTTAAAGGCTCGGAGTTCTTCCATATGAATTTGTTTATTTAATGGGATTTTGCTGGCGCACCGCATTATAAGGGCTTGAAACTGCATGACAGCGCTGTTTGTTAAGGGTTCAAGATAAGCGTAATGTGACGCGCCAACGCGAGATCCCAACGATTTCCCCCCATTTTTGTGATGTACTCAATAACTGGAGGTCTCAAAATACAGTTTTCTTTCATTGGGATGTGTTTGGCGCGCATAGTTATACTAATATGGGGAACGTAGAAATCGTTTTACTGGATTTTTTTCTTGAAATTTCGATGATTTTTCAAGACCGAACCATAAGTGTTAGTAATCTAAAAATGTGGCCATAGTATAATGATATGGTAATGTATCACTGTTTATTTAAGAAGTTGATCTGAGGACCCATGAATCATCATATGGACTGATGAGTGGGGTATTTGTATGATTATATTACATACATACATACATACGAGTTTTTATAAAGCGCCATTTCATTTAGATCACGTCGCTGCAACATCCAGGCAGCAGCTAATTCAGCGCCAAGTTGCGACATACACACAAACATAAAGACAGACAATAGACGACGAGTTCCTGTAACCTAGGAATATGTGTGTATAGACACACCGGGATGATCCCTACTCTGTGACATTTTAACGTGCTCGGGTATTGCTCTTTCGATGCACGGGACCACCATTTTTACGTGACTTCCGAACCACGAGGCAATTGAGACTAAGTATCTTGCCCAAGGATGCAAACATGTTGGCCGAAGCGGGGCTAGAACTCGCAACCTTTGTATTGTAAGTCCTCTGTGCTATCCACTAGACCACACATGCTGTAGCTATAATATTGCTAAGACAACCATCTTTTAATAATGGAAATCTGTGCCATGGAACTTTAGCGCTCAGACTTGTAGCATTGTCATAATACAGACCGCATCGGTAGGTTAAAGTTTTAAAAAGAGCAGCGTTAAGACAAAGTTTGATTTAGATTTTTTTTTTAAATCATCTGTTTGGACGTAGCCATATTGATCGCAGCTATAACATCGGCGAGATATCCACTTCTCTGTTTCATGTATTGATATTTTCGATTTATGCATTGAATACCTGCGTGAATACGTCATGTACATGTAGCGGCCGGATGCTTGTGAGGCGGTTTTAGTAACAATGACATCACAATATCGGGTAGGGCTATCCCTAGTATTATAACTCGTTAATTTAAAAATAGATACCTTATTAAAACCCTTTAATATAAATCTTATATTTTATATTGACTGAAATCAGACAAAGGTGATTACTCTTACATGGTCACCAATTTTAACGGATTCAGAAGACCGCTCTGTTACTACGCGATACCGACGAATTGCAGCAGGTATGAACAAATACATCTTACAAAAAGTCACACAAAAAGAAAGTGCCCAGGTTTGTTATTGTAGGTTTGCAACTTTTTAAACCCCATGGTTTTGAAATAAGGCTAACAAAATGGAAGAAGGCGTAGTTTAATCTGTAAAACACGGTATGCAACAGGAGAGGGCGTGCTTAGGTTTAGGTAAAACTCGGGAAAATGGAAAGAATGTGCTGTCAGGTGTGCAGCGTCCACCACCTCACAAAGGCTTATAAAGTAATATTGTAATAAATGTGTATTAAAATACACATTTTGGGACATTTATTTGATATATTGATTTCAATACCTTGTTTGATACCAACGACTGTAAATTATCAAAGATTAACAGTTTGATTAACTATTAGGACTACGAGGTACACATTGCCTATGCAATGTAATATTGCGTGTCAAAATCTGGATGGATTTGGAATAACTCGATTATCAATCTATGGTTGCACACCAACATTGAACCTATTATTTGTCTGCGGCGATACACACAAAGAGAGAAGCCAGGAACTTTATCACTAAATTATATAACGAGCAACGATTATGATATTTTAAGTTAAGCAAAAATCAACAAATATTAGTCAAGATGCAGCCTTCATTTTTGATTAATTATTCATTAATTAACAGAATCTTGCGACATATAATTGATGGAACAACAAACAACAACGATGAGACGACAAAGGACCATGAAAATGAAGAGGGGACCGCTGTGTTGGTCCTGGAAGATCTCTTTCAACTGCACAGAGACTCCTAAAACTGCTGACTCATGTAATATTCAGAAACCATTATTATCTCATGACATAAATAGCCCGCTTAGGAGCGCTATTATTTCGGTCTGGTAAACCTATTGTTATCAATTACTACGAGGGATTGTCCAGTGCGCGTGTACAACCAGGCAATCGTATTTAAATTCGGGGCGTGTACGAGCGGTACTACTTGCTAACTGCATGGGTGAGTTTCCATTATAATACAGCCGGTTGGTTGCACACGAAAATTATGTCATATAGCAACCAGCTTTGATGGAAGACGAATATTTAAATTTGGTGACGGTTTGTAGGGCACCAATTTACATGAATTTATAGCGCTGCTAAGCGGGCCTTGTAGTCTTTACTTTAAGATGAAAAAAGAAGAGGATTTGTATATACAAGGTGTCCCAAAACTGTCGATACCTTTTAAAGCTTTTTAACTCTCTTGACACTTTCCACGCGGCTATTGGTTTTACCATATACAAAACCGATTTTTGGAAACCTTTCCCAACTTTCAAGGTCTATCTGAAGGATATTACTAAACCAATACTAGGCATGTTTGTACCTTTTTCTTTTCTTTTTTTACGTTTCCACAGTGCATGGAGCACTCGTGCTTTTATTTTCTTAATCATTTACAAAATAACATAACATAATTGTAACATATTATTAAGGATAGTCATTTTTGTTATTGTTGATAAGTTACGGAAATCATGAATCATTTAGAAAGTATCCTGCACCACCAAATATCATTAACCTTTAATTTTTAGCTAAGTGGCTCATGATCTTCAATGATACATGACGCTCTCAGTCGAGTTTACAAACAAATACAATGTATTTTGATAGAGATAGAAAACTCTGTTTAGACACGTATTTAATTCGTTCCATTGTTCTGTATTTGTGATTGGAATCTTCTGGTGTATTTTTGAATTAGCTAGTAAATCATACAGTTTTTTAACTTCTAAATAAAACAAATGGAATATTGGAATCTCTTTTTAGGTTTCGTTATATATCATGCGAAACTTGTATATTGCATAACATGCAAGGATGATTATAACATTGGCTATATCAAATTCAGAGTTATTTTATTTTCCAGCCACAAATTACGTATTCAAGGGATATTCTGATAGAATCATATTTAAGAGTTCTCAAACATGTTGCTATATGTTTCCAAAAGGAATTATTCTTGATATATGAGACAAAGAAATGTGTATAATCGTCAAGTTGATTACAGAAAATACATTTGTCTGATTCATCTTGAATTCTGAAGTAAATTATTTAAATTAAAACAATTCAACATGACATTGTGTCCCTTTAAGGTGCGAAGTTTGAATGTTGTAATTTTATTCAAATTTACGATATAACTCATTTATGTTACAGATTCATTGGTCTGTAATAGGCCTATATCTTCAAAATATTAAAACGTATAATAATCAATCAAGTTTGCTTTGTCCAAACCGAGACATATGAATCCCACTATCGTTCCACCAGCAAACATCGATGCTGCAGCTAGCATGGAGAGCGCCATCAAGAGTCCAACACCAGAAAGTCCATGGCCACTGTAAACAAAAGAACACGTGTTATTCTTTAAAATCTGAATTTTTTTAGTAAAACAACAACATGGGATTAATATTAATACCTAATTCAATACCAAGTCAAGATAATCCCTAAAACAATGATCACGTATGTCGCAGAAGTTGTTGAATTACCAAGCTCTTCATTAAACCTCTGAATCTGATCGCCCATACAATACCATTCAGGGTATGGCCACTTAGCTTAGATCAAATATTCTTGGGCCCAAAGCATTGTATTGCATTGGGCCGACACTCGAATTTTGAGCGACCCATGTTGGCAGCACGTTTCATGTGGTAACATACAGACAGGCAGTAAATAGCACGACGGGAAGGTGGGTAAGGGATAATTCCACTTTCTCAGAATGATTTCTCCCTTTTGTTCATACCCCTGTGCAGCTGTGGACATCTACATAAATTAGGCCAACCATATATCTTATATTTACTACTGTATTTCGGCCGCTTGAGACTCTCAACAATGATTCTGTATACATTAGCGCTCGTAATTCTGGTGCCAACGTAAACAGAGCCTCTGTGGTCCAGTGGGAAATCCTTCGCCGCGATAGCGAGAGGGACTGGGTTCGAGACCGTGATTTTTTAACGGTCGTTGTTAAGTTCATTCACGCCAGACAAACAAAGTGAATCAACAAACAATTAAAAAAGATCCCTAAAATAACACACTTTGCCCTCTCTTCAAACATGTCTTCTGTTACGCCACTCAGTGCCATATAGATATTATAATAACATACCTCGTACAGCCACCTGCCATTCTGGCGCCAAACAGCATAAGAAATCCCCCTATAAAAGATGACTGTAGACTAACACCGGGTACCGAGCCCATAGACCCTGAAGCAAACGCTGACATGGCACCACCAAAAATGACACCGCACACATACAGAACCTTACAAAATAATTTAAAAAATAACATTCATGAGTACACGTACTATGACAAAAATGACGGTGTCTCGGTGCATGGAATTACAATCTCGGTGTGAGTAATCTGGCTATAGGCAGTGACAGCGAATGGAACACTAATGCTAGAGCAGGGTCACAGTTTTGAGCTCTTGGGGAGGCACGAATCTAGTGCTAGATAGGTGTACATATCATCTGCGAGCGTATGCGAAACCCTCAACAACAATAGAAAAGAAGTACGATGTATGATGCTGGACTGTTAATAGCGATCTGTAGACCTCCATCCTATCCTGTCCTGACTCGATCCCCTTGTTTACTATACCAAAATGTTCACATCACACAGTTCGTGAGCTTTCACTGTGGTGGTGATTGCATGGAATGGGCGCGGGCTATTTCAGTGGAAATCCATACACCCCATACGGATGACATAACCTTAATCTTCCACAAAGGGAGTGCAGATTACAAATGGGGTCACCAATGCAGGTAACCTCATTTGAAATTCACACTCCCTGCTTGGTAGATTAAGGTAAATAAGGGGTGTATGGCTTTCAAATCTCCCAATAAGCCTAGCAATGACACGATCCTTACAATATGACCAGTATCCCGGGTAAAGCTGTCATCGTCGGTATGTTGACAATGGGAAGCCGTGTGAGACACTGAAGGGTATAGAAGAGAAGCAATGAGCGACGTCATGGATGTTAGCGTACATTTCTTCCGCTGTGCTATTCATAAGACCAATATTTTACTGAAATGACAAGATTTTCTTCGAATTACACTTACCTGCCACCAGTTTGCGAGCCCTCGTTTGTAAGGGACAAGATAAGGAACCTTTGCCTCCATACTCTTAGTGACAAGGAGTTGGGACACAATGGTGCAGTAAGCAGAACTACCTCCGACCGTGTCTCCTACTGTAAACACTAAGGGCAGCTGGAGTAGTCCTATTAAAACACCTGGAATAATCAAGAATGATAAAAATATGAGAAACTATAACCAAACTGAAGATCATGATAGATGTTGAATTGGTTGAATACTGGTTAGGCCCTGATCGACTTTGATGGGCTGAAATACTTTGCTGGCATTTTTCTTAAGACCCTCATTCAGGAATAGTGATGATAAGACTTTTACTTGGATTGGAAGTAAAGTATGCTGGTGTTGCTGAAGACATTAGGTTACAAGGCCCGCTTAGCAGCGCCATAAATTGATGCCCTAAAAAACGTCAACAAATTTAAATATTCGCCTTCCTTCCAAGCTGGTTGCTATATATGACATAATTCTCGTGTGCAACCAACCGGCTGTATTGAGTAGTTTAAAGGCATAAGCGTAGATGTAATTTGCAACATAATGGAAACTTACCCATGCAGTTAGCCCCGAATTTAATGCACTGGGTAATCCTCTCGTAGTATTGATAACAATAGGTTTACCAGAGCGAATTAATAGCGCTTCTAAGTGGCAATTTATGTCATGCTCTTCTTTGAGTCATGATGGGCTTTTGTGTAATTGGTGGTCGTGATTAGCCACTTTGTAAAGCACGTGACGACAAATCATTCCGCAGCCTGCCAAATTGTATTCAACCGATACCCTAGCCATAGCAACGGAAACTGACGCTCATTATTGGACAACGCTCTAAGGGGTGTTACGTAACCTGGGTATACCCACTGAAGATCAACAAGTGTCCAACGAGCGAGCTTGACTGCGAGTATACAAGTGTGGATGGACTAATGTTCTTTCTGTACTGGCACCATATACCGCGCCGGGATTTGTATAGAGGCTTTCCGTGTTTTGGATTAGCTGCCATCTAGAAAGAAGACACATCTGTTTCATAATAATATATAAGCCAATTTGGTAACACGGTTCATGCAATGAATTGGACATCGAGCACTGATTCAATGTAGAATAGGCCGGGTGCGATTCCAAATTGTAGTCCGTTGCGCATGGCTACATGGATATAACCTCTATCGGTTCATACCTATCATGAACCAGGTGTATCTTTCTCAAAATCTTAAACCAATGTTATTATTCCATAAGAGGGCAGCTATTCCGAAACACGGATAACCTCTATCGTTTGATCGATACAATATCATTATAAGTATAGTCATGGATTGTTACCAACAGATTTGTATGAAAGAGGAGGGGTGAACGTTGCATTACCATACGTTTTGCAAGTATTATTTACATACGTACCTGCTACGGCAGACGGCCAGGCAAGAAGCAGATAGAACCAATCGGCAGGGATGTTAGGAACCTGTGGCAAGCAAAACAATGACAGAATAATGATCAACTACAATGGAAATCATGAGATTATCATGCAAAAACTATACGCCTACCCGTTATAAATGAATAATGATTGATAACAGCAACTTCCGGAGTTTTGACCGTGAATCAGATGAGAAACGAAAATCGGTCAAATATGATATTCAGCAATCCAACACGATGGAGAATAAATGAAGGATCTAAAGATAAAACATCTTTTGAAAACATGTTTCTTTGTAAATGATGAGTGGTGATTGCTAAGATACGGGCCTAATATGAATTGTATCCATTAATCAATCAGACTTTTTTCTGGTATAACAATATAGATTGTCCCCTAAACCAGACTTGACCACAACTCCAAACGGCTCTTTTCAGAGTCACCCTGTGCATGCTGCGAGATGGGGGCGCGCGTGTGTGTGCTTTTGTTGTTTACACAGTAAACTCTTGAAAATTACATTGAGGAGTTGTAAATGTACTGTGTTTAATATACTCACATATAATTCTTCCCTCCATGGAAAGAACCACTCTAGCACGAAAACGATTGCTCCTGTGACTAATGCCAGACCTAATGCTAAGACACTAAACGGCAGATGTATCCATTGCGCTACACTGTCAACAATTAAAGTAAAGTAAATACGAGGGGCATTCAATAAATACCTGCAACCATTGAAAATCTCTGAAGCGTGACATGTGTCAATAAAATAAAATCATGATACTTAAACTTTAAGTCTTACCCCTTTCTCACGGAAAATTTCAAACATGTGGGTCATTTTTATCATGTTATTTTAGAACTATAAACATCATGGTCTCTAGGCACTGAAAATTGACTAGAATCAACATTATAAATCAAGCGCCAATATTAACACTGTTAACGCATGTATCTTAATGCATACCATAAACTTGTCTTTCAAATTTCCCGCCATTGTAACATTTAATTCCCTAACCAGTGCCCTGAGATCACGGTATTTACAGTGCTGAAATGTAATGATAAAAATGACCTACGTGTTCGAAATTTTCTGTGAAAAAAGAGTAAGACTTACAATTTAAGTATCATAATTTTATTTTATTGACACGTGTCACGGTTCAGAGATTTTCAATGGTTGCAGGTATTTATTGAATGCCCCTCATACAGTACGTTAGGGTATATGGGGTTCGAATCTAATACACCATATTGCAGATGTATGCGCTCATCCGATATGCTATGTAAAGTATAATGAAATCAGTACAATAATATTGTTAGGTATGGGTTTCGAATCTAAGAAAACACTCGGTGAATGTATTCTTTGCATTAGCCAATATGGATGTATTATAGCAAAAATAAGAAACAGAGCAAACCATCAGGTACGGGATTTGAATCACAGATATTATTGTCCTTCTTTGCAATAAACCCTGTGGCACTGGGTTCAATTAGGATTATCATTCCCTCGCATTGAGTTAATTCGTCGGGAAAAATGTTGATCGGGAATTTCCTCAAATTTGACATCATCATTTCCAGTATCAACTATCAATGGTAGAACATGTTGACAATTGAAAACTGAAGAAAAAAATTCATTCAATTCAAATGTGATGTTGGTATTATTACTTAGTATTGGGGTCAGGGCAAAAAGAAGCTGCACAATTTGAGACAAATCAAATTAAAAGATAATTTAACTTACGCTTGTTTTTCATAAGGCTTCCGCGGCGTCAAAAACTTGGCTAAATAAGGATCCATTAAACTATAGGCAAGTACCCCTACCAAACATCCAAATAATGTCATAACTGCAATGAAAGAAAGCACATTTAATATCATTATCTGCCGACTGTTATCGTCAGTCTAACGAACAAACGAACAACCAAACGAACAAACATACTACAAAACATGCAACAATTGAAACAAAATAGCGCCCTCAAGTTGAATAATATTCTTTTTACAAACCACTGTCGGTGGCGATCATGGCGATGGCGCATGTGGTTGTCCGGACCAAGGACGCTCTAACTATATCCTGGGTCCGAATCATAGCGGCGCAAGACGCGTCACGCCCCCCCCCCATATAAAACCCGTGGGGGACGTCTCCCTAACTAGAGGTGACGTGCTGTTTACGTCATCTGGACCATCTTAGTGTTTTAATAAACATTGTCAATTTAAGCTTGAATATTGTTCAATTTGTCATACAAGATGATTTCAGGATCCGAGGAACGTTTTTCTGTACCATTTTAGTTTAAAAACTTATATTTGCGCGTCTCGCGCGCATTTGTCTACAGTATTTCAAAAAATAAAAAAATAAAAATTTAAGCTCCCCCCACACTATTTGTTTGTTGGCCACCGCCGCCACTGATCCGGAGCGTATTCCCATTTTAGGCCTAAAAAGGTTGGATTGCCCTTTTACCTCAATATTTTGGGGTCGGTAGGTCGATTTCCTTTTCATGAAGAATGCCCAAATCACACTGGAATACACTGAGGTTTATTAATTTAGCGTAATTTTGATATTAAAAGGCAAAGTCTGGTGGCATGGATAAATATTTTAGAGTGAAGCAGCATGTACATTGAAAACACTGTTACGGATTGCGACAATCAGGGGTCCAAATTGGGTACCCGACCGGGTTCCCGAAAAAGAGAAAGAAAAAAGAAAATACGTCCAAAAGCAACAACATCTAAATTAAGTACATAATTTAATAATAATAATAAATAATGATAATAATGGACATTTATATAGCGCCGGTATCCGTCGCAAGCGACGCTCATGGCGCTGTAGCCTATTTATTATTACGCTGTCGTTGGGAAATCGTCACAATCATTTCGCTTCATCTACGCCGGCTGCTGGCTAGGCGCACATCCATATCAGCACTTAGATTGTAATATCACCCTTTTTAACAGCTACCCAATCTCGCTTGGGTGAACGAGGCAATTGAGACTAAGTACCTTGCCCAAGGATACAAACAAGTTGGCCACAGTGGGGCTAGAACTCACAACCTTTGTATCATGAAACCTGCGCTGATCCACTGGACCACACGTGCTCTGTATTTACAGTGTGTTAACTAAATGCGGCAATAGAAGTTATGCCTGCCTGGAATATTGATATAACATTAGAAATATTTATAAATATTTATATAATTTATTATTTCAATTTAAACAAAAATCTTTAAATTCAAGTCAAAATAATTACCGATTCAGTTTGTATGCATGTGATCTGGTAAATGAAAGATGTTTCATGTATGCATGATGGATATAACAATACATATAGGTTTGAATGCATCTCAACATCTTTTTATGCGCAGGTTTACCATTTTTCATAACTAAATCACGTGCATGTGAGCTACAACAGTACTCTTTCTGACTTGAATTGCCAAATAAATTTCAAGATATTTTTTGATTATTCTATTGTTACATCATGTAATAGGCAACACTTCTCTTGCCATATTAAATGATAATTTACGGAATATAGGTATTTTCAAAAATGTATGTCTCTGTTGTTGTTTATAATAAATGAAACTTACTGGATTATTTCGGAAACCAATATAGAGGTTACATATGAACATGGTATTTGGGTCACATAAGGGGTCACGTTGGGGTCACTTGAGGTCACGAATTTGTAATTTTGTAAAATAAAAGGGAACAAATGTTGATTTAAAAAGAAGAAAAAACACGACGGAGTTTTTCGATTTTTACAGTGGTCGGGAAAGGGCAATCCAACCTTTTTTACTTATGATATTATTTTCTTTTGGGAAAGCTCCTCCTTGGTGACGAAATACCCAGGCCCGTAATCGAGGGGGGGGGGGAGCAAGGGGGGGGGGGGGGGTGTTTCTTACAAATCCCAATGGTTTAAAAATGCTGTTAAAGGCGACGGAAAAAACATCCTGTTTTACGGGCGGAAGGACCTGTCAAGTAGGGTCGGTAGGTCGTTATGTCACCAAAATCTGCAACAATCGGGAAATTTGTTTTTTGACAGATTTTTTTTTCTCGAAAAAATCCACCCAGAAAAAATCCTAGTTATGGGCCTGGAAGTGAAACACTATTTTTTAAGAGTTGACGCCATTTTTATTGCCAATGCACACTGTGTGTAATCGTGCATGGAAAAGCGAACGCAGTGCCTTATTACAACCAATAGATGTGTTGATTAAACACACTACGTATAGCCTAATTGTCCTTGTAAAAGGGCAAATAAACTTTCGTTTTCACGCAAATTTAGAATTCAGATCTAAATTTAGCCTCACTTTAAAAGGATATTTAAATTGTCCATTGTGTTGTATTAAAAACAATTCTACACAGCGGAAGCCTTTTGGTCAAACGGTTGTTGGACAGCTTGAAACACCATCTCTACTCACAATGGATTATAGATGGACTGACCACTATACTTTCTTATTCGATATCAATTTTTGACTTGAATGACCATTCTAGGCTTTAATATTCGCACGTGAACACTACGGTAGTGTTCATATGAATAATAATATCATCGTATACAGTCATCAAACAAAGTAACTATACAGGTAATAACTGGGCTTCTAACTCTTAAACTATATATCCTACCTAACAATATTAAATAATAAAGTTGTTGAGAGATTTGTCTTCTTTAATATGAGATATTGCACGCTAGGATCGGGTGATTATTGAGGAATCAAGTGGCACTCAAAAATGTAAGGAGAAGTCCGATTTTCATTTTCACATTTTTATTTTCTACACGCGGACCAATTGATTATTGATTGATTACCGGTAGTACAATTGGGGGATGCATGCGCAGGTTGGACAGTCGGCCGCATTGTTCCGATCGATCAATACGCCACACACACGCTACCTGTCATTCTCTCCCCCGTGTTGAAATGTAAAATGTGAATTTGAAATTGTGACTTTACCTGACATTTTGGATTGTCGCTTCTTAAATATTTAACCGATCCCAGCGTGCAATATCTCATATTAAAGAAGATAAATTTCTCAACAACTTTATGATTTAATATTTCTAGATAGGATATATATTTTTAGAGTTAAAAGTACATTTATTACCTGTATAGTTACTTTTTGATGACTGTAGGTATACTTGTCATATTCATATTTCAGATATATTTTCTAATCGGACTTCAGCCGAATGTCTTCCATAGGGCCGGGTTTAACACTTTTAACACTTTCCACACGGCTGTTGGTTTTACCAAATACAAAACAGATTTTTCAGAAACCTTTCTCAAAATGTCAAGGTCTATCTGAAGGATTACTGAACCAGTACTAGTCATGTTTGTACTTATTTTAATGCATTTCACATGGTGATTCCAAATATGGTAATGAAATTCAATAATTTTGACATATTTGAAACATTTTGTGAATTTTGGAATGTCGGCTGCAGCTGCCTGCCGCGTGGAAAGTGTTAATTGTATAAAATCCCAGTATTACTCACGTGCTTTTCCTTGTCCAACCCAGGCCCCTATCTGGACTAACACCATACCAGGACACTGTTGAAAAAAATATAAAAAATAGAGATTTATTCATTAAGCATTTTCGAAACACCTCATTTTCCCTAACCATTTAGGCCCTACGACTTGGTGTATGTTGGGAGATCATGGATATGGACAATTCTTGAAATCTGTTGATAATACCAAAACGAGAGTATACAATGTACAAAGAACAAAAAATGCATTCAAAATATTGAAAAATTATCCTTTTTTGGAAGCGTTAACTACCAATGACTGCAAGTGCGATTTACATGATTTCGCCATATTACACCATCTCCACCCTCCCAAAAATGCAGTACTTCTCCAAAAAAACCACAATATTGACCGCCCAGGTTTACTCATCGAACCCAAAATATTAACCGCTCACGTTTACTCATCTTCAATTAAGCTAACAAGCACCCCAAATTGTTTAACGAGTTATCAGGTAAAACGTAAAAAGGTCGTTGACCTTTGCATATGGGGTCAACATTTAAACTTGCTCCGATTTTGACAAATTATATCTCAAATTGTTCGTCTGATTGCAAGAATTCCAGAAATGATAGTTTTTACCACCTAGAGTGTCTGTTGTACCTTATAAAGGGGTCAAAAGGTCAGGTTCCATATAGGTCAGTATACCTTAACCTTTTGACCCACATAAAATATTCCTTGTGGTCAAATAAATACCATTTCTGGAATCCTAACAATATGAGATAAAACAATACAGGCAGACCGCAGTCGATCAGTTAATGAGGTCTCGTTCCCCGTTTACAATCCTCGTTTTTCGCGAGATTTCCGATTTGACTCGCGAAATGAGGACGAGGTCAATTTTCTGAACTGAAAGAAGCCCTACAAAATTATTGATAATGATCACGTGACCCACGTAATCGATACAAAATGGCGAAATGTTGAAAGTAAAGTGTTCAGAGAGCATAATTGTCTAGGTTTCTATCCACATTAATCCTTCGTTTTCTTAAATTCATCATGGTTATTAGCGCAAAATTATCAACCGGAAGTAGTTAATCGTTCGTAAAATGACTCCAAAAGTTGCTAGTTCCAGGTCGTCTTAACACATTTCGAGGAATTTCACGGCGATATTCATGTAGAGGAGAAAATTTCCTATCCGATTGTCGATGTCTGCCTTTGGATTAAGTTTTAAATTGTCAACAATGTCTGCTAAACTGAGCCGCTTATAATTTGCTTGAATCACGATTTCCATCGAAAATACGTGATTTCAGTACACGGGACTGACGTGCTGCGACTATACGCATACATGTATAGCGAATGGCATATCGAATACTACACACGGTCTACTACTAGTACTACACGTACAGTTAACAGTACTATAGGCCTATGCAGAACCATGAACCATAAGTCCATGGCAGAACAAAAGCTGCAGTCGTACAAAAAGGCGCAGGCGTACAAAAGCCGCAGTTGTACAAAAGCCGCAGGCGTACAAATGCAAAGGCCGCAGGCGTACAAATGCAAAAGCCGCAGGCGTACAAATACAAAAGCCGCAGCCGTACAAATACAAAAGCCGCAGCCGTACAAATACAAAAGCCGCAGCCGTACAAATACAAAAGCCTCGGGCGTACAAATACAAAAGCCGCAGGCGTACAAATACAAAAGCCGCAGCCGTACAAATACAAAAGCCTCAGCCGTACAAATACAAAAGCCGCAGCCGTACAAATACAAAAGCCGCAGCCGTACAAATACAAAAGCCTCGGGCGTACAAATACAAAAGCCTCAGCCGTACAAATATAAAAGCCGCAGCCGTACAAATACAAAAGCCTCAGCCGTACAAATACAAAAGCCGCAGGCGTACAAATACAAAAGCCTCAGGCGTACAAATACAAAAGCCGCTGCCGTACAAATACAAAAGCCTCAGGCTTACAAATACAAAAGCCTCAGGCTTACAAATACAAAAGCCTCAGGCGTACAAATACAAAAGCCGCAGAAAGAAAAATAAAGTCCAGATCAAATTCCCAGCCCAGTCCCGATAACAAATTGTTGCCCCCCCCCCCCCCCCTCCCAAAAAAAGTAGAAACTATCTCTTTAAATTTCTGTCTCTTTTCACCTTTCACTTCTCTATTTCATTCTGTGTGTCGTGTCATTCATTTAAATCAATGAGTCAGATTTCTCGGTTCATTCATACAAATGCAGAAATTAATAGGATACGCCCTATTTTATAAATAAAATACTCTTTAAAAATCTGACATTTTTTGCGTATAAATAAGTATTATTAAAAGTTTTATATTGTAAATTGTTTATTCCAAGGCAAATCACTTATTAACAGTATTGTTAATGAAAAATACATGTAATATTGAAAAGAAATATTTTAAAGGGCATTCTTGTTTGATTTACGTATAATTTGACCTCCGACCCAAGATTGACCAATCGGAGACCAGATATTTCGTCAACAAACCAGAATAAAAAATGGACGATTACCTCGTCAATAAAACGCTACAAAGTGCTAGTTCTAGCCTGTCTTAACGGACATGAAAAATAATGACCATAAGTTTCAAAGAGAAAACATATTTTTACACCAAGTGTTAGCTTGGCTTCTTGGATTAAAGTCAAAAAGGTATGTTTTGAAGCGAAATTACGACGGGTTAAATTATGGAAGCTTACTTGAAATTTACGGTCGTGATTTTAATTAAAATTGAATCCTTTTTCAAACGAAAATTTGCTTCTTTGGATTAAAAAAGTTGACAGAAACATCTTAGCTATCATATTGGGAGTATAATTTGTATTAAAAGCTATCTTAATGGGTGATAAAAAATAGAAATGAAGCGCATGTCGAAACTCATTAATATTCATGAGTTGTGAAACTCTACGAAATTCTATGCTTACGAGTCTAGTAAACGGAAGCAGTTAGCGACGGACTGCGGTCTGCCTGAATATGAGATATTGTTTATCAAAATTTAAATTTTGACCCCATATATGCAAAAGTCATCGACTTTTTACGTTTTACCTGATAACTCGTTAACCAAACATCGGAAGTAGGGCAAACTATACTTTTTCGGAATCCTTGCGTTCAGCCGAACAAGTTTAATTGAAGCCATTTGAATTTTAGGGCCCCTGTATGGCGGCCATTTTGGAATTTGCGCTATACACAAGGTTCCCGTCACTTTTTTGAGAGGGACATAGGACCTCATTTTCTTCTAAAATGGTTATAGTTTACAAATTCACCAAGAAACCAAGGTACTGAGAAAATGGTCACGGAATCCAAGATTATGACCCTACTATTAGCCGTCCCTGTAAAAATGTCACTGATCATTAGTGATACCTACCGCGCCCGCCACAGTCATGCCAGCTCCTAGTATAAACCCACCAATGAGCACTCCGACCACGCCCTTTCTCGTCAGACAGCTGGTGTAGGCTGTGTACGCACGGTCAAAGGACGCTTTTGCAAATATGGACAACAAGGCAAGAGATAATGCACCGACAGCAACGGCGCTCAGAAACATCTTCAACATGATGAATTTTTCGTAGATGAACTGCCCCCGGATCACACGTGGCTCGTAAACTGAGGAGAGAGAGAGAGAGAAGACAGATGAGACAAATCAGAACAGACGAATATGTATAATGACAAAATGATATAGGTGTTCAATAGAATCATTATCCGCCATACTAAAGGGCCAAGCAGACTCCACAACGCTCCAACGCTGAGCGCAAGCGTTGTCCAGGGTTGACCAATCGAAAAGTTGAAACGATTATGAAAAGAGAAAACGCTTGGCTACCAATAAAAAGTTTTACATTTTCGATATCATGTTTACTTTTCTCAAAACAGTCACATTTCCTCAAAATGATGTTTTCTCTCGTGATTTATTTGTACGAAAATTAAACCAAGTTTGTTTGCATAACTCCGCACAGGATTAATCGTTTTGAGAAATTTAAACAATTTGGGGAAAAAAAGTGCTTGGCTTCTCACAGTCAGTTTTTTCTGTTCAATATCATGTTTACTTTCCCAAAATTGTCTCATTTTTCCAAAACGATGTTCTCAGAAACTGTGGCAATTTTCAAAATCCTATACAATTTTGTTTGCGTAACACCCCACACAATTAGACGTTTTAAGAAAACGCTTAACTAACCGTACAAAGTTTCTCATTTTCAATACCATGCTTACTTTTCCCCCAAAAGTCAAATATCCCCAAAATGATGTTTCCGTTAACATGAAAGTTGCCACATTCAATACAAGTAGACCTAAGTGTTTTTCTGAAAACATCCTTTTGAGGAAATGTGACTGTTTGGGGGAAAAGTAAGCATGATATCGAAAATGTAAAACTTTCTATTGGTAGCCAAACGTTTTTTCTTTTCATAATCGTTTCA
This sequence comes from Ophiura sarsii, assembly GCA_035610835.1. NCBI lineage: Eukaryota > Metazoa > Echinodermata > Ophiuroidea > Amphilepidida > Ophiuridae > Ophiura > Ophiura sarsii. The sequence goes on along the minus strand of CM069458.1, from coordinate 52,334,260 downwards.
ATTTTTCAAAACGTCTAATTGTGTGTGAAGTTATGTAAACAAAAGTAATCTAATTTTAGGGGGGACTTACTTTTTTGACCCCCTTTAGTTAAAACATGGTTAGAAGAAGGGGAATCTGGAAATACATGTATGTGCAAATATTTCCAATATAAATTGTTGAAAGTCATAAACCCCATTTGGTGTTAAAAACCAAAAACATATGTTGTCGTCTCAACTTCACCTATTATTATCATTGTATGGCAAGGTGGAGATCGGTGTATTAACAGATAGGCTATACACAAATACAACCATATACAGTATAAGTTGCCGCAAATGTTCAGTTACGGTGAAGGTCTGTGTCTATTTTGTGAACAATCTATACGCAAAGGTCAATATCATCATAATCAAATAGTTACCGGGTCAAAACGTATGGACAAAGCCCGGGGGACAAAGCCACGAGTCAGACCATTTTTTGTCACGCATGATTATGACGATTAACACTTAACAAATTGCAGTCTTTATAATAATACAAATTCCATTGAAATGGAATGGGGGCGGTCCAAGAGAAAGAAGCATGTTTTGTAACCATTTTCTGAAGCACCTGTTTCTGTTATTGTAAATATAACAAAATTAAAATTAAAAAAGGACAAATTATTTAATAATTATATCTATATTCTCATTTTCAATGTGTCAAAGGCCTCCAATCAGAGAGACATCTTTCGCCTGATGATTGGACAAAATGACCGTATGGGATTGTCCATGAAACTCGGAGTAGCGATAATATTCCGGAAGGTCTATACCTCTGAATTTTTATACGCTCTACCGTTTACGGTATTGAGCACTTTGTTCAATGGCTAGTCTAACCAGAAACGGTTGTCAATACATATTACGCTCCTGATTTATCAGTCGAGCACTTTTTGATTATCTTTTGATATCTTTATGTGTATAGATCTCCTTTGGAATATATTTGTTGCTCTGATCGCTGGTTTTAACACCATTGATTGTGTATTCTCATTTTCAATGTGTCAAAGGCCTCCTATCAGATTATTACACATGTCCTATCATATAGTATCACTCACCCGCGCCTTTCTGAATTGCCATTCTTAAGATGAACCCAGCCGACAGGCACACACCATACTTCCCAGCAGTCATCACGATATTTGACGTTTCGGATCTTTTCCAAGCCTCCTTCAGTTTATCTTGATTACCACTACCTGTAAGAAGTAGGATCCTGTTGCAAACTTCGATGGTAGATTCGTGTGTTTCTGCACTTTCTTCCTCCGACAGGCACACGCCATACGTCACAGCAGTCATCACGATATTTGACGTTTCGGGTCTTTTCCAAGCCTCCTTCAGTTTATCTTGATTACCACTACCTGTCGAAGAAGTAGGATCCTCTCTGTTGCAAACTTCGAAGGCAGATTCGTGTGTTTCTGCACTTTCTTCCTCTAGTGTTCCATTTAATTGTTGGTATTTATAGTATAGGAACATGCGGTGTCCCTATATTCACGTGTGAAATTATTATGTCCCTTCAGCTCCGGATTGTCAATAGTTCTCACGGTTGACTGGGGATGATCACGCACTTTATGACTACAAAGAAATCGTGTTTTTTGTTTGTGTGTTGAGGAATTTATACCGGTATTTTGGTTTCTATTTGTCAGTTGGATATCCAGCAGCGTACTCCTATTAGTGGAATCGCTTAAGGGCAATTTTGGCCATTACATTAACTTGTCGGATACATTGCATACCTTCGCATTCCTTCGTTGATCCCCCCCCCACCGTATTATTACACATATCCTATCATATAGTATCACTCACCTGCGCCTTTCTGAATTGCCATCCCAAAGATGAACCCAGCCGACAGGCACACACCATACTTCCCAGCAGTCATCACGATATTTGACGTTTCGGGTCTTTTCCAAGCCTCCTTCAGTTTATCTTGATTACCACTATCTGTCGAAGAAGTAGGATCCTCTCTGTTGCAAACTTCGATGGCAGATTTGTGTGTTTCTGCACTTTCTTCCGCCGACAGGCACACATCATACTTCACAGCAGTCATCACGATATTTGACGTTTCGGGTCTTTTCCAAGTCTCCTTCAATTTATCTTGATTTAACCACTATCTGTCGAAGAGGTAGGATCCGCTCAGTTGCAAACTTTCTGCACTTTCTTCCTCTAGTGTTCCATCTAATTGTTGTTATCTATAGTATAAGAACATGCAGCTGCGGTGTCCCTTTATTCACGTGTGAAATTATTATGTCCCTTCAGCTCCGGATTGTCAATAGTTCTCACGGTTGACTGGGGATGATCACGCACTTTATGACTACAAAGAAATCGTGTTTTATATTTGTGTGTTGAGGATTTTATACCGGTATTTTTAGTTTCTATTTGTCAGTTGGCTATCCAGCTGCAGCGTACTCCTATCGCCCTGGATGTGTCATCACTACTCGTATGGTATATGGCTGTAGGATAGGATAGGATAGGATAGACTATGAGTAGTTTACAGCCGGGATGTGGAGGAGCCCAATTGGGCTACTCCACATGATTTTGGGCTACAGCCCAATTGGGCTCCTCCACAGGATTTTGGGCTACAAGGTGATTATAGCCCAATTGGGTTCATCCATAGGTTTTAGAGTAAATTTGGCTACAAGCATTGAATCATTGATGATTCCTTATTGTGTTTACGATAATTTATTTGAATAGGAATCGATAGTATACTTTATACCCCCAACAACAACAACAACATTAATCAAATTTACTATAAAGATAGGATTTATTTGGTTCACAAAGTTCATGCTTGGTACAGAAATCAAAGTGAGAGGAGAAGTCTAATACTTGTCAGAGAATGGCTGTAAACGGGAGTTCAGATGGTAAAAGTTCAAGATCTCGCGGCTGGATTAGTTAGGTACACAAAACTTCTGACATCTTGGAACTTTTGGAGTCCGGATGCTCCTATAGCTAAACACATGGAGCATTTTATAGAGGAAAATCTATCGGAGTGTAAAAAAGCAGGAGATGCTAAGAAGCCGATTACACCGGTAGAATTATGTGCTGATAGAGACTTGATCATCATAGATGATGATGATGATGATGATGATGATGATGATGATGATGATGATGATGATGATGATGATGATGATGATGATGATGATGATGATGATGATGATGATGATGATGATGATGATGATGATGATGATGATGATGATGATGATGATGATGATGATGATGATGATGATGATGATGATGATGATGATGATGATGATGATGATGATGATGATGATGATGATGATGATGATGATGATGATGATGATGATGATGATGATGATGATGATGATGATGATGATGATGATGACGATGATGATGATGACGACGATGTGGTGAGAAAATCCGAAGGCGTCGACGATTGTGGGTGTTCACAACCTCCTGGAACCGATAGTACTCCTACGGATCAAAAACCTCCATTGGCCGATGCGTTAGGCGATGCACCTAGAAAACCATTCACGCATTTTCCATGGCTTTACCAACGTCCCAAGAGATTATTTGAGCAGAAAACGACTGACGCAGATTGGGAGAAAGTGTATAACATGGGGTATGATAAATGTGTGAGTGTAACACAATTCAGAGGGCGAAAGAGTGTGCACATCAGGCAGTTTTACAACGACAAAAACAATCGTATTCTTCCAACACAGACAGGACTAGTACTTAATCCTGATGAATGGAACAATTTGACGCTCATAGTGAGTAGTGACGGATGTGAATGAAGCTCTCCAATTATAATTAAGACAAAACAAGCTGGGTTACATCTCCCAAATGTACTTAACAATAACAACGATAACAACAACAACAACATGTTTTGATCATAGTTTGATGCTTGCTTACTTACTTGCTTAAGGCGTCCCGAAGGGACGGACTTCTGTGATGGCCTTCCATACTGGTCTTTCAAGCATGCAGTTTTTCATGTCCTGCCTAGTTAGTCCTGTATCCTCTGATAAAAGCTTGATGTAATTCTTTCGTGGTGGTCCTCTAGCCTTGTGTCCATGCTTGGGTTGCCACAGGAGAACTTTGGAGACTGCTTCCTCTTCCCTTCTGGCACAGTGGCCGGCAAATTTTAATCTCCTCCGTCTTAGCCTCTCTGATATTGGTAGCAGGTTCCCATATAGATCTTTGTTGGTGGTGTGAGATTGCCATGATCGATACATTAAGTGCTTTTCTTAAGAGGCGAGTGTAGCAACCATCCAGCGCTTTTCTCATTTTAGCTGTTAGTGTCCAAGTCTCGGCTCCATAGGTCAAAACAGATTCAACAGTGGTGGTAAACAGCTTTATTTTCAGGTTTCTTGGGAGTTTACTGTTCCATATTTTTGTCATGCTGTTACAGGCTTTCCAAGCTTGAGCCTTTCTTATGTTGAAATCTTGTTCACTACTAGCAATCCAGGCACCAAGGTATTTGAAGTCTTGGACAATTTCAAGATCATTACCATCCAGTGTTTTAATTGGTGTTGGAGCTTCTTTGTACAGCATTGCCTTTGTTTTTTTGGCGTTCATCCCAAGACCAACTGCAAGCGCAGCTGCCTCCACCAGACGCAGCAGTTCCTCCGCATCCCGCAGATTGTCAGCAAGGAGAGCAATGTCGTCTGCGAAGTCGAGGTCTGTAATTGTCTGCGGCCCTATTCTTCTACTTTGCCTGGGAACAAGTGTGAAGCCTAGTTGCTCTTCTTTTCCTGCCAATGCCTTCCTCAGTACACAGTCTAGGATGATTATGAACAAAAATGGTGCCAGTGCATCACCCCGAAGAACTGCATCCCGAAGTCCCCAGTGATGCCATCTGGAGAAGTAACATGTGCTTTGGTTTGTTGGTATGTAAGTCCAACGGCAGCCACCAGCCTCTCTGGTACACCATAGGCTCGTAATATATCCAACATCTTACCACGATGGACGGCATCAAATGCTCTCCCGAAGTCCATGAAGACCAACGCTGCAATGAGGCTGCCGTTCCCAATTTCCTCCACCATCCTTCTTAATGCCAGAATTTGAGACACTGTTGATCTACCTGGGCGAAAACCATTTTGATTGATTCGTAGAACCGGGTCCAGGTGAGGTCGAATTCCGCCAAGGAGCAGCCCGTTGCAAGCCTTTGCCACAATGGACGACAAGCAGACTCCCCCACAGTTCCCTCCCTCTCGCAAATCTCCACTCTTTGGAATTGGGATGAGATTTAGTATGGACCACCGGTCTGGTTTTCTCCCATTTATAAGCGCATCATTGCAGAAGTTAAGAATTATATCATCCAGGTCACATCTTTTGAGAACTTCCGGTGGGATCTCGTCTTCACCGGGGCTTTTGCCTTCAGTAATATTCTTCTTGGCAGCGTTGTATTCTTTCTGATCAAAAGCGTCTGTTTTATGTTTGATGAGATGAATCGATTTATATCTTTAAAAGCAACATCCCTCAACAACAATAAACGCAATTACTATAAAGATAGGATTTATTAGGTTCATACTGTTCATACGCAGTACAGAAATCAAAGAGATAGGAGAACCCGAAAACGCTGATCATAGACGATAAAACAAACCTCAAAACAACAGCATGTCTACCAACTTGAGTTATTACAAACCAGTAGACAAAGCTTTACCCGATATTCCATGGGGACCAGGTGTAGTTGATGATATAGTGGAGGATGCAATGTTTACCAGTGGAATTACAGATGAATTGGATGAACAAGATTACCGAATTGAAAAACCATTTACGATAGAGGGTATAGATGAGTGTGGAATTTACGGGGGAAAGTCGCCATACGATCAAATTGACGTACCATTGAAGGAGAATACTGATTCGCGAAGAATGAACAAGAATGGAATTTACCCGGAGGTCGATACTAGTATTCAGGAATCTAAACATAGAGAGTTAGAGTCTCAACGTATGAAAGATGTACAGAAGAAACCAAAGTTTGATCACAGAAAAACATCATTCAAGACCAACGGTTCAGGTTGGGACAAAAGATTGCATCTAGGTACAGATAATTACATCAGCATTTCTAAATTTCGGGGTATGAAATTGATTCATATTCGTAATTTTTTCACGGATACTAGAGGAATTTTAAGACCAACAAAGAAAGGAGTAACTTTATCCAAGGATCAATGGTGTCGATTGAAAAACGTAATGAAATCAGTTGATGATGCCATTGTGCATGATTAATAACTAAATATGCTGTTGAGGTTGTTGTTGTTGTTGTTTGTCATAATAAATAACTACAGTAATAGTGATTTTACTGATTCTGAAATCAATATTATTATTGTGATGTCTAAACAATACGTAACCATTAACAACAACAACAACAACATGAAACATTGATGATGGTTATAAAACTGAGCATTCGGTCTACTATCCTCAGTTCGCCAAATGACAGATAGAGAGAATACACCGCGCTTTAAACATTATAGAGATACATTTTCCGAAGACGAGAGCATTGAAATCAGTATGGCTATCGAACAATTACGACAACTTTTACGGTATCTGTATGCTGATCAAATTACAACTACGTTTAAACTGATGGTTGAGTCTAAATGCGAAGGTTGCAAAACGGACCATCCTTCCCAGAAACAACATACAGGCTGTCCCATAATGATTAGTACCCATCGATGCCCAAAGTTCAATAATTTTTGTCATCATCAAAATCGATGGGATTAGGTCCGTTTTACATCATATTTGTCATACTGTATTATTTTATTAGATTTTTAGATCATGAATATCGGATTTATCAAACTCAAGATACACTCCATTATGTAAAACATGGTGATTTCACCTTTTTAACAAAGTGCTAAAAAAATGTGTGTGCTATTACAGCTTGTTTGAAAGAAACTTGTGTATTCTCATAATCTCTTGTCTACTCAATATAATCTTGTGCGTCTTTCTGTTGTAACTGCTATTAGTTATGGGTGTTCAAATCATTAATAATGCTTTTCCTTAATTAAATTTAACGGGTAAAAGAAGTTTGTCACACTTGAGTGACCCCATGCATTGTTTTATTTGACAAGTGTTTAGGGACTTCTAAATGACTAGTGGTATTTGGTGAATCACCAGTGGCTTATATTTCATTTTCACATTGGAGAATGGATTTCGTGAGGTTAAACACTAAGGGACTATATAATTGTTAGCCTGTTTGTAGGAAATTGCACCCCCAATATGAAAAAGAAGTCTAAGCCACTGCTAATTACCCATGATCACGTCTTTACCTGTTTAAATGTCCCTCAAGTTTAGCCTCAAAACTAGCTCATTATAGAAACAGAGCTTGGGGTCGCTAATGCGTGACGATCCATTTTTACTGTTCAAATTGAATCAAAATGAAGAAGTATTAATGGTTTGAACAACAATATGATACAACAGCAGTTTACACTAGAAAGGAACCACAGATATTAGCAGACAAGAGATTGAGAGAATGTTAGTTTCTTTCAAACAAGCTGTTTAAAAACACATTTTTTTTGCACTTTGCCAAAAAGGTGAAATCACCATGTCTTACACAATGGAGTGTAACTTCATTATGATAAGTCCGATATTCATGATCTAAAATTTTAATAAAAGGATACAGTATAGCAAATATGGTAAGAAAACAACGGATCTAATCTCATTGATTTTGATGATGAAACAAATTATTGAACTTTGAGCATCGATGGGTACTAATCATTTTGGGACAGCCTGTATGTGCTGGCTCCCGTATTGTATGATATAGCCATCAAGCGACAGGACAAGTTTCACCTAACTCTTGTGTTTAAGGAGACGGCAAGAAATCTGTGGTTAGACTACAGGGGTATAGACTTTGATCAAACGCTGCTCGAATTTCAACGTTCATGGGAGAGCAACAATTATCAGACACTGAACGACAGTTTAGAGGTACCAGAAATGTATGTCATGGCCGCGATGGCAGCGAGGATGAAATTGGTATCTCTGGAAAACAGATTTACCAGATGATAGATAGACAAATCGAGGATAATGAACAGTCCAGAACTATTTCCAGGTGTGATAGCTAGTATTCGAGACCACTCAGACTATAAGACTATATTGAAATGGACTCCTACGCATTTGAAATCACCGGCCGAGATGAGAATATTAGCTCAACAGACTATGATTGGACCGCACATGCGAGAGAAGAAGTGTTTCAGGGCTTTGACACTCTAAGTATTCACCGCTGATGTATGTAAAAGACTACAGGATGATGCTATGAAAAATGACATTCTCCGAGTCGTTGATGGATGAAACTATTAACCAATGTGATGTGGATTGGAGTGTGCTACTGGACTATAACCATACTAAATGGAACATTCTCAAGTTTTTCATTTTAAAGTTAATAACGAACTCGTGTATTGTTAATTTACACAAAAGCGTTCATTATGTGAAATTAAATATATATTATTGTTTGAAGCAAATCACTGTCTCTATGTGTATACGTACTATAACGTTGTACCTTATACCAATTTCATTGAAAAGTAGAATGGGTATCAAACAACAACAACGATTGAAAGATATCTTGCGTAATATTACGATCCAAAACATCATGCCGGATTTGGTAGTGTACTCGAATTGTACAATTTGAGGTGAGAGGCAAGAAGAAAAACAACAACAAAAAGGGTAAAGGGCAATAAAAGGGTAAAGAGATGGCAATAATTAGGTAAAGAAATAAGGGCAAGAAGGGGAACAAAGGGCAGTAAAAGGGTAAGGAAAGGTCAAAAGGGTAAAGAAAGGGTAGTAAAAGGGCAAAAGGGTAACAAGAGGACAAAAAGGGTAAATATAGGGCAGCAAAAGGGGGATGAAGGGCAATAAATGGGTAAAGGGAGGGGAAAAGGGTAAAGAAATGGCAGTAAAATGTCATGAAGGGCAATAAAAGGGTAACAAAAGGCCAAAAAGGGTAAAGAAAGAGCAGCAAAAGGGGACGAAGGGCAATAAAAGGGTAAAGGGAATCTGTATATGTTATGCATATAAGCATCGCAATGCATTACATATTCTTGAAGCGGTAGGCATTACTTGGCGCATTACGCATTTTTGATGTATTCGACGCAATTCGTTACGCATTCCTTGACGCATTTGACGCAGTATGTTATGCAATTTCTTTGTCGCATTTGCCCCATTGCGTTACGCATTATTTGACGCATTCGACGGATTCCTTGACGCATTTCTTGACGCATTCGACGCATTCCTTGATACATTTGATGCATGTGCTAGTCATACCGTGATGCATTAGATGCAATGTATTAATACGCAATTGACGCATTCTTATACAATATAACGATGGATCTGTCTATTTCATTTTCATATTGATACGAACCTTCAAAGCGTTAACATGTATGTGAAACCCGTGACACACACCCGTACCTGTTCACTTTGCGATAAAAGCTTCACAAGGATGGTACGATCTACAAAGGCATCAAAACACTGTGCACTTTAAAGCGGCATCTAACAAGAACGGTGTGCATTCCAAAATGGACGTTTCTGAATCCGTTCATTCCGATTATTCTGATTCCAAAGGGGAATCCTCCGATAACATGGAAGAAGAGAATGGTGTTAGTGAAGAGGAGTCTTCCGAATCCGATGAAGAAATGTCTAGCGATGAACTGGAAGACAATGCCGCGTATCAAAAATGGCACGGGCAAGCCATAGAAGCCACGAGTGATGCGTGGACAGAGAAATACAAAAAATATATCCAGGCTGGTATGAATGAAGATGATGCCAAGGAAAAAGTCAATATCAAGACTCTATGGGCCGTGAAACGTTTCTTTTTCGACATGTACATGACGTATTTGGCTCGAAACTTTGAGCTGAAAGATGACGAAACTCACCACGAGATACTAGCTGAAATCGAGGAAAAAATAGACAAGGGAATAGACATATCCACCGCTATTAAAAGAGTTATGATTAAACGTCGGACCAATTTTGACGCATTATTTCAAGAAAATGAACCAAATGAGAACATGGAAACGGATGAAGAGAGTGATGATTAAATAGGAAAAGGACCAGTATAGGTCGAGGGAATTATGGGTCTACAAAATTGGTCTCATATAAATGAACAAATGACCATTTCGTTAAAATTATTTTAAGATAAGAAACACATTATCGTACCTATATAGGCAGTAAACATTCATTGCTACCTTAATATGAAAGGTATTGTATCGTTCTGTACGTCAGTGACGTAAATAAAGAGTTGTTCTATATAATATTATACATCTCGTTTGATGAATAAAAATATCGTTACGCTTAAAACATTGTGTACATGTACTTCATTTTACTTTTTTGACTAGTTTATTAATGAAAATGTATTTGTCTGAAAATGGCTGAAAATGGAGCGTTGTCCTGTAATACTGTTTTCTATTTCTTAGTCTTTTGGCAGTTTGGCTCTAAATGATGCTATACATCATTTTCTTAAACTATCAATTAAGTTAATTAAATAAATTTCAAATCTGATTATCAAAATAGGATGAACCATGTGCATGTATAGTCACAAATTATTTTCTGTCTAGGTTTCAACATTTTTTACTTTAAGGAAAACTGGAAAGGAGATATCAAGTTTTTGATTTTGATGTGAAAACAATAGTCCTAATTTGTATTTGCATAATTTAGTTATTTGTTCCAGTATTTAAAATTGCGTATTTATACAACCTTGTATCTATTTCCTAACAAATTTACAACAAACACATGCCTTTAAATAGGTCCTGCATTTAGATAAGGGAAGATGAAAAAAAAGTCAATCATTATTTTGTATACAATTTTAATTGTTACACCCTGTTTAATGTTCAAGTCACCCTGTATATTTGATTTCTAGACAATCCTTAGATTATAAGCTTTCCAATGGTTTCATACCCTTTAGATGTATCTTGATACATTCTACTGAAACTGTGAAAGGAGGTTTATTTCCTGAAATAGATCAATGTAACACAAATGTAGGCCAGGTTAAAAACAAAACAAAACAAAACATGACTATATGCATAAACATCTATCTATTGCTTTAAGGGCGAAATGAGATCGGTATTTTTTTTCTTCTTCTTTCTGTTTGTGAATTCCCTTTTTTGTTTACAAAAGTTAAGTATCTTCCTTGAGTTATTGAATTACTCTTTTCTAGATCCACACTTATAATCCATACATTTCAAATGATATCAAGTGGGTCTGTTTATGTGTGTCAAAGTAAGGCTATACCTATAATTAAAGTTTACACTACTATGTACGATTAGACAAAGTGAAAGAAAAAAATATGGGTACACATCTGTATTTCATTATTTCATTATTTATTAATCATAATCAGCAAAACTATATGACAATTAAATTACATGAACTTTAACCGCTAAAAAAATACTTTCGTATCGTTCATTCATTGTTCTTTTTTTGTAACACACAGGCCGGTACCAAAAGACGTTAAGATTACTGTAGAAACTTTTTTTTAAAGCAGCGATCGTTGCTCGTATAGACCACAGGGGCACCATTAACATCCGCTCGACATCTCGACGACTAGTACTCTTCCCAACAATTCCGTATCTGTAACATAGCCTGTTCAAAATTTATATTCTTGTAGTCCAACATCAGGTTCTTGGATGCCTCTTTGAAAATGTCACAGAGGAGGACGGTGTTCTGTTGATTTATAGCGACGATGTACAAACTAGCCATCGATGCATCTAGTTCTGGGTTTACCTCTGTAGGGTAGTTTTCCAAATTACAACCATTAGCCGCTGCGACCAATCTGATCGTGGACATTAGCTGTTCCTCGTAAACATGTAACGCAGCAATAAGCGAAATTCATATTTCTCCATACTTGGTACATCCTCATCTGTAACTTCTTAACTTCCATGATTGTTAATGTCGATACAGCTTGTTAATCTGAGAGTTTGATTGCTTATACTCTGGTAAATCTTCTCTCCAGTGAATCGATCTTGGAGGTTGCCGTCGCTACTGTACTTTCGTAGTATCTCTCAATATTCAAACTCCTATCGATATCTCGGAAACCCGTCGCTTCCCAACAGGCCTGATATTTTTGAAGGGTACCTTCCAGGTTGATGCGCCTATAGTCTAACCACAAATTCTCGGCAGCCTCTGCAAAAATCGCTTTTAGCCGGCCCTTATCCAACCGTGCAGCTGTCAAACTGTAAAGCGTGGAAGCAAGATAACTGTCTGGATCTATGCACGAATACTGCCACTGAGAAGGGTGATCAATTTTACACCCTAAACATTTAGTCAAGACTGGTAAGGTTTGTAAAGCTAGCACCAATTGCTCCGCGTAAATATAACGTAATACAACATGTAACTGGCGTAAGTCTTCGTTCATTTTCCTCATTGTGCTTGAAGAAAGCAGACTTTTTAAATCTCGATGTTAAGGGTTTGCCCGGAGGAAGTTTGACTAAAATTTATTTTTCTTTGGGCTTTTATAATAAAATATAGGTCCGAAACTAGAATAAATATTTTGGTTCATAACATTGGTGTACTTGTTTATTGCGGTAAATATCAATGTTTCTAAAGACATTAATGCTATTGATAAATCTTGTTTTGACACAAAATTCCATACTAAAATCCATACTCCCTATTGACACATAATCGTAATAACCTCTTTATCCCACCCTTAAGAACTGTGATAAATACATGTTGTTGTCATTGATGAATCTTGTTTTGGACTTCACGATCCATACTAGAACCCATTCTCCGTAACAATACCCCCTAAAAACTAATCAATTTATCGTAAACACTATACTATAGGAACATCCAATACAATACTTGTAACCCAATTTCCACCCCAAACCTATGGATGAAGCCCAATTAAACCCAATGAACCCCAAATCCTTATGGATGAAGCCCAATTGTAGTGAAATTGCGATTTCGTAGACGCGTCACAATTACAATCTGAACTCCCGTTTACAGCCATTCTTTGACAAGTACTTCACTTCTCCTCTCTCTTTGATTTCTGTACCAAGCATGAACTTTGGGAACCAAATAAATCCTATCTTTATAGTAAATACGATTATTGTTGTTGTTGTTGGGGTATAAAGTCGATTCCTATTCAAATAAATTATCGTAAACACAATAAGGAATCCATGATTCAATGCTTGTAGCCCAAGTTACTCTAAAACCTATGGATGAACCCAATTGGGCTACAATCACTATGTATCCTAAATTCCTATGGAGGAGCCCAATTGGGCTGTAGCCCAGAATCCTGTGGAGGAGCCCAATTGGGTTTTTTAGTTTTACACTGCGAATTATTTTACCGGAGATATAAAGCTTTGACAAAGTATTGTAACTTTTGGGACACCCTGTACCTTTTGTTGGTGTGTAAATTGTATAAGTAACCAGTCAGCCAGCAGGTCACGCTCTGCGCACTGCAAGGTCATTTTTCTTTTCACGGGATGTTTCTGCTTCATGCAAGTTCCGAAGAATTCCGAAATTTTCCGAATAGAAGAGCTCGCTGTAGATCACTTTCTCATAAAACAAGAGTATGTAGGAAGACTGCTTCATTCACAGTTGTTTGATTTATTATTTTCTGCACTATATGAATTCTGACTATATGAATGGCATAATTCTTGATTAAAACAATGTGGTGAAATGTTAATAATTCGGTTTCTGATAGCCTGTCTATCATTAAACCTTATTACTTCCTGAAGCAGGGGAAACTTTATGTGTATGTGTGGTTGGCGTCCCTTGACTATGGTTACCAGAGCATGAGCCAATCAGCTGTCGCGCTGCTAGGCCTGCGAGTTTGGCCTTTGTTTGTATGCTGAGGCAGTGGCCCAGCATCCATCTCGCATTTCTCTCATCCATTATCTCGTTGGCTCTCTTCACGAGAGGTTCTAAAATTTAAACAAACTCCTATACGGAATTGAATTAGATTGCCTTTTCATCTACGATTACATCGGCTTCTTAAATTAAAACAAGGTATATCACTTGTTTTCCTCGGTTTCCGTGTGCTGTCTCGCTTTTTCAGTAGGAGGAGTTGTTTGTGTAGTGTACACTGCAAGGTATACAAAGAATATTTATTTAATAAATAATAACTTTCAATTTATTCGGAAATCTGAACTGATTGATATTTTACTCTATAGTTAATAACTTCAATCAAAAATGGTTCGTGGTAGAGGCACCAAACGTAAGGCCACTACCAACTCTCGATCGGGTGCAAAACAAACCCGATCCCATCAGCAGCAAGCACTCTGGTAACTTATAAGAGGGGTGTCACATGTTTTGAGACATTTCGCTCAACATTAGGTTTTATTCAGGTATGGCCTGCCCCAGTACAGCATTGTATTGTATTTATTGCACACTTATCAATTGAAGGCAAATCTCCATCATCCATTAACACATGTGTATCAAGTTGAACCCTTTCTTATCATGCTTATTCATAAGCTAAACGGATGGTTAGATCCATCCAATAACTTTGTAATCCAGAACCACGCGGTGGTTAGTTTTATCAAATATAAAACAGATTTTTCAGAAACCTTTCCCAACTTTCAAGGTCTACCTCAAGAATTACTGAACCAATACTAGGCATGTTTGTACTTATGTCAATGCATTTCTCACGGTGATTCCAAATATGGTAAAGAAATTCAATAATTTTGACATTTTTTAAACATTTTGTGAAATTTTGGAATGTCGTCTGCAGACGCCTGCCGCGTGGAAAGTGTTAAAGAGGGTTCCAGGCGTACAGGTAGACAGGTGGACAGCAGACGCCCATTATCTCTACCCATGCTTCGACAGCTGTCACTAATATTAGTGGAAATTTGCAGTTCTACCTTTGAAGTGTGCTCATTCAGAGCAGCATGCTTACTCTCTTTTTTCGGCTTCCGGGCTTCCTAAGGGTGGGAGAGTTTACCACTTGAGGATGTTTCTATTTAATGTGGCAATCCTGATCACATGAGCATTGTAATCAGATTCTCTAAGACGGATCAACGTGGTGAATCTGTGACATTACACTTCAAAAAGGGCACAGAGGCAAACCTGTGCCCTGTTTTGGCTATGAGAAAATGCTAGTGGATTTCAGACCCGCTAAAGGGGCCCCTTATTCATTCATTTCAGTGCTGCCCCCCTAACTATGTACCAATTTGGTTGCATTCTGAAGAAAGGCCTGTCAACTATGGGTATTTCACCGGACAATTTCAGCTCCCACAGCTTCAGGATTGGTGCAGCTACATCAGCAGCCATTAGCAGCAATCCAATGGACATGATAAAAACATGGGTCGCTGGCAGTCTTCAGCAGTAAATCTTTACATAAGGCCCCACCGTGTCCTACCTGTACATTTTACATTCTAAGCTTTCCCCATTGTTCTCTTTTCGCTCTTATTTATGTATTGTTCCTTTTGTTTTTATCCCCATTTTGTTTTGCTTTGCCTTTGCTTTTGTTTATTTTTGCATTTGCTACAGGACCCGTCAGAACTTGGATTATCGGTGATTCCATTATAAACTGGGCCGGACAATACCAAACGCAACTGAAAGGCGGAGGACGGGAAAAGCTAATATGTTCATCTTTGCAAATTGCAATGATACCACATTTGCAGCAATCAGTTGTTTCAGTGCTCAGCAGCACTGAAGTCTTAGCCCTCGTCCTACTAAGGGGGGGGGGGGGGGGGGGGGGGGGGGGGGGGGGGGGGGGGGGGGTTAACACCCACACTAAATTTTCCCGGTGGCACAAAAACGCAACAGACAGTGACCTAGGGCATCTAGGTAATCTCTTTTACATCTTTTGCCCTCATTTTGACGAACATAAATTGAGGGTACCACCTTACCCGGGGGTAGGGTAATCAACAAACAAGGAGGACCATGGTTAATCTGAATGTACCAAAACGAACCAAATCTGGCTATTAAGTATCTCCATGTACTATAGTTGTCAAAAAAAAATCAACTCTCGTCGATGTCTGCTTTATTATAAATACCCGTCGTAAAAAGCCTATATCATAATTTCGAATTATCGGCCATATTCATCGTAAACATTGTTTGAAATTATGATATAGGCTTTTTACGACGGGTATTTATAATAAAGCAGACATCGACGAGAGTTGATTTTTTTAACACAACGTAGTAGTGTTTTCGGGCACATTTAGATTGAAATCTTCCGACATTTTCAAGCTAGTGGATGGGAACTTTTACATCCTTTGCCCTCATTTTGACGAACATAAATTGAGGGTACCACCTTACCCGGGGGTAGGGTAAGCAACACACAAGGCTCAGTAGGACGAGGCAGGGTCAATCTGAATGTGCCAAAAATCTGACTATTAATAAGTATCTCCATGTACTATAGTTGTCAATGTTACACATCATTTACCATTAGCCGAGCTGTATGCTGTATTAAAGATGTGTATTATAAGCTTTAAAGTTTATTCTGTTCGGGTAGTTAAAGCAGGCATTGCCGAGAGTTGTTGTTTTCGATCACAACGTAGTGGTGTTTTCGAGCACATTTCTCACGGAAAGATCCCCATCTGAACTTGACATCTACTTTGGAGAGTGCAAACTACCATCTACAAAAGAACTGGATATCCTGGGCGTCACCATTGACAGCAAGCTTACCTGGTCAAAGCACATCTCAGGCATTGCAACTAAAGCTGGTCAAAAGCTTGGCGCTTTACGCAAAGTTGCAAATAAACTGGAGGCTAAAGGTAGATCTACTGTCTACAAGTCGCAAGTCCGCAGCATTATGGAGTATGCTTCACTAAGCTGGGCGAACGCTTCACCCACCATCCTAAGCCAGCTTGACAACATCCAAAAGAAGGCACTTAGAATCATTGGAGTTAATGAAGCTACTGCTCGTTCACAGCTCAAATTTGACAGCCTGCTTCACAGGCGACAGGTAGCAGCGGCTACGGTCTTGTACAAGATGCATACTACCAACTGCCCACAAGATCTAGCAGGGTTACTTCCCGCACCATACGTCCAACGTCGTGCTACCCGTTCGAGCGTATCAATGCCAGCCCATGCTCTTTCTCTGCCGACAGCCAGAACTCGCTGCTTAGACAGAAGCTTCATTCACACTGCTGTTCCCTTATGGAATAGTCTTCCAGATGATATTGTTGGTAACATTTCAGCAGCTGGAATCCAGGCTTTCAAGTGCCGTGTGCATGGTCATCTTCTCTCAAACTCTTAACTTGTCATAGCCTTCACACTCTTTCATGACACCCTTCATTCAAGTCCTTTCAACATCCGACTGATACATAAAATAGCATGGTGGTCATGGGTTAAGTGTAGGTTAATGCTTGGTTGGGGAGATGGTGGTCCTGTAAAGCATGTAGCCAGCTGGGCTGGTGATACGGTCATGCCCCAACAGGTGACAACAGGCAGCTCCTGGTAGATTTAGTTCCCATGTTTGTTGTATAGGTTCTCTTGATGCCCATCAGACCTCCAGATATTATTATTTTTCTATAATTTATATTTTGATTATGTTGTTCTCTATGTTTGGGCTTTTATCTTATTATTATGTCACTTTCATTGGCATTTTTTAACCTCTGCCCATTTGTGTGTCTTGTTTTATGCATATTTTCTGAGTTGCAGTGAACCAATTGATTGGCCTTTCAGAGCTCTCTTTCGGGAGTTACCAGTTTGATTTTTAATCACTCTGGTCATTAACCTTGTTAATGTCTGTTGGGCTATTGTTCACATTTGCGCTTTATATACAAAAAAAAAAAGATTGTAATCTTCCGACATCGAGGGCACAGAAACACAAGGCCTTATCTCCATTTTGACCATTTTGAGAAAAGGACTATTGAAGATTTGTAAACACATTGTGGAGATGGAGATGAGGCCTTGTGAAACTGGCTATAACTTTGAAAGGGGTTGTATTATGGAGTTTAAGGCTGTGTGTTACTGGAAAGAGAATTTCTTTCTGAAAATGTTGATACCAAAATCTTATTTTTGAAAAAAATGGAGATTAGGCCTTGTATTTCTGAGCCCTCGACATGTTCAAGCTAGTGTACAGTTGCGATCGTATCCGGAAACACTGTAGCGTTAGCACGGTGTAAATCCATGGAATTCCATTTACGAACCAAAACACACAGAAGTTGTCGGGGTTAACCCCGAAAGCTTATTTTAACCCATTCAAACCATGATTTTGAAGTAATTAGGAAGCGTATTGCCCTGTTACTTACAGGATATTTTAGTTTCATATTTATAAATCTAATTTGACCAAAACAATTGCATTTCTAGGAAAAATTCAAAGATAGAGGGCGTTCCATGAAAAGATCATATAATATTGGGTATTACTTGATTTCTATATCAATTAGTATTTAACTCCCAGACCATTAATTTTAAAATTATTGCCAATAAAATAATTGTTTGATAGTTAAATTATTAATTTATCAATCATTCATTCGTTACTAAGTCAATACATTTATCCAAACGTCTAAGAATATATGAAAGAGAGAAATGAAATCATATTGATAATTGAACTTATTAAGTAACTAATTAACTAATTAATTAATCATTAATGATTGATTAAATAAGCAATAAAACAATAATTTAGGTTTTTATTACTCCCATCTAATCAAAAGCGATTTTGTCTTCAAGAGGTTTTTACTCGTATTTTAGGCATTTTGCATTTTGGTTAACTTGTCATATTCGTCTCAGCTTTTCAGGAGGTGCTCGGCCAAGATCAACCTTTAGTGGTTAGTAGCTGGGTCTTGGCGTTCTGTCTTAATTGAGTTTTGTGATTGGCCGTATTAATTTGCATGCCTGTCTCTCGTCCAATCAGGAAGCACGTCTCTATCGAGCGTCAGGCATGTTTCGCGCTTCTTTTGGCTTTCCCTTCAATGTTTGGTTGGAGTAGTCAACTTCGTGTGTGAAAATCCTTCCCCATGTCACCAGGCTGAAGGAGTTGGATGGGCCGTTCCCATTTGAACTTGTGTGTTGGAGCGGGCACGTCAGATGTCTGGGTGCCTAGCTGAGCCGATGACTGGCAGGTGGGTTTTTTTCTTCAGGAGAGCCAGTACGCCTTATGGGTTAGGGTTAGGGTTAGGGTTAGGGTTAGGGTTAGGGTTAGGGTTAGGGTTAGGGTTAGGGTTAGGGTTAGGGTTAGGGTTAGGGTTAGGGTTAGGGTTAGGGTTAGGGTTAGGATTAGGGTTAGGGTTAGGGTCATGGTTAGGGTCATGGTTAAGGATAGGGTTTATTATATTACATATTATATTATGCTTTAGTTAACGATAAATGTAAGCCCGGGATCTGGACCAACGCTTTGTTAGGGAGTTCTCTAGAAGGGTCAACTCCAGCCTTCCAAATTTTCTTGGGCAGAACCATTGAGTCGAGCACAAAACTACCGACGGTCCAGACTCTTATCCAACTCCTATAATTATGATTGAGGAATCATAATTATGATTTAGTAAGTTAGTTTTAAATCATAGAAGGTAAATCTTACTACTTATTAGTTCATTGATTAATTAGTTAATTAGTTAATTAGTTAATTAGTTAATTAGTTAATTAGTTAATTAGTTAATTAGTTAATTAGTTAATTAGTTAATTAGTTAATTAGTTAATTAGCTGATTTGCTTATTACTTCATTAGATAATTGGGTAATTGGTCAATTGGTTAGCTAGTTAATTGGCAAAGTTATTTGGTTAATTGGTTAATTGGTCTTCCATCAAGTCACTCATTAAATCATTCACTCAATTGTTCAATTAATAGTTCGTTTTAATTTAATGGGAAACTTAATGCTTGCCAAACTGCAACAAAATAACTAATTAGCCCATTAGTTAATTAGTTACTTAGTTAATTGATTACTTAGTTAATTAGTCAATTATATGTTTAGTTAATGAATTATTTAATAAGTTAGTTATAATGTGGCCGCCATCATCTACTCATACATGTATACACAATTCATAAACAGCGCTACAGTTCACAATCAAGCAATCTCTATCCCGTATAGGAACGACCTGCCATCCACTGGTTTTATCAATGCAAATCAGATTTCGAAATATAAATATCTTTAAGTATAATTTATTTCTACTGTATTGCTTCACATCTCATAGTCAATTGGTCAATTGGTTAGCTAGTTAATTGGCTAATAAGTTATTTGGTTAATTGGTTAATTGGTCTTTCATTAAGTCACTCTTTTAATCATTCACTCGTTTATTTAATTAATAGTTCGTTTTAATTCTAAATCATCGAAGGGAAAACTTTTAAGTTAAAATTAAAATGCTTGCCAAACGGTAACAAAATAACTAATTAGCCCATTAGTTAATCAGTTAATTAGTTTATTGATTACTTAGTTAATTAGTCAATTATATGTTTAGTTTAGTATATAAATTAGTTAAATAGTTAATTAGATAATGAATTAGTTCATTAGCTCATTAGCTAATTACATCATTAGTTAATTGGATAATTGGTTAATTGGTCCATTGGATTATTTTTTAATCATTTATTTATTTAATTAGTTAATTAGTTAATTAGTTAATTATTTAATTAGTTAATTAGTTAATTAGTTAATTAGTTAATTAGTTAATTAATTATTAGTTTAATAAGTTAATTAGTTATATAATGTAATGTAAAGTTAATTGGTTAATAAGTTAATTAGATAATAACTTAATTAGTTAATTACTTAATTACTTAATTACTTAATTACTTAATTACTTAATTACTTAATTAGATAATTAGATAATTAGATAATTTATTAAGTTATAGATTTAAATCATAAGGAAAACTTACTACTCACCAAAGGTAACAAAAATGAGTAATTAGTTAATTAGTAAATTAGTTAATTAGTAAATCAGCTAATTAGTTAATTAGTTAATTAGTTTATTAGTTAATTAGTCCGTTAGTTCGTTAGTTTGTTGTAAGTTCATTAGTTCGTTAGTTCATTAGTTTATTAGTTCATTAGCTCATTAGCTAATTAGCTAATTACCTCATTACTCATACTTGCATTACTAACAAGTAATTAGCCCTTTAGATAATTACTTAATTGATTAATTAGTTAATTAGTCAATTATATATTTAGTTAATTAGCCGATTACATATTTAGTTAATGAATTATTTAATTAGTCAATTAGATAATGGATTAGTTCATTAGTTAATTAGCTCATAAGCTAATTACCTCATTAGTTAATGAGTTAAATATTGAATTGGTTAATTGGTTAATTGGTTAATTGGTTAATTGGTTAATTGGTTAATTGGTTAATTGGTTAATTGATTAATTGGTTAATCAGTTAATAGGTTAATTGGTTAATTGGTTATTAGAAAATTAGGTTATTTGCTTATTAGGTAATTGGTTAATTAGATAATTAGCTAATAAGCTTATTTATTTATTTATTTATTAAATAATTATTAATTCATTAAGTAATTCATTAATCGAATAATTAATCAGTTAATTTATTAGTTAATTAGTTAATTAGTTAATTAGTTAATTAGTTAATTAGTTAATTAGTTAATTAGACAATTGGTTAATTAGTTATTCATTTACTCATTTACTCATTTAGTAAGTTAGGTTTTAAATTATAGAAGGGAAAAACTTATACTTACCAAACGGAATTTGACGATCCGATCTTTCCTCATCCACGTTAGATTGTGCTACATCCAGCACTAGACTCGTTTGATGTCGTCAACACATTTTCTAGATTAGCTCAGCTGGTTATAAATATGGCTAAGTTTGAAAGCCCCTCTTCATCGTTAATGTAAAGTGTTTGTGCTGGTCTACTAGAACTTTTCTGTTTCTTTGGGCGTCTAGTCTTGTATTAATTTGGTGATATGTTAGTCAGTTAATCAATCAATCAATCAATCAATCAATCAATCAATCAATCAATCAATCAATCAATCAATCAATCAATCAATCAATCAATCAATCAATCAATAATCGATTAATTAATCATAATGATTGAATGAATACATTAATTAAATTAATAATTAATTAATTAATTAATTTGTCAGTTTTACTTAATTCATTATCTAATTAATTTGTCAGTTATATTTTGAATATTAATAATAAATTATATATCAGTCATTGAGTATAAACTGATCACGTAATCAATCAATTAATTCGTTCACACTTCCGTCGTTGCGCATCGGCCGACGTCGGCTGATAAAAGTTGACATTGACGTCGATGTACTTGAGTTGAAACAATGTCAACTTTTATCCGGCAACGACGCGAGTATAAACGACCTTAATGGTCACTTCATACTCCTGTCGTGCGCATCGTTCGACGTCGACGAATATCGACGCACAAATTGAAGCAATGTCAACTTTTACGTCGCCGGCCGATGCGCAATGATTCCGAGTATGAACACCGTTGGTATGAACGGACCTTAACTCGCTTGCCGATATTTCCGTCGACGTCGGCCGACGCGCAACGACGGGAGTATGAATGGACCACAATATGTCTTTGACTTTATCGATGACTTTCGTTGTTCACCGCCAATATACGTTCGTTTTTGAGCACCCTGACGTCATACTGAAAAAATGTGGCCGCCATCATCTACTCATACATGTATACACTATTCATAAACAGCGCCACAGTTCTCAATCAAGCAATCTCTATCCCGTATAGGAACGACCTGCCATCCACTGGTATTATCAATACAAATCAGATTGCGAATTATAAATATTTTTAAGTATAATTTATTTCTACTGTCTTGCTTCACATCTCATGGTATCGTCGTATCTTCTGACGTTGTCATGGTTACTTACTTGAGTACAATAAATACAATATCGTTATTTATTACAAGTTTCCATAAAGTGGCGTTTCAACGGGATGTATCTAGAACTATAAAATATAATATCAATAAAATAACAAACGTTCATGAAACTACATCAATGGTATTACAAATGTACGAGACTATTTTGTAGAGAAACAATTAGTCTCGTTTCTAATTTCACTTAATATATATACTGTGCTCAAAAGGTAACGTATATGGTTATAAATACTTAAATTATCAGAGACTGCGGTTTGAATGTGCATATATTCATGATGATAAATGAATTTTCCTTACTGTGATCGGTGACGATCGTGACGATTTCATCGTATTATTTTAGTGCAGTATTTTAACTTGCAGGGCAAGAAGGATTGTGCTTAAGTGTCCGCGAATCATGATGATTAAAGACCATGAAGAAGAAACGGTATAGGGGTATAATGCTGCTTCAGATAGCTTCAGATAGCTTCAGATAATTTTCTTATAAGACAATACACACGGATTTGATTACTTTTCGAAGTGCATTATATATACATTACTCTTTAGGATTAAATGAGTTTGATAAGACCATTTTGTGAATTATTATATCAATATCTAAATTTTGTGTTGAAATTGGCGCAATACATTCTAACACAATTACAACTACCAGCATTATTGTATCAGCTCGTTATTCCGAATAATAATTCAAATCAGAATAACGTTGAAATCAACTACGGAATAACGAACCTTTAATGAAGTGACGTAAATTAGCACTGGTCTCATCCTCTGGCGATTAGCTATCGCGGTTTCATAGGATTGCGAGAGTCTTTGAAAGATTATTTCTTTTCTAATTTGTTCAAAACATACAACCACACGATCGTTGGTAGTTCATCACCACAAAATGAGGTGCGTGATTAAATTGGGTGACAACAGCACGCATTTGGTAAAAACGCAACTTTAAACGGTAAGATGTGAATAATAATTAAATTAATTTTATGGTCTATTAATTCCCGATATGCATTATTTCTATAACTATAACCTTAGTGAAGTTATTGTATAGTAGTACAGTGTATGTCTTAGCTCATCAGCTCATCACATATCAATTTAACTAGGCAATGGAATATGGATCTACCGAGAAAGCGCGCACCTGATTCTTTCATAATTACAAAGAAAAATTGTGAAAACAGATTGTGTGTTCGTTTTCACAGATTTATCAGACTGACAGAACGGCATATCATTACCACACCATTTATATTGTAATGCACTGGTATGCTTTTAACACTTTCCACGCGGCTATTGGTTTTACCAAATACAAAACAGATTTTTGAGAAACCTTTCCCAACTTTCAAAGTCTATCGCAAGGATTACTAAACCAATACTAGACATGTTTGTGCTTATTTTAATGCATATCTCACAGTGATTCCAAATATGGTAATTAAATTAGATAATTTTGTCATTTTGTAGGTTTGTACTACATGCTTCCAGCTGCACTATTAAAACAAAATAATGTATTAGCCCTAACCAGCCAGCCTATGTTTTTAAGGTGTGGAAACCCGGGGGGAGGGAGACAAAGTATGATTTGTTTAACCAAATAATTGCCGCAAAACCCCTGGGAATGGGATTCAACCCCTGGACCCTCCGATCACCTCACCGCACCGCGTCTCTAACCACTCGGCTAACCTGCCAACGCTCACCCGGGCAGCGAAGGAAGGTTAGGGTTTTAAAGAACATTAGAGTGTATTAAAATCAAATTGTATAGTATTTTTCTTCACAAAATGTGTCTATAGCCAAAAAAAGAAGAAAAAAGAATGTAATCGACCTACCGACCCACTTTTTTGAACTCTTGTTTAGGCAAACAAACCTTCTTTTTTTTAGGCCTTACGAGCTCGCACTTTTCACAAGGGACACGACCGACACAAATGTATGGGGTATCTGAATATCACAACCATGTAACCATTTAACTAGGTTCATGCCGTTTTATCTTTAAAATGTGCAGTCGAAAATTTCGCTTGCTTTATACACTATTAGTATTACTGCTATACGTTAACCACGAAAACTGTATAAAACATGGGTTTCATGAGACATTTTTCCTTTTTACACGTTAAATAATATGGAAATGTGTTTGTAAAGAAAATACTGCCTAGTTTCCGTGGTGTCATTCACTGGTTTCTAATTCTGTGTATTCTAACCGTTGGAACATATTGGACCAGTTGCCCCAATGATGGGGTAACTGGTCCACGCCAAGTAAAGTTTTCAGTTAGTGGTAATAATTGGCCTTTTCTTCAGATATTTTTTAACATTAATTATATGTTATATGTAATCAGTTACATGAGTGATATTTTCACAGCAATTCCATAAATATTTACACGAGCTTTAATCTTTTATATCATGAAATATGCTTAACCGGACCAGTTGCCCCATCCTCCCCTAGGCATCATAAGTATCTTATACTAGTTTAGTTAATACTACTATGCTTCACTTCATTATAAGAGTGGAAAAAGTCACATAATATTGAGTATTTTGCCACCCTAAAAATGAACTGAATGGTTAGGTTGGTTGGTGCATGCTGGCAAAGGTATGGATATATCTCATACATTGCAATGACGGAGTAACGATACAGTAGTATGTGGTATGGATATTATAAGTCATAGTGAGAGTAAGGTTTATGTGTATACAAAGAATAATTATGTTGATGATGATAACATTGTACATACAATATAATAATATTTGTTGTATCTATTGCTAAAACATTTGACATAATTGTAAAATTGCTAAAACATTTGGCAGAATTATACCGTAAAACATGGTAAATTCAATGGTCTTTAAAATGTCATGAACAGCAAGTCGTTTACTCGTTTCAAAAAAGGGGAGGTTAAGCTAAATATAAATAGAACAAATTTCAGCAATAAAGAATTATTTTATTTTGTTTGATATCAATTGAATTCAGGTTTACTATTATTAGAATCAGATAATAATCGCGATATTGAAAAGGGAGACAAGCGAGGCATTGTGTAGAGCGCAAATAAAATGTGTATTTTGAAACCATTGTAATAATTATGATGAGTGTCGTGATGTGGTCAAATCGTCAAGAATAATCTCGAGAAATGTTTTGTTCGAAACTTTTCTTAATTTGAATATCATTAATGATTTTAGCATCATAATCATGCGTGCGAGTGTCATACCTGTTTGTAAAATGAATTGCATGTAGTTTTATTAGTATTCAGGAACAGTTTATAATAATTTAGCCAGGTAGATAGTTTAAAAACAGTTCAAAAGTGTTGAGTGAGTGGCAAGTAAACTGGTGTTATCGGCAAATGGGTGCATTTTGGGTGCATTTGTGCTAAAAACATAGCAATGCTGTTTGAGCTTCAATACAAAAGACTTGTCAATAAAAGCGCCGAAAGAAATACTTTTGTATGGGCAAACAATAGATTAACAAAATTCTGTGGGGCAAACGGACCTAGCAGGGTCGGTCGGTCAGATGCAGAGTCATAAATTTGAGACCGGGGGTGGGGGTGGGGTGGGGGGGGGGGGGGGGTCGTATTTGTTATTTATTTGTTTGGAATGCCTGGAAGGGAGTTCCGTTATATTATGGGCGGGGCGAGGCGGGGGCAGGGCAGGGGGGGGGGGGGGTGGCGGGTGTTCGAAATATAAATATTTTGCCTCCAGCTTTAGCAATCCACGATAAGTGGGAGGGGGGGGGGGGGGGGGGTAGCGATGTGGTTGTCAACAAAACCGGCAAAAATACTCCGCATGGTCGATATCGCAAATGTACCAAGGTGAAACCCTTGGGTACGCCACTGAAAAAGGTACAGTGGTACACAAAAAGGTATATTGTAAAGTGTTACGGGGCGCCCGCGGAGGGGGCACCATCCGCCAATATTGTTTCAATAAAACGTTCGTGTACGCTCTTTTTGTTCAAAATTTATCGGCTATCAGGGAACAAATAGAGACCAAATGCAAGCATTTTTAATGCCAAATAATGTCAATATGAAAAATGCTTTCCGTTATTTAGGGACTAGCTATGTGTGGCGATCGTAATGAGGTCGCGCATTGATAGTGGTGTGCACCCATAATAACTCGTTTAATGGGGGGGGGGGGGGGGGGTGAACCCTCAGCATATAGCCGCAGTAAAACTGCTGCAACTCCTTCATTATTCATGGAATCTATATAAAGTATAAATTTTCTTGAAGAAAAGGGTTCAATGAATCCAACCATGAACATGAAATTGACCATTTTGAAAAATTATAACAAACACGGTTTGGGACCCATTTTAGGTTTCGTCAAGATAACTAAAAATATATTTGGTCAAATTGTGTCGTTCTAGATTTATTATAATGTTAATAAAGTTCTGTAGAAGTGTTTCGGTTTGTTTTGAATATCTGACTTATTTTTTAATTATTGAGCAAAAAGTTCCAAACAGATATGATGGTCATGATTTTGGAGATAAACCGTCAACATAATCCTTACGGGAGTATTGCAAGTCCGTAATCTTTTAACTTCTAATCCTTTTACTGTAGCTATTCAAATCTCTTAAAGGGGTTGGAGGCTACGCCCTCAATTATGATAAAAACTGGGATTAGTATATTTTTATAATTGTATTACATGTATGAACTTACACCTATAAGGATTAAGAAAAATCAGCCCTCTTTGTACAAGAAAACGTCGATTCAAAAATGCTCGTACAGCCGGGACGAGCATTTTACGTCCGACAGTATCCCCATGCAGTACGCGTGATACATAACGCGAACCATATTTGCAGAGAGGGCGTTTTTCAATAAATAGCGATGATATTGTTTTAATCAAATTTTGCTGTGTTTTTGTTAGTAAAATCAACAATAATGGCAATTTTTAATGTTCATCTTGAATTCTGAAGTAAATTTTTAAACATTTAAAATTTTCAACACCACTTAATGTCCCTTTAATCATTTACCGTCAACATAATTCTTTACGGGAGTTATGCAATTCTGTAAACTTTTAACGTCTAATACTTTACCGTAGCTATTCAAATCTTAATCATTTAACGTCAGCATAATCCTTTACGGGAGTTATGCAACTTTGTAATGTTTTAACGTCTAATACTTTACCGTAGCTATTCAAATCTTAATATTTTAACGTCAGCATAATCCTTTACGGGAGTGATGCAATTCTGTAATCTTTTAACGTCTAATACTTTACCGTAGCTATTCAAATCTTAATATTTTAACGTCACACATAATCCTTTACGGGAGTGATGCAATTCTGGAATCTTTTAACGTCTAATACTTTACCGTAGCTATTCAAATCTTAATATTTTAACGTCAGCATAATCCTTTACGGGAGTGATGCAATTCTGTAATCTTTTAACGTCTAATACTTTACCGTAGCTATTCAAATCTTAATATGTTAACGTCAAACATAATCCTTTACGGGAGTGATGCAATTCTGTAATCTTTTAACGTCTAATACTTTACCGTAGCTATTCAAATCTTAATCTTTTACCGTCAATATAATCCTTTACGGGAGTTATGCAACTTTGTAACCTTTAACGTCTAATCCTTTACCGTACCTATTCAAATCTTAATATTTTAACGTGACAATAGCATTGGTGACACGACACCCAACGTTTAATGCAAGGTTTGTTGTTGTGCATGTACACGGCATTTATCGCGGGTAGGGGGGGGGGGAGGTCTGGGTTCACATTGAAATTCGATATGGCCCATTGCGGCGCTAGTGTGCCTTATACGCCTCTTTAGTATGGTATACAATCATACAGCCGCTGACGCTTCATTGGGACTTCCACGTTTACTTCCACAGCTATACATTTATATAAAGGGGTCAAAAAAAGTAAGTCCCGCTCTAAAATTAGATTACCTTTGTTTACATAACTTCACACACAATTAGACGTTTTTAAAAATTCAAACGATTATGAAAAGAAAAAACGCTTGGCTACCAAATGAAAGTTGCTCGTTTCCGATATCATGTTTACTTTTCCTAAAACAGTGACATTTCCTCGAAAGGATGTTTCAGAAAAAGTGGCACTTACTTGTATTGGAATTTGGCAAATTTCATGTTAACGAAAACATCATTTAGGGGATATTTGACTTTTTGGGGAAAAGTAAAGATGGTATTAAAAAGGGGAAACTTTGTGCGGATAGCTAAGCGTTTTTCCTTTTCAGAACCGTTTCGATTTTTTAAAACGTCTAATTGTGTGGAGGTGTTACGCAAACAAAATTGTATAGGATTTTGAAAATTGCCACTGTTTCTGAGAACATCGTTTTGGGAAAATGAGAAAATTCTGGGAAAAGTAAACATGATATTGAACAGGAGAAACCTTTAATAAAAACCCAAGCGTTTTCTCTTTTCACAAGTCTTTAAATTTCTCAAAATGATTAATCCTGAGCGGAGTTACGCAGACAAACTTAGTCTAATTTGCGTACAAAAAAAATCACGAGAGAGAGTTTTTAAATTGACTGGACCAAGTGCCACTTTTTCTGAAAACATCATTTTGGGGAAATAGGACTGTCCTGGGAAAAGTAAACATGATATCGAAAATAAAAAACTTTCTATTGGTAGCCAAGCGTTTTATCTTTTCATAATCGTTTCGATTTTTCAAAACGTCTAATTGTGTGTGAAGTTTTGTAAACAAAGGTAATCTAATTTTAGAGGGGGACTTACTTTATTTGACCCCTTTAGTACCTACGACGCCCTGTTCACTATCATGATCAAAGGGGTTGATTTTTATATTAGTCGATTATTTCATTTTTTTTTTCCTGATGTTTTTTTTAAAATTTGATATGTATGCAGTGGGGTAATTATGTAACTGGGGTCATCAATTTGGGGGTGGGGTGGGGATAAGAGGAGATCGACCGGGGAGGGGACATGTCTGTGATCAGGGGGAGAGGGCATAGCCGACTATTTTTGTCAGTAAACATTGAGTTGCTCATTTCATTTTGGTGGAAGGGCACGAGGGGTATCGATGCCCCGCCCCCTCTCAAGTTACGCCCTGATATAATTGTAAAAATAAAACACGTTTGCGCCCCCCCCCCCCCCCCGGTAACCCCACCTTCAATCCAAAATTTCGAATGGTACGCACAAGGGAGCCCTCAATAGACTCAAGGGGATTATTGACAACAATAGCCCAGGTATTTCAAATGGGTACAAAGCCTTTGATACGCTACAGCATTGCCATGAGTCATCTTTCCAAGTCATATTGGGCCACTTTTTGGTCATTTTCCCTCGTAAAACTACTACGGTATTAATTTTCGACGGTCACCGCAACAACGCTAGTACAAACAGCCAGATAACGCTATTTAACGCTAGATTAAAGTTTTGTAACCGCAAAACCCTCACAAACCAGGTTTGTTAACGCTAACTTGCCCAGTAAAACAGCAACCCGTTAAATATTAACGTTAAGTTCTTGTGACACGGAAGTTTACACGTGCTTGATTCGACGTGACTCTGTGTTTACGACGATTTTCATGTTCGTTTATGGTGTTTGTGTTGTAAGCATGCAATATTTAAAGACAAGGAATTACGACGGCAGTATTTTTCAAATGGGGCGGCATTTTTGGATAACAAATGGTCAAATGTCTTTGCTCATCAAATATGATCGATAAACTTAGCGGTAACTTTTCGCGAGTAGAAACGAGGAAGGTTAAAAACTTAGGGCATCACACCACCAATTAAATCGCCATTGACTTACATGCTTAAGAGATCAAATTAAAGTCTGACTTTTTTAAGCTATCGAGCGACTGGTTTGTTCAAAAACTTGTTTTCTTTTAAGATACGGATGTCTTACATCAATAGAACACCATTTTGTTTTTTGAGGGTTGACCTTTATTTTTCCCGCAACGGGACGCAAAGTTGAATACTAGTACACTCTCCAAATTGCTGTCTGCTAGCTATATTCGGTGCATTTGTTCTAGAAGAGGTGAAAAGAGAAAAGTTGTGTCAAATCTTACTATTACAGAAAATACCAGGGTTCTTTGGTTAAATTTTGAGTTTATAGTCTACA
Source organism: Ophiura sarsii (assembly GCA_035610835.1). Classification (NCBI taxonomy): domain Eukaryota; kingdom Metazoa; phylum Echinodermata; class Ophiuroidea; order Amphilepidida; family Ophiuridae; genus Ophiura; species Ophiura sarsii. The sequence continues at coordinate 52,303,704 of CM069458.1, read as the reverse complement.
AATCACAAATAACACACAGTTCTTTCATAATAAGAGTACTGTATACCTTTTCTGCACATTTGAAATTAATGGTTAGAGGTGGGGTCTATCTGAATTAAAAACACCGATAGTGATGGGCGGTAGCACAAATTTATTTGGAGGTGTGAAATCTTAGCGTTAAAACTTAGTGTTAAATTTGCAGTGCCCCAGTAGAAACACGCTTTACGGGAGCCGCAACTTCACTACTGGGCAACTTAACGGTAATTACCGTTAAGTTCCTAGTAGAAACACGCTATGTGTACCTCGGATTAAAATTCGATCATAAGAAAGCGTCATAAAAGAGCCAAGTAAATCAAGTCGGTGAATTCATGCAATAGTGTTAGTTGTTCAAAATGTGTGATGGATTTTAATGTCCGCCGACGCTGTTTTTTTCTAAAGATAGTTTAAAATATCATAACATAGTAGAATCAACCAGATAACTGTAACTAACGCTAAGTTCTGTAACCCGGAGGTGTAAACGTAAAGCGTGTTTCTACTGGGGCACTGCAAAGTTAACGGTAAGTTTAAATTGTAAATTTAACGCTGACTTGTTTAATCGCGCGATCAAACACGCTTCCATTGGAACATAGAATACGCGAAATGGTCTTCAAATAGTAAGGATGGTAAGTATGCTTTGTAATGATGGTTCAGTGGAAGACTTAAAGGATTCTAACGAAAATTGAACAGCGCGCGGCGACTATTTGAATCTAAACAAGTTGGACATTGGCGCAGTCTGTAATGAATGCAAGTTTAAACAAATAAACGCTCATTTAGTGGGCGCTAAAATTGAAGAAAAAACAACAACATTTTTTTTCAATACAAATTTGTTTCGTGTTTCATTATATACGGTTGCATACACTCTAAATTACGCTGAAACTTTTGTATTGAATAAAATGTATTAAAGTTGACTCGCAATTGTGTTTTGCTCCCATTTGTGATCGAGCATTTTATCCTACTGTTTCATGTAAACAACCCTGGATTGTATATTCATAAATATATTTTTCAAAGCAAGTCATCTTACATGTCTTATAAAAAATGAAATCATACAATAGGAGAATTGCGTCGCAAGTGGGTGTGAAGAATTGCCTCGAAATTGTATTGTATTCGTTCATCGTTCCTATATATTTCGTTTTATACAGCACGCCTTCTATTGTTTGGCAAATATGTCGGAATGGGCGGGAAAGTAACAAAATTAATGATGATCGATAAGGAAGATAATACGTCTATTGTTGAATAATGAATAAAGCCAATATCTGAATATGCAGAAGGGTCGGTCGGTCGGGCGTTTTATTGTTTTGTTTTTTCCAAAAAAAAATGTTGGGAAATGTGCCGCCGAAAGAAATAGGGGAACTAGATTTGAAGTTTAAGTGCATTTCGCATAATCATGATTATGTGTGGTGTTATTGCCTGTTCTGACTTTTACTAAATATCCAATGCTCTAGTTAGATACACCATTCCCAATTAAAGCTAGTGGTTATATTATATAATGTTGTAAAATAATTGTTTTACCTGCATCTCCAAGTAAATAATAGTTGTTTTTATAAATCAATACAAATGCACATGTGTGATCATTTCATCAATTGCATCTTATCATATTAGTTACATGATCAAATTCCAATTAAATTTTGGTGGGGAAACAGCAGATCTAATGACCGTGATATCACTATAAATTCATATAGCTATTTTAGTCCAATTTTACTTCCGCTTATTGTGTGGAGGGAAGGAACATTTTAGTTCCGTTAAATTTATTTTCATTCATCATTTTACACATTTATCACATATCATACATTCACAAAATCAAATTATATCATTAATCATATAGCAGATCAAACAAAAATCAAGATCGACACATACAGATATCTATAATTGTAATCATTTCCTCATGTTCAATTTTTCAACAAATAAATCATGTTATACCATATCCAGAGACAATACTATACTAAAACAATGTGAAAACAAATGCACATGTATATTCATATCATGAATTGCATCTTATCATATTTATTGGATTGAATTCCTATAAATGTTGGTGGGGAAACAGCAGATCTAATGACCATGATATCACTACAACTTACAAGGTAAATTCATATACCTATTTTAATCTTATTTTTGTCATTCAATATTAATTGTTTGGGGGAACACTGAAAACTTAAACTACTCAGACACAGGCTGGACTAACTTTAAACTAGTCGAGCATTTTAGTCAAGCCTGCTGGACTAGCTTAAACTAGCCAAGCAGGTTAGTCAAGCCTGCTGGATAGGTTATGACTGACTTGACTAGCTTAAGGTTAGTCCGCCTCAGCCTGACTAGCTTGTTTTGTTCTGCTGGACTAGTCTGTGGCTGGACTAGCTTATTAGACAAGCTGGCAGGACTAGATTTAGGTTTGTCAAGGCACTAATATAAAAACTCAATGGCGGCATGCAGATAAGACGTACTTCATCGCCGGTCCGATTTTACTAGCCAATCCAGACGTAATTTGCCGTAGTTATTTCATTGTGTGGCCATATTGTGTACATAGTGTTTGCCAACATCTGTAGACTATTGTATGCTACATTTTGTTTGGGATGACGACTCGAAGTAGGAAAAAACTAACTGTAAAGAACGACGGTAGCGCGGGCATCTCGAACGCTAACTGACCAGTCCACTACAGCTAACACTGTACCCGGCAGCTCCGCCAACAACATGGTAAATACGAAAGCTATTGAACAGACAGCAGAGCAATCACCCGTGGCGAAACCAAGTACTGCTACGCAACGTGAACAATTTGAATCAGGCGGGATCTACTATTATGGTTTGGGCAGGACTAACCTTACAAATATAAAATATCAATGGCGGCATGCAGATACGACGTACTTCATCGCCGGTCCGGTTTTACTAGCCAATCCAGACGTAATTTGCCGTAGTTATTTCATTGTGTGGCCATATTGTGTACATAGTGTTTGCCAACATCTGTAGACTATTTTATGCTACATTTTGTTTGGGATGACGACTCGGAGTAGGAAAAAGCTAACTGTAAAGAATGACGGTAGCGCGGGCATCTCGAACGCTAACTGACCAGTCCACTACAGCTAACACTGTACCCAGCAGCTCCGCCAACAACATGATAAATACGAAAGCTATTGAACAGACAGCAGAGCAATCACCCGTGGCGAAACCAAGTACTGCTACGCAACGTGAACAATTTGCGTCAGGCGGGATCTACTATTATGGTTTGAGCTGGACTAACTTACGTTAGTCGAGCCAAGCCGGACTAACCTTACGTTAGTCAGAATGGACACCATCTGGACTAACTTAAAGCTAGTCGAGCGACTAGCCTAAACTAGTCCAGCTTAGGACGGACTAACATCAAGCTAGTCGAGCTTAAAGCTACTGGACTAGGCTAAAGCTAGTAAAAATGTACACCATCTGGACTAGCTTTAAGTTAGTCAGGCGACCTGTTTATTTTTTTCAGTGAAGGGACATAGCGGATGCTGCCAATACCATTTTCGTTGCTGGTTTGACCTGCAGGTATTTTCTTTTGTAGATTGCCAAATAGGCCTATACATTTTATGTCTATCATGACCTAATGCATATCCCGGGGGGGGGGGGGCACTGACATTGGAAAGGGGTATAGGTATGTGCCGCCCTGAAGACCCCATTTTCACCCTCTTCTGCTAGTTCTTATGACCCCCCCCCCCCCCCCCTTTGAGCCTGCATCAGTTCTTAAGACCCCCATTTCATTGAAAATTAAAAAATCGCCAACATTTACGTTCCAAAGTCCCATTTTTTTGAAAAATTCGCGTTCTACAACCATTTTTTTCTCGAATATTTGCGTTCTTACTAAACAAATTTGAAAAACAAGCCAGTTCTTAAGACCTACTTTTTCGAGAAAATCAGTTCTTAAGACCCTATTTTTCGTCATAAAATTCTCTCAGTTCAGTTCTCAAGCCCCCTTTTTTTTAAACCTGGGCGGCACAACCTTACCACAAAAAAAGATGAGTCCCCCCCCCCCCCCCCCCCATGCATGTGGTTGTGAACATTATCATTCCAGTCGGCGTGAACTTCCATTGTAATTGATGGAGAAAACACGCTACATGTACATTTAAGGGTGGTAACCTCAATTGGTTAGTCATTGGTATATGAATGAATAGAGGGATCAACATGCTGCAGGAAAATGTCACTATTGCAGAATTATTTACATTTGGAATACACTGGTTGGGTCTTTGGGGTAGAAGAATGCAAATTACACGGTGCGTTGGTATGTATAAATTATAAATACCCCCAAACCCATAATGGCTTCTTATAAATAATTTATATTTGTTTGCGAATACCAATGTCAATTATTGAACTTGAGGTTGAGCAGGAATGATCCGATACAACATATCACAATTTTAAATGTGTGTTTTTGTGAATTACACTATCAGGGGAGAAAAACGGTTACAATTTGAGGGGGAAATCAGTCTCCGCACGCGCTGCGAATCGAACCCGGGCCGAATGCGTGCAAGTCTGATGCTCTACCAACTGAGCTACATGGGGGAGGTTAAAAAAACTCAAGGTTTTTTTAACAAGTTGAACTGAGCGTGGCACGAGATTGATGGGCCGCCGCGCGATACAATATTGTAGCACTGTCGTGATTTGTAGTGTCCAGGAGGGTTAGGGTTAACAGCACATGAAAAAGGTGCTTCTTAATGTTACATCGACCTGATGAATATACCAAGCATTATACTGTATACATTAGTGCAGCAGTTCTGTACATCCGGTGGTTAAGGCTAATCCAACCTGCAACCATTCCGCTAATCATCGCCGTGTATCAGAAACAACGTCTCTGGCCGGCTGTCAATTGATGATTCCAAAAATATACCAAAATAAATGGCCCAGATTAGGCTTTCAATGTGGCTCTATGTATGCGTTTCCAGAAGAAGAAAACAAATTAAAAGTAATATTTTAAACTAGAAACCTCTCGATTAAAGGTAGGTGTTCCGATTTCGGGCCCGATTTTCAACTTGATGTTTTCTATTCTACATGAATATAGTCATATCACTTTACCATTTATTTCGGACTATTTCAGGAATCATCGATTGACAGCCGCCCAGAGCCGTCGTTTCTGTAGGCAGGTACGCACGGCGATGATTAGCGGTAAGGTTGCCGGTTGGGTTAGCCGTAACCACCGGCTGTATAGAACTGCTGCACTAGTTTACTGACCCAACTGGCCGTAACTTAATAGGGAGGTAAGCTACCTCCCTATCAGTGGCGTAGCCAAGGGGGGGCAAGGGGGGGCAGCTGCCCCCCCTGTGGGGTTCTCTGCCCCCCCTGTTGCCCCCCCTGTGGGAAATGTCAGTTGAAATAATTTGGGACTAACCTATTCACAACACAAGGAAATTCAATCCTCAATTTGGTTGTTGCCCCCCCACCAAAACTCCCGGCCCCCCCTTTGCCCCCCACTGAGAAAAACCTGGCTACGCCACTGCTCCCTATTAGTTATGCCCTTATTGTAGCGGTACTTACTAACTATGTAATTTTGAGAGCAAATCTTGGCGAGTAACACCAGAATAGTAACTAGCGAGGTAAATATCCACATTAATCAGCATCGTCCCCTTACGAATGGTGTTCCGTAGAATTAAAAAATGTGTCGTCAGTCGCTACGTCAAGCGTTGATTTAAATAACATGAATAATGCAACATGTCATACAACGTCCAGTCGAGCAATGAAAGTCCGTGTAAAAATGACGCCATTTTTTGTATTTGAAAATTTCAAAGCTTGTTACCGTTCTTTCAAAAAATAAGGATTATAATTACATTACAAACACATTTTGTACGAGAGTAACATAGAAATATGGTATAAAATGGCAAATTGTCACGATAAATATCTGTTCGTTGTAAATAAATGGATCAACGGTTAAATAATAAAACAACACAGGTACACTCATCGATCTCTGTGGCGTGCGTATGTTGCATATGTGGCAATCGAGAAACACGGGTACTGGTTCGATCCCCGTGTATTCCTTATCATTCTTTGAATTATAATTGTTTTAAACTTGATGGTGCATTATTGTAACATTAGTTTTTATGTCAATTGTTTATCCATTATAAAGGTCCACGCGTTTATATTTTTATATTTTATTTATTTTTATATAATTTATCTATTGATTGCTTTATTTAACTTCAATAATTATGTATAATATTGTTTGATAAATATTTGATTTGACTTGAGTGTTCAGTTAATCCAATCAAAATGTTTTGATTAAAGTCACCTATTTCCTCGACATAACTATGGCAGCGTACACCACCTTGCAAACCTTTTAACATCGATAGTTGCACTCGCAGCAGCATAGCGTTATGCTCCAACTTACTCTTGGGTCCGGTCAGGTTACTAGCCTAGTAGCTTACCCCGGTTTGGTGCTCTCAACATTTATGGTTACGCCTCAGTCACTAGCGAGGGAGCGCTATTCTTCAGCGACTCGCCATTGGTGCACTCGGGCGAATGTGCTCAACAAAAGAAAGTCATATCGTGACTTTGTTTATGTAAAATAATTAAAAATCTAAAATGTTGATGTTAAAACAAAATCAAAACATGCCTAGAGCAGTGTCTTTAGATAATTTTGGTGCAACTTCTTAGAAATGTTTACCCAAACAAATATTGTTATCATGGTGTGAAAGGCTTTGTACGTTGATTATTAAATAATCCGCTTTATTCCATTAAAATATCGTCCTGAGTTTTGTTATAGCATAAGGTGCCTAATGACGTATTAATAGTGTTAAGTTATGATTCCATGCATCTTCAGTTCTGACGAAGAAACTAAAGTTTTCGATATATTACCGTTTCCCATCAATTTTATCATTTTGAATAAATAATATATAAATAATTTTCATTTTGAGTTAGTTGCCGTAACGTAAAACGCGCAATATTTTGGGGAAATCCATAATGTTACTCAACGTTTTAAGAAGTTGGTAAGAGCAATGTTCCGTTGTTAAACATAGTTACATTTTGCAAATTCCTTCAGACATGAAATACACGTGTTTACGTTTTGTGACATTTACAATGTATATAACTGATATACAATATTAATCTATCGAACAAAATATTCATTTAAAAAAACTGATTATTTCATATTTTACCAAGTTCTTATACGTTCTATGCAAATGTTATTTTGTGTTACTTGGTTTACGTAGTTTAAACACTACGTAATTTGCGGCTGCGACAATGCCGATATAATGTTAACGAAAATATCAAACATCGATATTTTTGTCGTTAGTCGGTATTCATCTCCCATCTCCATGCCATTCCTAAAAAATGTGCGGGAATTGTTTTGTTTAAGTTATATCCGAATTCTTAGACACCAGTTCGAGGATAACTCAGTCATGTAATATAATACTTAACAACGTAAGTACTTTTAATTGTCAGTAATATGTTGCTCAGAAAGCTTTTTCTAGCTACGGAGTAATTAGGCCCATATCATATCACACACTTCTATTTACATGCGAGATAAGTGGATCTGCTGATATTAATTAGAGCATTTATCATTATCAAAAAGGTTTTACTATTTGTAATATGTATAACGTTTCACATGATGGATTGAAATCAACAGTTCATGTCAACGTAGTAAATCCCGGCATTGGTGTGTTGCGTATATCACTGGGAAATGCACTGACAAATCTTGACGGAAAATGGTCGAAGACAACTGCAGCTATTTGAGAAACGGAAGATGACGCACGCTTTATGTTCATATGCCGAGGTCTGAACTGACTCGAATAGCGCGCCTTCATATATCGCATGCATCTAGCAACTGTGCCCCGCTCGATATCTTTCGTTACGCATTGGGTTGTGCATGAAATCCTCAGCTTAGTTACATTTAAAACTGCAACGTTTTAAGGCCCTGTCAGGCTGATACACTACACTGTTGCTTAATACCCCTGTCACACATACGGCGATCAGGCCTTGCGCTCTCGTTGCGCTGAAAAAAGCCATGCAAAACACAGTGAGGTCTCTAAGAACCGAATGGGGACACAGTGGACACCATCTAGAGCGGGGTAGGGTCCCTATGATCGCCCTTGAGGCCCATACAAAGCGCCGCGCTTGTTTATGTTCTGCTGCGATCAAATTGCGCTTATAAGTCGCTGTCTGCGTTACTAGTCCCTTCTCAACACGTTTTCAAATTATATACAGTCCTCAAAATAAGTTACTACCTAGGTTATACATATACAACACATACATATAACACATATCGGCCGAGTGCACCACTTTATAGGGAGGTATAGCTACTTCCCTAGTAGCCCTAACTGTAGCGTAACTTACTAACGATGTAATTCTGAGAGCAAAACTGGCGAGTAACACCAGAATAGTAACTAGCGAGGTAAATGTCCACATTATTCAGCATCGTCCCCTAAAAGATGAAACTAAGCATCCAGTATGGGTTTCACCCTAAAGCCAAGCAAATGCCCAACTGTAATTGACTTTAATATTGGGGAAAACATTGTAAAAACTGTTGATCAGGACCCAACGTCTCATTGGTTCGCTGATAACATTCAATGGTAAAGAAAAAGATGTGTATGACATGATTGTGGGACAAACAATAAATTGTACAATATTGAGCAATCACTGGTTCGCAATGAGTTCAAATTGGCTTTATACACCCGTTATTGTCTTCCTTCCTTAAGATTTTGCCTCACTGTTCATGATCTCACCCAAATCAGCCTCCAATATCGCGACTCGCAAGTTACTAGCCTAGCAGCTTACCCCGGTTTGGTGCTCTCAAATGTTTGGTTACGCCTCAGTTATTAGCGAGGTAGCGCTATTCTTCAGCTACTCGCCATTGGTGCACTCGGCCGATAATGTTGAGTTGAAAGCATATTACCTGGTCAGTTACTTATTTTGAGGACTGTACATTATACTCCTTGTAGTAGATACAGAAGGAATAACAATGACCCACGTTTTTAAAAAGTAATTTATTTACTAATCACATTGCCGATAAATTGATTGTTATTTAAATTCTATTTAGAGGTATAGCTACTTCCCTAGTAGCCCTAACTGTAGCGTAACTTACTAACGATGTAATTCTGAGAGCAAAACTGGCGAGTAACACCAGAATAGTAACTAGCGAGGTAAATGTCCACATTATTCAGCATCGTCCCCTAAAAGATGAAACTAAGCATCCAGTATGGGTTTCACCCTAAAGCCAAGCAAATGCCCAACTGTAATTGACTTTAATATTGGGGAAAACATTGTAAAAACTGTTGATCAGGACCCAACGTCTCATTGGTTCGCTGATAACATTCAATGGTAAAGAAAAAGATGTGTATGACATGATTGTGGGACAAACAATAAATTGTACAATATTGAGCAATCACTGGTTCGCAATGAGTTCAAATTGGCTTTATACACCCGTTATTGTCTTCCTTCCTTAAGATTTTGCCTCACTGTTCATGATCTCACCAAAATCAGCCTCCAATATCGCGACTCGCAAGTTACTAGCCTAGCAGCTTACCCCGGTTTGGTGCTCTCAAATGTTTGGTTACGCCTCAGTTATTAGCGAGGTAGCGCTATTCTTCAGCTACTCGCCATTGGTGCACTCGGCCGATAATGTTGAGTTGAAAGCATATTACCTGGTCAGTTACTTATTTTGAGGACTGTACATTATACTCCTTGTAGTAGATACAAAAGGAATAACAATGACCCACGTTTTTAAAAAGTAATTTAGGCATAATTCTGTTATACCCTGCACACCTACATCGGTAGTATGCGTCGTTCTTAAAAATCATGCACTATGAATACCTCTGTGAAGGGTATAACAGAATTACTCCGTAATTTACTAATCACATTGCCGATAAATTGATTGTTATTTAAATTCTATTTAGAGAGCATTATCCTAGCTTAGCGTAATGCGATAATGCTACTTTTATCCATGATAATCGGTTGGCGGGAGTTTAAACAGGTGTAGGCCCTATCAATAACATTTTTGATTAAGCTGAATACAATAATAGTGATAATATCAAGGAGTATATATAATAGGAGGGGACACTTAGCTCATTTGCATATTTGCTCATTAATATGATTAACCCCGTGAACCCAGTCAAAGGTCGCAGATAACGCCCTCTGGAGAGTCGAAGGGACTTTTCTATTGTTCTCTAACGACAGCGTTGGGACAGCGCATGAAGTTTCTTGTACAGAGTTGGCGATGAGCGATTGAGAAGTATAACAAAAGCATACATAAACAGATCGTAACATGAATAATGCAACAGGTCACACAACGTTCAGTCGAGCGACCGTATAAACAGTATACAAGATGCCATTTATTGTGTTCGAAATGTCAACGCTTTTACCATTCTTTCCAAAATAAGGAGTAATAATCACATTACAAACACATTTTGTGCGAGAGTAACATATAAATATGGTTTAAAATGTCAAAAATGGCACGATAAAAATCCGTTCGTTATAAATAAAAGAATCAATGGTTAAATAATAAAACTGACACAATTACACTCGTCGATCTCTGTGGCGTGCATACGTTGGCCATATCGTTTGCAATCGGCAATCACGGGTTCGAATCTCCGTGTATTCGTTGTTGTTTTCTATTTTTTTTAAAAATTTTAAAACTTGATTGTGGATGTATGTAACATCATTTTTATGTCAATTTTTATAATTTATAAAGGCCACCAATGCTTTTATAGTTTTTTTCTATTCTTTTGTTAATCTATTTTTCTATCTATCATTTATCTCTGGATTTATTTAACTTTATAATTATAATCTAAACAATTAAAATGAGTAAACAATATATTATTGCTCGATAAATAAGTGATTGAAGTTGAGTTCACTTTGATAATGATAGCAACACTTGTTGTAAAACCATTTTACCAGTGTGCCCAACCAACTATTTCTCCTTTGCACACTTTGTTTATACATTCAGAGATGTCATTTTTATAGCTTGTTATAGCTAGGCTAATAATATACAACTGTAAGCTATTTGGATACACAAAGCAAACACATTTCCAAAACAGGCCATAGCCAATCGTACAACATAAGAAATTAGACCGTTACCAATGTTAAATCTACCATGATTACCATTTTTTTTAAAATCTGTACAACCGATGAATTTCTAGAAAATCTTTGGTACAACTTCATTTCAAGAAAGTTAGTTCTTGTACCAAATTTAGCTACTAAGCTTTAATAAACGAATTGGGAGACGCAATATTCATGTCGAAATATATGTGGAAAGGCAATCAGACAACTATTGATAGACGCGATCAAGTCTTGTACCTTTGAAGGGTGATTACGGGCACGTATGAGTAAAGTGGATTCCCTCTATAATGAACCAAAATTTTAATTTCAGTGCCAAAGATCTTGAAAAAGGTTACAGGGGACATTCTCGCTTCGACGATGCTCCTATGCGTAGGTCAACTGAAAGCCCGGTCCGATGGTAGCGGGGATGGTAGCCTCCGAATCTCCAGAATCTTAGGAGATATGTACACATTTTCTCATAATACTTTATGCTGCTACGCTTCCAATCATTAGATGGTTTTAGCATATGCACGGTGCAAAGTCTCTAGGCCGGGCAGGCTAGAGAAGTGCTCAGAACCGGGACTATATTAACAATACACTCAACTTTAAAAAAATTAAACACCGGATTCTACTGTCGCTCTGTTACGGTCGTATAGTCGGCCCCCGGATTCCACCGTCACTCTGTTGCAAGTAAGTGTATACGGTAGTGCCCACAACATGTGGGCACTACCGTATAGTTTTATTGACTGTACATCATGCCTTTCGTCGGTACAACTAGTCGGACTTATTACTGTCTGATAAGTCCACCCCCTCCCCCTCCATATGGCCCTGTTTAAAGCTGGCTACGCCACTGATTCGCGCATGTTGGATGTGCCAGCCCGCCGCGCCAGCGGGTCCGCATTGCGGCGTTATTGGTTGGTCACTCTCGATAGTTCGGCGTGGCCCCTCGCTACACGGTTCCTCACGGCGGTATTATTATCACATCAAACCACTTCTGGATGTTATCATCAATCCAATGCATTGTCGGCTGCTTTAGTCAAAATTAAATATTATATACCAAGGGATATACAACTGTCACTGGATATACCCACTTTGCCTATCTGTGATATACCATCGGAACCGTCAACGCCTGAACCTTTTCCGTGAACTTTTCCTGACTTTGAGCTTTTCCACCTCAAACTGGCCGGAGCCCGGGGGTTAGATCTACGGTTGATTAGCGCATTACAAGAAGTTGTGTCACTTGCCATGCAGCACATACTCATTAGACATTTGTCCACAATTTTAGTGGACAAATCCAAAGCGATCGGACGCATGCGTAGAAAAAAATGTCGTCCCCTTGACTCTCCAGAGGGCCTTTTCGATATTCAGACGATGGCGGACATAGGTTCGTGTGACGAATATTCTAGGTGAAATTCGATGTGGGAACGCTCGGCCTGTAGGGAACGATGATATTTCTGACTTCAACAGCGCCAGGGCATCGTTCGGGGACCGTTTGATTATCACTCAGGTCGTGTCAGTATGAAATTAGGTAAAACACGCCGACATAACATTGAAATCAACGGAGATTCAAAGATTACGGCCGTTCGTGTCCACTATGGTCTGGTACTTTTCATTTTCGACTTCACAAATGACGTATATTCATTGATATGATTATTCATTGTATATTCATGACGTCGCTGACCTGTATTGTTCTATAACAATAGGTGTCCAGGCCCTGATAATATCATGATGTGTTTGTCTCCTGACAGCAACGGTTCGTTCACACTATAACGTTATTTACTGTGCAGTGCGGTACGTTATTAATTGCAATGGAGTTAAAACATATTTAACTGTCATTGCGGCAGTCTGCGACGCGATGCTCTCATATTTTGCCAAACGGCACTGAATGCCATCGCATGCGGTGACCTGCGTTGACCCGGCGAGACCCGCGACGAATTACCGTACATTGCGGTGGAAGTACGGACACCATCGCATCGCACGGCAAACATCGCCTAGTGTGAACGAACCTTTACTGCAGTCGCAGAGGACAAGTAGTTTGTATGCGTCCTTGCTACGTCGACGGGACGCTCACTTTTCGCTGCTACTGAGTCATTATAGCGCTCTGAACAGAACGCGGAACCTCCACGCTTGTTTTGTGCATGCACAAAACAAGCGTGGTGCACTGGCGCTCAAGGGCGACCATGGGGACCCTCTCACGACCCTCTGAAGTCCCAGCCAGTTCCCACTGCGTCACTGAGGGTATGTGGAGATCTTGATGCGTTTGGCTTGGCGTTTTGATAATGTTTCAGCGTAATCCAAGCGCTGATCTGATCGCAGCAGTTTGTGAAAGGGTTTTGGTGATATTGATTTAAACGGGACAGTTTTCCGCGCTATCACTGCGTGTTATACACTTTTTATAGCGCAGTGCGATCGCTGGCCTGATCGCCGTATGTGTGACAGGGCCTTTATATTACAGAGCTATACGTGTGCCCGACATTTTGGATGTATATACGTTCGTGTTACGTTGTATTCGTTAGTGGTTCGCTAGGGGTTCGCAGAGGTACGCTGGGCATGGGGGGGGGGCTTATGAAATTTGTTGAGCATGTTTCCCGGGGGGGGGGGGGTACTTTCGCCAAAATCGTACATGGATGTGCCTGCCGGACTTCGAAAATTTGACTTTCTCTATACCTATTTTCGGGCCAATTTCCCACCCATCAATATACCAATTTTGTTAGAAAAGCACGCAATTTTACCCCAAAAGGCAGGCACATATACGTATACCATCTCAATGTTTAACATTTTGAGCATGTGACATCGTTGTGATCAATACTCTAAGTATATATAGAGCATTCGCCGTGTGAACGTTTCGTACGTTGGGTGGGTATACATAGCGTATTAATCACTACGTTGTCACCCGCTCAAAATGTTGAACACGCTCACAAATGTTCATAACCTTGGCGTACCTCTGTGAACCCCTAGCGAAACGCTAACAAATACGCCTACAACGTGTGCCACATATGTCACGAACGAATGACAACTTACACGAACGCACACCCAAATTTCCAAAACGTCGTGAGCTTTATACGCAACAGTGTGAAAGGGCCTTTACATTTAGGTCCATTGGCTTGCGCATCAAGTCCCGCCTTTTTGTTACATTCAAAACTGCATTAATTTCCATTACTAGTAACATTACTTGTTGACAAAATATGGTCATTATTTATAAGCAAATACAAGGTATTAAATTGTAGCTTTCAAGATTCATAAATTAATTATCAGTATTATTATCAGTCGCCGGAAAATTGTCGCGGTCCCTCAATCTGTTATCCAATGGTGAGCGTAGTGGGCCATTTTGTTGACTGTTTTTTCTTCAGAATTTGACGATGTTACGTGATTTGTCTGAGTCTCCGCCTAAAATGTTCATTGCAATATACTCCTATTGTATAATTAGAATAAAATGTAATACCAAAGAGAATATATCTGAAGCAATTACAGTAGACTACAAAAAATACTTATGAAAGGACTTTCACGAAACAAATTTAGTAAACGCATGGTGGTATCAAAAGAACTCAGTGAAACTCAAATTACAACGCGTCATCGCAGCTGATCACTAAAGTTTACAAATATCACAAGTATAGGCTACTATTAGCATGTTAGAGATGTTGGTTGTCCGTGTCGGAAATAAGATTGACGATTTCACCGATCGCATCACATACGTATCTATTTCACATTTGTTATGATTTTTCTTAACATTTGCGGGTTGATATATATGTTATTGAGCTTTTTCAAATCCACCCCATTTCGGACAATAATTAACGCAGACATTGACGAGAGTTGATTTTTTTTCGGGCGCATTTAGATTGAAATCTTCCGACATTTTCAAGCTAGTGGATGGGGACTGAATATGGCATATATGGTTGATGCATTATGTCAATGAAAAGCTAATATGTTCATCTTTGCAATGATACCACATTTGCAGCAATCACTTGTTTCAGTGCTCAGCAGCACCGTGCTTCAGAAGGCCGGTGTCTTAGCCCTCGTCCTACTAAGGGGGGGGGGGGGGGGGGGGGGGGGGGGGGGGGGGGGGGGGGGGGGGGACATCCCTTAGATTTATCTATTTAATTTATTTGTAATTAATCAAATGAAGCATGTTCATTTGAGCGCCCATTCCTTTTTAAAGGTATATTTATTATTACTCCCATCTAATCAAAAGCGATCTTGTCTTCAAGAGGTTTTTACTCGTATTTTAGGCATTTTGCATTTTGCCTTTCGTGTAAACTTGTCATATTCGTCTCAGCTTTTCAGGGGTATGACCACTAAATTGCCCTGCCTCGGCCAAGTTCAACCCTGAGTGGTTAGTAGTTGGGTGTTGGCGTTCTGTCTAAATTGAGTTTTGTGATGTGCCGTATTAATTTGCATGCCTGTCTCTCGTCCAATCAGGAAGCACGTCTCTTTCGAGCGTGAGGCATGTTTCGCGCTTCTTTTGTCTTTCCCTTCAATGTTTGGTTGGAGTAACAACTTCATGTGTAAAAATCCTTCCCCATCCACCCAGTCACCAGCTAGCTGAAGGAGTTGGATGGGCCGTTCCCATTTGAACTTGTATGTTGGAGCGGGCACGTCAGATGTCTTGGTGCCTGGCTCAGCCGATGACTGGCAGGTTTTTCCGGGAGAGCCAGTACGCCTTATGGGTTAGGGTTAGGGTTAGGGTTTATTATATAACATATTACATTACGCTTTAGTTAACGATAAATGTGAGCAAACCATACAGAGGTAAGCCCGGGATCTGGACCATCGCTTTGTTAGGGAGTTCCCTAGAATTAGAAGGGTCAACTCCAGCCTTCCAAAATTTCTTGGGCAGAATCATTGAGTCGAGCACATAACTACCGACGGTCCAGACTCTTATCCCACTTCTATAATAATGATTGAGGAAAAAATACATTTGTGTACATCACTAGTACTATCCCATCCCACATATCATTAAAGATTTAAGTAATGTTTTTTTTATTCAAATTGACTGAGTGTTGTAGTTCTTTGTCTCCAGTACGTAATTTAACCCCCTGCGGACAATAAGTCAATTATTTTGTTTTATCTTCATGGAAATATTTATATTAATTTATATATTTATTTATTAATAATTTATTTAATTATGTTTATTTATAGCCATGAGGATTGCTTAATTAGTTAATTGATTATTTAGGAAATTAGATAATTGGGCAGTTAATTAATAAATAGTTAATTGCCTAATAAGTTATTTGGTTAATTGGTCTTTCATTTAGTCACTCATTAACTCATTCACTCATTTGTTTAATTATTAGTTCGTTTAGTAAGTTAGTTTTAAATCATAGAAGGGAAATCTTACTACTTATTAGTTATTTGATTAATTAGTTCATTAGTTCATTAGTTCATTAGTTTATTAGTTTATTAGTTCATTAGTGCATTGATTAATTAGTTAATTCGTTCATTAGTTCATTAGTTCATTAGTTCATTAGTTCACTAGTTCATTAGTTCATTAGTTCATTATTTTATTAGCTCATTTGCTTATTACCTCAATAGTTAATTGGTTAATTGGTTAATTGGTCAATTGGTCAATTGGTTAGCTAGTTAATTGGCTAAGTTATTTGGTTAATTGGTTAATTGGTCTTCCATTAAGTCACTCATTAAATCATTCACTCAATTGTTTTATTAATAGATCGTTTTAATTTTAAATCATCGAAGAGAAAACTGAATGCTTGCCAAACTGTAACGAAATAACTAATTAGCCCATTAGTTAATCAGTTAATTAGTTAATTGATTACTTAGTTAATTAGACAAGTATATGTTTAGTTAATGATTTATTTAATAAGTTAATTAGATAATGAATTAGTTCATTAGTTCATTAGTTCATTAGTTCATTAGTTTATTAGTTCATTAGCTCATTAGCTAATTACCTCATTAGTTAATTGGATAATTGGTTAATTAGTTCATTGGATAATTGGTTTATTGGTTTGTTAATTAATCATTTATTTAATTAGTTAATTCGTTTATTATTTAATTAGTTAATTAGTTAATTAAGTAATAAGTTAATTAGTTGATTTGTTAATTGGTTATTAGGTAACTAAGTAATTAGGTAATTAGGTAATTAGTTAATAAGGTTAGATAATTAGGTAATTATTTATTTAATATTAATTACTTAATTACTTAATTAGCTAATTAGTTAATTAGTGAATTATTTATTTAGTAAATTAGTAAATCGGTAAATTAGTTAATAAGTTAATTAGTAAATTAGTTAATTGGTTAGTAAGTTATTTAGTTAATTGTTTAATTTGACTTTTATTTAGTCACTTATTAACTGATTCACTCATTTGTGTAATTATAAGTTTGTTTATTAAATTATATATTTAAATCATATAAGGAAAACTGACTACTTACCAAAAGGTAACAAAAATGAGTAATTAGATAATAAGTTAATTAATTTAATTAATTAATTAATTAGCTAATTAATTAGTTAAATAATTAGTTCGTTAGTTTGTTGTTAGTTCGTTATGTCATTAGTTCATTAGTTTATTAGTTTATTAGTTCATTAGCTCATTAGCTAATTAGCTAATTACCTTAGTACTAATACTTGCATTTCTAACAAGTAGTTAGCCTATTGGTTAATTAGTTAATTGATTATTTAGTTAATTAGTCAATTAGATATTTAGTTATGAATTATTTAATTAGTCAATTTGATAATGAATTAGTTCATTAGTTATTTAGCCCATAATCTAATTACCTCATTATTTAATTAGTTAATTATCTAATTGGTTTAATTGGTTAATTGGTTAATTGGTCAATTGGTTAATTTGTTAATTGGTCAATTGGTTAATAGGTTAATTGATTAATTGGTTAATTGGTTAATCAGTTTATAAATTTATTAAGTAATTATTAAATCAATTAATTGATCAGTTAATTTGTTAGTTAATTAGTTTATTAGTTTATTAGTTTATTAGTAAGTTAGTTTTTAAATTATAGAAGGGAAAAACTTACTACTTACCAAACGGATTTTGACGATCCGATCTATCCTCATCCACATTAGATTGTGCTGCATCCAGCACTAGACTCGTTTGATGACGTCAACACATTTTCCAGATAAGCTCAGCTGGTTATAAAGATGGCTAAGTTTGAAGGCCCCTCTTCATCGTGAATGTAAAGTGTTGGTGTTGGTCTACTTGAACTTTTCTGTTTCTTTGGACGTCTAGTCTTGTATTAATTTGGTGTATATATATATATATATAGTCGACAATGTAAATCAATCAATCGTTTAATCAATCAATCAATCAATCAATTCATCAATCAAACAATAATCGATTAATTAATTATAATGATTGAATGAATACATTAATTAAATTAATGAATTATATATCAGTCATTGATTTATAAACTGATCACGTAATCAATCAATCAATTAATTCGTTCACACTTCCGTCGTTGCGCATCGGCCGACATCGGCTGATAAAAGTTGACATTGACGTCGATGTATATGAGTTGAAACAATGTCAACTGTCGTGCGCATCGTTCGACGTCGACGAATATCGACGCACAATTGAAGCAATGTCAACTTTTATCCGGCGACGTCGCACCGGCCGATGCGCAACGATTCCGAGTATGAACGGACCTTAACTCGCGTGCCGATATCCGTCGACGTCGGCCAACGAATTATAAATATGTTTAAGTATAATTTGTTTCTACTGTCTTGCTTCACATCTCATGGTATCGTCGCATCTTCTGACGTTGTCATGGTTAATTACTTGAGTACAATTAATACAATATCGTTATTTATTACAAGTTTCCATAAAGTGGCGTATCAACGGGATGTATCGAACGTGCGCCGGGCCAAGTTTAAATTGCAACACTGCAATCTCTATCCCGTCTATGAACGACCTGCCATCCACTGGTATTATCAATACAAATCATATTTCGAATTATAAATATTTTTAAGTATAATTTATTTCTACTGCATGGTATCGTCGCATCTTCTGACGTTGTCATGGTTACTTACTTGGGTACAATTAATACAATATCGTTATTTATTACAAGTTTCCATAAAGTGGCGTATCAACGTGCGCCGGGCCAAGTTTGAATTGCAACACTGCTCGTTTTTTTGTTTTTTTTAACAACACTTTTTTTTCTTCATAGCGCCACCAAAATTGGCGTCTTGCCTTCCATGGATACACCACTGGTTGCTTTAAACTACTACATAAAATGTAATATCAATACAATAACAAACGTACATTAACTATATCAATGGTATTACAAATGTACGAGACTATTTTGTACTATTTTTTCGTTTCGATTTTCACTCAATATGCTGTGCTCAAAAGGTAACGTATATGGTTATAAATACTTAACTTATCTTAGAATACGGTTTGAATGTGCATATGTTCATGATAATGAATGAATTTACCTTACTGTGATGATTTCATCGTATTATTTTAGTGCAGTATTTTAGCTTGCAAGAACAAGAATGATTGTGCTTACCTAAAAGTGTCCGCAATTCGCGTCCACCACTTTGCATTCGTTCTCGTGTGAAATCGTAAAACAAAAATACTATTTCCTAAAGTATGCATGAGATGATTAAAGACCATGAAGAAGAAACGGTATAGGGGTATAATGCTGCTTCAGATCGTTACAACAGTGTTTTTGTATGAGAAAATACACACGGATTAGATTACTTTTCGAAGTGCATTATATATATATATATTACTCTTTAGGATTAAATGTGTTTGATAAGACCATTTTGTGAATTATTATATCAATATGAATAAACATACTAAATGAATTAATCGGATAGTTTAAAGCTATCTAAATTGAGAAACTGTTGTTTGCTAATGCCCGCTCGCAATACATTCTAACACAATTACAACTACCGTGTACCTCCCCAGCATTTTTTGTATCAGCTCATTATTCCGAATAATAATTCAAATTAGGGTTTAGAGGGTTTTTTAGTGTTACGGTTAGGGTTGTGTAAGGGCGTCAAGAAAGACCCTTAATTTCCATTCAGAATAACGTTGAAATCGGAATAATAACAAATAACGGAATAACGAACCTTTAGTGGACTAGTGAAGTGAGGTAAATTAGCACTTGTCTCATCCACTGGCGTTGAGCTATCGCGGTTTCATAGGATTGCGAGAGTCTTTGAAAGATTATTTCTTTTCTAATTTTGTTCAAAACATACAACCACACGATCGTTGGTAGCTCATCACCACAAAATGAGTTGCGTGATTAAATTGGGTGACAACAGCACGCATTTGGCATGTTTGGTAAAAGCGCAACTTTAAACGGTAAGATGTGAATAACCATTAGTATAATCAAATTAATTCTATGGTCTATTAATTTTCGATATGCATTATTTCTATAACCATAATCTTGGTGAAGTTATTGTATAATAGTGCAGTGTAGGTCTTAGCTCATCAGCTCATCACATATCAAATTAACTAGGCAATGAAATACAAATCTACCGAGAAAGCACACACCTGATTCTTTCATAATTGCAAAGAAAAATTGTGAAAAGAGATTGTGTTTTCGTTTTCACAGATTTATCAGACCGACAGAACGGCATATTATAATGATATTGTAATGCACTGGTATACATGCTTTTAACACTTTCCAAGCGGCTATTAGTTTTACCATATACAAAACAGATTTTCCAGAAACCTTTCACAACTTTCAAAGTCTATCGCAAGGATTACTGAACCAATACTAGGCATGGTTGTACTTATTTAAATGCATTTCTCAGTCATGGTGATTCCAAATATGGTAATTCAAGTCAATAATTTTAACATTTATGAAAACATTTGTGACATTTTGGAATGTAGACGCAGAGTGGAAAGTGTTAAGGCTACAGGCTAAGGTGCGCAGGTGATTCCTTTAAAACTGAGTTTAATGCAAAGTTTATCTTAATTTTGTTCTGTTAACATACAACATTCAGCTGTTACCGCTTTCTTAAAAAGTGTATCTTATTTGTTTTAAAATACAACATTCAGCTTTTACAATTTACCGTCTTCTTAAAGCTATCACTTCGACAGCACGGTTATTATTGGTTTGTCTTTTTTCTATGAAACCAAAAATTGCTGTTGCTAAGGAATATAGAAATGGATTGATAGCGGAATTAATTGGCAGTACAAAAGTTACAATCCAGGTATAGACATGAGGTGTGACTGTAAGACTCCCACTCTGTACGAGGATTGAGATTAAGATAATTGGCGACCAACAAAGCATATCCGTAAGCACAATCACCCCCATTTTGATAGCCATTCGGAATTCTTCCTTTTGAGTTTGATTTCGTCCGGCTTGTTTTGCTGTTTGTCGCACTGTTATGAATATCACGATATAGCAACACGTTATAACAAATATGCATATGAAATTGATAATGGTAAATACCGCTATACCGAAATACATGCCTGGCTTAGTACCAACAACACTTTCAAGAGTACTATTCAATACAATTCGTTTACCATTTGCATCCCAAATTCCAAGATCATACTGCCAATATTTTGTCTCAAAAATATTGCTTCTAGATAGTGGGAGGCCTGTACACACTTCGGATACATCGTACAAGTCAGGATTTATTACTGACAAAATGGTTGTAAATACACTCAATAACACTGTGAGTAACCATATTGCAGCTATTACTACCTTCACTGACGTTGTGCCTAATCTCTTAGTGCTAAATGTATATCTGATACCCATCAATCTGTCTATGCTTAAAAGCGTGACGAAAAATACTGACCCCATGCTTGATATGACGGATAACGTACTGGATACCTTACAGACAATGCTTGATCTCCATGCTTCAGATGGGAAATAACCGAGAATCGAATAATATATATCTGCGGACGCTATTACTAACATATATATACCCATAAATAGATCTGAGATTGACAGATTTGAAATTATTAATAACTGAACTTTGTTACTATCGTTGCGTTGTCTGTAACGGTAGATTAGTACGCCAACGTTAGAGATAATTGCGAAAATGCCTAATATCCACATAGTAATTCTTTGGATTGGATTTGAAAGCAATCGGCCACATGTCAGAAATTGTGAACGTGGTATTGTGGCAGTGCATGTTGCTGATTCTATGAAGCAACAAGTTGCAGCATTGTCAACCAATATGTTTGTTGTGTTGGGAAAATCTCTAAAAGATTTATAGTTTACTTCATACAGTGTATTCCGTCTTAAATCTACAATGTCAAGAAAAGTCATTGAATTATTCACAAAATACAACCCAGTATCAAATGTATGAAAATTATTTTCAGATAGATCGAGATATTTCAAATTGATTACGTTTTGAAATATACCCCACGGGAAAGTCGATAACTTATTTTTAGAAAGGGAAATGTAAACTAGCTGTTTGTACTGCACTGACGTCGGTAGCTGAAACAGAAACAGATTATTGTGAGATAAGTCAAGGTACTTAAGGTTACTTAGTGGCTTGAATACTAATGAATATATCGTCTTAATAATATTGTTAGACACATCTAACTCCCGCAGGTTGGTAAGCGCTTCAAACTGACGCGAATACAGCTCCATGATATTATTGTTGGACAAAAATAACCATACCAGGTTGGTGAGCGCTTCAAACTGACGCGAATGTAGCTCCACGATATTATTGTTGGACACATTTAGCAGCCACAGGTTGGTAAGCGCTTCAAACTGACACGAATGTAGCTCCATGATATTATTGTTGGACACATCTAGCAGCCACAGGTTGGTAAGCGCTTCAAACTGATACGAATGTAGCTCAACGATTTTATTGTTGGACATATATAACGAATCAAGGTTGATCAGACCTTGGAATGACTCTGGGTGTAGCTCCACGATATTATTGTTGGACACATCTAGCAGCGACAGGTTTGTAAGCGCTTCAAACTGACGCGAATGTAGCTCCACGATATTATTGTTGGACACATCTACATGTAGCAGCGACAGGTTTGTAAGCGCTTCAAACTGACGCGAATGTAGCTCAACGATTTTATTGTTGGACACATCTAACCACCACAGGCTGGTAAGCGCTTCAAACTGACACGAATGTAGCTCCACGATTTTATTGTTGGACATATATAACCATTTAAGGTTGATCAGACCTTGGAATGTCTCTGGATGTAGCTCCACGATATTATTGTTAGACACATCTAACTCCCACAGGCTGGTAAGCGCTTCAAACTGACACGAATGTAGCTCCACGATTTTATTGTTGGACATATATAACCATTTAAGGTTGATCAGACCTTGGAATGTCTCTGGATGTAGCTCCACGATATTATTATTGGACAGATGTAGCCGGTACAGGTTGGTAAGCGCTTCAAACTGACGCGAATGTAGCCCCACGATTTTATTATTGGACAAATATAACGAATCAAGGTTGGTAAGACCTTGGAATGACTCTGGGAGTAGCTCTACGATTTTATTATTGGACAGATCTAGCAAATATAGGTTAGTAAGCGATTCATACTGCCGTGGGTGTAGCTCCACTATATTGTTGATGGACAAATCTAACCAATAGAGTCTGCTCCAATACAGTGCGAGAAAGCTTGCGTTGACACTTCCCAGCTCTGAGTCGAAAAATGCGTTTGGTTCTATTTCATGTAGGCCAGTGTCACTCCAAGACAATGATAATATGCTTGATTCATCGGATGGGTTCAAGAAGTTTGGTGGATACAACACCTGAAGTACCGATGATGCCCCATTAGGACAGGTTATTGTTACTTCGTTATTTCCTAATGTGCATATGCATTCATATGGGCACTGAAATGTGGTGGACATTGTAACTACCCGCTTATAAACAGGAAATGCCCTTCTCTCGCATCCAACCGTGCAATTTATAGGTTGATCATATATACCGTGAACAACAGAAAAGCTGGATATTAGGAATATGGTAGTAAATACGAATACCCGGCATAGGCGCTCCATCATAGTTCTTGACGTTCGCGTATGCCACCGCTTTACAATCTCCGGTTTCGTCGTGTGCTACTTGGTACTGGTCGATGAAAAGTTAGTGACGACCCGTCGCTGCGTGCGCGTGGTAGTTCCTTTTCTAGTTACTTCTCTATTACCTATAGTAGCTTATAATTCTCCCAATTTTCAATCAAAAGCGTTTATCATATTACGCTGTTCTTAATCAGAATTTCCGTTTATCATACGCGATATATGAGTGACCGGATAAACTTCTGGTTTTGTCGATTAAGACGGACGTAGCTGCAGAGGATGAGAATTACTATTGTCCTTGACTATTGTCACATCACAAAGTTGTATACAATTATAAATAAGCATCGTCTATTCGCTGATCATAATTGTCTTTATCATACGCGATATATGAGTGACCGTATATACTTCTGATTTTTGTCGATTGAGGCGGACGTAGATGCAAAGTCAAACACGATTGTTCTGAAGATGGTGAGAATTATAACTATTGTCCTGGGATATTGTCACATCACAAAGTTATATACCAATTATCAATAAGTACCGTCTATACGCTGATCAGAATTGTCTTTATCATACGTGATTTACATGATATATGAGTGACCCGATATACATCCGATTTTTTTCGATTGAGACGGACGTAGCTGCACAGTTGTTCTGAAGATGATTAGAATTACTATTGTCACATCACAAAGTGATATACCATTGTCATTATTCGAGGAGTACTGTAACAGTAATGCCGGTGATTTATCATTAAACAATTGCACTGTGGCCAGATATACTTTTGATTTTCTCGATTGAGACGGACTTAGCTGCAAAGTTAAAAACGTTGGTTCTGAAGATGATGAGAATTACTGTTATCACATCGCAAAGCGCCACACCACTGCTCGGTTAAAAGAATTCGGAGCCGTCGCTCTATTCGTAGAAGTTTGTTACGTCTATTACGGTGTCCAATTTATCAATAAACTGCGTCAATGCTGCGTTGTTTAAATAATCGTGTGTTCTCTCTGATCATGTGTTTTATATGTGAAAATAATAAGCCAATAGTATGCTAACCTTAACTCGGTATACTGTTTGAGCTTACTGTTAGAGAAGTGCCGATTAAGACGTAGTCTTGTCAGTCACGGTGGTTGTTGCTATGGATACGGTAATTTTATCATGTTAAGCCGTTGTAAGTTGGCAATTTATTACTGCTGTAACGGCATTTGGCTTGCTTATCTTACTTATTATCACTCATTTTTTTCATTTATTTGACTTTCTCGCTGAACTCGGCCTACTTCAGGTACAATAGAAGTCGTGCTGTATATGATATATCACAATAAGCGAATACGATGCGATTTCGAGGCATTGTATCATAACCACTTGCGACCAAATTTCCTATTATATGATATATCATTGTATATAAGATGAATTGCGTTGAAAATATATGTAAATCTATATGTTGCATGGAATCAGGTGCGTTCTGCGAGTATTAATATTAAGGTCAACAAGTAAATACGGGTGACCAAGAATATTATAGACGGGGAAAGTTGTAATACATTTAGCTATATGTACCTTTCTGAGGAATTTTGGATTTTAAGAATCGGACGCATCTGACATTAACTTTTGTTTCTTTCTTTTTTAAATCACTGACCATGTTCAGGAAAAACGTTGTTGAAATGTTATGCAGGTAATCTGCTGTAACTTTCAAGCAGTGATATATTGACAAGAACACTTTAAAATAACATTTTTTCCGTGAAGAACTCAAAATTATAAGTACGAGGGCGGGTCATGTGATCTTGGTATGGGACGCATGCCAAGAATAATACACTTTTGGATTTTTAGATACCTTTGAGTATGTAACGTCATTAACATAATATAAACACAGTTGACCCATTGAATGTGGTATCTAGGCATTTAAGGACGGTCTCTCCTGGCATTTTAAGACACAAAAACTGGGCCTCTCTCAGCAATGCGCTGACACTTAACCAAATCCCACAACTGCCTCCATTCCCATCCCTACCCACATCCTTAACCATGTCAACCCAAATCCCCAACCCCGTATACTTCGTGGAGATGTAGTATTTTTATTCTAAGCAGTATTTGTATTCGAGATAGAATTTTAGTATCATCTCATTATATCATACACTCATTATCGGATTCACTTTACTTTTATGCATTTAAATTATACACACACGTGTACACCCCTACTTGATATATATACATGCTAGCTCTCTGTAAAACGAAATCGTGAACATTAAGACGCATACAAATCTTTAAAAAAAATAGAATGCCTCATTTATAAGATCAAACAATTCTCCCGATTTTATATTTAGATTTATATTCAACGCAAATCATCTACATACAGTGTCCCTGAAAAGGTGTACGTGTTTTACGTCATTGCTCTCTTTTAATATCAATTCAGTATTTAGCATTTTAAATATAATTTAGCTGGTTTTGAAATGCCGTCTATTTGATTGCCTTTACTTTTCTCAACCGATGGTTTTTAAGGAATGTGTTCTTTTGATCATTAAACATTTCGTATTTAGATTTGATATTTACATAAGCTTCAATAATTTAATAACCTTTTAGACACAGTTTGTTTGGTCGAATTTGCTTTAGCCTGTCCATAGATATGCGAGTTTAACAATGAGCAATCAAAGTCAAAGTTGTATAATATTTTTGAAACAAATCCTCCATGTGTAAAATGTATGCATTCTTCATAAAAATATCATAAAATTGATCTTTAATCAAGTATCAAGAATAAAGAATAAAGACAAAACAAACGGCATTCGAAAGCTAATTTAGGTATATTGAAGCTCATATATGGCCATCAATTAGTTAATATTGAATATTAAATGAGCAAAATGACTGTTTCCACTAACATCTTTTTTCCCTACAAAGTGGAACAACCCGTTTGTATGTACCCGTAGTTTATCAAGCATATCGTTGGATTGGTAAGAACAATTACAATCGGATAAACAGCATTTGGAGGTCAATTCAATTATCTACGAGTTAATATAATCATTTATGCGAAATACTGAAAGTTTAGAGTAATGACATGAATTACGCGAAACACGTGCACCCTTTTTAATGGGATACCCTGTGTAATGATGCATCGTACATTAGAAATTTGGGTTATGAATCTTTTGAGGAAACATTGCCGGGAAATTGTATCGTTGTATCGTATTCGCGAATCGTTTCTCAGTGCTGATAAATAACTGACAAGGGTATGAACTATCCTCATGATTCTAAAACATCAGCCTAGAACATTAAGTAGTACATTTTTTGATTAATGTCCCTCTTTAATCGCAGCGTTGAACGCGAAGATTGGGTTGACAATAAAGGAAGCTAGGGCAAGGCAAAGTACCATTTCGATGGCACTGGGGTTTGTTTTTATGGGGGACAATATGTACGCATGCGTGTACACCAAATTGCGTCTTTGAGTTATAGCCTTTAAACCTTCTTTGTCATGTTGTCCATCTTTCATAATTTGATATTTTATAGTTTAGCTTGGCGTAGCCAGGGGCAGGAGGACAGTAACTGTTGACATGTCAACAGTGGACAGAGTCCAACTTGCGTAAATAGAAAAATACCAGAACTGGTGCGTCATTCTCTTTGAGCTATAGCCTTTAAACCTTCTTTGTCATGTTATCCAGGCTTTCATAATTTGATATTTTATAGTTTAGTATCGGCGTAGCCAGGGGCAGTAGGACAATTAAATTGGGTCTTGCCTTATCTGTATGACCGGGCTAGCTACGCAACTGTATTTCAGGTTGGATATCTGATTATCAGAATTATGATCATATCCATTACATAGTACTAGTTACCATGGTTCCTTTATAAGCATCGTTATAGATCTTCTTTCTTTTAAATTCTATGCAAAGCAGTCTATCCTTATAATGTACCGCAGCTAGTTCGGGTTCAGCGAGGAAGATAACAATAAATGATACACAATAGATAGCTGTAGCTGAAACTGTAATACTGGTTTACTATTTACTTTTACTTCAGCTTTGTAGTTATATCTACACACACCTTACATTTGGGTTCAAGGTCAATCAAGATGGCGATTCAAGTATGCATTACTCGATGGAGCATTTTCAGACAAATATAATGTAAAATTAATTTCTCTTAAAAGTTGACCAGGAAAAAGATATACATAAAACCAGTCATAATTGCCAGTGTGTGTTTTTTTAGTGTGGGATGAACTATATGCGGATGACGCGTACTAAATAACAGGTGTAACTCCCAACTCGGTATCCGTCTGGGACTCGGTCGATAGGTCTGAAACAAACCAAAGTTATCAGTGAATGCTTATGATAGCGACCTATTAAGGTTCCGTGTGCGAGTCTGAGTAACACCTGTGACGTATAGGCGCAGGCCTATAGGGTAGTTACCTGCCATCGTTCGTCAGTATGATACAAATTATACAGGCTTATAAACTATTTATTTTGTTTCCTGAGAAAAATTAAAGGGGAGTACTTTTGAATTTTGTTTTACAATATCCTCCATTGAATAAAACATACATTAATCACCATTTTGGCAAACTCGTGTATATTGCCAAATTATTCAGTGACACCCCCCCCCCCCCATGCCCCATCCAGCCATATCACCCGCCCTCCCCGCCCCAGGTCACATGCTTAGCTCCCTCTTGTCCCCCATTGTTGAAACCTTATCTTACGCTACTGCCATTCACCACAAATCATATGAAATGCATTTTACATGTATTTAAAGGTATATCTGTAAACGGATTTTTAGTAAATGCTGTCGATTTTGCAGGTTAGTTAATGTCTTATTGTCTTTTTAACTGTCACTGATATCCCGTGTAATATTTCGTCTTAATTGTTGATCTTGTTTTGTAACACCCAAGAAATGTACAGAATGATGCGGACTAAAGCTAGTTGGTAAAATGACCTTTCGTATTTGCTTGGATAATTCTCTTGATAATGTTTTAAAAGTATTTAAAGCAGAAAGTGTCACAACAGGTGAACCAAAATGCCAGGAACCATTTTACAACATCTATATAGCCCCTTCGTAGGGGCCCACTATCCAGGGAAATACTATACTAAGACAGAATATAGAAACACTGAGTCTTGCTTGGATAATTCTCTTGATAGTGTTTTAAAAGTATTTAAAGCAGAAAGTGTCACAACAAGTGAACCGAAATGCCAGGAACCATTTTACAACATCTATATAGCCCCCTCGTAGGGGCCACTATCCAGGGAAATACTATACTAAGACAGAATATAGAAACACTGAGTCAGCCTTCCTCCTCTTGGTTCTCGGGTTGATCGGTTCTCTGATTGGAAGCAATTTGTCTAGGCTTCTATATAGATAGAGTAGTCTTAATGTAGGACTCATCTATATTATTCGCGTATACATGTACAACTATACTTTAGTTCTAAATGCTCAATGTAACAATGCAGCAATAGAACAAGTGTCACATTACAGTGAACCATATTGCCAAGTAAACTTCTTCATTTATTTAACTTTATTTTGTTTCCTGAGCAATATTTAGAGAATAAAAGTATTGTTTTTAGACCGTACCACCCGTGCTATATTGTCTGATATAAATGCGGGCGGTAGTATAATTTTAACTAAAACAATGACGCCGCAGAGCGGAGTTGTTTCACGCAAAATAATAATACTACCGAACGCATCTATGTCAGACAATATAACACGGGTATGGTCTAAAAACAATACCTTTATTCTCATTCTTAAACAGTCATACTTTACACATTTAATTATCAAAATTGTAACTTTAGTTGCCCACATTTGTCCATTTTTACCCCTGTTAGTATCGAATAACCCCAAAACATTCCATCCAATCCTGTGCGGTGAGTACACCATGCGTCAGCGTAGTGCGCCGCATAAGCAGAAGTGCACGTTATGGAAGAAAACTTTAGTGCCACGCAATGCGCGAGGGCGGTCACGCTAATTAATGCCTGGTAAGTTGCCTAATATAAACGTCGCCCATTTCTCAGAGAACCAATGGGAATTGCCTAAACCTTTTTTTTCTTCAATATCCTCCTTTGAATAAAACATACATAAACCATCATTTTGGTTGACCTGTGCCTAATTAATCATTTGAAGTTAGTTGCCGTAAAACACGCAATATTTTGGGGAAATCCATAATATTACACAACGTTTTAAAAAGTTGGTGAGAGCAATGTTCCGTCGTTAACATTGTTACATTTTGCAATATGACGTAGTAATCGAACATTAGTTCACTTTTTTCCCACATGGAATACACATGTTTGCGTTTTGTGACACTACAATTACATTTACAATGTATATATAACTGATATACAATATTAATCTATATAACAAAATATTCGTTTAAAAAATTGATCAGTTCGAGCGGACACTCAATATTTATATTTTACTAAGTTCTTATAGTCTTACATCTGATGTAAAACCATCCTTGGCCGTGATTACTCATCTTATGATGATGCTTTATCTGCATGTCAACTTGAATCCCTTGCTTGTAGAAGAACAAAACAGTGTCTTAAATTTGCATCAGGCCTGGCCGACTATATCAGAACAAAACATATCCTTCCCAACACCAGATTTGAAGTTCATGGCAGAAGACTTTGCAATGCAGATTTAGTTTCACAATTATCATTTAGAACATCCCGCTTTCAGAACAGCCCTGTGCCTTTTTTGTCAATCTTTTGAACAATTCATTTTAGGTGACTGCCCAGTATACATGTATTGTGATTTTATGTACTGTTTACATTTACATGTACATGTTGTGATTAGGCCAACAAAAAAAAAGTTGTTTGTTTGTCCACGTCCGACCGACCGTGTACCTAGGTGCCGACCGTATTACTTTTTATTTTCGATAATTTTTTTTAAACAAATTTTTGAGCAATTTGAATGGCCAAACGGACCGTTTTATTCCTTATTTCGTATGATATCGTCAATCTGGTATTTGCAACACCATCCCCAATTCGCAATCCCGTGTAACATGATGTTTACTGCATGAACTTGGCACCCGCGGCCCGCGGGGACTATTAAAAGGACTAAATGAAAATCAGTGATCGCACGTGCAAGTGATGTCATTTTTATACTAAAAACGCAGTGTGAGAAAATATGAAAAATTTAGTTAGGGTTAATATTTGTTCCCAAAATGTTGCTCAACGGCATGAATATTAATTTCAACATAGTATATAACAATTTTTGGGGTAGTTAGTACGGGGAAATAGGTTTAGCAATACTTTCACATATATATTTCTAGCAAAACTTCAACACAACGTTATTTCACATTGTGTAACATTCAGTCACAATGGCGGCGTTCTACGGTATCTGCGCGCAATGCAAACTCAGTACAAAAATAATATTTGATCGAGTTTGTAGTGTTGCAACCAATGCGACAGTATTGGAACTTTAAATTGACAATCTGCTCCAGCAGGAGAAAGAGATCAAAATCAGCAGTGTGAAGAGTAAAGCAACTAAAATGTCGCAAACTTATGAAAAGTGAGGGTTTTGGTGTGTGTTTGGACTTTAATTCACAGTATACATGCCGAATTTATATTCCCAAATACAATATCCGTATTAAAAAATATTAAAAAAAATATAAAAAATCCGACCTACCGACCCTACCTTTTGAGGACCCTCTATGGACAAACAAACACCTTTTTTTTTTTGGCCTAATATTTGATAATGTGCAATATTAGGTCAATATCATATTGGGGGGGGGGGGGGGGGGTGGATAGTTCTTTTCATGTGCAATGTTGTTTGGATGGTGGGCTTGTGAGTGTGTGTATGAGTGCATGCTTAGTGGATACATGTGTTGTCAAATTGTGTGGTAAGGGGGTTTATGTGTGCCTTTTTTTTGGTCAATCTTTTGTACAATTCATTTTTACTGCCAAGTATACATGTATTGAGATTTGATGTACTGTTAACATTTACATGTTGTGATTATTTGATATTGTGCAATTTTTAGGTCTTTATGGGGGGGGGCTAATAGTACTTTTCATGTGCAATGTTGTTTGGTAGGTGGGCTTGTGAGTTTGTGTATGAGTGCATGCTTAGTGGATACATGTGTTGTCGAATTGTGTGGTATAGGGGGGTTTGTGTGAAGGGGTGAGTGTACACTTGTGGTGTGAGGATGTTTGTTTCATTTGCTTGTAAATGTGTGTGTTTGAATTCTTAAATAATTTTTGTGTGGGGATTTGCAATCATAATTATGTATTTTATATGTTATCGCTGTTTTATCATGTATTTTCATGTATTTTTGATGATAATATTATTATATGTTTTTATATTGTTAAAAAATGCGCAATTTGGCCTTTGGCCACGATGTTATTTTATAATAAATTGAATTGAATTGAAACATATCATGCAAATGTGTTTCGTTTGTGTTACTCGGTTTAGTTAAAACGTAGTAATTAGGCATATATCATAACACGCACTTCAATTTACACGCGAGATGAGTGGATCTGCTGATAATTAGAGCATTTATCATTATCAAAAAGTGTTTATTATTTGTAATATGTAACGCTTCACATGGTGAATTGAATCCAACAGTTCATGCCAACGTAGTAAATCCCGGCATCAGTGTGTTGCGTATCAGTGGGAAATACACTGACAATCTTGTTTCCCGGTTTTCTACCAAAGACAGAAAATGGTCGAAGACAACTGACACTATTTGAAAAAGGGTAGATGACGCACGCTCTATATGCATATGTCGAGGTCTGAACTGACTCGAATAGCGCGCCTCCATATCGCATGGATCTAGCAACAGTGCCCCGCTCGATACTCGATTACGTTATGCATTGGGTTGTGCACGAAATCTTCAGTGTTGTTACATTTAAAACTGCATGAATTCGCTGACGTTATATCTATGTGTATTGGATTGCGCGTGAAGTCCCACAGTTTTGTCACAATCAAAACTGTATTAATTCCCATTAATACTAGTTATATTACTTTTTGACCAAATAGGCCTTGAAAGCAAACACGAGATATCAAATTGTAGCTTTCAAGATTTCTCAATCAATTGTATTATTATTAGTCGTCGGGAAATGGTCTTGATTCCTGAATCTGATATCCAATGGTGAGCGTAGTGGGCCATTTTGTTAAAGGTAGGCCTATGTGTTCCGATTTCTAGCGTTATGTTTTCTTTCTACATGCAGGGTCATCCTTAAAATAGTCATATTCCAAAGTTTTTGCATAACTCTTTGCCCAATTGAGTAGCACAAAAACTAGTCGGATGGTTAAGGGATCACGTCAAAACTCGACCGCCCGGCAACCGCCGGTTACGGCCGGTTCCGTTCGGTTCTCACAAAACGTGTCGTCTGTTATAATATACACACATAATGAGGTCAAATAGTAACACTCTGGTGAACACGACCGGTTGAAAGTGCCTCGTCACACACGTGAGCAATAACATCTTGAAGTAATGGGCTCTTTTAAGACTTAAAAGTATCAGTTGACAACCATACAATACAGCTATTGATTTTCGCTGGGGTTGGCTTTTTCAATCTGTTTATAGCTCAATTAACTTTTTAAAATCAATACCGAAAGTCTATGAATGTTTTTTTTTATAGAACGATTATAAATAGAGCTATTATGACCGCAAAGTAACAGATTGATAGTGTAAATTGGTCAGATTACAGCATTAAGTCAACCGGCGGTTGTTCAGTGTTGCATGCGCGAATATTCATATACCAGTAAAACATTTGACCTGAAAGAACCGGGCGTAACCGCCCGTAACCGGCAGTCAACGGGCGGTCGAGTTTTGACGTCTCCCCTAACCACCTCATGGAACATATCTTGCGCCTAAGATTTTACAGAAATCATGAGGACAAATAATGGGTTTTCTTTTGATATCAAAATGTGTTGATGTGAAGAAGAAAAAATCTAAAGTGATCGGAACATACACCTTTAACTATTTTTCCTTCATATTTTCTCCGTCACAAGAGCCTGAAATGTTCATTGCAAAAAGATCAAACAAATGAATGCCTCCCCCTATTTTATAATTAGAAAAAAATTGAATATCGAAGAGAATATAAACGTACCCTTTTTGAAGAAATTACAGCCGATCGTTAAAAAAAATACTGACGAGAACTCAGTGAAACCCAAATTACAAGGCGTCATCGCAGATGATCACTAAAAGTTACAAATATCACATGTAGGCTACTGTTAGCATTTTAGAGATATTGGTTGTCCGTGTCGGAAATAAGATTGACGATATCACCGATCGCATCACATACGTATCTATTTCACATTTGTTTATGATTTTTCTTAAAATTTGCCGGTGGGTATATTTAATTGAGCTTTTTAAATCCACCACATTTTGGACTAGAATTCTGCCTTTTTAATGAGATAGAAATTAACACATTTTGGTTGCCTACTTCATAATTTTGCGTTTCACATACAGATCCATTTCGAACAAATTATTTCAATTTGACGGCATTGAAACACGCGTAAATGGAAAATCGACTATTTACGTCCGAGCACAATAATTGTAGCGCATCACTATAGAGATCTTTGCGGGGAGAGTGAATCATAATGTATCATAATGTTCAATTGCAGATAAAAGAAACATATAGGCATTTAAGCAAAGTAACCAAAAATGTGTGGTTTTTTTAGCTTATTTTTCGAAAAAAAGAGATATTTTTTTCAAAAAAGTACTCAATCAGAATCATCGGCCATATTCATCGTAAACATTAGTTGAAATTATGATATAGGCTTTTACGACGGGTATTTATACTAATACGAACTGGCAACTCTGAAGATGATGTTTCTTCGCGCCAAAGTGGATCATTGCCATTCTGATGAAATCCTCCGATGTATGAGGATGAAATATTAATATGTGAGTATATTAATTGGTTTTGTCAAGCAGATTGTTTATTTCAATCATACTAATAGGTTTAGAGTATATTGTGATGCGATCGGTGATATCGTCAATCTTATTTAACGGGTTTGCCGTCGGACAAGTTTAAAACTGCCAAGCTTTCGTCAGGATTAGTTTTGACTTCTTCAGGACCAAATTATTATAATTTTAAAGCAAAACATTGAGATTGCCACTTCTCTCTTATTATCATCATTAGGGCTACCCCAAGCCCGGTGATTTTGAGAGTAGGTGCCCATTTCCCACTTGTCAAAGATTGGTGGTTCTGAAAAGAGCCGTTCAGATGAATTGCCCCTTGTCCACTTGACAGAGCCACCGTTTTATTCTGTTTGGGTAGTTAACGCAGACATTGACGAGAGTTGATTTTTTCGGGCGCATTTAGATTGAAATCTTCCGACATTTTCAAGCTAGTGGATGGGGACTGAATATGGCATATATGTTTGATGCATTATGTCAATGAAAAGCTAATAAGTTCATCTTTGCAATGATACCACATTTGCAGCAATCACTTGTTTCAGTGCTCAGCAGCATCGTGCTTCAGAAGGCCGGTGTCTTAGCCCTCGTCCTACTAAGAGTGGGGGTTAACACCCACAAGGGGGTGGCACCAGAACACAACATACAGTGACCTAGGGCATCTAGGTAATCTCTTTTACATCCTTTGCCCTCAATTGTGACGAACATAAATTGAGGATACCAACTTACCCAGGGGTAGGATAAGCAACAAAAAGGCTCAGTAGAACGAGTATTAATCTGAATGTGCCGAACCGAACCAAACCTGGCTATTAATAAGTATCTCCATGTACTATATATAATTGTCAATTTTACACATCATTTACCATCAGCCGAGTAGGACATTGTCTGCTTCCTTCACTAGTGACGTCACTTTGTGCAAGGAATAAAGCTGTATGTTGTATCAAAGTTGTGTATTATAGGCTTAAAAGCTCATTCTGTTCGGGTAGTTAAAGCAGGCATTGCAGAGAGTTGTTGTTTTGAGCACAACGTGGTGGTGTTTTCGAGCACATTTAGATTGAAATCTTCCGACATTCGAGGGCTCAAAAATACCAAGGCCTTATTTCTATTTTGACCATATTGAGAAAAAGACTATTGAAGATTTTTAAACACATTGGGGAGATGGAGTTGAGGCCTTGTGAAACTGGCTATACCTTTGAAAGGGGTTGTGTTATGGAGTTTAAGGCTGTGTGTTGCTAGAAAGAGAATTTCTTTCTGAAAAATTTGATACCAAAATCTTATTTTTGAAAAAAAAGTAGATGAGGCCTTTATTTCTGAGCCCTCGACATGTTCAAGCTAGTGTACAGTTGCGATCGTATCCGGAAACACTGTTAACGGCGTTAGCACGTTGTAAATCCATGGAATTCTATTTACATGTACGAAGCAAAACACACACAGAAGTAGCTTATTTTAACCCATTCAAACCATGATTTTGAAGTAATTAGGAAGCGTATTGCCCCGTTACTTACAAGATATTTTAGTTTCATATTTATAAATCTAATTTGACCAAAAAATTGCATTTCAAGGAAAAATTCAAAGATAGAGGGCGTTCCATGAAAAGATCGTATAATATTACAATATTAATTGATTTATATATCAATTAGTATTTAACTCCCAGACCAATACTTTTAAAATAATTGCTAATAAAATAATTGTTTGATAGTTAAGTCAATACATTTATCCGAACATCTACGAATAATATGAAAGAGAGAAATGAATCATATTGATAATTGAACTTATTCAGTAACTAATTAACTAATTAATTAATCATTAATGATTGATTAAATAAGCAATAAATCAATAATTCCGGTTTTTATTACTCCCTTCTAATCAAAAGCGATTTTGTCTTCAAGAGGTTCTTACTCGTATTTTAGGCATTTTGCAATTTGACTTTCGGGTAAACTTGTCATATTCGTCTCAGCTTTTCAGGGGGTGCTCGGCCAAGGTCAACCCTGAGGGGTTAGTAGCTGGGTCTTGCCGTTCTGTCTAAATTGAGTTTTGTGATTGGCCGTATTTTTGCATGCCTGTCTCTCGTCCAATCAGGAAGCACGTCTCTTTCGAGTGTCAGGCATGTTTCGCGCCTCTTTTGGCTTTCCCTTCAATGTTTGGTTGGAGTAGTCAACCAGGCTAAAGGGGTTGGATGGGCCGTTCCCACTTGAACTTGTATGTTGGAGCGGGCACGTCAGATGTCTGGGTGCCTGGCTGAGCAGATGACTGGCAGGTTTTTTTCAGGAGAGCAAGTACGCCTTATGGGTTAGGATTAGGGTTAGGGTTAGGGCTAGGGTAATGGTTAGGGTTTATTATATAACGTATTACATTATGCTTTAGTTAACGATAAATGTAAGCCCGGGACCTGGACCAACTCTTTGTTTATTATATAACATATTACATTATGTTTTAGTTAGCGATAAATGTAAGCCCGGGACCTGGACCAACTCTAAGTTAATTAGTTCATTAGTTCATTATTTCATTGATTAATTAGTTCATTAGTTCACTAGTTCATTAGTTCATTAGTTCATTAGTTCATTAGTTCATTAGTTCATTAGTTCATTAGTTCATTAGTTCATTAGTTCATTAGTTCATTAGTTCATTAGTTCATTAGTTCATTAGTTCATTAGCTCATTTGCTTATTACCTCATTGGTCAATTGGTCAATTGGTTAGCTAGTTAATTAGCTAAGTTATTTGGTTAATTGGTTAATTGGTCTTCCATTAAGTCACTCAATAAATCATTCACTCAATTGTTTAATTAATAGTTCTTTTAATTTTAAATCATCGAAGGGAAAACTGCTTGCTTGCCAAACTGTAACAAAATAACTAATTAGCCCATAAGTTAATCAGTTAATTAGTTAATTGATTACTTAGTTATTTAGTCAAGTAAATGTTTAGTTAATGAATTAGTTAATTAGTTAATTAGATAATGAATTAGTTCATTAGTTCATTAGCTCATTAGATAATTACCTCATAAGTTAATTGGATAATTGGTTAATTGGTTTGTTAATTAATTAATTATTTATTTAATTAGTTTATTATTTAATTATTGAATTATTTAATTAATTAATTAGTTAATTAGTTAATTAGTTAATTAAGTAATAAGTTAATTAGTTAATTAAGTAATAAGTTAATTAGTTGATTATTTAATTGGTAATTAGGTAATTAGGTAATTAGGTAATTAGGTAATTAGGTAATTAGGTAATTAGGTAATTAGGTAATTAGGTAATTAATTATGTAATATTAATTACTTAATTACTTAATTAGATAATTAGTGAATTAGTGAATTAGTTATTTAGTAAATTAGAAAATCGGTAAATTAGTTAATAAGTTAATTAGTAAATTAGTTAATTGGTTAGTAAATTATTTAGTTAATTGGTTAATTTGACTTTTATTTAGTCACTCATTAACTGATTCACTCATTTATGTAATTATAAGTTCGTTTATTAAGTTATATAATTTAAATCATATAAGGAAAACTGACCACTTACCAAAAGGTAACCAAAATTAGTAATTAGTTAATTATTTAATCATTTTAATTTATTTATTTATTTATTTATTTATTTATTTATTAATTAATAATTAATTAATTAATTAATTAATTTGTTATTAATTAATTAGTTAAAATTAATTAGTTAAATAGTTAATTAGTTGTTGTTAGTTCGTTAGGTCATTAGTTCATTAGTTAATTAGCTCATTAGCTCATTAGCTAATTAGCTAATTACCTTACTACTAATACTTGCATTTATAACAAGTAGTTAGCCTATTAGTTAATTAGTTAATTGATTAATTAGTTAATTAGTTAATTGATTAATTAGTTAATGAATTATTTAATTAGTCAATTATATAATGAATTAGTTCATTAGTCATTTAGCCCATAATCTAATTACCTCATTATTTAATTGGTTTAATTGGTTAATTGGTTAATTGGTTAATTAGTTAATTGGTTAATTGGTTAATTGGTTAATAGGTTAATTGATTAATTGGTTAATTGGTTAATCAGTTAATAGGGTAAATGGTTAATTGGTTAATTTGAAAATTAGGTTATTCGCATATTAGGTAATTGGTCAATTAGGTAATTAGCTAATAAGCTAATTTATTTATTAAATAATTATTAAGTAATTAATTAATCAGTTAATTTGTTAGTTAATTAGTTAATTAGTTTATTAGTAAGTTAGTTTTTAAATTATAGAAGGGAAAAACTTACCAAACGGATTTTGACGATCCGATCTATCCTCATCCACGTTAGATTGTGCTACATCCAGCACTAGACTCGTTTGATGACGTCAACACATTTTCCAGATAAGCTCAGCTGGTTATAAAGATGGCTAAGTTTAAAGGCCCTCTTCATCGTGAATGTAAAGTGTTGGTGTTGGTCTACTTGAACTTTTCTGTTTCTTTGGACGTCTAGTCTTGTATTAATTTGGTGATATATTAGTCGACAATGTTAATCAATTAATCAATCAATCAATCAATCAATCAATCAATCAATCAATCAATCAATCAATCAATCAATCAATCAATCAATCAATCAATCAATCAATCAATCAATCAATCAATCAATCAATCAATCAATCAATCAATCAATCAATCAATTAATCAATCAAACAACAATCGATTAATTAATTTTAATGATTGAATGAATACATTAATTAAATTAATGAATTATATATCAGTCATTGATTTATAAACTGATCACGTAATCAATCAATCAATTAATTCGTTCACACTTCCGTCGTTGCGCATCGATCGACATCGGATGATAAAAGTTGACATTGACGTCGATGTGCATGAGTTGAAACAATGTTAACTTTTCCGGCAACGACGCGGGTATAAACAACCTTAATGGTCCGTTCATACTCCTGTCGTGCGCATCGCCCGACGTCGACAAATATCGACGCGCGAGTTGAAGCAATGTCAACTTTTATCCGGCGGCGTCGCATCGGACGATGCGCAACTATTCGAGTATGACCGGACCTTTAAATAACTCGCGTGCCGATATCCGTCGACGTCAGCCGACGCGCAACGACGGGAGTATGACTGTATCGATGACTTTCGTTGTTCACCGCCAATATACGTTCGATTTCAAGCACCCTGATGACATACTGAGAAAAAAACGTGGCCGCCATCATCTACTCATACATGTATACACAGTTCATTAACAGCGCCACAGTTCTCAATCAAGCAATCTCTATCCCGTATAGGAACGACCTGCCATCCACTGGTTTTATCAATGCAAATCAGATTTCGAATTATAAATATGTTTAAGTATAATTTCTTTCTACTGTCTTGCTTCACATTTCATGGTATCGTCGCATCTTCTGACGTTGTCATGGTTACTTACTTAGGTACATTTAATACAATATCGTGATTTATTACAAGTTTCTATAGAGTGGCGTATCAACGGGATGTATTTAGAACGTGCGCCGGGCCAAGTTTGAATTGCAACACTGCAATCTCTATCCCGATAATGAACGACCTGCCATCCACTGGTATTATAAATACAAATCAGGTTTCGAATTATAAATATTTGTAAGTATAATTTATTCCTACTGTCTTGCTTCACATCTCATGGTATCGTCGTATCTTCTGACGTTGTCATGGTTACTTACTTAGGTACAATTAATACAATATCATTATTTATTACAAGTTTCCATAAAGTGGCGTATCACCGGGATGTACCTAGAATGTGCGCCGGGCAAAGTTTGAATTACAACACTGGTCGATGAATGTTTTTAATAAAACATTTTCTTTGCAAAGCGCAACCAAAATTGGCGACCCGCGTCTTGCTTTCCCTGGATACACCACTGGTTGCTTTAAGTTCCTACATATAATATAATATCAATTAAATTACAAACGTTTATGAAACTACATCAATGGTATTATTACGAGACTATTTTGTAGAGAAACAATTAGTCTCGTATCAAATTTCTCTCAGTAAACTGTGCTCTAAAGGTAACGTATATGGTTATTTAAATTTTCTGAGAATTTACCTTACTGTGATGACTTCATCATATTATTTTAGTGCAGTATTTTGACTTGCAGAATAAGAATGATTGTGCTTAAAGTGTCCGCAATTCGCGTCCACCACTTTGCATTCGTACTTGTGTGAAATCGTAAAACAAAAAAACTATTTCCTAAAGTATCATGAGATGATTAAAGACCATGAAGAACCGGTATAATCCTCCTTCAGATAGTTACAACAGTGTTTTAAGAAAATACACACGGATTTGATTACTTTTCGAAGTGCATTATATATACAATGTACATGTATTACTCTTTGGGATTAAATGTGTTTGATAAGACCATTTTGTGAATTATTATATCAATATGAATAAACATACTAAATGAATTAATCGGATAGTTTTAGGCTATCTAAATTGAGAAACTGTTGTTTGCCAATGCCCGCTCGCATTGTATTGTAGTATCGCTCTACATTATTTTTTCCCTATGTATAACCACACATTTTCCGGTGTGTTAAAATTGGCGCAATACTGACATTCTAACACAATTACAACTAACGTGTACCTCCCCAGCATGTTTGTATCAACTCATTATTCCGAATAATACTTCAAATTAGGGTTTATAGTTTTTTAATGCAACGGATAGGGTTGTGTAAAGGCGTCAAGAAAGACCCTTAATTTTCATTCAGAATAACGTTGAAATCGGAATAATAACAAATAACGGAATAACGAACCTTTAGTGAAGTGAGGTAAATTAGAACTTGTCTCGTCCTCTGGCGATGAGCTATCGCGGTTTCATAGGATTGCGAGAGTCTTTGAAAGATTATTTCTTTTCTAATTTGTTCAAAACATACAACCACACGATCGTTGGTAGTTCATCACCACAAAATGAGGTGCGTGATTAAATTGGGTGACAACAGCACGCAATTTGGTAAAAACATAACTTTAAACGGTAAGATGTGAATAACCAATCAAATTAATTCTATGGTCTATTAATTCTCGATATGCATTATTTCTATAACCATAATCTTTAGTGAAGTTATTGTATAGTAGTACAGTGTAGGTCTTAGCTCATTAGCTCATCACATATCAAATTAACTAGGCAATGGAATACAAATCTACCGAGAAAGCACACACCTGATTCTTTCATAATTGCAAAGAAAAAATTGTGAAAAGAGATTTTGTTTTCGTTTTCACAGATTTATCAGACCGACAGAACGGCATATCATTACCATACCATTTATATTGTAATGCACTGGTATGCTTTTAACACTTTCCAAACGGCTATTGGTTTTACCAAATACAAAACAGATTTTTGAGAAACCTTTCCCAACTTTCAAAGTCTATCGCAAGGATTACTAAACCAATAATAAGCATGTTTGTATTTATTTGAATGCATTTCTCATGGGGATTCCGAATATGCAAAGAAGATTTCTTGATGTACCCCATAATGCTTAGCGCCCCTACAGTACCAGGAGGGCTTATCAGCAAAACAAACAGTCCCACACATGTGTTAAAGTAATTAACAGCTGGAGGTCGTCTGACCTCTACCATCTAAATGCATGGTGCAGATAGGGTAACTTGTATAAATATTAAAAGAAATTGAATCCCAACTAAAACTTGTATTCATAAAAAATATAGGGTCTTTAAGAAAATCAAAAGAGGACTGTATTAAAGACACATCAATCATATTACTTGCAAAAGGATTTTCTTAAAGACCCTCGTTTAACAACTTTATAAGCATTTCCTTGCACTGTAATGTCGATGGGAACCAGTAGACACTG
Source organism: Ophiura sarsii (assembly GCA_035610835.1). NCBI lineage: Eukaryota > Metazoa > Echinodermata > Ophiuroidea > Amphilepidida > Ophiuridae > Ophiura > Ophiura sarsii. The sequence continues at coordinate 52,261,218 of CM069458.1, read as the reverse complement.
GTGACAGAAATCCTGTGGTCATGTGATGAAAGTGAAGCATCCTGGGGTGCATCAAGAAATCTTCTTTGCCGAATATGGTAATTAAATAAAATAATGTTGACATTTTTGAAATATTTTTTGAAATTTTGGAATGTCGTCTGTAGACGCCTGCCAAGTGGAAAGTGTTGAGGCTACAGTATAAGGTGCACGGTGATTCCTTTAAACTGAGTTTAATGCAAAGTGTATCTTAATTTTGTTTTGTTAACATACAACATTCAGCTTTTACAATTTACCGTCTTCTTAAAGCTATCACTTCGACAGCACGGTTATTATTGGTTTGTCTTTTTTCTATGAAACCAAAAATCGCTGTTGCCAAAGAATATAGGAATGGATTGATAGCGGAATTAATTGGCAGTACAAACGTTACAATCTAGGTATAGACATGAGGTGTGACTGTAAGACTCCCACTCTGTACAAAGATTGAGAGTAAGATAATTGGCGACCAACAAAGCATATCTGTAAGCACGAGTACCCCCATTTTGATAGCCATTCGGAATTCTTCCTTTTGACTTTGATTTCGTTCGGCTTGTTTTGCTGTTTGTCGCACTGTTATAAATATGACGATGTAGCAAACCGTTATTACCAACATGCATATGAAATTGATAACGGTAAATACCGCTATACCAAAATACATGCCTGGCTTAGTGCCAACAACATTTTCAAGAGTATTATACAATACGATTGGTTTGTGATTTAAATCAAGAATTCCAAGATCATTGTACGGCCAGTAGTTAGTATCAAAAATATTGCTTCTAGAGAGTGGGAGACCAGTACACACTTCAGATACATCGTACAAATCAGGTTCAATTGCTGATAAAATTGTTAAAAATAAACTTAATATTACTGTGAATACCCATATTGCAGCTATGACTACCTTCACTGAAGTTGTGCCTAATCTCTTAGTACTAAATGTATATCGTATACCCATCAATTTGTCTATGCTTAAAAGCGTGACGAAAAATACTGAGCCCATGCTTGATAGGACGGATAACGTACTGGATACCCTACAGACCATACTTGCTCTCCATGCTTCAGATGGAAAATAACCGAGAATCGAAAAATATATATCAGCGGACGCTATTACTATCATATAAATACCCATGAATAGATCTGAGATAGACAAATTTGAAATTATCAATAACTGAACTTTGTTATTTTCGTTACGTTGCCTGTAACGGTAGACTAGTACGCAAACGTTAGAGATAATTGCGAAAATGCCTAATATCCACATTGTAATTCTTTGAATTTGATTTGAAAGCAATCGGCCACATGTCAGAAATTGTGAACGTGGGATTGTGGCAGTGCATGTTGCTGATTCTATGAAGCAACAAGTTGCAGCATTGTCAACCAATATGTCTGTTGTGTTGGGAAAATCTCTAAAAGACTTATAATTTACTCCGTACAGTGCATTTCGTCTTAAATCTACAATGTCGAGAAAAGTCATTGTATTATTCACAAAATATAACCCAGCATCAAATGTTTTAAAATTATTTTCAGATATATCGAGATATTTACTGGGTCCATCCCAGTATTGAATTCGTCTTACGAGCTCTGAGTCATGGCTCAAGGACTGCAGTGTTGCCAATTCAGATTAGTTCAAAACCGCGGCCCAAGTGTCCTCTAAAACCGCGACCCGCGACAAAAATGGTTGTGTTCCCATAGAAAATACAGTGTAGCTTGACTTTTCCCTAAGACTAATAGTTATATTAGTCTCAGTTTTCCCAAACCGTGGCCCCCGTTTTTTTGCCCGCGGTGCAGGGGACAAAAGTAGCCCAATAGTGCGGCCAAACCGTGGTGTTGGCAACATGTCTCAAAAAAGTCTTAAAAAAGTCTCAAACAGTGTTGCCAACCGAGATGTTCCAAACCGCGGCCCAAGTGTGCTCTAAACCGCGGCTCACGACAATAAGTAGCCCAATTATATTACGATCCTGTGTACTAAGGTCATTATATCATGTGTTACGGTTGATTGGGGGAGAACCTTGTTGGTTACGGTCGAGTTTATTATCAAAGGCGCTAATCCGTATATAAGTTTGTCGTGGCCAGTATTTGGCTTTTGCATGTCTCAAGGATCTAATCCCCCTGTGCAAACGTCGGCGGTAATGTGTGACGCTTGGTCGAAGGTAGACTTTGGATTCTGTTGACGGTGAAATGACCAACCGGAAATCATAAATATTATGCTAATCATTAAACATGTTGATCCTCTCTGTGCTACGGTGCATCGTTCTTGGTTTAGTCAGTCAAAGGGAAACTGTGGCTTCTAAAGCTCGCGATATTATCAACTTTGAAGCCAGGAATTCGCGCAGTCGCAATGACTCGAAAGACCGGGGGAAGGACCTATGTTTCAGTTGGGTGGCAAAGTGTTGTTGTTTTTGTATTTTCAAGTGGGCGAATGCCCGGGGGAGGGAGGGCACTGACGTTGGAAAGGTGTTCAAAACACTGGAGGAAAATCGCGAACATTTTCATTACAAAGCCCCATTTTTTTAAAGACATCGATAAAATCAGTTTAAAAATATTTTTTCGTCATAAAAAAATCTCTTGGTTCAGTTCGTACTCTACCCTGAGACTAATATAAGTCTCAGCTCTACCTCTGTACCTGATCCCCTTTATGATACCGTGGTCAATTTTTAATTTTTTTTATCAGTATTATAGGCGAAGTTTTTTGTGCTGGTATTTTCATTTTATAACAAACTTCCTACAACCCTTACCCCTTGAAGTCTAATGGAATATTCAGCTTTTAACACAAATACATTACATGCTTACAAGAAATCAGGATATATGAGGGGGGGGGCACTCATATGCCGTATCTACGTAGGCTTATATACAATGTATGTTAGCACAGCAAATATTTGAAGGCCTATAAGAATAGTCTTAGAAATTCGAAACTTAACTGGTATTTTTTATTGATTGGCAAAAAAATAATACAATATACGAAACCAGTCCCAACTGAATAGCAAAAATACTGGTTAAAAACTGTTTTTCTCGATAAAGAACTGATTTTCTCAAGAAAAAAATAGGTCTCAAGAAATGTGTTTTTTCCTCCTCAATCCAGTCATTCATTGTTGTCAAGGCCTACTGCTTTCCAATAAATGTGTGTACACCGCCCGGGGTACACCGTACACGTCAGTGGCGTAGCTAGGATTGTTTTCAGGGGGGGGGGGGGGGAGGCAAGATTTCAAAAACCTTCGTAAATAAGGTCCACAAATTTCGCACGGTCCAAAAATTTCGCAGTCCAAAAAGCAGCACAGTCAACAAATAATGGCCAATCCGCAGGATTTTAATCAATTTTTCAAAAAAAATGGCATTTATTTATTTAAAAAAAAGGGAAAATGTTATTTTTAAAACGTTAAGACGCATAAAAGCACTATCTCCAGAGAGTGGGGCGGGCGGGGCACAAAGGGAGGCGGGGGCACACAACAAATTCTGTCGGGGGGGGGGGGGGGGGGGGGGAACTACCAGCCCAAATTTTAAATATCCTACCCATCAATTTTGCCTTAAAGACACAACAAATCTGCCAAACCCTAACAATATGTAGATCATATAATGTTAGTTAGGGTTAGTCTAAACACCAAACATGATTATTAAATCAATCTCAATACGTCAAGCATAAATATTTCCATTATTGCATTTAAGTTGTTATTTATGCAATTGCAAGCCGGGCATGGCTGGGACCGTACACGAGTGTACAAAAAATGGTGCCCGGCTAGGCCTATGCGGCCGGGGGAGTGTACGCGGACGTACAAACTGTGCCCCCGCTAGCCGAGGCGTGTAGCGGGGACGTACGCTAAGGTAACACATGTACACCCCGGACGTTTGCTATGAATAAGCTAGAGATGCGATGCGCTTGAGGGAATAAGCCATATTGAACACATAGAAATGCATTCCGTTATGGTTGCAGAAAGAAGTAAGCGATCTTGGGACTGTAGCCGGGTGAATACGTTGTCCTGGGAAATGGGTGGCCGGGACTGTACACTTTGTCCCAGACAAGGGGCCGGGACTGTAGCGGGGACGTGTACAAGAAATGGTGCCCGGCCCTGCGGGGACCGTAAACCCGGGACGTACGTCACATGGGCAATTTGTACGTCCCGGCCCTAATCCCCGCTATACCCGGGTCCCCCGGGGCAGGGGATGCAAATTTGATAAGTGCATTAATAATTTTGAGTAACAAAATCCAATTCAATTTTGTTGTCTATTAAGCTGTATATGGATCAAAATGCTCCAAATTAGATGAATCAAGTTTGTGTGTACCGGTTCTGGCATGAGCCAGAGCACGGAGAGGCAGACGGGAGTATGCAGAACTGAATTATATCTTAACTATTTGGTAAAGATCATTTGTGTCAATTCCACGTGGTTTATAGAATCGGAGATATATCTTTAGTGACATTTTAGACCCCGTGCCGTACCGAGAAGGGGGGAGTATGCAGAACTGAATTCAACCGTAAATATTCAGTAAAGATCATTAGTGTCCGATTGAAACTTTCCACGCGGCATGCGTCTGTAGACGACATTCCAAAAGTTCACAAAATGTCTAAACACATGACATATTGTAGCAATTCCACGTACTAATGACATTTTAGAACATTGTAGACCCCGTGCCGTACCGAGAGGGGGGGGGGGGGGGGGGGGGGGGGGGGGGGGGAAGTATGCAGAACTTAATTCAACGTTAAATATTTAGTAAAGATCATTAGTGTCATTAACACTTTCCACGCGGCATGCGTCTGTAGACGACATTTCAAAAGTTCACAAAATTTCTAAAAAATGACATATTGTAGTATCAATGCCACGTGGAGATGTATCTTTACTAATGACATGTTAGAACATTTCAGACCCCGTGTCGTACCGAGAGGGAGGGGGAGGGGCGGAAGTATGCAGAACTTAATTCAACGTTAAATATTTAGTAAAGATCATTAGTGTCAATAACACTTTCCACGCGGCATGCGTCTGTAGACGACATTCCAAAAGTTCACAAAATGTCTAAAAAGGACATATTGTATCAATTCCACGTGAAGATGCATCTTTACTAATGACATTTTAGAACATTGTAGACCCGTGCCGTACCGAGAGGGGTGGGGGCTGAAGTATGCAGAATTTAATTCAACGTTAAATATTTAGTAAAGATCATTAGTGTCATTAACACTTTCCACGCGGCATGCGTCTGTAGACGACATTTCAAAAGTTCACAAAATTTCTAAAAAATGACATACCGTATTGTAGTATCAATGCCACGTGGAGATGTATCTTTACTAATGACATGTTAGAACATTTCAGACCCCGTGTCCTACCGAGAGGGAGGGGGGGGGGGGGGGGGGAAGTATGCAGAACTTAATTCAACGTTAAATATTTAGTAAAGATCATTAGTGTCATTAACACTTTCCACGCGGCATGCGTCTGTAGACGACATTCCAAAAGTTCACAAAATGTCTAAAAAGGACATATTGTATCAATTCCACGTGAAGATGCATCTTTACTAATGACATTTTAGAACATTGTAGACCCGTGCCGTACCGAGAGGGGTGGGGGCTGAAGTATGCAGAATTTAATTCAACGTTATATATTTAGTAAAGATCATTAGTGTCATTAACACTTTCCACGCGGCATGCGTCTGTAGACGACATTTCAAAAGTTCACAAAATTTCTAAAAAATGACATATTGTAGTATCAATGCCACGTGGAGATGTATCTTTACTAATGACATGTTAGAACATTTCAGACCCCGTGTCCTACCGAGAGGGAGGGGGGGGGGGGGCGGAAGTATGCAGAACTTAATTCAACGTTAAATATTTAGTAAAGATCATTAGTGTCATTAACACTTTCCACGCGGCATGCGTCTGTAGACGACATTCCAAAAGTTCACAAAATGTCTAAAAAGGACATTGTATCAATTCCACGTGAAGATGCATCTTTACTAATGACATTTTAGAACATTGTAGACCCCGTGCCGTACCGAGAGGGGTGGGGGCTGAAGTATGCAGAATTTAATTCAACCTTAACTATTTTGTAAAGATCATTAGTGTCAATTCTACGTGGTTAAGTACCGGTTCTGGCATTTTATTACAATGTAACAAAACCTCCTTTATGGAAACTGAAGTAATTAAAAGATGACCATTTACAAATACAAACCAACATTCCATCTAAACAGTACTTACCTTTCAAACGGTGTTATGCATATGACTGTGGTCCATCGTGACAATTAGACTAAAATATAAACATTTGCTTTACTTGTAGCACACAAATTCCTTAAATTGCAATAGTGTTCTTGTAAACAGATTTAGAATATAGTTATAAGCTATATAGTTTAATTAGGTCCATCATAGCAAGATACAGGGAGAGTCAAAAAACTGCAATAGTGGAAAGAAGCCATTTTGTTTCCAAAACCAAAATGAATTTTAAATTTCTTTAAACGTTGCAAGAATGATGTATTTAATCCTAACTTTGTGTGAAAAAATGAAGTCGATCGCATTTTTGTGACCCTCTTTGCTGCACAACCAAATATACCTGTTTGTCCACGAGCACAGGGATTTTCATTTGAAATGGCACACATTGCATTTTCATATTTGAATATCCCGCCAACAAAAAAGGAAAATGTCACTTTTTTATTAAAATTTAGAACATTATACGCTTTCATAGCATAGGACGATTATAATTGATTATGCTAAGTTACATGTAAACAAGAAAGGATGCCATCAAATTCCAATAACATCACAAATGAACTTGAGTTTCCAAATTTGACTGAGTGACACATTTTGCGATCTGATGCATATTTTGGGTATCTCGTGGACAAACGTGTGAAATGGGTGCACTGATTAAAAGGTTCAAATTAATTTTGGTTTTGAAAACAAAATGGCTTCTTTCCACTATTGCAGTCTTTTTGACTCACCCTGTATATTCAGCTATTATCAATCCGCGCACACAATTTATCCAAGCCTATAAGAACGATTTTTGCAAACAAAACAAAAATGCAAGTGTTTTAATTGCCTACTCTTCCACAAATTAAATCATATGTAAACAGTTTCCGCCAATTTGGAACTAAGTAAACTATAGCACTAAAAATAATCGCAGAAGGAATATATCCTAGAAATTTCGTTTTCAATGAACAAACTACAACTATTTTTATAGTAAAGATGTTGTATGTGTGCATAATAAACATTGTTCGGCAAACAAATCATACACTTGTCCCATTATTTTGAGTCCAATCAAACTAGATAGCACCCCCTTCTTGGCTAAATCGCTGCTTCCACTTTCACTTTACATAACCCACATCCACGTAAATGCGCCAATTAAAAATATATACAAAATTGAAAATAATATGATTAGCTTTGTAAATATGTCATGTCCATCAACTCAATTTTTTAATAACCATGTTTATGCACCAATTCAGTAAAACAGCATACCCCACGGTAACCTTAATATTTCAATGGGGACATTGTCACTCATCTCATTATATCAGTTCGTCTGAAATCTGATAAAGACTGTTCCCCTTACAAATATACAAAGGATGAGACCAACTCTATTCACTAACAGGACCCAGTCAGGTTTTGTTCAAAATCTCAAACCACAAACCCCGAGAACCGCAAAACCCGAGAACCGCGAAAGTCGAGAACCGCTCTAGTTCAAATTGAGTATGTTTTGAAATATACCACGCGGGAAATTCGATAGCTTATTTTTAGAAAGTGAAATGTAAATTAGTTGTTGGTACTGACGTCGGTAGCTGAAACAAAAATAGGTTATTGTGGCTTAAATCGAGATAAACAATGTTACTTAGTGGCTTAAATAAGGATGAATATATCGTCTTAATATTATTGTTGGACATAAATAAATGCTCCAGGTTGATAAGCGGTTCAAACTGCTGCTGGTGTAGCTGCACAATGTCATTGTTGGACAAAGTTAACCTGTTCAGGTAGATAAGTGTTTCAAATTGCTGCGGATGTAGCTCCGCAATTCTATTGTTTGATAAATACATCAAATCAAGGATTTTAAGACGTTTGAACGACTGCGGGGAAGATTCACAATATTATTGTCGAGCAGATGTAGCTCCCAAAGGTTAGAGAGCGCTTCAAACTGTTGCGGGTGTAGCTCTGCGATTTTATTGTTGGACAATTTCAGCCAGACCAGGTTGGTAAACGCTTCAAACTGTTGCGGGTGTAACTCCACAATATTATTATTTGATATATCCAAATATTCAAGTTTTTTAAGACCTTCGAACAACTGCAGGGGAAGGTTCACAATAGTATTGTCGGACAGATATAGCTCCCTAAGGTTAGAGAGCGGTTCAAACTGCAGCGAGTGCCATTCTGCGATTTTATTGTAGGGCAGATATAACGATTCAAGGTTGGTAAGATTTTGGAATAACAGCGGGTATAGGTTCTCAATATTATTGTCAAAAAGATGTAAATTCCGTAGGTTATTTTGGGACAGATCTAGCCAGTAGAGGTTGGTAAGCGCCTCAAACTGTTGCGGATGTAGCTCCGCGATAATATTGTCGGACAGGTCTAAAACTTCAAGGTTGATCATACCTTGGAATGACTCTGGGTGTAACTCCACGAATTTATTCTTTGACAGATCTAGCCGATACAGGTTGGTAGGCGCTTCAAAATGTTGTGGGTGTAGCTCCACGATTTTATTATTGGACAGATCTAACCGGTACAGGTTGGTAAGTGCTTCGAACTGTTGGGGGTATAGCTCCACGATACCATTGTTTGAAATATTTAACGACTCAAGGTTGATAAGACCCTGGAATTATTCTGGGTGTAACTCCACGAATTTATTCTTTGACAGATCTAGCCGATACAGGTTGGTAAGCGCTTCAAAATGTTGCGGGTGTAACTCCACAATATTATTATTTGATATATCCAAATATTCAAGTTTTTTAAGAACTTCGAACAACTGCAGGGGAAGGTTCACAATCGTATTGTCGGACAGATATAGCTCCCTAAGGTTAGAGAGCGGTTCAAACTGCAGCGAGTGCCATTCTGCGATTTTATTGTTGAACAATTTCAGTCTGGACAGGTTGGTAAGCGCTACAAACTGTTGCGGGTGCAACTCTGCGATCTTATTGTCGGACAGATCTAACCATTCAAGGTTGGTTAGACCTTGGAATGACAGTGGGTGTAGGTTCACAATATTATTGTCAAAAAGATATATATTCCGTAAGTTAAAGAGCGCTTCAAACTGACGCTGATGAAATTCCACTATTTTATTTTTGGACAGATCTAGCCAGTAGAGGTTGGTAAGCGCTTCAAACTGTTGCGGGTGTAACTCCACGATTTGATTGTTTGATATATCTAAAGATTCAAGTTTGTTAAGACCTTGGAATGACAGTGGGTGTAGGTTCACAATATTATTTTCAAAAAGATACATCTTCCGTAGGTTAAAGAGCGCTTCAAACTGACGCGGATAAAATTCCGCTATTTTATTTTTGGACAGATCTAGCCAGAAGAGGTTCGTAAGCGCTTCAAACTGTTGCGGGTGTAGCTCCACGATTTTATTGTTAAGCATATCTAGCCGGTACAGGTTGGTAATCGCTTCAAACTGCTGCGGTTGAAGCTCCACGATATTATTGTTTGATATATCTAAAAATTCAAGTTTTTTAAGACCTTCGAACGATTGAGGGGGAAGATTCACAATATTATTGTCGAGCAGATGTAGCTCCCAAAGGTTAGAGAGCGCTTCAAACTGATGCGAGTGTAGCTCTGCGATTTTATTGTTAAGCATATCTAGCCGGTACAGGTTGGTAATCGCTTCAAACTGCTGCGGTTGAAGCTCCACGATATTATTGTTTGATATATCTAAAAATTCAAGTTTTTTAAGACCTTCGAACGATTGAGGGGGAAGATTCACAATATTATTGTCGAGCAGATGTAGCTCCCAAAGGTTAGAGAGCGCTTCAAACTGATGCGAGTGTAGCTCTGCGATTTGATTGTTGGACAGATCTAGCAGGTACATGTTGGTAAGCGCTTCAAACTGTTGCGGGTGTAGCTCCGCGATCTTATTGTTGGACAAGTCTAAAAAAATCAAGGCGGGTAAGACCTTGGAATGACTCTGGGTGTAGCTTCACCATTTTATTGTTGGACAAATATAACCACGACAGGTTGGTAAGCGCTTCAAACTGTCGCGGAAGCAGCTCCACTATATTGTTATTGGATAGATCTATCCCCCAAAGGTTGGTTAGCGATTCAAACGGCCGTGGGTGTAGCTCCACTATATTGTTGATGGACAAATCTAACCAATACAGTCTGCTCCAATATGCGCGAAAGCTTGTGTTGACACTTCCCAGCTCAGAGTCGAAAAATGCGTCTGGTTCCATTCCATGTAGGCCAGAGTCTCTCCAAGATAATGATAGCAGGCTTTAGTCGTCGGATGGGTTCAAGAAGTTTGGTGGATACAACACCTGCAGTACCGATGATGCTTCATTAGGACAGGCTATCGTTACTTCGTTATTTCCTAATGTACATATGCATTCAGATGGGCAATGAAATTGTGTTGATATGGTAACTACCCGCTTATAAACAGGATAACCGTTCCATGTCTCGCATCCAACCGTGCAATTTATAGGCTGATCATTTATTCCGTGAACAATAGAAAAGCCGCATATTAGCAGGGTAGTGAATACGAATACCCAGCATGGGCGCTCCATCATAGTTCCTGGCGCCCTCAGATCGCGTATGCCACAGTCTTAAAATCTCCGCTTTCGTTGCGCTCCTTGAAGATGAAATATTGGTGACGGCGCTCGCTAGATGAGTGACGTAGCAGTTCCTTTCTTATTAATTTCTATTTAGTATCTATTCTCCCAATTTTCAATCCAAATAATTTATTGTATTATAGACTTACGATTGTCCTGGGCTATATTTATCACAGCACAAAGTTATATACTAATTATCAATAAGCTCCGTCTATACGCTGGTCAGAATTTCCTTTATCATACGCGATATATGAGAGACTGGATATACTTGATTTTTGTCGAATACGACGGACGTAGCTGCAATGTCAAACTCGATTGTTTTAAAGAAGATGAGACTTCCTATTGTCGCATCACAAAGCTACCCTATCATCATTCGAGGAGTATATACCTGTGATTTATCATGAAACAATGTCTATTATATTTCACTGTTAATAACAGAATACGTGATAAGTGACCGGGCATTGTCGAATCAGATGGACTCAGTAGAGTATTTCGGTGATGAAAGTCACGCCTCTTTTCTAAAACACGCGCGTTGTAGTGTTTATACTTGTCCTAAACTATTTCAGAATGGCCTGCGCATGGCTGTAAACTACATTTGCTACTTAGACAGTTTCTCTGCATTGTTCAAGCACTACCCCCACAATAAGAAAGAAAAGAACACTGCAGTATGACTGACCAATCATGATCAAGTTTACCGTTATACCACTTATAATTTGATTATAATGTAATGATCATTGCACGTTTAGTGTGCGTAGCTAGGCAAAGAGTAGAGAGCGCACCCTTATTGATGTTCTATGTAACACATAAAAAATAAACTGCCCACAAAAAGTATCGAAACACTTAGAAATGATCCAATATATAAAAGCACGAATCTGATCATTCTAAACAGTAATACAAACCTCTTTCTATAGGATGATTGTCACTTTTGAAACTGGACACACGACCATTGAAATGACAATAACTCCGCTCCGCAACATCGTATCTCATCGATCGAGGTGTCAAAATACGCAGAACAAAATTATGCACTTGATTATTTGCTTCGATTAATGCATACCATTTCGAGCTGTTATATATTGGATCATTTCTAAGTGTTTCGATACTTTTTGTGAGCAGTTTATAACAATTGTACAAAAAATGGTACTAATCATGTTCAGCAATCTTTAATGTGTCATAAGAACTTTTTTCTACCAATTTTGGAGCTTTTGTTATGAAGTTATGGCAAATCTTCTCAAGAATGTCAAATTCAGCTTTGGCCACTTTTCATGTACAGAGAACTCATACAGACCTTCCGTGTTTGGGATTAGCGGCCATCTTGGAGGTACAACTAAACTCTATTCAAGTAACGCTTGGCTAGAATGCACATGGGGTTTTTTTTTCAAGTAATCTATCGTACATTTCCAGTAAAGGTTATACTTAAATTTTGAAGTCATTCAACAGGTATTATTGAATGGGAAGGGTTGCGGGTCCAAACCGTGTTACAAACACTTTTGTGTTGGCAGCTAATCCAAAACACGGAAGGTATCTAGTATTAGAATCGTCATTCATGTGTAATTGAACATAATCAATATAATCATTAATACCCTACCTACTACATGTTGGTAATTAGTTCAATTTGAGCAGAAAACTATATTTTAATCAATATAATCCATGACAAACCTCAGAATATAATATAAGATGTATTTTACACTATACATTGATGTCATCAGAATCTCAAAGGCAGGTGTTTTTTCAGTCAACAGTGGCCTAAGCGGAATTCGCGCTCTTGTTACTGAACTGATCATATTCGGGAGTTAAGGGGTGACACTTAATGGGATGAAGTGCATTTTATAGAGGACTAATAGGGCTTACCAACAGACTATTTGTTACCACTTGTAATTTGTTTTATTTCTCGTTCAGTGAGAAAGAGACTGGGTTGGGGTGACGATTTGTTTCAGCGTTTGGCACAGCTGAGCCCCAGTAGTTGCGCCCCCCTCGTTACCGTCACTCCTGAAATGTTTGGGTCCCCATACTCATCATGTAAAGGATCACATTTCAAGACACCCCCGTTTTGCAATTTAAGGGTAAAACTGCCACTGATTTCACGAAATCACGAATATGTTGGCTTTACAAATACCACTCTTTTATACGCCAAATCATTAGCCTTATTAATTTACCACATAAAATATAACACGCAACATATTCAAGCAGTCAGTAATAAGTAGCACTGTCTGATGATATCCATCCAATATTTTCGTCTGTTTGTTGGATGATTAAGGACAATAGAAAAAATTTGTCTCAGATAAAATCTGAAAAAGGCTATGCGAAATCTGTTTTTTATTTTAGTTAAAAATGCTACACGAAATGCGGTATATTTTTTTCCTTGAGGAGGGCTCTGTGAAATGTAGCCTATATTTCAACACTGTCATAGTATATAGAAACAAATCACATTTTGTTGAGCTGTATTTAACTTCTATTTGTAGGTGGCAATGTTACTATAATATCAAGGAGCTACATTCGCAGTCATTCCCCGGTCTGACCAATCTTTACACCTCATCGCCATCATCTGGGCATCGTGCACCTCATTTATAACACGTCACATGGACTACATGTCAATGGCTTTATGAAAATCGAGAAAAATCGAGCGAAAAATATTTGTTATTTTTATACGTTTGCGTGAGATATGATAATGCAGTAGAGTTGCCTCGCCATGCATTCTCAAATTAACGTTTCTGAAAATGTTTCGGGTACACATTTTACAACGGTTTCAATTCCTTACAGTTCTAGATATTTATAGAAATTGTGTTACGAACGGGAGACTGTTTTAAGGAGAATAAAGGTATTATTCTTAGCCTATCTCGTGTGTCTACTCCATGGCAACCGTTCTATTTTATGGCACGATATCCATGTTACATGTAGATATCGTGGAATATCACATAGGCAACAGCCGATTGAAACCTCAGCAAATTTCTCAAGAATAATAAGAATACTTTTTTTATAATAGTAGAATCTATCATGTTTTCGAATTGTATAACTGATAAATCAAGTTTCTGGAATCCAAAGTTGACCTAATTAATTTTTGCTCTATCTGTTTACGCCTGTCAAAATGTTAGTGACAATTCCAAACAAATATCAATCAACATTCTTGTTTTTCAATAGTCACCGTTTCATAACAACGTGGACGGAGTTTGAGATGATCTTAAGAAGGCAAAGACATGCTATTACTAACCAGGGTGTATGTTAACCGGTATCGCATCGCAGTTTGCGCCACAATCAAGCGCAACTGCGACGCACATTAATGCATAGCAAACTTGCTACACAACATTTTGGACTCGGGACACTATTATTTCCTTCCGAAGTTCCGATTGATTTTAACTTACTATTATTAGTGATGTAAATGGTCCATTTCACGCCATTTAATCACATAGTATTCCGTATTTGGATACGTTTAAATTGATAAACTCACTACATTCGTCGAGTTTATACTCGCCACATGACACGTTCTAGACTGATTGTTTACAAATTACATCATACATTAACACTTCGTAACCACACGAGAATTCCCATTACATGTACAGCTCAGATGAACATGTACGCAATTAATTATGCCGTAAACTTCGACCTGACTTTCGACCCGGGCCTGACCATTTTCCAATATAGGGGTGAGAGAGAGGGGCGAGTAATCGTATAGTTAATAATGAATGGTTTTAATTATTGTTTGCTTCTGAACGGGTCAGCGGACAGCTAATTAGTGAAATTATCTGCAATATATATTGTAAATATTTGATTTCATCAGTCTTCTTCCTATTCTAGGAAACAAATTACTCGGAAATCGAAAATGTTTACAATTGTACCAAAGCGCACCCCCTGTTTTTAAATCGACTTAATAATAATGATATTAAAAGTTTCTGGCCGTACCGCGGCACACTTGACTTGGGGATTTGACAGTTCTCTCAGGGATCTGATCTGGGCACGAAAATTGAACTCATTTAATCAATCCTGCACCTAACCTTACATAGAGGGATGTAAAATGGTTGTACTAATTGAAAATAGATTTAACGGATCAACAGCAAATTGGAATTTAAAAAAATTAAACAAAACTGCTATGCACAATTTGTAAATTGCTATACAAAAAAATAATTGCATAGCAGTTTTGCTACACACAATAAAAACCTTAACATACACCCTGTTACTAACAGCAAAGATATGCTATCTAGGCTACTACTGACAGCAAAGGCATACAATCTACTACTGACAGCAAAGACATGCCCCATACTGCTAATAGAAAGACATGTCTACTACGTAAATTAAATAAATGCTACCAAGTTTATGTTCAGATGTCGTATCACGAATGTATCTATTACATATGCTAATTGCTTTACACTGAAATGGGGGATGGGGGTGTTTTTATAATGCTTTCTTATACCGGTACACGTGTACATGTTTATTTTGGAACACCCTGAATGTCGATCAATTATGTACAACCACAGAATGTAAAATATAGATTGATATGGTTAAATAATACAGATCACCACGCTTTATATATCTAAATAGGAAGATAGGGACTGATTTTTGCAAAACCTCAAAATAAGTAACTCACCAAGAAATGAATATGACTCATTACATCAAAACATACCTCTTGTTGGTTTTTCTAGTTTCAAGATATGAAGTAAAATGTCTTGAAAAATTAAGGAAATTAAAAGGAATGCTTTAAGCTTATATTCATCATATTTCTTATGAGGTATCAATTTAAAGCTTGGGTTTTGCATTGTTTTGATGATGTTACAATCAGACATTGGATACAAGACCACAAGAGGTATGTTTTTGATGTGACGGGTCACAAATATACGCTGCAAACAGGGTTAACAGAGTTTCAATTTACGAACAAGAAAACCGGTCAGAAAATAAGTAGTTCGTGCAAATTTATTACGTATTTTCAAACCTAGATTTTGAATTGATTAAGAATCACATTGTCTTGTACCTTAGATGATAGTTTAAGTTTATGTTCTTTAATGCAATTTGGCAAACAAAGCCTGCACAGGACAAGCATTAAGAATAGAGGGCGTTTCATGACAAATATGACATATTACACTCTCAGCAAAAAAAGGTTCAACTTAGAACCATAAATGGTTCCTCACGTTGTCCTCCATATGAAACCTTCATGGGTTCTGCCCAAGAACTATTTCATTGAAGAACCCTCTTGAAAAGTTCTTTAAAGAACCAAAAAAGGTTCTTCAGTTTTGTCCTCTATATGGAACCCTAAGGGTTCTTCAGGGGTAAAGAACCCTCTTGAAAGGTTCTTTAAAGAACCAAAAAAAGGTTCTCAAGTTTTGTCCTCTATGGAACCTTGAGGGTTAAAGAAACCTCCTCTTGAAAGGTTCTTTCAAGAACCAAAAAAGTTCTTTAGTTTTGTTATTATAGAACCCTTAGGATTCTTCAGAAATATGTGTATCCTTCTTAGAACCATTAAAGGTTCCTTGAGTGCAGAAGGTTCTACATCGAACCCCGAGCATACTCAAAAAAACCTTTCCGAACCATTTTTGCTGAGAGTGTATTACTTATTAAAACGTTGACTTATGTTTGTTATTCTTAACTTCCAGGTACATTTTAGGCCTGATATTTCAAAATATCAACCGGGCAATAACACAAATAGGATATGTTTAATGCTCTTTTGCATTTTCAGAGATAAAAACATCTAGGCCCTAATTTAAACAAACATTGTTCAGTTGATTGGTTAGCACGTTCACAGCTTAAAATGTTCAAATGTTTTCAACATCAGATGTAAATCTAATTGAATCCGTGATAAACGTTGTACGTCGTCGTCACTGTGCATCCCTACCTCGTGCGCATAGCCATATGTATGTAACGGTTTTTTCCTCTGATGACAAGGGCCGCTCAAATCAATTTATATCCGACCTGGCTAATTATACAAAATAACACAATTGGACTAATTTTCATTTTCTGTTCTCAATATATTGGCCTTCAATTGCTGTTTTATCAATATTTTGGCCAGGTATTTATTTTAGGTTCTCTTCAAAACTTACATAGTCACAAGAAAATAAAATACAGTTTAAATCCAAATACAATTTCAAAGTAAAGCCTTTCGGCGTTTACTTCGCACCTTGTGTACAAAGGGCCTAATAGTGATCGCTCCCTAAACACACAATGATTTGAAATGCCCATACAACAATAAATGGGAATCAGTCATTAATTATTTAAGCTTACCAAAAAACCATAATGGTGAAATCATTTCGAGCCAAATCTGATAAAACCAATTTACATAGTCCAAAAAGGTATCATATTTTGACTACATGTAGGTGCCATTTAAAACATAATTATCTGTATCGTGGTAATCTAAACAAGTGAAAAGGATAATCCATACAGACTTCGCTGAAAGGTTGTTGAATTCTGCAATATAATCGAAGTCAGTTCTTAAGACTTTCCACGCGGCAGGCGTCTGCAGACGACATTCCAAAATTGCACAAAATGTTTCAAATATGTCAAAATCATTTAATTTCATTACCATATTAGAATTATCATGAGAAATGCATTGAAATAAGTACAAACATGCCTAGTATTGGTTCTGCAATCCTTGAAATAGACCTTGAAAGTTGGGAAAGGTTTCCGAAAAATCTGTTTTGTATGGTAAAACCAATAGCCGCGTGGAAAGTACCGCGACAGCTGTTTACACAAAGTTTTATGAGTTGCGACACAATTACAATAATATAATCCCTTATTTTTCACTCTGAATACATTATGGTCAATTTTGGCCGTCAGTTTTACAACAAAATCGTGTACGATTTCACGTCTGCATTTCCAACGAATACGCACGAGTCAATCAGTCTATAAAATATTTTTTGAAATGACCTTTCACATTAACTTGACCTTTTCTAAATTAAATGCTCGTATCATGGTAACAAGTCACAACATTTGGCATGAATTATCAAATGCATTTTGGATATCAGTTACATTATACAAGTTGCCAAAAACATCAAATGAAACACTGGATTGTGAATTAGATTTAAAACAAAATGGTCATGGGATAACAAAATCATCAGCTGACGAGCACGGAAACAGCTGATCTATGACAAATGTTCATTCATAAAAATATCTTAACTTTAATTACTCACTAAACTACTTATTCTACTTAAAGTACTCACCCGAGGTATTACATCCAAGAAAAATTTATCAATAATTTAAGATCAAGACTAAGCTATTCCGTATCCGTATTTGTTTAGTAGGAGTAGGATCAGGGTCAGAAATCGCGAGAAATTGAAATGATATACCAGATAGAGCTCACAAGAAAGGTTCCTGCAATATTGAAACGATGCTGATTGGTCAAACTTTGATACCTTCGTGATCCAAATAGCCTCTGATTGCTTCTTCAGATTTAGGGGGTCAGCTTACAAAACCTGTCACACTCTGCTTATTTTCCATTAGATTATTGTCTAATTTTCGGAAGACGGATTTGATTGAATACACTTTATATGGTTCAATTGGGTCGAGGCCGTTTCAATCAGTGCATAATTTGTCCTCACCCCTTATGTTAGTTTTTACATAAATTCAATTTGGCATAAAACATCTTCCTTCACAGGACAAAATTAAGAACAGCGGCGTTCCAATCAAGATGTCGCAGGCTTTAATACTACGACAAAACGTTGATTTATGTATATTCTAGAGTAAATACCGCGACAACTCTTTTAGTTTCAATTTTAGGCCTTAATTTTAAAAATATTAAACGAGCAATAATAAAAATAGAATGTATTAATGTTGTTTTGCATTTTTACAGATAAAAACGTAAACAAATATTGTTTGGTCAATACGGTCACATCTGTAGAAGTTGAAACGCTGAAAATAATACAAGTTCGGCGTAGGCCCCAAATACATGTTAATCGTATTGTTAAATGTGGTACTTGAGCGACGAAAAAACCCGTTCTGCTGGCAGACGGAACTCTCAGGTACAGGCTGTCCCAAAATGATTAGTACCCATCGATGCCCATAGTTCAATAATTTTTGTCATCATCTATGGGATTAGGTCCGTTGTTTTTACATCATCTTTGTCATACTGTACTATTTCATTAGAATTTTAGATTATGAATATCGGATTTATCAAACTCAAGATACACTCCATTATGTAAAACATGGTGATTTCACCTTTTTGACAAAGTGCTAAAAATGTGTGTGCTATTACAGCTTGTTCGAAAGAAACTTGTGTATTCTCATAATCTCTTGTCTACTCAATATAATCTTGTGTGTCTTTCTGTTGTAACTGTTATTAGTTATGGGTATTCAAATTATTGATAATTCTTCTCCTTGATTCAATTTAATGGGTAAAAGAAGTTTGTCACACTTGAGTGACCCCATGCATTGTTTTATTTGACAAGTGTTTAGTGACTTCTAAATGAAGTGGTATTTGGTGAATCACCAGTGGCTTAGATTTCATTTTCACATTGGAGAATGGATTTCGTGAGGTTAAACACTAAGGGACTATATCATTTTTAGCAAGTTTGTAGGAAATTGCATCCCCAATATGAAAAAGAAGTCTAAGCCACTGCTAATTACCCACGACCACGTCTTTACCTGTTTAAATGTCCCTCAGGTTTAGCCTCAAAACTAACTCATTATAGAAACAAAGCTTGGGGTCGCTCATGCGTGACGATCCATTTTTACTCTTCAAATTGAATCAAAATGAAGAAGTATTAATGGTTTGAACAACAACATGATACAACAGCAGTTTAAAATAGAAAGGAACCAAAGATATTTGCAGACAAGAGAATAACAGAATGTATTAGTTTCTTTCAACAAGCTGTCTAAAAACACATTTTTCTGCACTTTTCCAAAAGGTGAAATCACCATGTCTTACACAATGGAGTGTAACTTCATTAAAATAAGTCCAATATTCATGATCTAAAATTCTAGTGAAAGGGTACAGTATAGCAAATATGATAAAAAAACGGATATAATTTCATTGATTTTGATGATGAAACAATTTATTGAACTTAGGGCCTCGATGAGTACTAATCATTTTGGGACAGCCTGTAGGGCCGGTCAATCATTTTGGTGGGGTATGTTTCAAACATTTTTTAATCTATTTTTTTTTCTTCAAAATTTAAAAAAAGCGGGTCTGTCGCGCTCGTAGAACAAGGTTTTTTCGTCGCCCTGCATTCCTATCTTCCTCCGTAAAAGAATATGTATACTTACTACTAAAATCAGAGCTTCCATTCTACACCTCGTGCGCGCGAACAATAACTTATTGTACCAGCGTCATGTCTCCGCTCATTGTCCCGATGATGAGGTATGCAATTCTGCAGATGTGTTGCGCGTAAACTAACGACAACACAGGACCGTGCGCGCGAACAATAACGTATTGTACCAGCGTCATGTCTCCGCTCATTGTCCCGATGATGAGGTATGCAATTCTGCAGATGTATTGCGCGTAAACTAACGACAACACAGGACTCTCAGAAAAGACGCTTTTTGAAGAGGATTGCCAAAGGCGTAGCAAAATGGATTGAGTATGCCCGTCGCATGACACCACAAAACAAGAGTCTGCATGAAAAAGAACAATCACATTTTGAAACAGAATGATTTTTTATGCTACATGAAATTTGCTTTGTATCCATTTTACCGTGTTCGTTTTGTCATCCTCCAAACCCCGGCACCGGCAGGGTTTAGGTTGTCTTTTTTGCCAAAAAAAACCCGAAAGTCTCATAGCGGCCATTTTGGTGGCCATCTGGGATTAAGAGTATGTTATTACCATGCAACTATACTGGATATGAGTTAGTGGTCTAGTACATACATCCCAATGTAAAAATTATACTTTTATCATACATTTTCGTTGATATTATCCCATTTTACGGAATTTTACAAATTTTGCAGTCATTTTAGGACCTATCCTAGGGGCCATTTTGGATTTTTAACTATGTTAACGAAGCAAAAGTACTGGATATGCGTTCTTGTGGTCTAACATCATATATATTTGATCGTTAAAACCATATTTTCAACATACTTTTTCGGTTGATATTATTCTATTTTATGGAATTTTGACCATATTTGACCATTTTTGGCCATTAATTTGGCGGCCATTTTGGTTTTAAAGTATGTTAACAAAGCAAAGCAAGAATGATGTATTGATCTGCGCATTGTAATTATCATGAGATATAGGTCAAGCATCCCATTTTACTAATATTATAACATGTATTGGCTGCTTTTTATGTGTATTACGAGGTCACCCAGTGCCTGGAAAACTTACGTTGACTCAGAAAAATATAATAAGGACACTCAACAAACGGGAAAACTATGATCAACTACAATTCGTCGGTCTCATCACATACTGATCTATTCGAGAGATTATGAATTTTTGAGAAAATCGTTTTTTAGTAATATTGTATCATGCTCTTTCAATAACCGAAGTTACAGACCTCAAGTCTGTTTAATTAATGAGATATAAGTCCTTGAATTTTTTGAATTTTTTTTTTTACATTTCAGCGTTTCACATATAGCGCTATTCCATATAGAATAGGATATAACGTGGACGACACATCACGCTATTTGAACATCGCAAATTCTACGCGTTTCACATACAGATCTATTCCATGAGCTATTTGAACAACGCAAATTCTACGCGTTTCACATACAGATCTATTCCATAGAGATCTACATGTATATATATGCGTTCTATACGAGAATAATGAAAAACAATATTTTCACATACAGAGCTATAAGTTTGGTACCATTTTAATCAATGTTATTCAAAAGATTAGCACACAAAAATGACATAAATAGAAAGTACCAAGGGTACTCTTCATGTATATATCCTATCTAGGAATATTGGTTAAGAAATAAGCAAGTTTGAAGCCAAATCTGACGACAGAATTTTCAATCTCGATTTTCTCGAAAAGCGTGTTGCGTCGAATAGATCTGTATGTGATGAGACCGACGAATTGATCACTTTTGCTCATAGTGAAGAAAATAACTCAGACGACGAAATGGGTTCCATTCAGAACTAAGGCACCGTTTAACCAATCCAAATGGTGACGACACGATTACGTAGTTACCACCTCTTAAGTACTTTCCACGCGACAGTCGTCTGCAGCCGACAGTTTCACAAAATGTTTCAAAAATGTTAAGATTATTGAATCTCATCACCAAATTTGGAATCACCATGAGAAATGCATAAAGATATGTACAAACATGTCTAGTATTGGTTCAGAAACATTGAAAGTTCCTGCAATATTTAAACGATGCTGATTGATCAAACTTTGATACCTTCGTGATCCAAATAGCCTCTGATTGCTTCTTCAGATTTAGGGGGTCAGCTTACAAAACCTGTCACACTCTGCTTATTTTTCAGTCGATTATTTTCTAATTTTCGAAAGATGGATTCGATTGGATACGCCTTATACAAACAACAGTTTTGTTATGGTTCAATGGTCGAGGCCGTTTCAATCAGTGCATAATTTGTCCTCACCCCTTATGTTAGTTTTTACATCAATTCAATTTGGCAAAAAAAACATCTTCCTTCACAGGACAAAATTAAGAATAGAGGCGTTCCAATCAAGATGTCGCAGGCTCTAATGCTACGACAAAACGTTGATTTATGTATAATCTAGCGCGACACCTCTTTTAGTTTTCGATTTTAGGCCTTAATTTTCAAAATATGAAACGAGCAATAATATTAATTTTGTTTTGCATTTTCACCGATAAAAACGTAAACAAAAATTGTTTGGTTAACACGGTCACATCTGTAGAAGTTGAAACGCTGAAAATAATACCAGTTAGGCGTAGGCCCCTAATACATGTTAATCGAATTGTAAAGTGTGGTACTTGAGCGACGAAAAAACCCGTTCTGCTGGCAGACGGAACTCTCAGGTAGGGTCGGTCAATCATTTTGATGGGGTATGTTTCAAACATTTATTTAATTGAGATAATACACCAGATAGAGCTCACATGGAAAATTCCTGCAATATTGAAACGATGCTGATTGGTCAAACTTTGATACCTTCGTGATCGAGATAGCCTCTAATATGTTAACAAAGCAAAGCAAGAATGATGTCAATCATCCAATGTTACTACCATATGTTTCTACATGTATTGATCTGCGCATTGTAATTATCATGAGATATAGGTCAATCATCCCATGTTACTAATATAATATGTATTGGCTGCTTTCTTACGTGTATTACGTGGTCACCAAGGGCCTGGAAAAATTACGTTGACTCAGTAAAATATAATAAGGACACTCAACAGACGGGAAAACTATGATCAAATATAATTGATCACTTTGGTTCATAGCGAATAAAATATCTCAGACGAAGAAATGAGTTCCATTCAGAACTAAGGTATGACTTATCACCGTTTAACCAATCCAAATGGTGACGACACGATTAGTTACCACCTCTTAAGTACTTTCCACGCGACAGTCGTCTGCAGCCGACAGTTTCACAACATGTTTCAAAAATGTCAAGATTATTGAATCTCATCACCATATTTGGAATCACCATGAGAAATGCATTAAGATAAGTACAAACATGTCTAGTATTGATTCAGTTATTCATGAGATAAACCTTTGACAGTTGTGAAAGGTTTCTGAACAATTTGTTTTGTGCATGGTAAAACTATTAATAGCCGCGTGGAAAGTATCAAAACCAAGCATTGACAGTTCAAGTATACTGTAGAATTCACACCACCAAATGGTTTTCCTATGCGTTTACATGTAAAATGGTAGTTACAAAAAGCCCATTTTCTCGCTTATAAAGCGACTGGAATTTTCAATTTGACATTTTCCTTAAATTTCATGATATATTTGATCATTTAATCAAAACAAATATATATGGTATCCCGAAAGTTCTGAGAAACAAGACCCCAAAGTTGGACAATTGATGTAGCGCCCTCATTTATCAGAAAAAGTTGAGAAATGTTGCCAGATCATTTACAATCAAAATACATCCAAAAAACCTACAAAATGCATTGAAAATATGTCTTTTTCCACTGTGGTATTAGGTAGTAGTCCTAAAATCAGGATTAAACTACAACTTTAATCATTTGGGAGCAATAAGTACCATTTCTGATTAATTCTATAATCAATGGGCCACAGGATGAAAGCTAAGAAAAAACTTTTGATTGTCGTCTCTACAAGGACTGAAATTATTTACTGGCGTGGAATCTGTAGTGATTAACCGTGGTCATTGTCAACAGTTAACAGTGACAGTCTTGCTTTTAAAGTCACTGTTCACATTGCTCTTTATTTAACATGGATTATGATTTAGTGGTGTGGCGACCCCGTGTATTATACATTGGGAGTATATTGTGCATTATTTGGTTTTGTAATGTGACAATAATTGTAAATCATATCTCGAGTTTTATGGAGTGGTTAGTGAATGTTTAGTATGTTTTACAAAAATGATAGTTCAACACATTTCCTTTCATACAAAACATAACATGCCAAGTTGTCTGTAATTCGATAAGACGTCACAATTTTACATGGTGTATCCCAAAATCCACAGCCGACCGTTAAATGATCGTACTACAGTGTACTCAACCGTATTTAAATGCGGTTTTCACCAAAATGTTGTAAAATCATTGCACTAAACGGAATTTAGTGAATGTCATTACCTAGTACTGGTATCGTGCATACCCAATACCCCGAATATATAACCATGTGAACATACGTAGTAGTGGATCCGCTCATGCCCCGCTCTACTCGTCAGGTAGGCACTGGTACTTGCGATTGTCTTGCGTACCCTGAGCAACGCAAGCATTTGCTGGTCCCAAGTAAATTTGCTCATAATGTTATCGTCAATTAGAAAGGAGCCATTTTTGAATAACGTGTGGGTCGGCAAAAACTTAAGATCTCCAGCAATGAATTTTAGTGTGACAACTGTGTGACAGCGTTAGCAATAAAATTGACCAATCCGAGGCGAGTAACGGCATTGAAATTTATCATCGCGACCAGTTGCGACATGAGATAGACCCACCCAGCGTGTGGTGTCTACGGCCAGAAACAAGTGTTGGATAAAATATACGGGAATAAATATTCGTGTAATCTTGTACGATGTAAATTAAACATTTCATTTGTGTAATTTTCAAAATCGACCAACCAATTTTTATTTTTAGCAATCTCTTTCAAATTTGGCCAAATGTTCTAAGATTCTGAGCATGAAGCTATGTATGCTTTACAATACGGTATATTCTTGAACCCGAACAAAGTAGTTTAAATATGAATTTTGTTTAATATCCGTCGTTAATGCCCAAGTTTTTCTAAATACATGCATTTATCAAATATAAAAGATAAAATAAAGGTAGAATATTTAAGCTATAAATATAGACGTTTCGTTAAAAAGCCTATTCCGGGTGGGGGGGGGGGGCAGTCAGGTATAATGTCAGTTAAAACTTCTCGTCGTTCCTGATCAAATATAAAACCTGGAAACCTGTCACCTACATTCCTGACAAAACTTAAGATATATTGAATCGTGAATGTTGGTCCACATTATTTATTATAGATTAGTTTCACAATTAATGTTTGACAGAGCTAATAAATGAATAAATAAACACATAATTGATTCGTATAATGTAGCCTTTTCTGGTATCAGCCAAGGAAAACACCTTCGTTGGTATAGCGAAAAGTTCCATCCATCCGATAGTAAAAGCGGTAATTATTAGAAGTAACAATGGGGTAAGTTAATCCTCGTTCTATACGTCTATTCAAATCAATAGCCTATAACATGCTACAATGTATTTTTATATAAAAATTCCATTGAAATGGAATGGGGGCGATCCAAAAGAAAGAAGCATGTTTTGAACCATTTTCTGAAGCATCTGTTTCAAACCAAAATACCAGGAAATTGTGTACCGTATGTTTTTTCCATAATTCAAACCAAAATTACAAATCAAAACACCCCAGTCCAAAATAGTACAGGGGGGTACCGTCTGAAGAACAATCTAGGTATATATATGACATTGTACTTAGTCTGAAACGTTTGGTCCAGGAATTGCTATAATACTAATTAATGACATTTCATTAAATCAACCCAGGAATTATTACTTTATATTATATAACCCGAAACTCATACATTCACAACTAACCACTTATTAGACAACCCCCAACAATTGGGAGATTTCCCCTTAATAGTCAAACCAGGGAGGTGTAGTTGACACCTCCCTGGTCGAACCATCTCTAATCAAATAAGATAAGCTATTATGTCTCTCTGTGGGGAGTCTAATAAACATCTCTCTAAATGAATCATCAACTGTCTATGCATCAACTAAACAAATATAGCTGTGACTCCAGCACAGACTTCAGGTACTGTTAAAATAAACTGCATAGGTGCATGTAATTTACAAAGACTACAAACATGGCGGCCCCCACTTATGTCTAGAAAGACCTAAATGTGCAAGTTTTTGCTATCCCATACTATAGGGTGGCTTCGCCCCCCAAAACCCGGGTATTTTGGAGAATCTTTATATCGGGTAATCTAACAATAAAATTGTGTCTTATGCTAGGTCTTACTGCAAGTGATGATGTTCACTTACCTCATATATTTGATGTGTTTTGTAAATCATATTTGAAACGTGCATGGACCGCACGTAGCATTAACCTTGCATGAATCTATGTTACCATGTAAATATTTGTATATAATATTTCCTTTTTTGTATTTTAAAACATTGTGTAATGTTTATGGACGCATTAGTCGAGAAGACTTTTGCCACTGTTCCAAAAGCGTATGTCCGAATAAATAAATACAAATTAAAAATATAATTATCAGGATCGCACGACTCACGTATGACGTAAACATTATTGAATTTGAACATTGCTTATGATCAGATCATAACGATGGTACGGGCTTATAGATATATAACTTGCATACAATACCAATGGCAATGGCATGTTGTTGTTGAATAATTGACGTTGGAATATTGCAATAATTTGAATTGCCTTACAATTAAAATTGAAATTCGAATTTGATTGCGCTAAATTTCAAATATTTTTGGATAAGCATGCAGTTTGCGCTCAGCTTTTGCATTATTATGTTATAGCTTAAAGATGTGTTGGTCTATATCAGCAACAACTTTCAAATGACGTGAAATGGCTTATTATTAGTGGTTTATTATAATATGTAATCATCATTGGTACGGTATCTAGGCCTATAGTAATACTGTTGGGCCATTTTAGTCCAGTTTTAAATAGGGAGGGGTTTTATAATTAAAATGCTAGTATTATCGGTACCGTTTTCTACTATAGTATAATATACCAAGACATCTGCTAGAGAAGATGAGATGCGAAACAAACCATGTGCATATTACTATAGTATTAGACAAACGAATATGTTTCTCTCAGGGATATCGTGATATTGTAACAGATGATTAAGATACCACTGAGCTCTGAAACTAAAGTTAACACAGTATTATTCGCCCATATAAAGTTAGCCGGAGAGTTACTTAGTAAGCTGCCGAGTGATATAAGGAATTAATAGCACTCATCGACAGTGACTATTTTAGTGATGATTTATGTGGCAGAGCTCTACCCTACACACCAGATACACACCACTTTCACAGTAGGACACCTCTCACTCACCCAGACTTAGACCATCATCTACTATAAAAACACACACACACCAAGTTGGGTAATAATTACAGTGCTGTAATTAATCAGGTTATTTACGATGTCAAATTTACAGCATTCTGAATCTGTACAATAAGTGAAATTTGTGGAATTCTGGATTGGCTGTGTATGTGCTATTATGCTTTATATATCCGCTCGTCCTTTCTACAATACGTGTGAGCTTTTTGGGCCATCTCCATTGAAAGCGCGTGCCTCACGGTATAAGGTGGTGGTAGCCAAACCAGTATCTGACATTGATTTATGGCAGACGGTGGAATCTGGGTAAAACCAGCGTGTTGTGAGATGGAGTGTCAATACTAGGTCCAATGAGGGTGATAAAAAGTTAGTCGCAAATACTAGATCCCTCGCTTCGCTAGGCCAGGTGCGCCGGGCGGCGGGCCTTCGGCCCGGTTAGGCGGGATCTTTACTCAAAGATTGGTTGTATTTTGGCGACACCTTCTATATTATACATGATGTTGAGATGCCGAGTTGTGTCCAAAGTCGTCATTGTTATGTAAAATTGAGTAGATACAGAGTGAGAACACAACTCGTTACGTCACAATGTTACTGAAACTCAGTAGCCTACTTTAGTCAATATCTGTAACGGTCATTTTCAATACACTACGCGGGAAGAAAAGACCACATGTTGCCTGTTCATAAATAAATAGCCCGCTCGCTCAGGCCCGACCCAACGCAGTTGCACTGTGTGATCAATATCCATTTCATTGCCGGCCATTCAAAGTGCCACGCACAGCATTTTCTCGCGGCTTGCGTGCGTTGAAAATGTGACTTATGAAAAGTGACCAATTTTCTTTAAATGCTGCTAATCATGGTTTATCTTTGTTGTTAGGTGGCAACTTTGGTATCAAATTGTTTCGGAAAGATTCATCCAAATGTCTATTTAGTCTGTTTGGTCAAAAAATAATCGAAAGTAACTCTAAAGGACGTAAACAATTGTATGACTTTCTTTGGTTGAGCACTTTAGTAACGCAGACAGCGACTTATAAGCGCAAATCAAGCGCTGGCTTGATCGCAGCAGAGCGTAAACAAGCGCGGCGCTTTGTATGGCGCTTAAGGGCGATCATGGGGACCCTAATCCGCTCTAGATGGTGTCTACTGCATCCCCAATTGGTTCTTAGAGACCTTACTGCGTTTTGCATGGCGTTTTGATACTTTTTGATACTTTTTTCAGCGCAACGAACGAGAGCGCAAGGCCTGATCGCCGTATGTGTGGGTATACCTAGCGAGGTATCGCTATTCTTCAGCTACTCGCCAGTGGTGCACTCGGCCAGATGAGTCATACTCATAATAAGAGTGCAATGGAAACGTGATAAACAGGATAGGAGCATACGAAGATTTAAAAAATGGAAACAAATTGGCCAGTTTTCAGTGATCTTTTTGGCGTGTTATTCAAAGACGACCATGGGGATCCTCCTCCTTCCGAACCATTGTCCACTGCGTCACCAATCGGTTCTTAGAGACCTTTATGCGTTTAGCTTGGCGCTTTGATACCTTTTCAACGCAATGAAAGCGCAAAGTATGATCACCGTAGGTGTGACAGGAGGTATTAACACGTCAAAAAAGAAAGTCCGACACCAACATCATTACTTTGAAGAATAACATTGATTTCATTTGAAACTTGAGGAATTTTGTTAGTTGCACGTTGATTCCAAATTTGCTTCAAAATACAATAAATGGTCTGATTGATAACGATTTTTAAAAGATACATTAACAAGTTTCAAACATCACGAATTCAAGATTACACATGATGCAACGCTTGCACATCGTAACGCTACAGAGTATCGATCGGAACACAGGCGCTGTATGCACGGTGATACAAAAAACCAAGTGAAAACTCACCTATTTCCTTATTGATATTGCTCTTTGTATATATAATGTTTTGGTTTTATCATGTTGTTTACTTTGCTAGGTTGTATGTTCTTTGTATCATCACAAACCGCTGTGGTCTAAATGAAATGGCGGTATATAAAAGCTTATTGTATGTATGTATGTATGTATGTATGTATGATATTCCGGTGGCTTTTTGAATCAAATCTCGGCATGCATGCATACGATCGTGAGCATGGTGAGTCATATTGTAATGCGTAACATTTGTTTGAACGGCACGTCTTGATTCCTCAATTACCCGTTATAAATATTGGATGATTTAATATGCTTAACACTTTCCTCGCGGCAGGCGTCTGCAGAAGACATTCCAAAATTGTACAAAATGTATAATTAAATTTCGTGACCATATTTGGAATCACCACGAGTAATGCATTAAAGTAAGTACAAATATACCTAGTACTGATTCAGTTGGGAAAAGTTTCTGAAAAATATGTTTTTCATATGGTAAAACTAATAGCCGCGTGGAAAGTGTTTTTAACAGAAAATAGAATGTCAACATGTAGCTACAAAGGTTACAAAAGTCTTCAGGATTTCATCGATAAATGGTCTAAGATTGATCGATTTGAGACAAATTAAGCAGTTTCAAATATCACAAATTCAAGATTAAACGCATTACAAGTGATTCAACGCTTGCACATCGTATCGCTGCAGAGTATCGATCGGAACACGGGCGCTGTATGCGCGGGAATGTTCAGGTGTCTATAAATCTTATTACGCATGCATACGATCGTGATAAATCTTGTAATATGTGATATTTTGTTTGAAACGGCTTAATTCGTCACAACCCGTTGTAAATCTTGAATGATTTACAGTGTTTAGCAGCAATTGGGGTATCAGAATATACGTTTGCACACCGCTATCTGCGTGTTAGCGGAGAGTATGGCGATCCATTTTCAGCGCCAATACAAGCGCTGGTTTGATATCAGCAGAGTGAAAACAAGCGCGGCGCTCTATCTGTCGTTCAAGGCGTATCTTGCGATTGCACAAAGGTAATTTATCTCACATCATCCTAAAGAAGAAAACATGCATGCATGTATCGTAGTACAATACAAATCACCTGTTAAACTGATATTATTGATCGAAGTGATCGATATTTTACTCCATCCATGCATGTATTCTTCTGGAGGATGATATGAACTGATGACCCTCCGTGCAATCGTCTTATAAACGGAACCGCCTGCGTGCTCAGTCCGTTTTCGTGGTTTGACGAGTAAACAACATTGTACAACATAGAACCCATGATGGTAATAGCAAAACAGGCAAGGCTTCCGTAGCACCCAATAAGGGCAGAGGGAGCAGTCTGCTCCACCCACGGCCTCGGTACCCAACCCGGGGGTACTCGGATTAGGTTTGGTCGAGGGGTACGGTTGGAGATTCAAAACCCCTACTCATTTTTAAGGGTGATTTTACAGGGGTTTAGCTACCTTGTTTTAGAAAATTGACAAATGTGGACAGTTTCCCCCGCTCTTCCTGCGTGTTATTCACATTTGTATAGTTTTTTCAGCGCAATGCAAGCGCTGACCGGATCCCCTCCCCTCCGATCAATGTTACGAGGCCATGTGCTGATGGTGGACAAATTGTGGGATTCAACGTTGATCATACCCCTGTCACACATACGGCGATCAGGCCTTGCGCTCTCGTTGCGCTGAAAAAAGCCATGCAAAACACAGTAAGGTCTCTAAGAACCGAATGGGGACGCAGTGGACACCATCTAGAGCGAGGTAGGGTCCCCATGATCGCCCTTGAGGCCCATACAAAGCGCCGCGCTTGTTTATGCTCTGCTGCGATCACATTGTGCTTATAATTCGCTGTCTGCGTTACTAGTCCCTTCTCAACACGTTTTCAAATTATATACAATCCTCAAAAAAGTTACTACCTAGGTTATACATATACACCTAGCACATAAAGTCCCTGCTCAGGTGCTTTGAGGTTGACTAATTCAAAATATATAATCGGTACCAAAAATCTGAGATATACATTAAATGAGCAAATTTCTTCTCCGCAGTTTGATACCTCATTCAATAAAATCGAATGGATACTTTTAAAGTTATGTCGATTTCAATGACCGCGGATGCAACAGAAAAGTGGCACTAGGTATAGGAAATCATTGATTTGTGTGAGATTTACCATAGACGGTAAAAATCAATGTTTTACCCGTCTATGGATTTACGCACTGAAAAACTCACAGCTTATCAGCTAAGACTTGTATTCTTCACAGCCAGATACACCCTTTGTTCCGCACATTGCGGTTATCACTAAAGACCCATTCATCTGTCACGTTCAGATAGCACACAGTTATCACACACAAATCAATGATTCCTATACCTAGTGCCACTTTTCTGTTGCATCCGCGGTCATTGAAATCGACATAACTTTAAAAGTATCCATTCGATTTTGTTGAATGAGGTATCAAACTGCGGAGAAGAAATTTGCTCATTTAATGTATATCTCAGATTCTTAGTACCGATTATATATTTTGAATTAGTCAACCTCAAAGCACCTGAGCAGGGACTTTATGTGCTAGGTGTACAACACATACACATATCGGCCGAGTGCACCACTTTATAGGGAGGTATGCTACTTCCCTATAGCAGCCCTAACTGTAGCGTAACTTAATAACGATGTAATTCTAAAAGCAAAACTGGCGAGTAACACCAGAATAGTAACTAGCGAGGTAAATGTCCACATTATTCAGCATCATCCCCTAAAAAAGATGAAACTAAGCATCCAGTATAATGGGTTTCACCCTAAAGCCAAGCAAATGCCCAACTGCAATTTGTCTTTAATATTGGGGAAAACATTGTAAAAACTGTTGATCAGGACCCAACGTTTCCTTGGTTCGCTGATAACATCAAAGAAAAAGATGTGTATGACATGATTGTGGGACAAACAATAAATTGTACAATATTGAGCAATCACTGGTTCGCAATGAGTTCAAATTGGCTTTATACACCCGTTATTGTCTTCCTTCCTTAAGATTTTGCCTCACTGTTCATGATCTCATCAAAACCAGCCTCCAATATCGCGACTCGCAAGTTACTAGCCTAGCAGCTTACCCCGGTTTGGTGCTCTCAAATGTTTTGGTTACGCCCCAGTTACTAGCGAGGTAGCGCTATTCTTCAGCTACTCGCCATTGGTGTACTCGGCTGATAGTGTTGAGTTAAAAACATATTACCTTGTCAGTTGCTTATTTTGGGGACTGTACATTATACTCCTTGTAGTAGATACAGAAGGAATAACAATGACCCACGTTTAAAGCTCTAATCTGCTAATCACATTGCCGATATGGATTGTTATTTAAATCTTATTTAGAGAGCATTATCCTAGCTTAGCGTAATGCGATAATGCTACTTTTATATAGCCATGATAATCTGTTAAACAGGTGGGTATCAATAACATTTTTGATTAATCTGAATACATTAACATGATATAATAGGGATAATATCGTGATGTGTTTGTCTCCTGACAGCAAAGGTTTGTTCACACTAAAACGTTATTTACTGTGCGGTGCGGTACGTTATTGCAATGGAGTTAAAACATATTTAACTGCCATTGCGGCAGTCTGCGACGCATTACGTTGACGCTGACCCTCTCATATTTTGCCAAACGGCACTGAATGCCATCGCATGCGGTGACCTGCGTTGACCCGGCGTGACCCACGACTTACCGTACATTGCGGTGGAAGTACGGCTACCGCGTCGCAGTCGCACGGCAAACATCGCCTAGTGTGAACGAACCTTTACTGCAGTCGCAGAGGACAAGTAGTTTGTATGCGTCCTTGCTACGTCGACGGGACGCTCACTTTTCGCTGCTACCGAGTCATTATAGCGCTCTGAATAGAACGCGGAACCCCCACGCTTGTTTTGTGCATGCACAAAACAAGCGTGGTGCACTGGCGCTTAAGGGCGACCATGGGGACCCTCTCACGACCCTCTGAAGTCCCAGCCAGTTCCAACTGCGTCACTGAGGGGTATGTGGAGATCTTGATGCGTTTGGCTTGGCGTTTTGATCATGTTTCAGCGTAATCCAAGCGCCGGTCTGATCGCAGCAGTTTGTGAAAGGGTTTTGGTGATATTGATTTAAAAATGGACAGTTTTCCGCGCTATCACTGCTTGTTATACACTTTTTATAGCGCAGTGCGATCGCTGGCCTGATCGCCGTATGTGTGACAGGGTCTTCAGGGAGAGAAGGGGGAAACACTTTACATTACAACTACAAAGTGTTCGAACAATATTTTCTAACATTGTCTGAGGTTTTTAAAATAAACTATATCACGTTATTCCTCATAACTTACGAACCCCTTGAACTCTTCTTTTACTTAAATGGCTGTCACATCACACCTTACGGAGATCAGACCTTGCGCTTGCATTGCGTTGAAAAAAGTATCAAAAGTATCGAAGCGCTAAGCCAAACGTATAAAGGTCTCTAAGTACCGAATAGTGACGCAGTGGATACTTGCTTGGACGGACGAGGGTCCTTATGATTTTTTGCGCTCTTCCTGCGTGTTATTCATATTTTTAAACTGTCTCAGCGCAATGCAATCGCTAGCTTAATCGCCGTAGTTGTGACGGAGCCATTTTTTACATGTGTAATATATTGTGACAAAATGGATGCATTTGAAAATAAATTGTTATGGACGGTCACGTTTATCAAAGTTTGTATTACACTCAACGAATAAATAACGTTTAATGCGACACGCATACGACACATATTATGGTTAATGTATTATATATAAACTACCCGCGCTACGCACGGATCCTCGGTAACTTGATTAACAACTAATCTCAAACCCAGGATTAATTTTATATCCTATTTTTCTGAAAACATTAGTGTTGGCATAACATAACAGTTTTGCCAATGTGCTTGGGTTTGCTGTAGGTATACCACATTGCATCGTGGGATTTGTGAGACTATCATTACTTGAGTGTTTGAGGACCATGAAAATGTTCCACGGTTATAGTGTAACCCGGGGGTTTACTCGGATATTTTTTTGTTGGGGATGTGCCACCAGCAAAATGAAAATTGACCCAAACATTTACCAATTTGTGGGAGAAAATTGACCCATATGTTTTCCAGAAACCCATAATTTTCCTATAGGCCTATATCTGACAGATTTGGCTAACATTTCGGCGAAAAACAGCAACATTGAGGATTTTAGACCCATAAATTTACCAAACATGGCTTTGAAAAGGGGCCATCCATCTACCAGAGAGTGAAAATGGGACCTTATTTGGCGGCACATCCCCGTAACCCGTAACCTCATATCCACCAAGTGCATCGTGGGATTTGTGAAACTATCATTACTTGAGTGTTTGAGGACCATGAAAATGTTCCACGGTTATAGTAACCTCATATCCACTAATTACGCCCCCCCCCCCCCCCCCGGAGTGTATAACCAGGTTGCTTTAAGCACAAATCTCATACGAAAGCCTATACATTTCTGCCATGATTCGTTCTTTTTGCACGCTTTAATCACACTAGTGATCCAGTGGAACAAATTTGATTTCATAACTCTGGGAAATGTACATAAATATATCTACCACAAATAATAACCTATTTGTACAACATATATACAATTTAGGTAACTTACAATATGTAGTTGTTACTCATACTTAATTTATCAATTTCTGTTTTCTAATTGTTTTTAAAAATCAATGAAATCGGGACCTGAATTAAATATCGTTCTTCCCGTTTAAGTTCCTCCCGCATCTGATCAAACAATCATTTTCAATTGTAGAATAATTGTCCTCCCCTATGAACATGATGAAACCCTAATTCCTATAGTGCAACAGACCACAAATGCCAAAAGTGCATTTGATTGAAATTACGCTCTAATTCAAAAGGTAACATAATTATGTAAGACAAGGAGACAGTATTATATTATATAATACAACTGATTTGACCTTATTAGCATATAATTAGCATATTATAAAGAAATACATTCAAAATTTGCTTTTTGTAATTTCCAGCAAAAACTATACATGCTATTAGCACCAAATTTACAGGAATGAAGTTCCCACCATTGTCAACAATTCTGTCTGCGAAAAAACTCACATTTTTCTTTACTTTTTAAAAAAAGCTAAAATATGTCTTAATTAAGCTTAATTAATGACCAAATTCGTTGAAATTATTAAAGGAGGTGTCCCGCAAGCGTAAAAGTGGGCATTATATGTCAGAAAAATAACTATCGAGTCCAACTTTTGTAATAATATAGAACAAAACACCACACTTATGACAAAAACAAATAAAAACCGCAATCTCTCAACATGCACTTTTTAAAATTCGCGGCGATCGAAAGTCCCAGTGTCGATGATGTCATAGTTATACAATGCACATGCGCAAATTTGAGCACCGATACCCATGACGTCATCGACACCGGGACTTTCGATCGCCGCGAATTTTAAAAATTGCATGTTGAGTGATGGCAGTTTTTATTCATTTTTGTGACTAGTATGGTGTTTTGTTCTATATAATAACGTAATTTCGGCTCGATAATTATTTTTTCTAACAAATAATGCTCAATGTTGTCCCCCTTCCTTTAAGTAGTACTGTGTATCCAAACCAGACTTGCAAGGTATCAAATTAAAGGTAAAGATGTGATAATGGTCTGAGCAGATAATTAAATTTCCCTGTAGTATTTAACATATTTTCCTCCAAACATTTGGTATATTTTTAAAAACCGCAAATGGTATTTTTTGAATTTTCTCATAAATTAAACATGCAATAAACACTAAAATCATCGAGAAAGATGTTTATGGTTAGCCACACAAATCTGTCAAGCCATTCGTTAACATGTTTGCTGTGTAATTAATTTACGCACGTAATTAATTTATTAACTAGGCGTTTAAATGTAACAAAATACCTTATATGCGTGCCAAGCGTATCGCATGCTCAGCGTATACGCGGGCGCGTAGAAGCAACGTAGCAACGAGCTAAAAAGAACCAAATTTTACAAAATATAACCCGTAATTAAAAAAACAAATATAAACTGGTTCGTTATTGGATCTATACGGACCTGCACAGCGAATTTGAAGTCAATAGAAGGTGCGGAAAGGTGAAACATCTCAGGACAATACCGTTAAACTTCATCTATAAGCACCCATTGACTAATAGTTAATAAGCAGAGAATAGATAAAAAGGTATGAGCGCCCTCTATTGATCTAGAGAAATTAGCACGAATTTGTTTAGTGTATTCGATATTCAATAATATAAAGTTGTATTACTCTCTAAATAATTTCATGGACAGACGAATTGCTCAATTGGTAAAGCGCCCGGTAAAGCGTCAACTTCAGTATCACGAGGTTGGTGGATCAATTCTCAATTACACCTTTTGCAATTTCTTTTGAAATCCAAGTGATATAGAAATTAATGCAAACTTGAATGTAAAATGATTACTCAATTATACTAGCTTTATTGTTATTTTTCAAAAAACAAGCGCATAATTAATTTGATTGTATAAAGTAATGATCTTAATAGTCCAACCTTTTTATAAGCTAAAACACATTTATACTACAAATTAACCACAGCAAAATGTATTCATTGGCTTATTTTAAATGTTTCACACAGTAATCTTAAACGTTTCCTTCATCATGATTTAAGGGCAAATTATGATGATGCATATTAGGTTGGTAGATCAAGTTAAGCAACAAAATGAAAGTAACTATGCAAACCACTATAATCCTGGTCTCACAATGAACATGATGAATGAATAGGTGAATGAATGGATGGCTATTAAATCAATTTATTTCCAATAAGATAGAGGGCCGTCCATTTATACCGACCCATCAATCATACATGTAGTTATAAAACAGTATCTGACACAGCAGTCTCGTTTAGATCAATTGGTTAAGCCGGCAGTTAGGGCAATTGTGATCGCGGGTTCCAGATGACAATTCCTGGTTCGAATCTCACTTCAAGACTTCTTCTTTTGGAAAGGTCATAATTTTCAAATTCTTGACAGTGTTTTATTTTTATCATGAATGAACAAGGAATCTATCTTTTTCGTTGGTTTTTTTTATATATATATTTTTTAAATGAAACAAAATTTAATCAAACTGGACACGCAAGCCATAGCCAGTCAATAACGTTTTGACTGTTTGCCTGTTGTCCTCATTGATTCGAAACGCGATATTACACGTTTGTGCCATACCTATTCTTGGAGAAACACAAAGCACAAAACAAATAAAACAAAACTGAGTGGAAATAATAAAAGAAATCACGCGAAGGACTTATTTACGGCACCATCCATCTTTTTAAGTCTGTTTAAGTTTTTCGGAACTATAATACACACGTTTGACGGATTGCCTTTAAATTTCACGCCTATGAACATGTCATAGTTTGAGCAGCTCACGTGGTATTGAAGGTCATGCATTACATTCATGTAAATGGTAGTATAGTGGCCACGTGTTATTGATTTATAACGGATTAGTTTTAGAATTACGAAACTGTGTCTATATCACTAAAGAAGTCCTCTGCCCCAAATTCGATAGACATGCTACATGCTTGTATCGATTACATGTACATGTACATGTATGTGTCTCTATAAACTCAATCAGGAATTGTCATCTAGAACCAACAATGGCCAAAACCATAAGTAGCAGAACTGAAAAGCAGTGAATTGTAATCAACGTATTGTCTCATTGTACTCCATCCATGCATGTCTTCACAAAAATACTAAGTCGTTGAGGTTGATTTAAATGTTTGTACTATTTATAAACGATTGTGATAACATTAAAATTAAAATAAAAAATAGTAGAAAGAGAGGAGAAAAAAAGGGAAAACCCACATTAAAGACAAAGATAGATTCACTATTTATTCATGGTAAAAACAAAGTTAAGAATTTGATATACACCGTAAATATTTATAAACTTTCCAAAAGAAGAAGTCTTGAAGTGAGATTCGAACCAGGTATTGTCATCTGGAACCTGCTATCACAATTGCCCTAACTGCCGGCTTAACCAATTGATCTAAACGAGACTGCTGTGTTAGATACTGTTTTATAACTACATGTATGATTGATGGGTCGGTATAAATGGACGGCCCTCTATCTTATTGGAAATAAATTGATTTAATAGCCATCCATTCATTCACCTATTCATTCATTGTGAGACCAGGATTATAGTGGTTTGCATAGTTACTTTCATTTTGTTGCTTAACTTGATCTACCAACCTAATATGCATCATCATAATTTGCCCTTAAATCATGATGAAGGAAACGTTTAAGATTACTGTGTGAAACATTTAAAATAAGCCAATGAATACATTTTGCTGTGGTTAATTTGTAGTATAAATGTGTTTTAGCTTATAAAAAGGTTGGACTATTAAGATCATTACTTTATACAATCAAATTAATTATGCGCTTGTTTTTTGAAAAATAACAATAAAGCTAGTATAATTGAGTAATCATTTTACATTCAAGTTTGCATTAATTTCTATATCACTTGGATTTCAAAAGAAATTGCAAAAGGTGTAGTTGAGAATTGATCCACCAACCTCGTGATACTGAAGTTGACGCTTTACCGGGCGCTTTACCAATTGAGCAATTCGTCTGTCCATGAAATAATTTAGAGAGTATTACAACTTTATATTATTGAATATCGAATACACTAAACAAATTCGTGCTAATTTCTCTAGATCAATAGAGGGCGCTCATACCTTTTTATCTATTCTCTGCTTATTAACTATTAGTCAATGGGTGCTTATAGATGAAGTTTAACGGTATTTTGCGATTCCGTATTATATTATAGATATTGCACAACAATAGTTATTTAAAGTTAACAATGATAAGTTACTTCGAATAATGACCAACTATAACCCACTATTATAGACAGTAACGAAATTAACCCCCTGGGGTCTACCTATCTATCTTACAGTGGTTCTGATTGGTTTATTACAAGATGTACTCATATGAATAGCCAATTCAAAAGCAGCTTGTAAAATGTTTCACTCCCATCTTCATTAGGGATACAATTATTCTAACAATGTCTCTCATTGGTTCAATCAACGAGATAGATATAGGTAGAGCGACGACTGTAGCTAGGGTCAGTGCCAGCCCATTTACAATGCAATCCTAAATCTCGCGCTCGAAATCGTGTAAAATTACAGATGAAACGCCAAATCAAAACATAGTGAATTCAATCAGTTATACATTAGAAATGTAGAAATAGTCATCAACTTTTGTTTTGGATATCTTAATTACTTAGTTTAAGTTACATAAGATATCAGTGTTAAACAAAAGACAGCAATATAATTCTCTGAAATCAATATTATTTCAGGGGCCATTGCCGCAATTGGTCACGTGAAGCCAGTTTGCGACCAATTGCAGCAACGGTTCATGAATGAATCGACTAAATTTAGTGGATTACAGATGAAAACGCCAAATCGTTCAAAACATAGTGAATTCAAACAGTTATACATTAGAAATGTAGAAATAGGCATCAACTTTTGTTTTGGATATCTTAATTACTTAGTTTAAGTTACATAAGATATCAGTGTTAAACAAAAGACAGCAATATAATTCTCTGAAATCAATATTATTTCAGGGCCCATTGCCGCAATTGGTCGCGTGAAGCCAGTTTGCGACCAATTGCAGCAACGGTTCATGAATGAATCGACTAAATTTAGGGGATTTAGTGGATTTGCAAATAGAACGGCAACTTAAATACAATTTTGCGAGCAGACGGCACTCAAAATACTCAAATAACTGGAAATAAACCCTTTTTCGGTCAATCGTGATACGGGATTCTCGGCCAAAATATGTGCATGAAAGATGCATTTACCTACTTATGTGATTGATTTTGCAAAACGATGGAGTTTCATAAAATTATTTTTTGGGTTTTGTTGACTTCATTTTCTAGACAAGCAGGGCGCTCTACTTATATTTATCTCGTTGAGTTCAATAAATGATGTATCCATCTTTTTAACCAACCGGCCGGTAGTTCTCAGGGGGTTAAGTATTTAATATTTTAATAAATATAATATATGATCGAGATGGCACGATGTTCTCTCATTATGAGAGAAATAAATAGGCCTAGACCATCAAACTGAAGTTATTCATATTCATCTGTCACTCATTCAGGGTTATACGATATAATGAATTATGTGACCGTTCCCTAAAAGTGTGTCGCTTTTCTTCTACTTTGGTGTGATGATAGCTATCGACGATCCTGAGAATGGGTCTGCTCAGATAGTAATAGTTACGCACCAAAAACGGAAATTATGTGATTTTAAAGTGATTTTAAACACGGGTCTGAGGTTTTTAAAATTATGCGGTATCATGTATCACGTTATTCGTCGTAACTAACGAACCACTTCATCGATTTCACCGAAATTTACTCATATTTTACTTCCATAATGTGTAATAAATTGTAATAAAATGGTTGCATTTGACAAATTACTTTTATAAAACGGTCACTTTTAATTTTTCAAAGTTAGTATTACATTTCAACGCATAAATACCGTTAAAGCGGCACGCATAAGACGCGTATTAAAGTATAATGCCTATGAATATTGCACAATTTTAAAGTTAACAATGCTATTTCTTAGAATAATGACTAATTATAACCCACTAACAACGGTAAAGAAATAAAGAAATGCATACAAATGGATTAAGAAATAGAAAAAGAAAGAATGACAGAAAATATCATATACAGAAAGAAATTAAGAGGGATCGGAAAGAAAGCAATAAAGAATAGAATGTTGAAAATGTCTTGATTGAATTATGTGATTCCAGAAACCCATTACAAGGCAATTTGGCCTTTCAAACAAAGGCAGACATCAGCATAATAACTCTTATTCAACCGAATAATCAAATTTCGGCATTTTGATGACATCATACATTTTCGAAAATATCTTCATTGAACTTTGAGCATCCAAAAACTCTTTACCAGCAATTGGGCATTTCAATATATAGACAGATATTTATGTTAGCAATAAAATTTCAATCGACAGATCCAAATTCAGCATTTATATGACGTCATACATTTTCAAAAATGTCTTCATTGAATTATACGTATCTACAAACCCCTTGTACAGTTTTAAAACGACAGATACTTTACGTTGGTATTGATAATTCAACCGACCAATCGAATTCAGAATATTTGTGACGTCATAGATTTTCAAAAATATCTTCATTGGATTCAGGCGGTGCAGAAACCCTTACATTTAGCAATATTATGATCTTGTTTTATGCCGATTATGTTATGTTGGGACTTTTGACACACTTTAAGACGTGTGACCTATGTAGTATAATGAGCATTGTATGGATCAGAAGAACAGTACATTATAAACATTTTTCGAATATGCAAGAATCGACATGCAATTTGAATAATGAGTGTGTGATTAGAATCACATTTGGTGGTGCATTAGATGTAAAGACTTTAGAGAATTTTTTCATCCTTGATCAATAATCTATAGTGAAGGAATGATTCCCGTACCCCATCTTCTTAATAAATGGAAATCACCGAGCCAGTAGCCTGAGCTTTTTGGATAAGGTAACCTCAACTTGACCATGGAAGAACGCCCGGAAGAACAAGACTTGACTAAATCAATTTCCTACTAAGAATGTTGATATTTATTCCGAACCCAAAAAGTTCACCCGAACAATCATAGCCTTTATTATTTAACCGTTTCATTTTTGGTTTACAACCACCACTGATAATACTAATATATTGGCTTCGCGCAGCGAGCCAATATACTGTGATCCTCCCGTTTCTTTCTTTCTTTCTTCCAACGCTCCTTTAAAATGCTTCTTCTCGTACAGCTCACATGCTACAATCGCCAGATGTGGTCAAAAGAATTCTTATGACCATGTGCATAAAGGGTGTACAGCGATTAAAAGTGGCATGTCATATGGAGTCACTAGCGGTCATTGAACTTTACGTCAATAGTTTGGACCGGTCTTGTTTCATCTTGTTTGATTTGATGAGCCAAGAAAATAAGTCAATCATTACAACAAGGTCAAAGGTCATAGGGGTCACTAGAGGTCAAAATGTGAATTTTCGGCTATTTAACGTACATATTGCATGCTACAATCGCCAGAGTTGGTCAAAAGAATCAGTAGGTCCATGTGCATATAAGGTAAACAACGATTAAAAGTGGCATTTCATATGGGGTCACGAGGGGTCATTGACATATACAGACAGGGGTAAAAGTTAAGACATGGTCCGATTTGGACCGGATTTGTTTCATCTTGTTTGGTTTGATGAGTTGAGGAAATAAGTCAATCATTACAACAAGGTCACAGATCATTGACGGGGTCACTAGAGGTCAAAATGAGAATTTTCGGCTATTTCACTTAAAATGCTACTTGTCTCGGAGGAATTAACTGATGACATTCACAATTAGTCAAAAGAATTGACCTATTGTCCAAAGACAATATCCGTGCTTCTTGAAGCACAATTTAGCTCTAGTTTCTGTACTGTTTTCTTACCTGTAAACACGTAGGCCCGCAAAAAAATGGTAAAGACTGACGACACCCTATGGTAATCAAGCCATTTACAGCATCACCATTACAATCATAAACAACACCTTGGTGGCTTTCAGGTTCTGTTCTTAAATCTGGTCGCGACTGTTCTTCCATAAAACTCCAATGGCTCTTTTAAACCATGTACGTCCATGCTTAAAACTGACTGTTTTACGTTAATACAGTTAGATAGTGTCGTCTCGACACAATATATATCCTTGCCTTTCGACGGAAGCGGCTGTGGTTTTCCCGGTTCGTCGGTATCATATGTACTTGTCTAGTTTGTATTATGTCATCGCCGCAAAAACAAATTGGTAAAGACTGACAACACCCCCATTGTAATCTAGCCATTTAAAGCATTACCATTACAATCATAAACAACACCTTGGTGCCTTTCAGGTTCTGTTCTTAAATCTGGTCGCGACTGTTCTTCCATGCAACTCCACTGGCTCTTTTCAACCATGTACTTCCATGCTTAAAACTGACTGTTTTACGTTAATACAGTTAGATAGTGTCGTCTCGGCACAATATATATCATTGTCTTTTGACGGAGGCGGCTGTGGTTTTCCCGGTTCGTCGGTGTCATATTTGTACTTGTCCAGTTTGTATTATGTCATCGCCGCAAAAACAAAATTGGTAAAGACTGACGACACCCCATTGTAATCTAGCCATTTACAGCATCACCATTACAATCATGAATAACACCTTGATGGCTTTCAAGTTCTGTTCTTAAATCTGGTCGCGACTGTTCTTCCATAAAACTCCACTGGCTCTTTTAAACCATGTACATTACATCCATGCTTAAAACTGACTGTCGTATTTCCATGAACTGACTGTTTAACGTTCCAGTTTGATGGTGTCGTCTCGGCCCAATATAGCATTGTCCTTCGACGGAAGCGGCTGTGGTTTTCCCGGTTCGTCGGTGTCGTATCGTCGCGCGGGTAGGTTTGCCGGTGACGTTTACCACCAGACAATATAGTTCCGATATGATCGTGTTTCTCTGCGCGATAATTGTTGGAGCGTTTCTTAATGGCATGGCAGTTTAGTCGTTGCCTCAAAACCCGAGAAAATGGCACGTACATCACCATCACGCAGTTCATCAATAGTGGATACATCACGGATGCAACGCTGTAAGGCCAAATATAAAAACAAGTTTGTCTTAGAAGACCGCGGCG
This sequence comes from Ophiura sarsii, assembly GCA_035610835.1. Taxonomy (NCBI): domain Eukaryota; kingdom Metazoa; phylum Echinodermata; class Ophiuroidea; order Amphilepidida; family Ophiuridae; genus Ophiura; species Ophiura sarsii. The sequence continues at coordinate 52,217,383 of CM069458.1, read as the reverse complement.
CGTAGCTTTTAAAATTCGCATTTTACAGCTTAACTTTTTTATCTTGAACCTTTGGAAATGATGGTATACGAATGGTGTGGGTTTTTTTCTCGATATTAAAACAGTATTTAAACTCATTAAAAACAACTGGACTCTACTGGGGCACTTTAATAACGTTACCGGTAAGTTTGCCCAGTAGAAAAAGCCAGATAACGTTAATTATCGCTAAGTTTTGTAACCGCAAAACCTTCACAAACCAGGTTTGTTAACGGAACTTTCCCAGTAGAAACCTTCACCCGTTTAATCTTAACGTTAAGTTCTGTGACCCGTGTCAAGCTGGATTCTACTTATTGTGAGGCAGTCTTTTTCGTTCCAGTTTGATGGTGTCGTCTCGGCTCAGTTATTATTGCGTTATGCTTATTTGAATCTCAGATGGTGTAAAAATCCGATAAACTGGCACGCAGATCAACAAAAGTGGGAGCAACGCTATATAAACAGATGAAATCGCTGCAAATATTTTGATCCTATATACTATAATGACGATAGCAAAGTGTCGGTATGAATTGTATAGGTACGTTTTTACCGAAAAGTGGCCGATTACCACCAGGGGACCGATCCACGACAGAACCGGAAGGATATCGGCTATGTCATCATTGATGTAGTGCGACGCTTTATGCGTTCTTGCGAGTTAGGGCACGATATCGATCAATGTAAATTCCACCGCATGATTTAAGATATATGTTATAAGGGGGGGTATACAACCGTGCGTGATGTACGCACGGTTGTATACGCCAGCGTGTGTGTATGTATGGCATGGATGGGCAGATTAACTAACCGGTATCACTTACCGGTAAGTTTTCGCGAATAGAGAGGGTGATTAAAATATTGAACGGTAAACTACCGTTATTTCAAATGGCGTTAACTTTCCAGTGCCTCAGTAGGATTGTTGCGGTGACCGTCGAATATTAATACGGTAGCAGTTTTACGGGGGAAAATGACCAAAAAGTGGCCCAATATTGACTTGGAAAGATTACCTGGCTATAGTGCTGAAGCTAAAAAAACATAGTAATGCGGCATTACTACGTTTTTAGCCCAAATGCACCCAAAGAGCTACCGTATTAATTTTCGACGGTCACCGCAATAACCCTAATAGAAACACGCTCTATGAGTACTGCCATATAATAGGAATCGCAGCAAGAAGCTCGAAATTGTCTACATTTACCAAATACTGTAACGATTCTATTACCGTAACTGAAAACGTACAATTGCGAAGGTTTTTTTTAATCCTATGAGCGTTTTTCTATTGAGGCAGTGGAAAGGTAACGCTAATTTGGAATAACGGTTGTTACCGTTAAAAATTAATCACCTATGTTTCTACTCTTGAAGACTTACAGGTATGTTATACCGGTAAGTTTACCTGCCCGTCAGACCAGTTTTCTTGACATTGTAAAACACATGAAAAGTACGCACTTCCGAGTATGCCTAACTTAGCGTTAAGATATATCAGGTCACTGCTATTTCTAGTAGCGATGTTGCGTTTGCCGGGGTAAACTGTTACGAGAGGACTTTAGGTGCATTTGGGCTAAAAACATAGACAATCTTGCTGAGCTATACACTTTCAAAAGACGATCAATAACAACGTTACTGTATCGGTGATTATTAACAACAACCCCCTTTAAACTGCTACGGTTAAATGGGGAACACGTTAAACGCAACATCGCGAGTGGGCAAGTTAGCTGTAATTACTGTAGCTGGGTTTTTCATATTGGAGGGGCGAGAAATAACAGTGAACCGACAAGGCAGTACTGAATAAACAAATGCGCGCGCAGCGCGAGAAACTTTGCTCTTTTTACACTTATTTTGCTATGATTAGGGTACATTTTGACTCTAAACGAGCTCAGAAATAACTCAAACTAATTTTGAGAGCGCAAAAAATGGTTATTTTTGTACTAATGACCTTCATAATTCCATGATTGAACCGACAGTGTCAATCTGAACCGACAGACTCAAAATATAAGTGAGGCGAGCCCTTATACCCCCTAGACCCTAGACCCCCCCCCCCCCCCCCCCCCCCCTCCTAGACCCCCACCTCTGGCTACGCTTGACAATGACAAATATGCAATCATTGATAAAATAAGATTCATATCGTACTGTTTGTTATGCAAATTTAGATAAAAGTAAACAAAGAAATGAACGATATTGTTTGTAAATAACAACGAGAAGACAATCATAATACTTGATGAAAATTCAATGTCGAAATATCTGAGGACGCCGTTTTAAAATGTACATGCCGTTGTCATGGCAATTGTCCTTTTGGGGTCCCTTTCGCGCTTTTACACGCATCAACCACACCAACCTTCGATCGATGAACGCTCTGTTGAACAACCTGTTGGGGACCGTCATGAATGATTATTCTACTTTAGACCGATGCGTATTCAAATTGGACTTCGATCTATATAATAGTTCCAAATCATTTAGCGTTCAAGAAGTCCCCAAATGCAGTTACCATGGTTATTGGCAACCGATATCATGAATATAGTGTATGGCTATGAAAATGATTAAAAAAAGATAACTCACGTGCACGTTGTGATCGTTAAGATCATAAAAGCACCACACCCTAGATAGAACTTTGATTGAGGAGAAGTGGTGCTGATAATGACGATGTGATCTACATCGAAATTACCAAAATAGTTAAATTTACGGTTTCAGATGGTAGTTAGTATATGCCCAAGTATTACGTAGATGCACAAAAATCAGTGCCCCTTTAATTACTTACTATCACTCTTGGCATAACGTGTTCTGCTTCTACCTCGCCAAGAATATATTGTTATAGTCGATACATGAATGGTCACTAAACCTCTCAACAAGAAACAATCAGAAATGTATATTAATCGCCTTTGTTTCGTATTTTGATAAATACATAAATGGCAGGCCCGTAACCAGGGGGGGGGGGGGGGGGGCGGGGGCGGACAAATCCTAAAAAAACCCTCTTTTTTTTGTACCAATGTACCTTTTTTTGCACCAAAGTACCTTTTTTTGTAACAATGTACCTTTTTTTGATACCAATGTACCTTTTTTGTACTAAACGCCCCCATTTTCCATTGTTTAAAGCATTTTTTTCGGGCCGTTTTTGACTAAAATAATGTCCTAACCCGACTCAAAGGTTACCTGCTATGGGCGAGGAGGGTGGGCAGGTGCTATTTCCAGGCGGGGTTACAAAATAATCTCATCCTCCTCCATACATCAACAGACTTGTCGTCCATATGCTACAATTGGTAATCATGGACAGATTACGCTGTCCTCAGTTATCTTCCTATTCTTTACACCCTGTATCCTTCATGTAGGCCTACCACCAAGTTTTGTCGAACTTGAAATGGAATTATACTATTATGAAAAGGGACAACCTTCAAATAAAACACCTACGCACATACGATGTTATACACAACCTTGTGTTAAAGAGTTGCACGAGAATAATCTAGAACCATTGTAAATGGGAGTAATTCTCTTCACTCTGTGACAAATAAAAGCATGGATTGATGGTTTGTCCTTTTTTCATATTCTCGGCAAAAAGGTGTGGGTGTTTTTTTCAATTGTGTATTTCATTATTTCAGCGACAGTAACGTCCCTCTTTAAGAACTTGTCAACCCATCATTTCAGCGCATAAAAAGCTTTTTTGTAAGAAATATCACGTTCGGTGCGCTTGGATAATCCATACATCAGTGAACTCGCCTTTCGGTATTATATACAGTAGGCTACACGACTATAACGAAAACGTATTCAACCAATAATGAGAAAGCTCTTAATGCTTAAGGGGAATTCGAATATTCAGCTTAAATCAGGGTAGGGTGCATACTAAGGCTGGGAATTTCGGGCGGACAAATGGGTACCCGCCCGATATTTTGATATCCGGCTACCAAATTAGGTACCCGGATACCTGAAATTAATAATAATAAAAAATAAAAAACTTGTTATCTGTTTTTTTATTTTACTCTTTTTTTACTAAACAAAAACATGACCTTAGATGACTCGTATTTGACCCTTAATAACCCACATAATACCCCTTGACCCACACCATTAGGGATAGTAACTCCTAACCTAGGATCTTATACTAAATTATTTAATTTTTTCAACACTGTTTTCTATGTAAAATACAATTTATTTCAAAATCAACAATATCTTAATTAAATGTTTTAGGTGGAGATGCAGGGAGTGTAAGTGTACATTACATACAGCTTGTCCTAACTTATGACCCAGGGAATGGAAAATGGACATTAATCCAAAACAAAATCGGGTACCCGGGTACACAATTACTCAAAATTCCCACCCTTAGTGCATACCCAATAAAATATTTATGTTCATTTACCCTAATTCTAAATAATACGAAATAAACTATGAATCCAGTTTCCGGCAGCATGGTGCTAAGCATTGGTTTCCAGTTTCCAATACGATTTATTCCGTTAAAATATACTACCGGGTTCCAAATTGTCGGTTCCTTTCATCTATGCTAGCACCAGGCTGCTTGAAATGAGATTCATAAACTATTGGGCTGATTCACTTCCCGGTATATTTTCTTACCAACAAAGTAACTCACCCTTGACAATCATATCCTTTCTGATGGATACTTTCAAATAAGCGAAATAAATTATGATAGGGATAGGTTTAACTAATTATGGCGATTTAATCAATGCAAATTTCAATATTGCTTTAACATGCTGAATCATAACATGTTAGCATTAGCATGATACGGTCCCATCTAAACTTCAATGGCATATTTTACGAGGGTCATTCAATAAGTTCTACCTCCTACCTCATAACTTTCTTATTATATAAGCCAGTCTTATGAAATATCACACAACTGTAGCTTGGAACCTCAGCTACAAATTCATTGTAAATTGATCTGAGTACTGGTTGTACTTTTTTAGAGATGCAGTGAAAACCAACCTTACATTTAGTGTGACGGAAACGGATGTAAAACAGCAAAAAATCGCCAAAATGCTATTCATTAGGCCTATTGTAAGAAGCAAAACATACCTATCGGTCAATTATAACCGTTCGAAATGTCACATCTCTCTTTAACAGACCATAAACATTGAATGTGACTGATTTATTTAGAAAGATTATGCCCTCTGATTAACCAGAACCAGTTCGGGACAACCATAAGTTTACCCCTGCCCTAGAGCACCCTGCAAAAGGCATATTTAACTTTCATTGGAACCAAGTGATTTTCAATATACCGGACTAAATAGAGGAAGTACAAGTCTCCCAAATAGATAATTGTCTATCATTTACTACCTGATTGACTATTCTAAAGGTGGCACATAATGAAAAATCATAAAATTACTATTATGTTAAAGAATTAACGTCGAAGCATCACTGTGGCTTGAGTTGTAACAACGAAAATTATACTGATTATCAGTAGTACAGTCTGCCAAAGGCATAGCAATACATTTGAGTTGATATTACACTATTTGCGAGCATATAAGAGTTAATATTGCTTACGATCTCATTCATACATGATAATACTATACTTTTATCAGATATCATTCATTGCTTTCCATTTTCAATATCAAAATCATGCTATTATATCAAACCATATAATACGGAAAACCCCCCGAAAACACGCATTTATTTTTAAGGTAATTTTCCGATTCCGTTGTCCAGAATCTCTCTCCGGATTTGATCGCAACATATGAAAAATAAAACAGATATCGATTATCATTAAATATAAATGTGTAGCTATGATACAGAGCTATGACAAATGTCATAAGGCTAACATTCATATTAGCAATGTCATGAGGGAGGAGGTAGAACTTATTGAATGACCCTCGAAGTTCGGTGGGGCAATTAGTTATTAGGATGTGAATTTTAATATATTATTGTAAATTGTAAAAAAATCTGGAGACCCGGGATGGAGACACAACGCGAAGAGTGGCGAGTTAAAAACGCACGCATGGCCATTCATGAACATAAAACTAAAATACCTTTTAAGTTACTGCTGAAAGCGATACGAATGTTAATAACTTGAAAATCGAGGTTTAAAAATAAAACGTTCGCACGAACTACTTTTTTTCTAGCCTGTTTTCTCGTTTGTATGATACGAGCGTAGTCCCGACACACGAATGGTAACTAAATCTCTCATAAACAACATTAAAATAATTAAATATTACTCGCCTGTTCCGTATTATTTCGTTATATTACCATAGTTTGTTATGAGAACAGAATGTGTTCATCTTTTCAATAATAGCAAATTTGTAGCAATCGATTTTGTCAGTGCTCAGCCAATTGCTTGAAAATATGGAAGTCTCTTTCTATCTATCTATCTATCTATATGGTGTAGTACATTCCTCTTGTAGTAGAGTATTGTCGTACTGTAAGGTGCAAAGGGTGCGATCAGGAACACGATATCCTCTATTTACAGTTGAAAAGGTGCAAGTAAAAAACGCCACCGTCCTAACGTAGGGTAAGTGGACTCAGCCTGCTCCTAAACTGCTCCATGGTTTGGGCAGTCACAGCTGAAGCTGGCAGGTTGTTCCACAGGCAGATGGCGCTGGGAAAGAAAGAATATTGAAATGCCGAGATCCGGTAGTGTTGTATCTGGAACTGGGCGGGGTGACCTCTGGTTTGTGTTTCTACGATAAAGTTGTTTTAGTGCAAAATCCTGGTCGTGGTCTTGGGTCGTGGTCAACTATGAATAACATATTCATGAAAACCTATTGAAAAGCTAACATAATTCATTAGGAACGGGTGTTATAATCAGTTGAATAGTGTTGGAGCTTTAATCCGTTCATAAATATCTTACTCATAATTTGGCATATTTTCACATTTTTATTGAGACGTATCTCCTCAAACCTCCTCACATTCTCAAGCATGTGGCTGAGTACTGTGCTACATATCGAGGGCTCAGAAACAGAAGGCCTCATCTCCATTTTTTCAAAAATTAGATTTTGGTATCAAAATATTCAGAAAGAAATTCTCTTTCCAGTAACACAGCCTTAATTCCATAACACAACCCCTTTCAAAGTTATAGCCAATATCACAAGGCCACATCTCCTAGCTCCTCAATGTGTTTAAAAATCTTCAATAGTCTTTTTCTCAAAATGGTCAAAATGGAGATAAGGCCTTGTGGTTCTGAGTCCTCGATATGTGGTATCATTGGAAATATAAACAAATCGGTTTTCCATGGTTATGTAAACCAATTGAATATATCACGAAATATGATGAAATATTAGCGATTGAAAAGAATTACGAAGTTTTTAAGAAGGAGTCTAGTCTTCTCTATTCAGTGATTCCGTGACCGCGAGCATGCGACAGCAAAGGTTCCACGGCTGTTTGACTGTCCGATTTATAATTAAAATTATGGGATAAAAAAAGATTATATAGTGGCCCTTTTATGATTTGACCTGATTTAGGTAATGCTAATGAATAACAGTATACGGTGAAAATTTCAAGAAAATTGCTGGAGCCCTTTTAAAATTATCGGCATTTTCTACTTGATACATATTTTACATACGAACACTGTTTGACAGAATGAACAAAATTGTCACAGAAGAACCAGAAAGAATAGCAGAGGGAATACAGAATCAAAGAGGCATAAGGACTGTGTAGATACCCCAACTGGACCTTCAAAACAGTACAGCAACAGATGAAGGACAAGACCACGAAGAAAGCTAAGAAAAAGGATGAGACCAAAGTGAACAATGGCATGGTGGTTATCCCCTACATCCAAGGTGTGTCTGAAAGACTTCAAAGATCTTTTAAGAAGTACAACATCCAGAATGCAATGAAACCTTACAACACACTTAAACGACTATAAGTACATCCCAAAGACAAACGAGACACGTTACAGACCAGCGATTGTGTTACAAAATCCCATGTCACTCGTGTGACATTGCAAAGCCTAAGTTTGTGAGACAGGCCGTCTTTTTGGAACAAGACTAAACGAACACAAAAAAGACGCCAATAAAGTTAGCGACACAAAGTTCACGAGAGCCAACAGAAAAGATTCTACGACGGAACAACATACAACTGTCACCGACCATATAGCACACGAGAATCACACGATCATTTGGAAACGCAAACAGGGGGCCAAAATCATCAACCGCGACGAGGGTATTTATTCTCTAAATCATGTCTATACGATCCACTGTTAACCCCTAAGTTTCCTGGGACCGAGGATACAAGCAAATCTCGCGGGGAAAACATGTGGATCAAGTCACTACCGAAGAAGTCTTCCGAACGGGAAGACGAAACTGTCTAGCATGTGAGTATAGCAAATTGGATTTGTATAACATACATTTATAATCAAGTACATTGTATTTGATTTTTTTGCTAAGCTCAGTATGTCTGCGGTTTCTTTAAACATGATCTTTTCTTCCCTGGCATAGAATTACAGTTTTACAATAGACTAACTTACAAAACACGTCAAAATGGGTCACATTAAGGCAAACATTGGATCTGGTTGAAAAATTCTTGTTTACAATATTTGTCTGCGATCACAATCAAAAACAGTCAATATCCATGATATCTGACATAACTAGACTTAGATACGGGGTCAATTATCGCTGGTCAAATCCCTTACGGATGATCACTACTAAATAGAGGCCCATAGGTATATGTACACAATTTGTTTGTTTGTTTGTTTGATTGTTTACACGGTCGGTCCATACGGACACACGCTTGGGTCCTGAAGGGACCATGCTCAAGCAAATTGCTCGGGCCAGGCTTAAAAAGCCTATACATGTATAAGCATGCTGGCTGAATGAAATGAAAGTTAGAAAAGATGGAAGAAAAGAATGAAGTAAAAAGAGCCACTTCCAACAAATAAAGTTAACAATTTTGCTGTCAGCCTTGGACATGAGAAAAGAATAGTCTTGATCCAATCTCATTTGCCACATAGGCTTTGTACACAATTAGTGATATAAAACCTTATTCTAGACCCACTACATTTTGAAATGGGACCTTTTAGGGTGAATTTTGCTTGAAGATGATAACTTTTTCTCACCGAAAAGTAAAATCAGTAGGTAGGGTAGCCGGTTCGATTATCCTAACGACCGCCCTGATGATGAAGAGACTAAAAGTCCGACGAGAAATGTCGCCGTAATCGTCATGCAAATGCATGGAGTACAACATCTTATAATTAAAAGTTTGGTGTAACGCCATTTCCATCATCATGATCATGTAACCCATCAATATTATGGGTATAGGGTTAAGTGCAACAATGGAAACTGCTCAAAAGCAACTGCTTCATCAATATTGGTGCTATTGTGACAAATGAGGTGTCAAAATGCGCGGGAGGAAATGCCTGTTCTTTCCCACCCACTTGAATTTATTTACGGTCCTAATAATTAAACACAGTGCAGTGCGCCTAAAAAAAGGTGGATACTTTCTTTTTGTGCAGTGTTTTTATATGAATGTTAGCCTCATGACATTTGTCATGATTATATCTCTGAATCATGGCTACACAATATATAGGCCTATAGTAAATGCTATTAATATTTGTGTCACTTTTGTTCTTATATGGTCAAATCCAGAGAGAGATTTTGGACCACGGAACCGGAAAACTACTCTTAAAATGGTATGGTTAGGTATAAGGGCAGGACCTAAATAGGCCTACTGAAATATGTTGCGATGAGTAAAACAGTATTGAACTATGACCTTTTGAAAATGACAAGTCAGCAAACAAGTCAGCAATTTTGATGCAAATTCGGTCAAGCATTCCACATCTTCATTCCTTAACAAATTGTAACTCAATAAAAAAATTGATAAACCATGTTTAAGTGTAATAAATGCATCCATTGCATACCTGTGTTCAATGTTTGTAAATTGTTTCATTCTCTCTATTTCTTGGCAATTGGAAGTTATTCACTTTTCATTGAGTCACCAAGCATACATTCATCATTGCAAATGTAATATTTATCTTCAAGTTCCAACCATGCGGCAGTCGTCTGCAGACGACAGTTCCAATATTTCATAAATGTCAAAATTATTGAATTTCATCACCATTTTTGGTACCACTATGAGAACTGCATTGAAATAAGTACAAACATGCCTAGTATTGGTTTAATAATTCTTGAGATATGAATTTGAAAATTGCGAAAGGTCTCTGGAAAATATTTTTTTAATATGGTATACCTAAATAGCCGCGGAGATAGTGATTGTGACTTCAAATAAAGTATTCATCCTTCATCAGATATGTTCATAATAAAAAAATACAGTCATCAAGAAACTTAAAGCAATAATATTATGTGATCATTTTCAAATCTTTAGACATATTTTTTCTCTCATGATTTATAATAAAGTTTGTCTATTAGTAAAGACTTTCCTCGACTCATGGATCTACTTTGACTATATTTTCCGTAAAAAAACCATCACAGAACATTACTAATAATTGAAATCTAGCCTACTTACATGACTTACAATTTAAGGAATTTGTCAACATATTTATTACGAACAAAAAGCACTCAGAAAATAAACTGTCCTAGTAGGCCTACAAAGACAACTTATTTCAAAATCTGATTTTGAAGTAATTTAGGAAACGCGTTGTTCTTTAATTTATAAGATATTTTAGTTTCATGGTTACGGTGGCACAGCACTAAATTAATGTCACATTGGGTTACACGTAAAATAGGCACTAATCAGCCTTATTTATCTGAGCTGGCCTTAATACCTAACTTTTGGTAAATCGAGCATGCTTGCAAAGATCATGCTTTAAATGTTAATAAAATCGTCAAAAAGGGTTACGTCTTCCAATTAGATTTCACGATATGATCATTGAAACAGCGCCACCCATAGTTTCAGCCCGAACACTCGCCTTATGACCGCCTCCGAAAAAAGTGTATTCATCCAGATGATAAATTTTCTGTAAAATCGAAAATCAAAATGTTACCAAAATTCCTGAGCAAGGAACAAGAAAATATCTTTCACTTTATTTATAGCATGCTACCCTCATGCCAAAGTAATTACCAAAGGACCCTAATGTATCACAAAATCGGTTTTTGGTTTTGCCTAATAATTTACTACTACCATTACACAAAACGAGGAGTGATTCAATGTTGTGCGACCTTGTAAATGTAATTTGACAACAACAAAATGCATTTCTAAAAATAAGTCACAGATAGCGAGCGTTCCATGAAAAAAAATCGCATCATACTGACGACGTTGGACACGAATGGCCGGCAATTTTGAATCTCCGTTAGTTTCAAAGTAAAAATGGATTTTGATTAATGACCCTAGCAAATTCATCACACGTTGGAACTAAATTATTTTATTATAAAACCACTGGAGTTGGATAACTCCAATGTCAGTATCTTGTTTTGAATTTAATCCGTCGATAACCATTTGTCCCATTTGCTTGATCACGTAACCTCGTCCGCATAATTTAACCATAAGTATCCGAGAACGAGCCCATGTCCGGCATCGTCTGGCATAATATGCCTTTAAAGGCATATTATTATGTGATATTTTCCAAGTAGCGCCCTCTATCATTGATTTTTACTATAAAAAAGCAGATTTTCTTGCAGATTTGCATTTTTGATCAAAAATCATAAAGATCTTCTAAGTTACAGATCGATACGATTCCTAATTACTTCAAAATCATGGATGGAAAATAGATTGTACCGCTCCGGTACAATCTATTTTTAAAATTTTACTCTATAAATTCACTCTAAAACCATGATTTTGAGGTTATTAGGAATCGTATCGCTCTGTAACTTGGAACATATTTATGATTTAAGTTATGATCAGAAAAGTAAATCTGCAAGAAAATCTACTTCCAATTTATTTTCGAGGATTGAGGGCGTCCCCTGCAAAAGATCACATAATATACCTTTAATGGTGTTCGTCTTTGTTTTCATTGATTTCCCTTCACCCGACAAACGCCCCTACGATCCATAAGTGTTCAAAGAACAACAGCAAAGTCTTACATTTCTACTCTGTCACACAACACAAGTGGTAGACTATGGACATGAAATACAGCGCCTCCAAGTGACAGCTTTCTAATCATCCATGACTGAATTTTCCAACCAGCAGTTAGGCCAATAATAAAATATTGATTGGTTGTCCTCGACATTCCTATCTTATTTTCCGTCAGTTCTAAAACCTCGTATACCTTATTCATAGTCAAATTACCCGCTCATGCTTAACCGATGAACATACCCTGAGACGATATACCTGTATTGTGCAGGGCGCCGGATTGGACATACCGATTGAGCAGTGTACAATGAAAGCATTCATGTGTAGTGTGATTATGCTAAGTTGACGTGAGTTCAAACGCCAATTATTAGCCGTTGATAAAGCAGAGTGTCGATTGGGAAATGTGTTGAAATTCATTGTTGTTGTATTAGTGTCATTGTTCACCAGCCTATGGTGAGCGTGTGAACTCACTAAAACTGTTTTAGATATGACCAAATATAAGGACTGACCGTGGACAACTAAATTATTTATATTTTGGGACTTACGGGAGCATTGATATTAGACGATTTATAGAATCAATTTCAATAAGTAAGCTATCAAAATATTCCTTGATATATAAATCATTATTATGAACGGAAATCATTCTCTGTAATGCACAAATTACAGAGACATCTTGAAATGAAAGTTGCAAACATTTTTAATTTTTGTTGAATTTTTTTTATTTTTTGCGACACATTAATTTTCACTCATCTGTATCGATCTGTTATGTTGCAGGGGAATGGCATGTGGCTCTCATCTCATCCATAATAGGAGTTTGACTAATATTCATTACATCCATACCATTAAACAACAACTTTGATATGTCAATTTTCTAATATATTGACTCCCAATAGTTAGCTTTAAACAATTGACATCAGAGCAAGCGACCATTGATGTTTAGCTGTGGTTCGATTCCTATTGTTCAGCTGGTCGCTAGTGGGCGCTGCATTTGATGTCCGTTATATGCTTGCGGTAGCACTTGTGACAAGGTATAAATCTACTTTACATTACAATGAATTTTCAGACATCACTGGTGTGCCGTTACCAAGGCGACAGACTTGAATGACCTTCAAATACATTACATATAGGTAAAGTATGAGTAAAACCAGGATCTATGGTAAAACTGGGACATAAATGGCGGTTGCCATGGAAACTGTACTACGTACAGCAAATTTCGAAGATGTATTAAAATCAAAGCAGGTCTAACAGGGTGAATCAAATATTCAGGTCCGGTTTTTACATCCACGTTGGCAAGGATGTCCACCTACATTGTATTCTACAAGCTTCAAGGAATATTTTGGTAGGCCTATATGACTCCCTGTGCCTGCAGACCGGGACCGAAAACCCAAATGAACCCATGCGCGCTCCCCAGCTAATGGTATATATATGTTTTCTGAGTTTTTGCAGGTGGACCAGTTAACCCATACCCCTTTGAACCACGTACCCCCAAAATGACTCAACACTCAAGATGAAAAATTATTCAAGCACGCTTATGACATAATATATTTGACACCAAAATGTTTCAAAACATTCTATCATTTGTCATAATAATTAATAACTGCATAACCTTTCAGAGAAAAGAGCAAAAGTGCATGTTTGTTTTAGCCATTGTAACGTTTTCTGTCATGTCTGTAGCCAGCGAGCATCTTTGAATTCACAATTATTATGACGTTCGTGTTCCATAATAGACGAGGGTCTACAGTTTAAATAAGAAATGGTTTACTTTGTTATTTGCTAATACCTACTATACCTCTTCTAAATTAATAACCATGAAATTGTTTTAATTTGTAGCTTTCTTTAGATAATAATATTCACCGCACATGTGATATTCTCCAGGTTTTTGAAGCCACCTCCTTCAGTGACTGATTGAAAATTCACAGATAGTAAGGGCGATTTATGAAGATGAGTTTAGATCATGTTTGATGTAGTACTTTATACGATTTATACAGGGATGGAAATAAGACCCGCCTGCCCGCCCATAGCGGGTAACTTTCATGTCGGGCGGGTGAAGATACAAAGGTACCCGTCCGACTGGCGGGTAACATTTTTGAAGCTCAAAGTGTAAGTAATAACAGTTAGTTCAGGGTAATTTCATCATCAGATGATCGTGTGTCATGATGATAGAGGAGACCAGGTTGATAGGAGATTAAAGATAGTATTGGATTGATGAACATGATGAATACGAGGAGCTGTTACGGGCTAGGGTTACAGTGGAACATCGTACAATAAAGACAAAAACATGTACTTGTAGTTTAAAAGTAGTCTTGCTCTTAATTGTTTGCTGCAAAATATTATGAACAAACCTTGGGCTGGTGTAACTTTTGTCGGGCATGTAAATTCTGTGAGTTACCAGCCCGACTGGCTAGTTGAAAAAAATCTGAAGTTCCACCACTGGATTTATAGATACAGAAACAGTAATGAATATCCATACAGTCATCTGAATATGCTAAGTGCATAATTGCAGTTGATTGGTGCCATTTTGTAGTGTGTTCAGGGACTTTCCGAAATGTGATTAAACCAATAAGCTCGTGGTTGTAACGATCGGAAAATGGCACATGTTGCTAGCTTGGGACATTGATTTGGATGTGAAATTACCTTAAAGTTGAGTAGATGTAAGAATATGTCAAGTTTCCGCATAAGTCGTACAGTTCAAAAGAAAGCAGTATACACATGCCATTACAATAATCTTCATTTTGGACAGTTGCCCCATATACCCCTATTGCTTTTTTATTCCTTGTGGAAATATGGGCTGAAACCCCATGTTATCATAGGGCACTCTATCCTATCATGGAATCGTCCATCTTATTACTTATTAAAAACAGATTTTTCAGAAACCTTTCCCAATTTCCAAAGTCTATGATCCCAAGGATACCTGAAGCAATAATATTAATTAATAGGCATGCTTGTTACTCATACGTTTCTCATGGTGATTCCAAATACGGTAATGAAATTCAATAATTTTACCATTTATTTGTTGAAACATTTTGTTAAATTTTTTAATGTCGTCTGCAGACGCCTGCCGGTGGAAAGTGTTAACTTATGTCAGGCCAGACAGTGGTTTGACAGAGTAGCGAAGTATAAAGAAACAATATTCACATCCTATTATCAGGATCAAGCCCAATTTTGACAGCCTTACTATGACTCTAGCGACTGGAGAAAAAATTCGGGGGATGGAATTTATTTTTGGGCTGAACAGTCCCACTTACTACTAACGTACAACGTATAGGCCTATATCGATGAATTTGAGGTCTTGATAAATCGGTTTCGGATGCTGAAGAGATCTCGAGCAAAAAAAAAATGCTGTATAAATCCCTAACTCTATAACACCACACGGCAACAGATTTTTTTTCCCACGGAGAAAGGTCACCCGAAAGGTCACCCCGACTAAACTATTAAAAACACGTTTACCTTAATCCATGATAATTGTAATATTTGTTATCAAAAATCTGGTATATTTTTCGCCCGTATGTTACAGAATTATGTGGAGTGCACTCACACAATACCTAAAACATGTACATGTAAATAAATAGAGGGCACTCTCGCGCAATATTGATAGAGAATCCTGATAGGAGACACTCTGCAGAGTATTGTGTTGGTCCTACTGCAAACTGAAATATGTTTGGCAATGGTGTTGAATGTTTATGGTAAAGCCACTTGTTCAGGCGTATAGAGAGGGGAAGGATGGCATCGCAAATACCCCACCCCATGCTCGCATACCCCATATGAAGACAGCAAAAAAAGTAACTCGGCTGTTGTAAAAGCACCTATAATTTTAAAATTGTTACTCATATTCTAAAAATGAAAATACCAGGAGACGGAAAATTTAATTACGGTGATTTTGACACCTTGTTTGTTAAAATCGATAAAGTATTGTTGTCGCGGTATGTGCTTACAGATGAAAAGTGCCCATTTCCATTGTTGCAGTAACTCCTATTGATCTCTCTGATTCAGCGTGAAGATAATAGCGGGAATTTTGATTAGCTGTTCTTGTTGTGCTGTAAACTTGATTAGCATAATCCGGGACAAATTTAATGGGGATGACAGGCGTATACTTCTTTACAATTAAAAAGGATGAATTTAAAACTCCAAATGCTCAGAAGGTCCGAGAAGACAGACAGGACAGGTCATCGCCATGGGCAACTATGGTATTTTCATTTTTAGAATATGAGCAACAATTTTAAAATTATAGGTGCTTTTACAACAGCCGAGTTACTTTTTTTGCTGTCTTTAGTCTTCAGTGGCGGCAGAAGCGAACAAAATTTAGGGTTCGTGTCAAATTGTGTATGATAAGTTGAAGCATGTCAGTAGAAAAAATGCGAAAAAAACACTAATATTCTTTTGTTTTTATGCAAATTACATGATCAAAACAACAACATTATTTTGGCGAACACTCATCTTTTGAATCAGCATACCCAACTTAAAAAGTCAATGTTCTCACCTGTACCTGGGTTATATCTAGAGGGCACTCTCACAAAGTCCCGATAGAGAATTATGTAAGAGGATTATATTAAGAGGACACTCTCACAATGCGCCGATAGAGAATTCTGTAGAGGGTTATATTTAGATGTCATTCTCACACAATGCCCCGATACTATAGTGAATTATGTAGAGGATTACATTTAGAGGGCACTCTCTCACAATGCCCCGATAGAGAATTATGTAGAGGATTACATATAGAGGACATTCTCTCACAATGCCCCGATATAGAATTATGTAGAGGATTGAATTTAGAAGGCACTCTCACATAAGTCCGCGATTATGGAAGCATAAGTGTGTCATTTTCGCCTAAACCCCAGATAAGGGACCTAAACCCCAGATAAGACGGGCCTTATCCAGGGTTTACGATCCTTATCTGGGGTTTAGGGACATAATCCCCAGATAAGGCGCCTTATCCCTAGTTAACGCTCCTTATCTGGGGTTTAGGGGGTTTACGTCCCTAAACCCCAGATAAGGATCGTAAATCCAAGAAAAGGCGCCTTATCCCTAGTTAATGATCCTTATCATCCACACACTGCACACACAACATCCACACACTACACACACACACACACACACACACTTCAACATCGAGCTCTCATCTTCTTCAGTAATTACACAGTTATTTGGTGAAATTAACCTACAAATTTTATATCAACTTCTTCATATTGATGGCTGGAAACTTCCTATCTACTTTGTTTTAATCAGATCGATTGCAGTTTTCAACAATTTATGAATTTATATTTCATATTTGCTGTGGTACCAACCATAAAGTATTGGGATACAGACATGTTGATTGGTATTTCTTGCTACTCCCCACTTCACACACAATGGATTTGACAATGGACATAACGAACTATACAAAAGAAGCAGTAACTCAAATGTGGAAATCTTTTCATGGCAGCTTCAGTGGATTTACTAATGGAGATGTATTCAATGGCTCTATGTGGAATATTCAACCTAAGACTCTGTCCACAACTATTGCTGTAAACCCAGACATGAGCAATTGATGTATGAGTTATGCGCCAAATATGGAACCCCTGAGACTAAGGGAAAACATGGATCCATCTACAGATGCATGATGGCTGATGCTGAACATGAAATCCTACAAGTAATAATTACTTGTTATTCGTCAACTAGCACCATCTCAGTGCAGGGAACACCTCATCATGAATGGGTCGAGAGAGTGCTCTCCGAAATAGAACATAAGCTATCATCAGAAGAATCATCGATAATCTCATCTCATCCTATGCCATCTTCAACATCAACTCCAACTCAATATAGCAGGAGTCTTCCCAACTTTGATTTAGAATTAGATGAACAACAACTGCCTGTCTACAACTCGATGTCAACACAGACCACTGCTACCTGTTGTGATGCACAGACACAAACCTGTGATGAATCACCAAAACTAAAACTAAAACTCCAAAGTTGTCAGGACAAAATGAAAGATCTTTCAGCACAACTGAAGGACACCAATGAACCCAGGAGTAGTTACACCCAACTAGCTGCTGCTTTCACTGAATTGAGCCATAGAAATGCAGCACTACAAACTGAAAACTTTGACCTCAAGAGAGCCGCTGGTGACAAGCCATTTGAAACTACCAGATCAAAATTACGTCAGGAGGCACCATCTTTCCAATCATCAGCTAGTGTTAGGACAACAAATCCTTTTGAGGTTCTGGAAGTTGAGGAGAATGAATTAGTTGACACCCCAGATTCAACTCCGGTTCCACCGTCATCTCCCAAGCCCACATTGCGCAGGTCAGACGATTCAGCTAATGTCCCACCGAAACCTACAACGCCAAAAGTGACTAAGCCTACGCCACCAAAGATGAAATCATCACTACCCCCAACGAGTAGTAATACACCCACAACACCCCTATCACCGCAGATTCTCATATTCAGCAATTCAATTTGCAAACGGATTGATGAACAGAGATTTTACAAAGGGAGGACTACCAAAGTGTATGCTGAAAGCGGAGGTACAATCGCCGATATTCAAAGACTAATCAAAGATTGTGAATACAGGCTGTCCCAAAATGATTAGTACCCATCGATGCCCAAAGTTCAATACATTTTTTCATCATCAAAATCAATGAGATTAGATCCGCTGTTTTTGTATCATATTTACTATACTCTACCCTTTTATTAGAATTTTAGATCATGAATATGGGACTTATTTTATTGAAGTTACACTCCATTATGTAAGACATGGTGATTTCACCTTTTTGGCAAAGTGCAAACAAATGTGTTTTTAAACAGCTTGTTTGAAAGAAACTAATACATTCTCTCAATCGCTTGTCTGCTATTATAGCTTTGGTTCCTTTCTATTTTAAACTGCTGTTGTATCATATTGTTGTTCAAACCATTAATACTTCTTCATTTTGATTCAATTTGAAGAGTAAAAATGGATCGTCACGCATGAGTGACCCCATGCTTTGTTTCTATAATGAGCTAGTTCTGAGGATAAACTTGAGGGACATTTAAACAGGTAAAGACGTGGTCATGGGTAATTAGCAGTGGCTTAGACTTCTTTTTCATATTAGGGATGCAATTTCCTACAAACTTGCTAAAAATTATATAGTCCCTTTAATGTTTAACCTCACGAAATCCATTATCCAACGTGAAAATGAAATCTAAGCCACTGGTGATTCACCAAATACCACTTCATTTAGAAGTCGCTAAACACTTGTCAAATAAAACAATGCACGGGGTCACTCAAGTGTGACAAACTTCTTTTACCCGTTGAATTGAATTAAGGAGAATAATTATTAATGATTTGAACACCCATAACTAATAACAGTTACAACAAAGAGACACACAAGATTATTGAGATTATGAGAATACACAAGTTTCTTTCAAACAAGCTGTAATAGCACACACATTTTTTAGCACTTTGTCAAAAAGGTAAAATCACCATGTTTTACATAATGGAATGTATCTTGAGTTTGATAAATCCGATATTCATGATCTAAAATTCTAATAAAATAGTACAGTATGACAAAGATGATGTAAAAACAGTGGACCTAATCCCATCGATTTTGATGATGATAAAAATTATTGAACTTTGAGCATCGATGGGTACAAATCATTTTGGGACAGCCTGTATGACTCGCCAAAGTACGTCATTTTACAGGCATGGACAAACAACATCATGAGAGAGTCAACAGAAGCCTGTGAGCACAAGTCCAGAACATTGATTAACATGGCACTTGCTAAATTTCCATCTGCTCACATCATGGTTTCTAGTATCCTCCCAAGACTCATTCCTCTGACAAGAAACAACATTGCCAATAGTCTAATTCAGCAGCTGAATACAGCATTTGAACACAACTGCCATATTAGTACACGCGTATATTTCGCTGACCACACTGCCTCTTTTGTTGGTGAGGGAGGTTGTGTGAGACAAGATTTATACTGGGACACTATCCATTTGAACAATCAAGGCCTCGGAAGATTGGTTAACAACTTGAGGAAAGCAATTGACTCATCTTCATACCCTACAAGGAGCAGACATCAACCAGATACATAGAAACAGTTTGTACAAATCCAAAGAGGGCTGGACAAACTGTGGATAATGAACTAATAATAATGATAATATCAATACATGCAATGATGTCTATTCAAAAATCTTCTGTGGTGAATGTACACGTAAAATTGTTAAATATAAAGATTATGTAACTTGTAATAATTGTACTCTTGATTTTCATTTAAATTGTATTGATAGTATTTCTGAGTTTCAGCAGACTAAAAATTGGTTCTGCAATGATTGCTTCTTTAAAATGTGCAATTATGAGCTTCCATTTAATGATCGTTTTGTCGATTTAAATTGTAAATTACAAAAGGGACTCAAAATTGTTCATGTAAATATTCAGAGTATTATTAATAAAATTGATTATATTAACCTTCTTTTGCATGATAACGAAATTCATGTTCTATGTTTAACTGAAACCTGGTTAGATGATGAGATTGAAAACTCTGATATAAAAATCAATGGTTACAATATATGTCGTTTATATAGAAATAATGGTGAGTCTCATGGTGGTATTGTATGTTATGTATGTTAAGGAGGAAATTTCATTTAAACAAAACATTGATCTTCTTAACAATGATATTGAGGCAATTTGGCTAAAACTAAACCAATTCTTATAGGTACCGTGTATCGTCCTCCAAGTGCCAATGTTGACTATGTAGATAAACTTGATCTCGTTTTTCACGAGTGCAATTCTATTTATGATGATGTATATATTCTTGGTGATTTTAATTTAGATCTTTGTGATTCATGTAAATCTAAGAAAGTAAGTACTTTAGCGCAAAATAACCACATGACTCAATTAATATGTGACTATACTAGAATTACAGATGTTAGTCAAACCATCATTGATTTAATTTTTGTTTCTCGTCCTGAGCTTGTTATAAATTCTGGCGTACATAGTTTAGGCCTTAGTGATCATTCATTGATATATGTAGTACGTAAACATAAGCAACTTAAACTCCCACCAAGGTCTGTAAAATCCAGAAGCTTTAAAAACTTCAATGAGACAAACTTTACTGACTCTGTACAAAATATTGATTGGGATCAATTAATTTATATTGAGGATGTTAACACTGCGCTTGCTAAGTGGCAATCACTACTCACTGACATATGTGACACTCATGCTCCATTCAAAGAAAGAATAATTAAGGGTCACCTTCCTGAGTGGGTCAATTATGACTTTCTCAAGTTTTCTAAAGATAGAGACTATTATTATGCCAAAGCTCATAAAACTAATGAGCAAATATATTGGGACAAAGCAAAGAGTCTAAGAAATAAAGTTAACAACATGAAATATCATCTTAAGAAAAATTATTATAATGATGCAGTTAATAATAATATTCATAATAGTAAAAACTTATGGAAAGTAATCAAGAAAATAATTCCAAACAAGTCTTCACCTGTACCAAGTAACATAGTATATTCTGATGATGGCTCACCTAGTTCAAAGGATACAGCTAATACATTCAACAAATATTTTACTTCTATAGGGGAAAACTTGGTGAGAAGTTTGATAATGATATAAATAACAACTGTCCATGTAATAATTCATGTTCTGGGATTAACAATGATATTAATAATACATCTAATGATAAATTTAAGTTTTATGATATTACACCTGAATTTGTGTATAATCAAATTAATAATATGAATAATGATAAGTCAGCAGGGTTAGATCAATTTAGTGTTAAGTTACTCAAATTAGGTGCACCCTATATTTCAAAATCTCTTGCTTTTATTTGTAATTTGTCACTGAGAAGCTCTGTTTTTCCTGATGACTGGAAAAGGGCGAAGGTAACACCTATTTATAAATCAGGGGATAAATCAGATGTCGGTAACTATAGGCCAATTTCAGTACTGCCAATAGTGTCAAAAATCATTGAAAGAGCTGTTCATAACCAACTGTATAAGTATGTTAGTACTAACGGTATTCTTTCAAGTGCTCAATCTGGTTTTCGTGCAAATCACTCTACAACAACAACTCTACTAGATGTACAAGATTTTATTCTCAATAATATGGATAATGGTTATGTCACAGGTGCCATTTTTCTTGATTTAAAGAATGCATTTGATACTGTCAACCATAAAGTGTTAATTGATAAATTAAAAAGGTATGGTGTTGATGGTATTGAGCTCTTCTGGTTTAAATCTTATCTCAGTAATAGATCACAGGCTGTAAATGTTAATTCTAATCTTTCAGAGTTTGAGCAGATAAATATTGGTGTTCCACAAGGGTCAATATTAGGACCTCTGTTATTTATTTTATTTGTAAATTGTTTACCAAATGCTGTAAATTGTATAACTAAAATGTATGCTGATGACACCACTTTACTATTTAGATCAAAATGTCCTGATGAACTTTCAACTTCTTTGACATCAAATCTAGATCTAGTTGCTAATTGGTTGAAGGCAAACAAACTTACATTAAATATCAATAAGACTAAAGTTATGCTATTTGGTACCAGACACATGTTAGATAGATTTAATGATATCTCACTCACCTATAACGATGCTATGATTGAAATGGTTAGAGAATTTAAATATCTCGGTGTCAAATTTGATAGTACCATGTCTTGGTTATCACATATAGATTACTTAGCAAAAAATGTTTCCAGGAGAATTAAGTTGTTAACCCTAGATAAGGGACGTAACCCCAGATAAGGCCCGCCTAAACCATATCAAAATAACACGCATTTTCTGAAACGTCTTGACCTAAGCTTTAATTTGATATATAACACTAACCGGTAGGTCCACAGTAACATTGAGAAAATGTGTTTCCAAAGTGCCTCCCCCCGCCCCCCTTAATCTATACTCCTACAAACGACGATGGCCACGCGAAACCTAAATTTTGAATTCGTATTGGAATAACACGTAATCGCGAATGTTAATCTTATCATTTTAAAAAATTCATCATAGGTTAGAAGAATTTTTTTCCTATCCAAAACCGTTGGAGTTGGCTAACCAACTCCATTGTAAATGCTATTTTTTTTTAAATATTTTCATCATTAAGGGTGCACACCACTATTACAGTCCAACGCCCAGCTTCCGTCGATCGCGATCACGAATGTAGTTCCTAAATAACGGAAAGAATGGTTAATATTGACATGATATGTCATTCAAAATGATTGAATTTGGTCTTTATTTGTTCACTGAAGTGTACCTGAGATAATTCGAATGAAAAGAGTATACATCTACTGTTTTATTTGAAAATATTGGCGGAGGGATACACATTGGTCACAACGGGCTACAAGGTCTAATTTCGTGTTAAAAAATACTACTCCGTATAAAGGGGGAAATATAGAAAAATGTAAACGGTCACCCCCATCTGAGTTTTTGACCCAGGTAAGATCTATGTGTGTTAATAAATATTCCAAGATTTCATTAAATGAGTCGCAAGGTAACTCAAGATATTGCCGTTTTCCCGAGGCATCTTTCCCATAGAAACACACGTTAGCGCGTAATAGTGGTATGCACCCTTAAAGGGCGCACAGATATAGTCTTTAAAACCAGGCGATACGGGCTTTGTGGTTGCAAAACTTGGTTTGTGTAGCATTTTATGTTAGTTTTATATTTTGAAAATACATTTGAAGTAATAATCGCAACACTTGACATTATTAAATTTGACTTTTTCATTCATTAAAGTGCGAAATTGTCACAATACGGGCCAAACGGGCAAAGTCAGTCGTGTGCGCGCCTGACCGTTGCAATTTCGGACAATTGCAATTTGTTATTGTCAGACCATCATATTTAAAGATACCAGTGAGCGAGATTGTGTGTGAAAACTCAGTATTTTTATTTAGTTTACAAACAAAACATATAACATCCATTGACGTCAAAACAATCCTATAAGCATAATGACTCAGAAAACCAGTTCCACGGGCGTGGGGGGGGGGGGGGGTGGGGGGGGGGGGGGGTAGGGGATATTGGGGCAAAACGCACCAGAAATCAAAATATCGACAACGTTTTGACCTGTAGGTCTTAGGCCTACTGACATATTTCGTGAGAGTTTTGATCAATACAACTTTGTGGAGTGGTTAGGCAAATGTAGGCAATCTTATGATACAAATAGTTTTGAAAATATACTTATGATATCTAAAATTTATATACATGTAGGACTATACGACGATTGAATTAAAAATCATGAATATTAACCAATAATGTGTGGCTTCGTGCATTTACATGAACGTGTACTTCCTTTCCCCCGGTATATTGGTGACAATTATTGCAAGTATATCATGACTAAATGAATGAACATGCTTTGCTATGTTATAGTAAGAGTGGTGTATCAAAAAGATGAAGCATGCATCCTTTTAACATTCAATAAGATCAAGAAACGCGGGCCTTCGTTGTAAAAGTGAAAATTGATATCTGGGAATCCCAAAATATGACAGGAATTAAGGGTTTTTATGAATTTCAAGTGGGTATGTAGCTTTTTGTTCATGTTGTATTTACCAAACGGAGTATCCAAATCGAATACAAATTTACCATTTAATTTGAAATTTTCTGCTCTTTAATATGTAATAATGATTTCTGAAATTGGATGAAAATGGGTCTCTTTAAGGGTGCACACCACTATTACAGTCCAACGCCCAGCTTCCGTCGATCGCGATCACGAATGTAGTTCCTAAATAACGGAAAGAATGGTTAATATTGACATGATATGTCATTCAAAATGATTGAATTTGGTCTTTATTTGTTCACTGAAGTGTACCTGAGATAATTCGAATGAAAAGAGTATACATCTACTGTTTTATTTGAAAATATTGGCGGAGGGATACACATTGGTCACAACGGGCTACAAGGTCTAATTTCGTGTTAAAAAATACTACTCCGTATAAAGGGGGAAATATAGAAAAATGTAAACGGTCACCCCCATCTGAGTTTTTGACCCAGGTAAGATCTATGTGTGTTAATAAATATTCCAAGATTTCATTAAATGAGTCGCAAGGTAACTCAAGATATTGCCGTTTTCCCGAGGCATCTTTCCCATAGAAACACACGTTAGCGCGTAATAGTGGTATGCACCCTTAAAGGGCGCACAGATATAGTCTTTAAAACCAGGCGATACGGGCTTTGTGGTTGCAAAACTTGGTTTGTGTAGCATTTTATGTTAGTTTTATATTTTGAAAATACATTTGAAGTAATAATCGCAACACTTGACATTATTAAATTTGACTTTTTCATTCATTAAAATGCGAAATTGTCACAATACGGGCCAAACGGGCAAAGTCAGTCGTGTGCGCGCCTGACCGTTGCAATTTCGGACAATTGCAATTTGTTATTGTCAGACCATCATATTTAAAGATACCAGTGAGCGAGATTGTGTGTGAAAACTCAGTATTTTTATTTAGTTTACAAACAAAACATATAACATCCATTGACGTCAAAACAATCCTATAAGCATAATGACTCAGAAAACCAGTTCCACGGGCGTGGGGGGGGGTGGGGGGGGTAGGGGATATTGGGGCAAAACGCACCAGAAATCAAAATATCGACAACGTTTTGACCTGTAGGTCTTAGGCCTACTGACATATTTCGTGAGAGTTTTGATCAATACAACTTTGTGGAGTGGTTAGGCAAATGTAGGCAATCTTATGATACAAATAGTTTTGAAAATATACTTATGATATCTAAAATTTATATACATGTAGGACTATACGACGATTGAATTAAAAATCATGAATATTAACCAATAATGTGTGGCTTCGTGCATTTACATGAACGTGTACTTCCTTTCCCCCGGTATATTGGTGACAATTATTGCAAGTATATCATGACTAAATGAATGAACATGCTTTGCTATGTTATAGTAAGAGTGGTGTATCAAAAAGATGAAGCATGCATCCTTTTAACATTCAATAAGATCAAGAAACGCGGGCCTTCGTTGTAAAAGTGAAAATTGATATCTGGGAATCCCAAAATATGACAAGAATTAAGGGTTTTTATGAATTTCAAGTGGGTATGTAGCTTTTTGTTCATGTTGTATTTACCAAACGGAGTATCCAAATCGAATACAAATTTACCATTTAATTTGAAATTTTCTGCTCTTTAATATGTAATAATGATTTCTGAAATTGGATGAAAATGGGTCTCTTTAAAGGGCGCACAGATATAGTCTTTAAAACCAGGCGATACGGGCTTTGTGGTTGCAAAACTTGGTTTGTGTAGCATTTTATGTTAGTTTTATATTTTGAAAATACATTTGAAGTAATAATCGCAACACTTGACATTATTAAATTTGACTTTTTCATTCATTAAAGTGCGAAATTGTCACAATACGGGCCAAACGGGCAAAGTCAGTCGTGTGCGCGCCTGACCGTTGCAATTTCGGACAATTGCAATTTGTTATTGTCAGACCATCATATTTAAAGATACCAGTGAGCGAGATTGTGTGTGAAAACTCAGTATTTTTATTTAGTTTACAAACAAAACATATAACATCCATTGACGTCAAAACAATCCTATAAGCATAATGACTCAGAAAACCAGTTCCACGGGCGTGGGGGGGGGGGGGGGGGGGGTAGGGGATATTGGGGCAAAACGCACCAGAAATCAAAATATCGACAACGTTTTGACCTGTAGGTCTTAGGCCTACTGACATATTTCGTGAGAGTTTTGATCAATACAACTTTGTGGAGTGGTTAGGCAAATGTAGGCAATCTTATGATACAAATAGTTTTGAAAATATACTTATGATATCTAAAATTTATATACATGTAGGACTATACGACGATTGAATTAAAAATCATGAATATTAACCAATAATGTGTGGCTTCGTGCATTTACATGAACGTGTACTTCCTTTCCCCCGGTATATTGGTGACAATTATTGCAAGTATATCATGACTAAATGAATGAACATGCTTTGCTATGTTATAGTAAGAGTGGTGTATCAAAAAGATGAAGCATGCATCCTTTTAACATTCAATAAGATCAAGAAACGCGGGCCTTCGTTGTAAAAGTGAAAATTGATATCTGGGAATCCCAAAATATGACAGGAATTAAGGGTTTTTATGAATTTCAAGTGGGTATGTAGCTTTTTGTTCATGTTGTATTTACCAAACGGAGTATCCAAATCGAATACAAATTTACCATTTAATTTGAAATTTTCTGCTCTTTAATATGTAATAATGATTTCTGAAATTGGATGAAAATGGGTCTCTTTAAGGGTGCACACCACTATTACAGTCCAACGCCCAGCTTCCGTCGATCGCGATCACGAATGTAGTTCCTAAATAACGGAAAGAATGGTTAATATTGACATGATATGTCATTCAAAATGATTGAATTTGGTCTTTATTTGTTCACTGAAGTGTACCTGAGATAATTCGAATGAAAAGAGTATACATCTACTGTTTTATTTGAAAATATTGGCGGAGGGATACACATTGGTCACAACGGGCTACAAGGTCTAATTTCGTGTTAAAAAATACTACTCCGTATAAAGGGGGAAATATAGAAAAATGTAAACGGTCACCCCCATCTGAGTTTTTGACCCAGGTAAGATCTATG
Source organism: Ophiura sarsii (assembly GCA_035610835.1). Taxonomy (NCBI): domain Eukaryota; kingdom Metazoa; phylum Echinodermata; class Ophiuroidea; order Amphilepidida; family Ophiuridae; genus Ophiura; species Ophiura sarsii. The sequence goes on along the minus strand of CM069458.1, from coordinate 52,189,929 downwards.
TGTGTTAATAAATATTCCAAGATTTCATTAAATGAGTCGCAAGGTAACTCAAGATATTGCCGTTTTCCCGAGGCATCTTTCCCATAGAAACACACGTTAGCGCGTAATAGTGGTATGCACCCTTAAAGGGCGCACAGATATAGTCTTTAAAACCAGGCGATACGGGCTTTGTGGTTGCAAAACTTGGTTTGTGTAGCATTTTATGTTAGTTTTATATTTTGAAAATACATTTGAAGTAATAATCGCAACACTTGACATTATTAAATTTGACTTTTTCATTCATTAAAGTGCGAAATTGTCACAATACGGGCCAAACGGGCAAAGTCAGTCGTGTGCGCGCCTGACCGTTGCAATTTCGGACAATTGCAATTTGTTATTGTCAGACCATCATATTTAAAGATACCAGTGAGCGAGATTGTGTGTGAAAACTCAGTATTTTTATTTAGTTTACAAACAAAACATATAACATCCATTGACGTCAAAACAATCCTATAAGCATAATGACTCAGAAAACCAGTTCCACGGGTGGGGGGGGGGGGGGGGGGTAGGGGATATTGGGGCAAAACGCACCAGAAATCAAAATATCGACAACGTTTTGACCTGTAGGTCTTAGGCCTACTGACATATTTCGTGAGAGTTTTGATCAATACAACTTTGTGGAGTGGTTAGGCAAATGTAGGCAATCTTATGATACAAATAGTTTTGAAAATATACTTATGATATCTAAAATTTATATACATGTAGGACTATACGACGATTGAATTAAAAATCATGAATATTAACCAATAATGTGTGGCTTCGTGCATTTACATGAACGTGTACTTCCTTTCCCCCGGTATATTGGTGACAATTATTGCAAGTATATCATGACTAAATGAATGAACATGCTTTGCTATGTTATAGTAAGAGTGGTGTATCAAAAAGATGAAGCATGCATCCTTTTAACATTCAATAAGATCAAGAAACGCGGGCCTTCGTTGTAAAAGTGAAAATTGATATCTGGGAATCCCAAAATATGACAAGAATTAAGGGTTTTTATGAATTTCAAGTGGGTATGTAGCTTTTTGTTCATGTTGTATTTACCAAACGGAGTATCCAAATCGAATACAAATTTACCATTTAATTTGAAATTTTCTGCTCTTTAATATGTAATAATGATTTCTGAAATTGGATGAAAATGGGTCTCTTTAAAGGGCGCACAGATATAGTCTTTAAAACCAGGCGATACGGGCTTTGTGGTTGCAAAACTTGGTTTGTGTAGCATTTTATGTTAGTTTTATATTTTGAAAATACATTTGAAGTAATAATCGCAACACTTGACATTATTAAATTTGACTTTTTCATTCATTAAAGTGCGAAATTGTCACAATACGGGCCAAACGGGCAAAGTCAGTCGTGTGCGCGCCTGACCGTTGCAATTTCGGACAATTGCAATTTGTTATTGTCAGACCATCATATTTAAAGATACCAGTGAGCGAGATTGTGTGTGAAAACTCAGTATTTTTATTTAGTTTACAAACAAAACATATAACATCCATTGACGTCAAAACAATCCTATAAGCATAATGACTCAGAAAACCAGTTCCACGGGCGTGGGGGGGGGGGGGGGGGGGGGGGTGGTAGGGGATATTGGGGCAAAACGCACCAGAAATCAAAATATCGACAACGTTTTGACCTGTAGGTCTTAGGCCTACTGACATATTTCGTGAGAGTTTTGATCAATACAACTTTGTGGAGTGGTTAGGCAAATGTAGGCAATCTTATGATACAAATAGTTTTGAAAATATACTTATGATATCTAAAATTTATATACATGTAGGACTATACGACGATTGAATTAAAAATCATGAATATTAACCAATAATGTGTGGCTTCGTGCATTTACATGAACGTGTACTTCCTTTCCCCCGGTATATTGGTGACAATTATTGCAAGTATATCATGACTAAATGAATGAACATGCTTTGCTATGTTATAGTAAGAGTGGTGTATCAAAAAGATGAAGCATGCATCCTTTTAACATTCAATAAGATCAAGAAACGCGGGCCTTCGTTGTAAAAGTGAAAATTGATATCTGGGAATCCCAAAATATGACAAGAATTAAGGGTTTTTATGAATTTCAAGTGGGTATGTAGCTTTTTGTTCATGTTGTATTTACCAAACGGAGTATCCAAATCGAATACAAATTTACCATTTAATTTGAAATTTTCTGCTCTTTAATATGTAATAATGATTTCTGAAATTGGATGAAAATGGGTCTCTTTAAGGGTGCACACCACTATTACAGTCCAACGCCCAGCTTCCGTCGATCGCGATCACGAATGTAGTTCCTAAATAACGGAAAGAATGGTTAATATTGACATGATATGTCATTCAAAATGATTGAATTTGGTCTTTATTTGTTCACTGAAGTGTACCTGAGATAATTCGAATGAAAAGAGTATACATCTACTGTTTTATTTGAAAATATTGGCGGAGGGATACACATTGGTCACAACGGGCTACAAGGTCTAATTTCGTGTTAAAAAATACTACTCCGTATAAAGGGGGAAATATAGAAAAATGTAAACGGTCACCCCCATCTGAGTTTTTGACCCAGGTAAGATCTATGTGTGTTAATAAATATTCCAAGATTTCATTAAATGAGTCGCAAGGTAACTCAAGATATTGCCGTTTTCCCGAGGCATCTTTCCCATAGAAACACACGTTAGCGCGTAATAGTGGTATGCACCCTTAACCGGGCAATGACTGTTAAAAAATATTTCAAAATGGTGCACTCCCGTTGCCATATTGGGTCGTCCGAGGCGCGTGGCCATCGTCGTCTGACTCCTAGACCCTTCTTTCGGCGCCCCCTTTGCCGTAATCTTTAAAATATCCAACAGCAAATCATAAACTATTGAGGGCGCCATTCCAGAGCCCTGCTGTCAACCAGACGACGGTGGTCACGCGAAACCTAAATTTTGAATTCGTATTGGAATAACACGTTATCACGGATGTTTAGGCTTATCATTTTGAAAAATTCATCATAGGAGTGGAAGTAAAAAGAGCCACTCCCGACAAATAAAGACAGCATTTTTGCTGTCAGCCTTCGGACATGAGAAAAGAATAGTCTTGACCCAATCTGAGAGAGTAACCTCTTAATATAATTCTCTATCGGAGCAATGTGTGAAAATGTCCTCTATAATCCTTTACATAATTCTCTATCGGGGCATTGTGAGAGTGCCCTCTAAATATAATCCTCTACAGAATTCTCTATTGGGGCATTGTGAGAGTGCTTTCTAAATTTAATCCTCTACAGAATTCTCTACCATATAGACTTGTCTGGCATAATGTAAACATTACCTGCCCCTTGTTTTGGCAGTAAAACCTCTGGCTTGTACACTGGTCTGGTGGTTTATCTGGCTAAGATTAGAATACCCTATCATTGAATTCTCCTGGTAAATTGTTTGAGTTGAACATCAATTGTTGGTAGGGTATACAAAAGTAGTTCCTGCTTGTCAGCAATAATTGTACATGGATCACTACAGTGGAAACATGGCCTTTAGATTCCACTATAAACAAAGTGTCTGTAGTGCTCAAATCATGACCTACATGTAGAGCGTACAAGTGTTAGGTTTTGATTCAAAGTCTGGGTCAAATGTCACATTTGCCTGACCAACAACAATTTCAGCAGCAAACAATTTTTTTTTAGTTTTACAACCTCAAGGTCAAAAATGTACCGTAAAGGAAGTGTGTGATCACGTCTTTGGTGTGATTGTGATGGAACAACAAGAATGGTACCAATTTTGTCCTTCATATCATGGAAGTAATCCCATGTCTGTTACTTCCATGTTCATATTAAACCACGAACAGGAAAATGTGAAGAAAATTGACACGAGCATTTTCCTGTTGGTGGATCTGGCAGATTAGATCACTTACGAGGTATATTGATGAGTTTTGATTTATCATGGATCCTACCTATAATACAGTGTGTACATGTGAACGGCATCAAAATCCTGTTCTGTGGGCAGGGGCGTGATATCAAGAATTAGCCTAGCCATAAATCTTCCTAATTGGATACTTTTTTGTCCCCATTTGAGAACGATGAATTGAAAACATAGGTTTTACATAAAATCTGACGATATTGGGATTCGAACCCACAACCTTCCGATCCCAGAGGGAATGTCATAACCACTATAGACCAGCTAGGCGAGCGATTTTAATCCTGCAAGAGAAGTCGTAGCACTAGACTTATTTGTGATAGCTTACTCATAAGTAGAACCGTAAAGGGCCAGTTTGTTGGGATTTGTATATATTTGTTAATCAAATTATTTATTTATATTTTTGAGGGGGTAAAAAAAAACATCCATGGTATTTCAAAGATTTACTAATGTTATTAAATGTTTCGAAGAAAAAAGTGGAAATCAATTTCAAATATTTTTCAAAGATTTCACTCTCAAACAATTTTTAAAAAGAATTGAAGAAAATTGAAAAAACACTCTCAAATTCGAAAATCATAGATTCAGTTTTGTTATTTGACACCTAAACACCATTTCCAAAATTTGTCTTAAAGGTGGATGTTCCAATCAGGTTACCTTTTTTTTTGCCCATCAACATATTATGCTATCAGAAGAAACCCCTTATTTTTCTCATTATTTCTGTAACATTTCTGTTCCATTTAGACGTAGGTCAAAATGCAGTGAATTACTGCCAACGGACAACGGTTGTTAATCACCCGGCCAGTTTGTGTACTACTCAATGGGCAAATTTCATGTCACTTTGTGCTTCTAAAATAACATAGGCGTGCGCAGGATTTTGTTACCCGGGGGGCTTAAAAATAAATGTTATTGAGTATGCATGATTGACTAATCAAAGCGGTGCGAACCGCTATCTGCGGTAACGCGGACAATTTAGGAATTGGAGGGGAATTTAGGAATTGGATTTTTTCTTCTTCAATTTTTGAACCCATTTGAGGCGATTTGGTATGTACTTTTGACCAATATTTTATTGAAACACCTTCACTTTATTTCCAATCAATATTGGCTTATTATCCATATCGTTCAAAATTTGATTTTTCCCTTTCAAATTTGCAAAAGCAAACAACACGGTGTAAGGTTTTGAAATTGCACGGCTATGTACGACGGGGTATCAAAAGGTTTTAGAAATCACCCAGAAGTGAAGGAACCAGAAACTTCATTTTAATATGTGATCCTTCATACATCTTTACAAAGTCTCTCTGCAAAGTTACACATTTCTCCCACTATTTATTACCTGTCCACAGACCGCCATTGTAAATCGAATATTTTCGAATTTGCACCTATTTTTTGCACGATCGAGGTACATTTTGGCTCTAAACAAGCTTGTAGCAAAGAATATTGCATTTTGGGAAGACAAATGCGCGCGTAGCGCGCGGAATTTTTTCATCTGTGTACACATTTTCCGGGGAAGATTTTCAAAGGGGGGGGGGGGCGATCGCCACCATCGCCCCCCCCCCCCCCTTCTTACGGGCCTGTATAAATGTAGAGATCCTCAGATTGACCGCCATTGATTGATCCTCAGATTGCCTCAGATTATGTTATTCCCCAAACAGCAACAAAAAGTGTTGACAGAAAGGGTCAAAGGTCCTGTAGGGGTCATAAGTGGTCAATCTGTGTACACCCCATGTTACCCATAATTACCCATAGTGATTATTGTCACCAAACTTGTTTGTAATAACCGTTGATCCCTTTCTGTCAAAACTTTAAACTATTTATTGCTGTTTTGGGAATAACACAATCTGAGGCAATCTGAGAATCAATCAATGGCGGTCAATCTGAGGATCTCTACAATGGCGGTCTGTGGACAGGTAATAAATAGTGGGAGAAATGTGTAACTTTGCAGAGAGACTTTGTAAAGATGTATGAAGGATTACATATCAAAATGAAGTTTCTGGCTCCTTCACTTCTATGTAAACTCGAAAAAAGTATAGTTTTCTAACAATAATGGTCCAGAAAATGTTCCTGAAACATGTTGTTATAAAGCTTGAATAATAAACATTGAAACCAATTCGTTACCTCGTTTGTCAATTGAGGGGGAGGGGGCTGCTGGTACGCCACTCAGACGACGCTGGACACGGGCGTATTCACGAGTATTCAGGTTAAAATATGCGAACGAGGTTACATGATCAAGTGAATGGGACGAACGCTTAACAACGGTTTAAATTTTTAAAAAGGATACTGAGACTGCGGGTGGTTAGCCACCCACAACGGTTTTGGATTGGACATTTTTTCTTCTAGGGCCCTAACCTATGATGAATTTTTCAAAATGATTAGATCAACATTCGCGATTACGTGTTATTCCAATACGAATTCAAAATGTAGGTTTTCGCGTGTCCATCGTCGTCTGACGCCACTGACTGATGGTGGGGAATGTCGTTGGCGGGGATTCAGAGGGCCGAGCTCCCATCCCCCTCCTCCCCCCCCCCTCCCCCCCCCCCCCCCCCCCCCCCCCCCCCCCCCCCCCCCCCCCCCCCCCCCTTAGTCCCTTCCCTATTATTTTCTCCCTCTGGGATCCCGGCCCGGGAGGAGGCTTGAGCCCCACAGCCTGTGGGCACGTGCCTGGTACTTAGCATGTGTAAACGATTCTCCAAACACACATAATTATAGTCAGTTTCAATATTCACAAGTGTTGGTCTAAGCAGTAGGCCTACTTAACCACCCGGGCATATGAAACTTTTTGGTAATTAAAGGGGCAAAAACTTATAAGAGGTTTTGGTGAGGAAATCGTCAAAATGTGGTGCACCAAACGTGCCAAATGAGAGTGCATTAAAATCAGAAATTGTTCTGATAAAATATTTCAATTTCTTATACAACGTAAAATGTTATATTCAAATCATTGATATGCTGATTCATGTATAAGTTGCGATATAAGATAACAGCTCGCGAAAACAATATTTTTTTTACCATGGTTGGATCGACCTAGATTCATCGTGTGCGGTGCTACATGTATGTTGCTATGCATCTTGTTCTTGTTAAATTCAAATTTCCTAGCTGTTTTCTGTTAGATATTTACCCCACGGTACGCTATTGATACGCTTTTTAAGTACGAAGAAAAACAATTTTGACGTAAATTATAAAGTTATTGTGCAAATGAAATTTACCACAAAATGATCTGCATGGGTCTCGATCGATGTTCTTTGTTAATCTCTAAAAATATGACATGGTGTTTGTGCGTTCGTCACGGCAACTACAATGAAAAACTCCCTCGATCGCATGCAAACATTTGTAAATCACGGGACAAAAAGGTTTTGATGTTAATGAATCACGGTAAGATCATGCAATATTAAAGCGTTCATCATTCCAATTTCGCGTTACTATTTGGCAATTTGCCATATTATTCAAATGTGTCGCCATATAGAAAAATCCAAGTTTTAAACATGTTATGATAAAATGCGAACCCCTTTTCACCAACAGGGTTTAAATTGTCTTTATTTCATAAGGCAAAAAAAAAGTTTGTCTCAAATGACCCGCGCGCATTCCCGAAACCGCCCGCGTTAACCTTTTTTTTAGTGTTTTTTTTTTCTTCTTTTTTTTCTTCTTCTTTTTTTCATTTTTTTCTTTCTTTCTTTCTTTATATCAGTTTTCTCAAAAAAAATCTTGCAGAATCCAACTTTTTGACCAAACAAATGACGATCAGGTCGAAATTGAAAAAAAACACCACAAATCCGCAGACCGTACTAGATTTTCAGTCTCTCATGTCATTTGAGACAAACCTTTTTTTTTGGCCCAAGAAGGCTATAATTGCTGTAAACAGCGGCGGTACTGTACGCAGCACGCGTACTCCCCTCCCAAGAAGAAGGGGGAAAAAAGAGAAGAAACTGGGGAAAGAGATTGCTTTTCAATAAAATATTTGTCAAAAGTACACACCAAATCGCACCAAATGGGTTCGAAATTGAGAACAACAAATCCAATTCTGAGGGGGGCACATCCACCCTCAGAATCCCCCTGTTCGAGCTTTTTAACCATGTACATTTGTATTTCCTATCATTAGCAGGAGTACTCTGAATGCGGTATTGTTATGTTAATGAAGAGGTCAGCGGGAAGTATGAAGGAAGGTGAACAGTGCGTGACGCCTCCACTGATGGCTTTAGATTCGGCACGGCAAGACATGCTTTATCGGTATAATCGTATTGCGTATGTTTTGTGTATGCTTTACGACGTTTTGTGAATCAGCTATAGGCCTTTAACATGTTTAATGGTGTTGGCTGTGGATTATGTTTTCCTTTGATATAATTATTATGTCTTCTGAAGAACAGTCTTCATCGATAGAGCCTCAGGTTCAGGCAAGTACTATTTAGTATCATATCTGTTTTTTTCGAGTATGGCTAAACAAGTCATAGGCAGTGTTCTATCTTACTTTTATAAAAAGTGGGACGATGACTATTCAATGGCGTAAGTTTTCCAGATAAAGATGGCTGCCTATATCTTATTCAAGTTTAAATACATTGGTATTCGGAATATATATGAGTTTGACCTGAGATGTATAATCGTCTTAATAGGGCAGAAGGTCATAGCATGGACTTTATAAGTCCATGGTTTTATCATGGTGAATAATTTTCTGAGGAATTTGCGTCTGATGACAGTGATTATCATTAAGATGAGATCTTTATTCACAATTGTGTAAGCCAGAGCTGCTAGAGAAAGATAGGGAGGTAAGACTGGTAAGCAGTTTACAGTTTAAGCTTTGAGCTTATTTAGTGGTTTTTGTTTCTGACAACCTTTTTCGAGGCTTTATCCCACAGAATAAGTACCAGTTTAGCCACATAAGTTTTCGGTACCAGGCTCCACAGGCACTTGGGATGCCGTAAATCTGGGGTTGGAGATGAGATTGTATACTACCGACTAAACAAGTGGGTTTGCCTGGGAGGCATAAAATATCCAGACAATACAGGTATGTGATACTTTACAGATTTTATTCTCAAGCTTGTGTGTTTATTTTCGTGAAGTGTAAAAGTTTTACACTACATCTCTTGACATTTAATAAGTGTTATTATACTGTCTCTAGTATTTTATGCTATCACAAATCAATATGTATTGTGAGTGGAGTATTATAGTTAATTTTAATCTTGGTACCAATCGATGTAACATGATATGTTATTTATTCTGCTGATACAGATTAAAACGTGTATTACGACACATGTGTCTCTACGTTAACGATTTTTATCTGTGTATTGTTTATGAATGAACAGGGGTATTTAGCTCCTATGATTGAAATCAGTGTACGACTTTTGAGTCTCCACAGGCGCAGGCACTAACCGGAGGTGCTATTTGTTATCGAATGGGTACAATTTACCTTTTGTTCCTACCACCTGTGTTTGAAGAACTTTAAATCTTCATTTTAATCATAATTGATTTTGTTTCAGAGATAATTGAGTGTATTCTCAGAATTATCCACAGCATGCACCTTTGTCGGTTTCCTTTCAAGATTCACGAACCCGGGTTCAGGTATATATTTTATAAGTTCTTATGGAATAAATTTGTTTTTCCTTTGACGATTAGTGTATAGGTAGGCTTATAGAGCTTTTCCACGAAGGGATTCTTGTGTTCCTTCGACCAAGTCCATGCTTCGACTTATATCAGCATATCATCATATTGATATCACACTGCATACTTATGAGTTGAGTTGGATTTTTTAAGATGGTATTTGATATGTTTGTATAGTTTTGCCCTGTATATTTTTATTCAGTGTATGCGATCATGGATCAAGACTGGTGATACAAAGGTACCGTATTATTATACGAAGGGTCCTACACTCAAACGATGGGTAGATAAGAAACAACACGAGGAGTGTAATCTGAATCTGCAGTATTTATAGCAGACCCGATAGCTGCTGGAGTAGAGCCAACAGAATATCTGTTTGTTTGGTAATAGATTGGTTTGGGATATATACATGGGATGCGACATCAGGTTACTTGGTAGTTACAGGATGAAAGTCATGTTTTAATTTGTATTGTTTCTATTCTAGATCGGATGCATACCTCCAATCATGGTCATAGCAGGCTAGATGTCTATAGTTTACAGGCTATTTAACATGTATAATGCCTCTGTATGTTTATCCCATCATTGCCAACTGAGTATATATTTATCCATCATGAGAGTGGCACTGGGATAAGGTATTTAGATTACTGCAGACAGTGGTATTATTGATAATAATTATATTCTTTTGAGAAGAGATTATCGTATATTTGAATAACCGAATGGTATTTGTATACCACATTTCTTATGCATTCAAATGCAAGTTGAGTTATGTTCAATGTGATGTATTGAATTTAACCAGTCACGTGAGTCGTAGGAAACAGGTAAAAGCTCCACATGAAGAGAGTTGAAAGAGTGTTCCTAGCTTTAGAAGCATTTCTGCCAGAGTTTTTTAAGGAAATGTGAACTGTTCACAGATAATAAAGGCATAGTCTCAATCGTGAGTAAGGGTAGTATGATACATTTCTATTGTGCATGTCATGTCTCACTGGAGTCTTAATAATATAGACTTTGATCCTGACAGTCAGAATTGTATCCACTGAGCTTGATAGTTCAGTAGCCACGGGGCTCTATATATTATCGTAGCTATACTGGACTTGACGATTTGGAATAATCTGCCATCGCTCATGGTTTTGATTATTTGGTGCAGATATTTATATGGTTTGATAATTGCCATAGCCACTGGGTTTATAGACTGTTTTAGTCTTCAGTGGATCCACGAGATGATAATACTTAAGTATATTGATTTTTGACGATTGGGGTGTATCTTGACAATTCTTTCAATTGGTCGTATTTTGGGGTTCTATGATTCAGTTCGAAGATTTCTTTTATACCAACTAGCCAAATAAATGTTGGTGCGCATGTTCAGATCATGCGGATGCATTTACGATTAGCCAGGCTGGGGCCATAGTTGAGTTGTTCCCCCATATGTTTCTAGTTCCTAGACATATTTATCTTTTAAGCACGTCAAACTGTATGTTGGTCTTATGAGTTCTCAGATTTCTGATCCTCCTTGTTTTTCGTGCATGGGAGAAATCACACATCTATCTTTGGATCTTAGATGATAAGTGATTAGGACATGTATGTGTCAGGATATTATAATGCTTGTCTGTGAGCACTATTATAAGTTCGTGTTCTAGCGGCAGAACTTTTCTTGGAGTTGTAAATCCACTGGGTGTACTCCAAGTGTATAAGTCATGTCTTACTGGAGACTTAGACTTCAATTCTGACAGTCAGAATTTTAGCCACTGGGTTTGATAATTTTGAAGTAGCCGCGGGGCTAGATAAATTGTCGTATCCACTGGGCTTGACGATGGTATAGCCACAGGGCTAGATGATCTGCCATTATAGCCGATGTGCTTGATTATTTGGTGCAGCCACATGGCCAGATTATTTGCCGTAGCTACTGAGTTTTTAGACTGTATATACATGATATATATGTCTTATGATATTAATTTCATTATTTTAGGTATCTTTATTGTACAGGGATGTAGAGTATTTTCCTACCATGTGGAAAATTAGCCACGATGTTCAAGCAAGGTACTTTATCCATCTATATTATAATAATAATTTGACTCCTATCTGTCTATCGATTCAGCATTTTATGCTATCAAGTTGCACTTTGACTGTTGCCCACCTGTGGCAGACAACCCGTGCGACATGAAATTACTCATCGGTGGTTTGCTATAAGATATAAGAAGTACTAGCTAAATCGGTAAGGTAGAAAGAATCTTACAGCCGATATGCTTCATATAGTAGTGGAGAAGTTTGTGATTATCGTATGCATAGTAGAATGTGTGCATATATTTGCTACTAATTTCTTACGCCGGTTTCTCATTCGTTAAGAATAATATGAGGATTTTTCTTACAGTAGATGTGTGGTGTTCAGCTATATTCATATCATGCTTATTATTGTTAGACAAGTATAACAGTTCATGGGGCATGGATGATAGTAGCTGCCTCTGGTTATACCACTTGTCCAGTTTTTATAATACCAATGGAATATTTATCCCTTGCTAAACTAGATATGAGTTCTGATGATTGTCTCCAGGCAGGTCACGTTTTGTTGTTGTTGTTTTTAAAAAATGTGTACCCGGCTATATGTACCCAGGAGTCTCCTACCATGCATACAGTAGATGCCGTGAAAATTTTACATTTTCCCCTATAATTATTGGATTGTTTCCTAACATTTTTGGACTTTATAGTTTGAGTTCTGGTGGAGCATCAGCAGAAGCTGCTGTAGTAGTTCCATACGGTTTGCTTAAGAAGCATGGTATATGGCAAACATATATCCGAGGATAGGTATGTTAATGAGGAACTTATTCATCAACTTATAGGTGATTCATGGACTCTCAGTATCATGTTAGTGTCCTGCATGAAACATGATATATATAATTGTTATTCTCTTCACATCATAGGTGTGTATGATTGGTATGCCAATAGTTAACATTTTGATGTTTCCTTACATGTACATGTAAAAGTAATATTTAGTGATCTGGTGTCACTTTTTTGTTTACAGAAATACATCAGTATTGATAATGCATAATTCTCAAACGATACTTGTATTGCCCGTTCTTTGATATCTGATTAGGGGTTAGCGGAGGCTATGTGCCCGTCGTCTAAGAGCCGTGCGCCCCAAATAAGTGTATTTGATTAATGTGTTTCTTTCAGGAGGACGAATAGCGGGATAGGAAAATTCTTATTTGCGGTTGAGCTAGCGAATTAGAAAATAATTGTATTTCCTATCATTAGCAGGAGTACTCTGAATGCGGTATTGTTATGTTAATGAAGAGGTCAGCGGGAAGTATGAAGGAAGGTGAACAGTGTGTGACGCCTCCACTGATGGCTTTAGATTCGGCACGGCAAGACATGCTTTATCGGTATAATCCGGACCTGTTCACTTAAGAAGAGGGGAGGTATGTTGATTTAATGAGAGAAATGTTTTAGAAACATGTTTGAGTAAACTTTACTTGGAACTAATTATTTAATACTAGCCATGTCGTTTCAGAGAAGATAAGACGTCTGGCATAGGATGATGCTACACAAGACGGACTCTGATAACCTAGTTGGAAGGATGAGGAAGATCCATTTGCAGAGAGATGCAGAAGAGACTTATAGAACTGAGAAGATTCCTTTGGCAATGAAGAATAGTTAGCGCAGGATTTTGATTCAGGAGAGATACAGAGAAAAGGTGAAGGGAATGAAGGTCGGGAGGAGAGTGGGTAAGTTTGGAATTATATTTTGTTGTCTATCCACGTCTGCTATGTGCCCGTCGTCTAAGAGCCGTGCGCCCCAAATAAGTGTATTTGATTAATGTGTTTCTTTCAGGAGGACGAATAGCGGGATAGGAAAATTCTTATTTGCGGTTGAGCTAGCGAATTAGAAAATAAGTATACTTACATACATGTAGGCGTGCGCAGGATTTTTTTTACCCGGGAGGCTTAAAAATAAATTTCATTGGTTCGCATTGCTATACGCGGGAACGCGGACAGGGGGAGTCTGAGGGCGGATGTGCCCCCCGGGCCCCCCAATCAAATGAATCCCATCCTCCTCTCCCTCCCTTCCTCATCTCTCCTCCCCTCCCCTCCCCTCCTCCTCTTCTCCCCTCTCCTCCTCCTCTCTTCCCCCCCCCCTCTTCTTTTTTAACCCTCTGGGGACCCGGGGGGCTTGAGCCCCAAAGCCCCCCCCCCCCCCCCTGGGCACGCGCCTGAATAAGAACCATTGGAATTATGCAACTCAAACTTTGGGAATACAACTATTTTAAGGATGCCCATCCATTCATGTAGAATAGGAAACATCAAGTTGAAAATCGGGCCAGCAATCGGAAACACCTATCTTTAATAGTCTTATGGTTGTACATGGGGGGGGTGGGTTGAGGTTCAAAAAATTTCGCACGGTCAAAAAAAGAACGCACAGTACATGTACTATTTTGCCTTATTTGACTATTTGGGCTGAATATACCCATACATAACCGCCCGCAATCTCGGTCTTTTATCATTATTTTCCTATTTTTCATTTTTTTCCTCCTTTTTATTTTTTTTAAGAGGGGCTGGGGGCGGGGGCACAAATGGTTTTTTTCCATCAGGGGGGCATTTCCCCCCCTGCCCCCCCCCCCCCCTGAGCTACGCCACTGGGTACGGTACTGCAGTGTGCCGTTATATCGAGATACCCAGGTGCCCTTACTTTATTATTCAAGTAACTTGAATTAATCGCGAGTGCCGAAGATAGCGGGCAGTAATAGTCATATCACAATAGGCAGAGGTGAGTAATATCAAAGCGTTATAAATGTTTATATAAATATCAAGAGAATGTCCTTATTCAGGTACCTATGCCCTTGATATAAAATTTTGTAAGTGACATGGTACCCTTAATACACCATGCGCCTAGGCCCAATGTGCTCTTAAATAATACAGATACCCATGTTCCTAATCCAAGTACTCCACGTGTTCTTAATACACCGGTTGCCCACATGCCTAAGCCCTACCCCTCACAGATGGCCTTAATAACCCAGGTACCGCATTTGCCGGCATTATATCCACTAGCGGCGTACCCTCGCTACGCTCGGGTCCCCGCTAGATGGTTATGCCACATTACCTACCTCTGAAACCACACAAACCCCCTACAACACCCCCAAACCAGGTTGATTTAAAACCATATCCCTTTTAAAGGCATTATAAACCCCATACAACCCCCCACCCCAAATCAGGTTGATTTATAACCATGTCCCTCCTAAACCATTTACCGTGGCTACTTTATTAACCCCTACCTCTCAAACCGCATCAAGTTAACTTTCAGTACTTTTAAAACCACATAAACCCTCTACAATCCCCCCCCCCCCCCCCCCCCCCCCCCCACTGCAACTACACTAACCAGGTGGATTTATAATCATAACCCTCCTAAACATTTCCCGCGGCTACTTCATTAACTCTTAACCCTATCCTAAAACATTTCCCGTGGTTTTACAGCCCCCCCCCCCCCCCCCGGCCCATGCACACACCCAAACCAGTTTGATTTATAATCACAACCCTCCCTAAACCATTTCCCGTGGCTACTTCATTAACCCTCGGTCCCTTAGATTGTTTGGCATGCCAACTTAAAGTAAAGAAATCAGGTTGTTTCATTAACCCCCGCAAAACACTATCCATTATAACCCTAGGCCTATCCTAAATCATTTCCCTTGGTTTTACACCACCCCCCCCCCCCCCCCCCCCCCCTCCCTCCCCAACATGACACCAAATACCCAACCAACACACTGTACAGGCCTATAACCATTATCCCGTGTGGCTTCTGCGCCATGTGTAGGAGTGCGTGTGCCGCGCGCGGCAGTGAGCCCTTGCGCAAACATGCACGAGACGTGTTACCACGGTATGATTACGCGGTAGTACGCGCAACGCACAATGTTGGTCAATTCTAGTGGCATTTATGAGCCAAATCTGAGCGGTTTTTTGCTGTTTTTGGAGCCAATTGTTAACCAATTTCACTGAAATAAACTTTAACACCCTTCCCGTTATTTCCTCTATCTTTCATACGAATTAGGCGCCACTTTGATCACAACTAACGGAGAAATAAGGATAACAAACACACAAACAAACACACAAACAAACACACAAACAAACACACAAACAAACACACAAACACACAACGTTTCCAGATTTATAGTAAGATATGTGCCCGTATTATATCCAGTTTATAATGGAAAGCGCAGGTATAGGTGCCGAAGCTATAATAGCGGGTGGTTAGTCACTTCAAAACGTATAAAGATGAGGGTATTGTAAAACAGCAAAAGTATGTCGTTGATACTCCATGTATCCTATGTGCCCTTAATACTGACATTGGTACCACAGTGCCCTTAATAATCCATATATACCACGTGCCCTTACTAAATCCATGTATGCCATGCATGTATAACACATGGTGCCCTTGAATATTCAGGTACCACCCCACGTACTTTATTAATCAAGATTGTGTATTAGTGATCCAATATAGGACCTCCATGGACTATGTGTATGTGGTTTATCTTGAATCGAATATTAAGGGCACCCGTGATAACTGTGTATGCGGCTATTAGGGCCTACGTGGATTAATAAGGCCCTACTTAAAATATTCAGAGTATCTGGATTGCCTTAAAATCCCCTCCCCCAGTTACCCCCTGTCAGCTCATGTCCCTACTACCCATTTTGTACCCCAAATAATACAAAAGTTGTATTTTAATGTCAAAACTGAAAGTAACTTAAAATTAGCTTTAAAATGTCTCCCCGATTCTTTTATTGCCCCCTTTAAAATGTTCATGCTGGTGCCGCCACTGCCCATGCACATACTGTATCCAGGTAATAGGCTGCCCATGCACATACCGTATCCAGGTAATAGGCCTACGTTCTGAGCGTTATGGGTTCTATAGTTTTATAGTCGGTCGTTTAGTTTTATGGTCGGCTGACGGAGTCTATCATCAAGATCACTTGTACCATTCCATGCTTGTACTTAAACACTGTGTGTGCCATCCGGGTTTCGTTTGGCCTATTTACTTAAATAAGGGAAATGAAAATCCTGTTGACATATTCAACAGGTGTGGATATGTGGCTGGTAATACTGGTTAGACCTACTATGGATTAAATGGGCATGCAACATACAGTATGTGATACATAGGCCTAGGCTAAAAGTGACATCCAGCAGTACGCCTTGAATCAAGGCTAAGGAGGAGGTGGCTTTAGGGTATGATGGGGCAATACCGCACGTTCCGTTTATCCAGATATCATATGGCCTTAGTAAAGGCTGCCTTACTATATCCATATTATCAAGTAAGGGAAGTGCGGGGGAAGGGGGCTTAGACCTCGGTATGATCTGATGTGACAATCCCGTATTTACATGCTATAGGCCTAAGCCTCACAGCGAATAATAAGCCTCAAATTAAGATTCAGACCTCATCGTATACAGTAAGCCGCACCGCTGTATTAATTATAAGTCGCACAAAGAAAATGAAAGGGGTGTGTGTGGGGGATGAGTGTGTGTGGGGGTGGGGTCGACCCTGATCCACCAGCCCATAGCGGCTTCATGACCAGCCATGGGGTTACAACTGCATGAGTGACTCCATCAAGTGTATTTTCCTTCAGCCACTTCAGTCACTTTAAGACATGTTATCCTGGATACGGTTTGCGCCTTGCTCCCAGTTTCTTTATTAAAATAAAGGTCTTGGCTTTATGATTAATGTTTTGTTTGTGTCTTGCTCTCGTTACATTTTATTGTATTGTACGGTATGCACCCCGGAGCAACCGTACAGACTGCCTGCTTTTACTGCATGCCCCGTTTACAATGTACAGTTTGCGCCACAAACGTGTACACACTTTGTCTGCGTCATGACATGTGCGCCGAATCGGTGCGCCATGTTAAACGCGGTCGCGCAGCAACTTAGGAATGGTTGGTATGGTACCGCCAGTCTCTTTATCGTTAGCAAACTCCGCGTTCATCTATGCATCTGTGATCTATGTTATTAATGTGAAAGTGTCACTTTAAGATCTGCGTAAGATTTTTGTTTATATTTAGAAAATGTCGTAAAATATTGTTATTTGTTGGACGTATAGTCTCGTATAAATGCTTGTTACTATGCGTTCTTTAAGAATAACAAAAAGCCGCATATACAGAAATGTAGCTATATCCCTGAAGAAAATATTTTGGGTGAAGACCATGATGTCATCACTCATTCCGAAAACCACAATTTGTGTCCGAACAGTTAGCTACCCGAGTAAAAGAAATTCAACATTTCGGATTTTCACATGTGATCCTTTCTGCGCATGTCTGAAAACGGGGAAAAACGGGCATTGAACTATCTAATTAGCTCGTGTATTAGAGGCGCAATTACCACGTTTTTTCAGTTGAAGAGGGACGCGAGTGTAAAATTATATTGAACTATCTAATAAAACCATGTTCCGAAAATTAGTATATAGATTATTATTATTATTATTATTATTATTATTAATATCATTATCATTATTGTACTAGCGGCTAACAAGCCGCTAAATACTATCAGATGGAGTAACTTGCTAGCTAATTTGCATAAACAGTAGGGGCTAACTAGCCGCTACTAACTAATTTGCATGTGATTCTATTAGCGGCTAGTTAGCGGCTAACCCTGCTCGATAACCCTAGCAGCTAGCATTAGCGGCTAACTAGCTGCTAGTATCAAGTATTTTGCTATGGGAGCTTTTGAAGCAACCCGGTCTCCTCAAAAATGACCGAATAACCCACATCTATAATCAGTCAATTGTTTCAAGAACGGAATAAAACAGTGCATATCCTGGTGAGTATCCAGTCAATGATAGACTGAATATAAAAGAGCCTAGGCTGTTCGAGGACACCTACAGGGTTTTGATTTTGTATTGAGGTAGACGGGCTATCACATTAGCTTTCTAAAGAATTTTAATTGGTTGAAATTAGTTGTAGTAAACATATTTTATGCTCATTTGCGTAAAAGTAAACATTTTATAAACCGAACAAGATTTGCGATATTTTCTCTTATAAGGTCAATTTATTTCCACTATGGAAAACGGTCCGACACTGTTTGACATTATATTGCATTTAATGTTTGAAATAATAACTGAGAATGAGAATAACTGAGAATTTATCTTTATTAGTTAGCTATTGCGCACCATACATGAATCCACTTGTTCATAAATATCAAGCATTATTTGAGTAAAATATTCAATATTGTGTTCGGTTTCAAAATGCAATAACTTTACCAAAATAGTCATATCTGATAAACGGTGCCATCTTACTATAATTCACCGTATGTTGTGACTATATATGTATGTATGTATCCATAAAAGGCTCCCTCATTTTAGGTCTAAACGCCGTGAACTTTGCACTGATAATAGATGATTATAATGTGAGTGTTATAAGCTATAAATGGCCGAAAACCGTACAGAATTGACCGAGATATGAGCAAAATTATGGCAATTTAGGGCCTTTTCAGCCCGGCTTTTGAGACTATTTTTTACGGGCCATGTTTGTTTTTCTCTGCGTACACTGTAACCATGCAGTCGGCGCGCGGAGCACATAACGCGTCGCAGTGCGCCATGCAAAATAAACGCGCACACGCACGCACCCCTACACACGCGGGCGGGCACTTGGAGAAATACGCTGCGTCACACGGGGTTGGTTATGGTTTAGGCCTTGGGGTTGAGATACGCCACGGGGCGGAGACGGGAGCGGGCGGGGACGGCTGGGTGGGCGGGCGGGGGGGGGGGGGCGGCAGCGGGTCATAAGGTAACGAAATAATGTGGTTTCTGATAAAACAAAACATGATAAATGGTGAATCTAAATTACATAACATGGTGTCAGATGTGGGATTTGATACTGTATGTGACACGCGGGTGGACAAATATTGGAGAAATACGCCGCGCTACGGGAGATGGTTAAAGTGAGGCCTTGGCGTTGAAATAAGCCACGGGGCGGGGAACTTTAGGCCTTTGGGGTTGAAATATGCCACGGGGCGGGCGGGGGCGGTGACGAATGGTGGTTGTGTGTAATGATGTAATGTGGTTTGGGAGGCAGGGGGTTAATGAAGAAATGTGATGCTAAATTGCGTAACGGATATGCCACGGGGCGGGGGCGGGCGGGGGCGGGCGGGCGGGATGGTGACGGTTGGGGTACGGGAGATGGTTAAGGTTTAGGCCTTGGAGTTAAAATATGCCACGGGGCGTGGGCGGGCGGGGGGTCTTTGAATTAAAACAAAAATATTTTAAATATTGTTCTATTCCTATGTGTTTCGTTATAGATTTTCCAACATTTTGTGTTGTTTCATTTGTAGCCTGTAGGTGTTCTATCTGGTAGGCCCTACTCCCTAGCGGGAGAGCCCGTCCGTAGGACGGGCGTCCCGCTAGTCTTACTATAATTCACCGTATGTTGTATGTATGTATGTATGTATGTATGTATGTATGTGTGTATCCATAAAGGCTCCCTCATTTTACGTCTAAACGCCGCCAACCTTGCACAGATAAAAGATGATTATAATGTGAGTGTTATAAGCTATAAATGGCCGAAAACCGTACAGAATTGACCGAGATATGAGCAAAATTATGTCCAATTTAGGCCTTTTCAGCCCGGCTTTTGAGACTAATTTCTACGGGCCATGTTTGTTTTTCTCTGCGTACACTGTAACCATGCAGTCGGCGCGCGTTACACATAGCGCTCAGCAGTGCGCCATGCAAAATAAACGCGCACACGCACTACACCCACGCACCCCTACACACGCGGGCGGGCAAATATTGGAGAAATACGCTGCGCCACGGGAGTTGGTTTCGGTTTAGGCCTTGGGGTTGCATAAGCCACGGGGCGGGGGCGGGGCGGTTAGGGGTTGTGTGTAATGATCCCTTTAATAGGGCCTAGGTTACGTTATGGTTATGTATATAGTTTGGGATGGGGTTAATAAAGAAATGTATTATTAAATTGCGTAACGATGGTGTCAGATGTGGGATTTGATACTGTATGTGACACGCGGGCGGACAAATATTGGAGAAGTACGCCGCGCTACGGGAGATAGTTAAGGTTAGGCCTTGGCGTTGAGATAAATTGCGGGCGGGGAACTTTGGGCTTTGGGCTTGAGGTATGCCACGGGGAGGGGCGGGCGGGGCGGTGACGAATGGGGGTTGTGTGTAATGATGTAACGTGGAGCCAGGGGGTTAATGAAAAAATGTGATGCTAAATTGCGTAACGGATATGCCACTGGACGGGGGCGGGCCGGGAGGGGGAGGGACGGGTGGGGTACGGGAGATGGTTAAGGTTTAGGCCTTGGTGTTGACATATGCCACGGGGCGTGTGCGGGCGGGGGGTAGTTTTCAAAAAAAATTAAATTGAAATTTAAAAACTTTTGAATTAGGCTACAAAACCTTTTGATTTAAAACAAAAATGTTTTAAATATTGTTCTATTCCTATGTGTTTCGTTATACATTTTCAACACTTTATTTTTGTAGGTGTCTATCTGGTAGGCCCTACTCCCTAGCGCGCGGGAGAGCCCGTCCGCAGGACGGGCGTGCCGCTAGTCTTACTATAATTCACCGTATGTTGTGAGTATGTATCCATAAAAGGCTCTCTCAGTTTGTAACTAAACGCCGTGAACTTTGCAGTGATAAAAGATGATTATAATGTGAGTGTTATAAGCTATAAATGACTGAAAACCGTACAGAATTGACCGAGATATGAGTAAAAAACCATGAAAACCCATGGATACGGGCCGTGTTTGTTTTGTTTATCTTCATGCGTATTGCAACCATGCATTCGGCGCCTAACACATAACGCGTCGTTGTGCGCCGTGCAAAATAAACGCTCACACGCACTACATCCACGCACGCCTACACACGCGAGCGGGCAAATATTGGAGAAATACGCTGCGCTACGGGAGTTAGTTAATTTAGGCCTTGAATGTTTATAAGCACAGGGCGGGCGGTAGGCGGGACGGCGGGCAAGAGACGGCAGGGGAAGGCCCCGGGGAGGGGGGGGGGGGGCGAGGGGAGGCCATGAAGTAATGAGGTTTGGGAGGCAAGGGGTTACTGAAGAACGCTACGGGAGTTGGTTAATTTAGGCCTTGAAGGTTTAGATCGCATAGTACGGGGCGGGCGGGCGAGGGGAGGCCACGAAGTAATGAGGTTTGGGAGGCAGGGAGTTAATGAAGAAATGTGATACTAAGAGTGCGTAACACTACTAGAGAGAGTCACGAAGTGGAAGGATGTGGGATTTGATACTGTATGCGACACGCTGGCAGACAATTATTGGAAATACGCCGCGCTACGGGAGATGGTTAAGGTTAGGCCTTGGCGTTGAGACAAGCCGCAGGCGGGGAACTTTTAGTTAGGCCTTGGGGTTGAGATATGCCACGGGGCGGGGCGGGGGCGGTGACGAATGGGGGGTGTGTGTATGATGTAATGTGGTTTGGGAGGCATGGGGTTAATGAAGAAATGTGATGCTAAATTGCGTAACAGATATGCCACGGGACGGGGGCGGGCGGGGCGGGATGGTGACGGTTGGGGTACGGGAGATGGTTAAGGTTTAGGCCTTGGAGTTAAAATATGCCACGGGGCGTGGGCGGGCGGGGGGGGGGGGGGGTCTTTGAATTAAAACAAAAATATTTTAAATATTGTTCTATTCCTATGTGTTTCGTTATAGATTTTCAACATTTTGTGTTGTTTTATTTGTAGGTGTTCTATCTGGTAGGCCCTACTCCCTAGCGGGAGAGCCCGTCCGTAGGACGGGCGTCCCGCTAGTCTTACTATAATTCACCGTATGTTGTATGTATGTATGTATGTATGTGAGTATGTATGTATCCTGAAAAGGCTTTCTCATTTTGCGTCTAAAAGCCGTGAACGTTGCACTGATAATAGATGATGTCTTGAGACAGGTTATAAGCTATAAATGGCCGAAAACCGTACAGAATTGACCGAGATATGAGCAAAATTATGGCAATTTAGGGCCTTTTCAGCCCGGCTTTTGTGACTATTTTATGTTTGTTTTTCTCTGCGTACACTGTAACCATGCAGTCGGCGCGTAGCACATAACGCGTCGCAGTGCGCCATGCAAAATAAACGCGCACACGCACTACACCCACGCACCCCTACACACGCGGGCGGGTAAATATTGTAGAAATACGCTGCGCCACACGGGGTTGGTTATGGTTTAGGCCTTGGGGTTGAGATAAGCCACGGGGTGGGGGCGGAGACGCGGGTACGGGGCGGGGACGGCAGGGCGGGCGGGGGGGGCAGCGGATCATAAGGTAACGAAATAATGTGGTTTCTGATAAAACAAAACATGATATGGTGAATCTAAATTACGTGACATGGTGTCAGATGTGGGATTTGATACTGTATGCGACACGCTGGCGGACAAATATTGGAGAAATACGCCGCGCTACGGGAGATGGTTAAGGTTAGGTTAGGCCTTGGCGTTGAGATAAGCCGCGGGGCGGGGAACTTTAGGCCTTGGGTTGAGATATGCCACGGGCGGGGCGGGGGGGGGGTGACGAATGGGGGGGGGGGGGTGTAATGATGTAATGATGTAATGTGGTTTGGAAGGCAGGGGGTTAATGAAGAAATGTGATGCTAAATTGCGTAACGGATATGCCACGGGCGGGGGCGGGCGGGCGGGGGCAGGGCGGGGGAGTGACTGGTGGGCTACGGGAGATGGTTAAGGTTTAGGCCTTGGAGTTGAAATATGCCACGGGGCGTGGGCGGGCGGGGGGTCTTTTTAATTTTTTTAATTGAAATTTGAAAACTTTTGAATTAAAACAAAACCTTTTGATTTAAAACAAAAATGTTTTAAATATTGTTCTATTCCTATGTGTTTCGTTATACATTTTCCAACACTCATGTGTTGTTTTATTTTGTAGGTGTTCTATCTGTTGGGCCCTACTCCCTAGCGGGAGAGCCCGTCCGAAGGACGGGCGTTCCGCTAGTGAAATATAATTATTCTTGTTCATGATGATAGTGAATAAATACATCTTTTGCCGCATACATTGGTTGCCTTCATATTCTGATAACAAATATTTTTAATAATTATTTTAGTTTGAGTACACCTTTTATTTACTCACCCTGTATACATACATACATTCATAATTTCGAAGTCAACTTTTCGAACAACAAAAATGTTTTTTCTTTCATTTATTATTCATCGCTGACATGATGTACAATGCCAAAATCTCAAATTGGCCAGATGGCAATCATTGGTTATACATTTCCTTGATAATGTTGGTATTATGACGAACTCTGAAGAGATTTTAATTTGAATAAAAAAGGAAGGCAGATATGTAACGAATGATTGTGTGTGCCGATTGAAAGTGCAAATCATTTTAAATTCTGATAAACTCCGACCCAAGTGCAGCAAAATATCAAACATGGAACATTACAAATAGATTTGAGTACACACTTAGTAAATCCCTTTATATACATAGTACATAAATATTGCTTAAATTTGTGCAAAACACAATTGGAGACCAAAGTCTCTGGGACAAAGGAAGGGCAATTGGTTGTTATTATAAATCATGCACATCAAAGTCTAAACAATTTCAAAAGTGAAATATTTTGATACCATATTCGGGTACCGTAGAACAGGCTTGTTTGATTTTTCGTCGCATAAGAATAGTTTTTACAAAATATTTTGTTCAGCTAAATTTCATACCTATGAAAGCAGTGACAAGTTTATGAATAGAAAACGCATTATTATTTAACTAGTCACAACTATTATAAAACTTTATGTTTATCTAAAGTAGTTGTAGATCAATAAATATAGTAATAAAAAACAATAATATATTGATAATATACATTCAATATTTACATAAATATGCACATTCATAAATATTTCACAAAAACACTACATCTTCTATTTAAATATATCTCAAGACTGAATAAACTATATTAAAATGATACGTAAAGCATGATATAGTTCAGTCAGTTCAAAATTGGCAAGAAATGTGGGGTTTATGGCTCCACACAAGGGCTCAAATTAATCGAAGGCATCGAAGGCAATTGACTACGATGCCCCACCTAGTTGCTTTGATGCCCTCAATTTCTGGCTGTTTTCACTTCATTCGAAAGTACATAATTGCCTTGGAGAAAGTTGGTGCCCCTTTCATATTGCCTTTAATTGCATGCCCTCTACATTTCTTAATTTGAGGCCCGCTCCACACGCAAAGTAATCCAAGCAGTTTTGGCATATGCACGCATATGATGCATAGTGAGCCCTGTTGCGTAATGCGTGCGTAATGCGAGCGTAATGCGTGCCAACACTCTTCTGTATTAATTCTCTGCTGTTAGGAGACTTGCCAATTTGGAACTGATTGAACTAAAGCAACCTAGTAATTGCTATATATGCTACATGCATACAAGGTGTATATAAATAAGAACTATTTTTCTAAATCAGCATTCAATCTGTGTAAAACTATTCAACGTCAATAAACTTGCTACCCAGAAAATCTAAGAAAAAAATCATTTTAAGAATATGATTACTATTATACCTATGACAATTTGCAGAAAGCCATAAAGTTGTTGTTCTGTCTTATACATAGAAAATTCTATAACTGGTAAGGATATTCAAAATAAAGAGAGATTTTGATGAACAACTCCATCATATAATGGATTTTCACAACAAAGTCTGTTTCGTGTGCTCATAGTTCTCTTCCAAATATCGCAATCCTTCTACGACAACTGCCTAAATCCACTTTATGGTCACAACTCCAATGCTCAAGTAGTCAACCAATCAAACGAGTGACACTATTAGCTCTTCAGTGCTTTTCTCCCAAAAATGACAAGCAAACAGCATTATGCTTGAAACATGGGTTTTTGTGTTTACTCATAACTTAAAAAAATTAGTTAGAGAGTTATCGTAGCCGGGTGAAGATATACTGATTACATGCTCATTTAATACACCCATAATAAATTAAACCTCTATTTCAAGAAAATTCAATACAGATATACATCAATGATTATAAACACTCCTTAAACTATAAACTATTTGATAATTTTCAATGAAACATTTACAATTTATTCATCCACCTCTGTGCTGTGATTTCAGAGAGTATTCCAGTCAATGCAACTAATTATTATCACCTGTGCAGATCAATTGTGCTAGCTCGTACAATAACACACCATCAAAGATGAATTCCCACACCTGTGTTGAAAGTTGCATTGATTGATGATCAGAGAAATACACTCTGATGTCACTGCGCAGAGGAATAGATGACAAAATACTGCTATTATTTTATCGTGTGCATACACATATCGGGGGTTTGGTGCAACAAAGCCCGCCCTATCTGCAAATGGCTGCCATTAGTTAGATCGTGTTATCCAAAAGATCCTTCACTGAGCTCCAGCAATATACAATACATGGCAGCAATTGTAGATACGGTGGAACCTTGTTAACACAAACTCTGTTAACACAAAATTCCTGATAACGCAAAGAGTTATTCAAGTCCTGAGCTCATATTTTACCATTATAATGTGACTGGATAACACAAATTCCTGTTAACATAAACTAAAATGCATGGCTCAGGCAATTTTGTGTAAACGAGGTTCCACTGTACTACCTTTTTGATATGTGTAAGAGCGAAAAGGTCCTGCATGATAGCTGCCATAGTTTAAAGCCAGGGTTCATATAATGCCTGGCAGTAGCAGCTACTGTAAGAGTGGACATTTTTGCGCTAAATTTATTTTCGCGCTTTTCTCACTATAATCAGCAAGTGCGAAAATAAAAACATGCAAATATACACCTAGCACATAAAGTCCCTGCTCAGGTGCTTTGAGGTTGACTAATTCAAATTATATCATCGATACCAAAAATCTGAGATATACATTAAATTAGCAAATTTCTTCTCCGCAGTTTGATACCTCATTCAACAAAATCGAATGGATACTTTTAAAGTTATGGCGATTTCAATGACCGCGCATACAACAGAAATGTTGCACTAGGTATAGGAATCATTGATTTGTGTGTGATTACTATCATAACTGTGTGCTATCTGAACGAGACAGATGAATGGGTCTTTGTGATAACCGCAATGTGCGGGACAAAGGGTGTATCTGGCTGTGAAGAATACAAGTCTTAGCTGATAAGCTGTGAGTTTTTCAGTGCGTAAATCCATAGACGGGTAAAACATTGATTTTTACCGCCTATGGTAAATCACACACAAATCAATGATTTCCTATACCATGTATACCTAGTGCAACATTTCTGTTGAATGCGCGGTTATTGAAATCGACATAACTTTAAAAGTATCCATTCGATTTTGTTGTTGAATGAGGTATCAAACTGCGGGGAAGAAATTTGCTAATTTAATGTA
This sequence comes from Ophiura sarsii, assembly GCA_035610835.1. Lineage (NCBI taxonomy): Eukaryota > Metazoa > Echinodermata > Ophiuroidea > Amphilepidida > Ophiuridae > Ophiura > Ophiura sarsii. The sequence continues at coordinate 52,163,127 of CM069458.1, read as the reverse complement.
TATCTCAGATTTTTGGTACCGATTATATATTTTGAATTAGTCAACCTCAAAGCACCTGAGCAGGGACTTTATGTGCTAGGTGTATTCATTTTGTATGTAGGTCTATGTAAGGAAGCTCAAAACCGTAAAAATAAATGTGCAAAATGTGAAAAATTACATGTGTGAAAATTTCCACTTTTACAGTATTGCAAATGGCTTTGTTGCACCGAACCATCGATAGAATCAAAACAAAAGAACTTATTATATGTACATTATACTATTGGAAACTACCAGCATTCCAGAATCGATGTAATGAATCTCAAATGTTTATGTGTGTATATATTCATCTAAGGTAGGCAAGATGTACCTTTAACACTTTCCACGCGGATATTGGTTTTACAATACAAAACAGATTGTTCAGAAACCGTTCCCAGTTTTCAAGGCCAACGATAACTGAACCAATACTAGGCATGTTTGTACTTATTTCAATGCATTTTTCGTGGTGTTTCCAAATATGGTAATGAAATACAATAATGTTGACATTTTTGAAACATTTTGTGACATTTTGGAATGTCGTCTGCAGACGCCAGCCGCGTGGAAAGTGTTAATGTGATGAATCTAAAACTCCCAGCAAATGAATCTGATAAAAGCACTGATTTCATAGCAGAAGTAGTGATATTTTGAACCCAACTTTGACATAGTTTACCAATACAACAAATCACCTAAAATTAGTACATTTAGAAAGGTGCGTCTTTGAATCCAAAAGGTGTTCCCATTTCCAAATGATTTTTACAGCAATACCAACTATTATAGTCATTAGTCAGAAATAGAGTACCATCTGATGCATGTAGTGCATCGACTTACACTGGTGCATGTGGGCTGTATCAATTAAAGATGCATTATTGGTAAAAAAATGCAATTGTTTCTGCCCATTTACTTGCATAAATATATATGCACGTGCGTATGCCTTCCAGCCAACAACTTTGACAGTGACTATAAAGTTTATATTGATTGATTACAATGCTGATCAGCCTAGGTTGTCATGGCAATGCTCTTATGCCCACAATCTATTTACAAAAAGGCAGTGCAAATTGAAGAGTAAGAAAATAACCGATCCCAAAAAGAGTTTGCTAGTTCATGAAATTCCACAAATGTTCAATACTGCTCATGCACATGACAATATAAGGCCACTTAATTAGCCTAATTCAAACAGAGGTGCACGACGCTATTGTCATATTGTGAGATCAAGCCCCATCATTGCACGTAATATTTCAATGTCATTCACTACCCACTGCAATCCAGTTTGGATTTACTTAGTGGTCTATGACCATACTTTACCCTGTATTACAAGAAAAGTTAATTACTTCTGTTTTAACAACTGTATATATGTACCTCTTATCACAACTCAAGTTGGGAGTCGATGTTGGCACATATTCTAGTGAAGGCATCATGATATTGCACTCCTCCTAACTCCACGGTTCTCAAACAAGAACCTGTACGTCCGCGACTCTGACACTACCCGTAACAGACTTCGTCTTGTGGGCCATGCTATCCGGAGACCAGACCTGCCACTTGCCGTGTTCCTGCACACGAAAAACCAAGCAACTGAACCCTACCGCCGCAGTAGCGCACTATGCTGCACATATCAAGCTCAACTCCTAGACGACTTAAGCGCCTTTCAACTTAATGCATCTGTTGATGCCGCCCAAAACCGTACCGAGTGGCAGCGACGAGTGAAGGCATTCCAATAACAATGGACACAATGCCTTGCGTCCCTAAAAAGACACGAGTTGCGTCAAATTGATGATGATTACTCCACGGTAACAGTATTTACGTACATCCGTCAATCAAAGAAGAATGTCGGCCACGGGACAGAGAGTGCTGCGCCTTTCACTAGAATACACGCTGACCTCACCTCCCAACTGGATTGTGACTCAGAACATAGTTGTTTTCTACACAGGAAAAAGAAATGATTGCCTGCCAAACTTTATCAGAGAATATTTACATGGATATAAATAATATGGGAACAATCAATCACAAGACCACCTTAATTATTGAAACCACTAAAATATACCTGTTGCCAAAGTTAATTACTTATTACTAGATTTGATTGGTATGTCACACTGTACATATTTCAGTTCATAGGGAACCACTCCTGTATAAAAGTTGATAGCATCTGTGTGAATGGACTACCAACCTTATTGATTACAGATTCCCACAGCAAAAAGCGACCCTTCAGAAAGGGTTTTTTTTCTTCATATGATCATGCCCTTTGGCTTAACTGTAACAAGCCTTTTTGCAGAAACATTGGGTATAAAATGGGGAGAATGGGTGAGGCCATACTTCACTTTGGGTAAATAATGCGAAATACAAAAAATTGGACACTCAGGTGTGGCACGTGGAGAGCTTGTCATGCCTCTGAAAGGCTTATTAAGAACGACACACCCACCCACATCGGAAAGCTATGATTGACTGCCTCAATTTTGATGAGAAGTGATTTTCCTTATTGTTGCAGTTTATCTGCATTTTAAGGTACTTCACCAATCACCACAATACGTGGCTTAAGCTGTACTCTTTGCATAAATTCTCAAACTTCTTGAAAAAGAAACCATTCTTCTTCTTCATTGAAATTGGCAATTGTGATACCCTCAGCTCAACCCACAAGGTCCTGTTAGGGTCGAAAAAAGCACCCTTAATCCATGCATACTTTACTTACATGTACACTGACGCTTACATTTGAGTGGCTCCCCTAGGGTACTATATACAATATTCATACACTCTTAGTAGTGTTGAACCAATCAGAAAGCAAGAAACTCAAACATGCATGCACGCTGTACAATTCACGCACGAAGCACTTTGTTTTGATCATTCTTCAGACAGCAACGGTTCAGGCGCAATTGTTGATGCTCACAATAGCATTCCTCCTGCGGAGTTGTGCCATTATTCACAAATCAACATCAGCGTGCGTGCATTGATTTGTCTAATTTCTCTCGAAACAACACATATGCATTTATTGATCTACATGTATATATATATATAAAGTTTGATCAGTTCCAAATTGGTGAAACCTCCTTACAGCAGCGAATGAATTTAGAAGGACGCGGACGCGCATGAAGGCAACAAGCGCACTGCATCATATGTGTGAAGCGTGCATTAGGCCAAAATTGTGTGCGTGTGGCCATAATCTCACATGTACGCTTGGATTACTTTTGCCCGGGGGAGAGATAATTAAAAAACCACCGGAATATTTCTCGCCAATTTGGAACTGAGATTATCCACGACAATCAACTTTGATTCTCGTAACTTTACCAGCGGAAATCTTTGCGAGAATGGATTCTCGGATTCTCCTCGAATTTCTGACCCTGCTAGTAGTGTATGTGAACGCTGATCAATAAGATGTACTTGGGCATCTCATCTGATTTTATACAACTCACGCATACATTATCTGCTCATACGTACAATAATTTTGAAACATCGTTCGCATCAGGGTACTTTGGTTATACGATATTCAATACGCAGTTATAATGCAACGTTCGGAAGCCGGAAATAAATAATAATTACATGATATTTATAGATCGATGCGACCCACATATTCTGTTTTTCATGCTCATCTCGCTTTGTGGATAAAGAAGGGTATATTGTACGTGTTTAATTAACTTGAACTGCGTACAATTCCGTCATCACCGATCTATCTTGATCGAGCCAGTAGCCCAGTGTTGCCAATAACACAAATTGTTGACAGTTGATCCACTCTGTCTTGAACCATTGTGTGAATGGCACTGGCAGTAAGTTTTACCAAAAGTAGCCCAAAAAGATCAAATTAGTCATCGAAGTAGCCCAATGGGCCTCTGAAATAATAGTGTTATGCCATTTATGGATCACTTTTTGTTCTTCAATGCAGCCCAAATGGGCTACTTTTCCCCAAATGGGCTACTTTATTGGATATTAGGCAACATCTATCTGACAAGATGTCTGCTGTGTCCAAACGTGTTTTCTCCGCTGTATGCGATGTAAAGAAAACCGTCTTCGTCGCTGTGCTCTTGGTAGACCTGGCCCATTGTTGCACTGAAAAGATATGAGAGATGAAATGAGAGATGAAACTAATATTTAGTGAAGTAATTATATGAAAATGGAGAGAATGAAATAATCATGGGCCCAACCAAACCATAAGGCTACAAAAATCGTTTTGAAAATTGTTAGAAATATTTGGATTCTTTTTTTTTATAAAAAGGTTGATTTCTTATTCTTTTTCTTCATGAATTTTTTTTAATTGTATAACAATTTCAGAAAAGAAATAGAAATTCACCAAAATATTCACGGAAACTTTGGAAAAAACCTGGTTTGTCGTAGTCTAACTTTAGAATTTCCGATTCGTATTTGTTTTATTTGGGGGTGGGGGACAGGGCGGTTAAGGGGGAAAATGGTGACAAATTTATTAGTGGACTGCCAGTCTTTTTTTTTATTTTGATCATGTTTTTCCATCCCATCATGCTCACTTTTGCACTGTCAATAAATCTGTAGATCAATTTTGATTACTGCTACTTTGTATTTTGCGGAACATAATATCAAAGGGATTAATCTTATTTACTCCAAGGGTATGCAGTTGTCCATGTTTGTCACTATAATGAGTGTTTATCCCAACCAATCCACAATATAATCAAAATTACCCAAATATCAGAAAAATTAGACGTCTTCAAATAAGTTCAATGACAAATTCAAATTTGCAGAGATAAAGGGTATAAGTCTGTTGTTTCGTTATGTACAAGTGGGACAATCCAAATTTGATGAATTTCGTCCGCTCTATTTCCCCTAACCCGATGAAAACTTCCAGTCAATTGGTTGCAAATATTGATATACCGTTTTCTGAGCCAATAAGAGATATTGTAAGATGGACGCCCAGCACACATTGATATCTAACAGACTCATGAGGGCGCACTTACGAACAGCCAACTGTGCATGCTTGAAAACTCACAAAAATACAGTACCCAATCACAGCTGTGAGGTCGAGCTAAAAGGCATAGGTTAGGTTAGGGACAGGGAAAATGCTCAAAAGCGCAAAAGCACCAAAAAGGGGGAGACTTTTGCTTTCTATTAAACAGTGCTATGTCCCAAGTCTGATCTCAATTGCGAGCACAGGGATAGTTGTAATAAGTTGCGTCAAGTGTGCCAACTATTATTTTCCTTGATTGTAGCTTACAACTGTTCATTTGGTGTTAAGATGGAGAAGAGATATTCCCAAAGGATCTGTCCGGTGAGAGTAGACTTAACGGTTTTAGTGCATGATGCGCTTCAAGGATGTCCGGTTCAAAGTTTGTGGGGTGAGATTGACCTGACACACTTTTACGCAAGGTTGACCTTGTGCGACGTGTGATGTGAATCCAATTAAAAACATTGACCAGCTCCATCCTAAATGGTTTCCTAAAGTAACTCAGACACATTGTATTAGAGGCTTAGATCAAATTCCAACACCCTGTACTTATTGGTTCTTCGCTTAAACCAACCTTGACCAATGAGAAACACTGTACAGTAGAGCTCATCAGAGGGTTAAGATCATTTTGAGACACCCTTCACTATAATTGGTCATCGCTCAACCTAACAGGACTATTAAACCAATCAGAAACATTGTAAGAAATCCAATAGTTATCAGAGGTCAGATCATTTTAAGACACTCATCACTAATGGTTCATTATTAAACCTAACAGGACTATTAAACCAACCAGAAACATTGTAAGAAATCCAGCAGTAATGGTTCATTATTAAACCCACCTTGACTGTGGTAACACTCTGCCCACAAACAAAAATATCGCCTTCTCCGGAGGCAGCTGAATGCGTTTGCGTAGGATCCACATAAATTGCGCCACCGTCAGGTCAGCAGGGACCAGGAACTTTCTCTTGTCGATATCAGGTATCTGTGATTTCGCCGCTCGCTGTACGATGACTGGGATTCGTTCCGGATACTTATCTCGAATCTTTGACGATTCTGCACTCCGGTGGTCTGTGTAAAATAGAAAGTTGAAATTGTGTTACACAAGAATAAAAATAATGGGACATGGATTTACAGGCCTGGCTGACCTTATGTTTTTGAATTTGAGTTTTTAGTTTTTGAAGAAAAAAGTGTTGTTTTGTTTTACAACTGTGGATCTTAACACTTTCCACACGGCTGTTGGTTTTACCAATATACAGAACAGATTTTTCAGAAACCTTTCTCAAATTTCAAGGTCTATCTGAAGGATTACTGAACCAATACTAGTCATGTTTGTACTTATTTTAATGCATTTCTCAGGGTGATTCCAAATATGGTAATGAAATTCAATAATGTTGACATTTGAACAAAATGTCACCAAAATGTGTGACATTTTGGAATGTCGGCTGCTACGTGGAAAGTGTTAACCCCCCTGATCACTACCTGCCTTAATAACAACATTCATTATTGGTTAATTTCAAGATGTACTCATTTGAATAACCAATTGAAATACTACTTCTAAAATATTTCACTCCAATCTTTATCAGGGATACAATTATTCTAACAATGTCTCTCATTGGTGCAATAAATGATGTATCCATATTTCTGACAAATCAGCAGGTAGTTCTTTTAGGGGGTTTCTACTAAAAGTTACCAGCCCAACAAGTTTCAAAATTCACAAGTAGATTGAGGAAACTTCTTGTATAAGAATATTTTATTGTGTGATCTTTTTCAAACTTTTAAAATATTTTTTTCTCTCTTACTGTGGAATATAGAAAATAGGGATAAGGAATTTGCGCTTTTTAAAAGTACTGAATGTGCTACCTGCTTTTGGAAAAAGTGCTTTTGGGGACAGAAGGTGCTTTTTGAAAATATGCCATGCGTTAAAAATAAACTGCAACAAACCAATCGCTGCCTTGTGCTTTATTACGTGTGTGAGACCTATGAGGATATTGCCAAGTATGATCAGATATAATAACTCCCAAAACTTTTATAGCTCCTTTGTAAAAATATCAAATTAAAAAATTGAAAAGAAAATTTCTTCTCTTTAATTTAAGATTTGCAAATGAGGATTCAACATAGTATAGGCCTAACTATAAACAAATATGTGTCAAAACCCAAAAACAACGTCCATTTTTCATTTTAGCGTTTGGTTCTTCTACACTCGGTGTAGCAATAGGCAGATTATTAACTGGTGTAGCGACAACTCACCAGTTGATAGTAAGATTAGGGATGCTTCAATGCAGCCCATACACAATACCCATCACATTATCCTGCGTGTTAAAACCCCAAGTGCGAAAATGAAAATTGCTCTTTGTCGCATTTTCTTTTTTAGTGTATAGCGTTCTTATTGTTTAAACCGATATTTGTGAGTTAAGAAATTAATCCATAGATTTGTAATTTTACATTTTTAAGTTAGAACTACGGTATATGTTGAGGTAAGTCACATTTTTAACACCAGTGTATACACATAACTCCTAAGAAAAGTTGACTTATAAACTTTTTAACAATTTAAATTACATTTTAAAATCAACATTTTAAAATCAAATAAAAATCGAGCAAAATGCACTCACATACCTAATTGTTCCTGGTACTTCTTATAATTACCCTAAGGTACAGTACACAAATTTCGATCAAGCATCCTTTTTGGGGGGAAATATTGATGGGAAAATATCGATGTGAAAAATCAGCACCACACACGCTCGATGAGAATTTTGTGACATTAAAAATCAATGGGAAGTTCTGATACCCTATAGAGCATACTACAGTAGGTAAAATATATCGAGATTAACTATAGCCACCCAGAATTTAGACCAGTGGTGACCCCATTCCAGAAACCTCGCAGAACAAAGTCACATGTGTTTACTATGATACAACATAGAATTTGGTTAAATTAGGCTAGTCCGCGAACCCACAAAAAGTGCGTCGTGAATTTGGGTTCCCGACCCATAAGTTGGGAACCACTGCACTAGACAGTCATCAGTCGGCATCATTTTTTACGGTAGCGGGAATAGGGAGATCCAAATTCAAGCCAGTATTTCTGGGAAATTGAACCAAATTATACAGACTCTTTGGACACTAAATATTATAATGATATCTGAAGCGAAACTTTGACAAATTGTATTCAGAAAGTTGAGAAATATTGATGCAAAATATCCGACACCAACTCAGATGCTTTCATTTCATAGCTCTTAAACAGACAGCTATGATTCAAATCAAAGATACCCAGAATTATGGTAGCAAGTATGCCCATCATCAATCATTGCTCCCACAAAGTTACGAATAAAATATGGTACACCTCAAGTAAAAAGGTTAAAAGGTCAGCAATAGGTCTGCCCAGAGTGAAGTCACATGTCATTGACCACAAACCAAAAGAGGTAAATAAAGGCCTCTTACACAGCGTGACGCGATCGCTTGGGTTGATCTACTGTATGGTCGAGCATAAAACTGTAGGCTATGTTGAAACGTCTGGTTTGTTGTCAACGTCAAACGGTAAGATTAAGAAGTACCCGGATAACCGAGACGACCTATTGCCAACAATTTAGTGGTGGCAAGTGGGTAATACAAATTTTATGGTGGAAAGTATGCCACTGATACATTTATACACTTTTTAAATGCATGAAATAGGGATGTTCATATCATTTTGCTGGGAGGGAGAGATACATACTCAAAACAAAAATCGTAAAACATGCACAATTTTTCCCCCGTCAGCAGCTGAAATCCTGATAAGTGGGGTGGGGGGGGGGGTGGGGGGGTAGGGATGATGTTTTCCTCAAATCCGCACGAAAATTGCATGGTCAAAATCGCAAATGTACCCAAAATCGCAAATGTACCGACGGAAGCTAGTATAAAGGTGTTGATACACACTTTAATTGAGGTAATTTTGTTTGATGCGGGAGATTTTATATGCTATGCGGGAGTGCGGGAGAAAGAGTGTCTATGCGGGAGACTCCCGCCTAATGCGGGAGAGTTGACAGCCCTGTGTAGAGGGCGACATTTTTTTGGAAAAAAGTTGACCAAAATATGTAGAAAACTCCATGTTTACCTCTTTTAAATACAGTGATGTAGTACGATGTGGCTAGGATGTATTCACTGATGTCTAAATAACACCACACAAGCAACTGGACATCATGAAAGTAAACCCTTTTTAACCTAAAATGGTTTAAAATGTGCATTACTTGCCCAGTTTTCAGCATATGAGGCAAACTACTTTCGGTTATAACTTTTTTATTATTCAGCCTGCAGACATGGTTGAACCATCATTTTTTATTGTTAAAGTACTTTGTTTCCATGTAATCCATTTTCAAAGAGATAATTTTATTTTCAAAATTTTATGAACATGCCTACATGAAAATGAAATGTTAATTGTGGCAAGTAAATTTAATTAGTAAGTATGGCACTGATACATGTGTACACTTGTTTGTGGCAAGTATGCCTCTGATAAATTTATAATACACTTATTTGTGCCAAGTATGCCACTGATAAATTTATACACCAAATATGCAAAAGGTCACTGTATTATTTATTGTATGGCTATGGGCTGTGGCGTATCAATACAACAAATAACCTAGTCGTACGCATGCAATCCAATGTATGATGAAATTCAATTCAATTAATTAGCAAGCCAAAAACATACCTTCCGAGTGTTCTTCTTTAAAGTCCCACCGCATTTTGCCAGCGCCAGGCTTGTTCTCCGTTGCTTTCAACATACGACAATCGGTTGAAATGATGAATTCTTCACCAAGATACTCTGATTTCAGACAATTTCAGGCAACCATTACACGACTGACAGTGACAAACATTCAGCTGACTTTGTTTTGGTTTGGGAGGTCACGTGCCAAATCAGATCTAAAAATAGAAAATGTACGTCATCGAAGATCGTCTCTTTTACGCGACGTTATAGAGACGCATCCGAGTGCACCGGCATCGTACAAAAGCGTTCAATTTATTACTGTGTATGCAACTCTATCGCGTTGATAGATGAGCCAGAGGATGCGGGATGACCTAATGACTCAATCTGCCATACCATACGTGATCAGGTGATTATGATTGGCCTATTCTATGTAAACAGGTTGTGATCGTTAGTAATACCATACCAACTCCTTGGTAACACTACCTAAACACACCCACATCTGACAAAATTATCGTCAATTAAGGTATATTATGCCCTGATATTATCAACTTATGTGACTTTTTTCCAGGGGACGCCCTCAATCCTCGAAAAGAAAGAATGCAGATTTACATTTCTGATCATATAATTATAAATATATTCCAAGTTACAGAGCGATACGATTCCTAATAACCTCAAAATCATGGTTTGAGTGAATTTATTTTCACTCTAAAACCATGATTTTGAAGTAATTAACAATTGTATCGCCCTGAAACTTGGAATGTATGTACGATTTATGATCAGAAATGTATATCAGCAAAAAAACCTACTTCTAATTTTTTTTCTTCTCGAGGATTGAGGGCGTGTCCCCTGGAAAAGATAACATATACCTTTAAAGGGTATGATGTCATCTTGCCTTCATGTATACCGGGATTGCTCCTTGACGAGATAGTTGGCAGCAAGAGTTGGCAGCGGCCAATAATTATCCCCTTTTTTTGGAATTTTGTGAGTGTTGTTGAACTATTAATCAAATGCATATAAAAGTATACATTTTTGGATGGGATTTGGGTCAGAGATTTTTTTTTAGAAAGTAGATTTTTTTTGCAGATTTACATTTCGGATCATAAATCATGAGTTATTCCAGATTCCAAGTTACAGATCGACACGAGTCCAATTACTTCAATGAATTTAGAGTTAAAATAAGTTGTCGTATCGCCCTGTATCTTGAAGCTACTTGGAATGTATGTACGATTTTTGATCACTTCGAAATGTAAATCTGCAAACAAATCTGCTTTCAATTTTTTTCGAGGATTAAGGGCATTCCTGGAAAAGATCACATATAGGCCTACCTTTGATATATGTGCACATACCTGGTGGTCACGGGACACAAGTTGCGGACGGGATCATATGCACCCAATGAGAGGGGTCCTTTTTAATTCTAAAAATTCCCGGATTTCCAAGAGCAAATTTTAAAAGAATCTGGATTTCTGGTCAAACCAAATTGATCGGGAAAAAAATCTGGATTTCCGAACCCCTCTTTAGGGAGAGTTTATCATTCACATGATAGATATTGTCTATTGTCTGGATTTTCCGTGATCCCCACCGTGATCACTGGAACAGTCCGATGATTATTCGAACTAGAACTGGATTAGGCACGACCCTTTTTTTTGGATGGCATATTAACTATTAACCTTGGTGGCGCTGTTCTCAAATGACGTCAAACGCAGACGACGGTGGCCACACGAGACCTAAATTTTGAATTTGTATTGGAATAACACGTAATCGCGAAGGTTAATCTTATCATTTTGAAAAATTCATCATAGGTTAGAAAGAATTTGTTTTCCATAACCAACTCTATTGTATAAATGTCATGTTGAATTTTTTCAATTTTAATTTATTTATTTCAGAATTCAAGATGAACATTAAAAATTGCCATTATTGTTGTTTCTAACTTTAAAAACCCAGCAAAACTTGATGTAAACAAACAATATTTTTAAATATGTCGGAATACCACCCTTAACCATTTGAAATGCTGGTTGTAGCTCTACCAGCATTTTTGAATCGACGTTTTGCCGGTTGTACAAAGAGGGCTGATTTTTTAAGTAGTCGAGACGAGAGTGATGTAGTTTTTCAATGTGGTGAACTTTGCACTCCCATCATAAAAATTCGTCATACTTCTGAGCTGTTCAATCTATTCTACTAGTTTGAAATGAAATGTTTGCTGGTAACCGGTATAGCGTCCAGAACCTATTTGCGCACTATATATAAATCGCGCAAAATATGATATTCTGAAAGAGGTTGGATTTTCATTTTGAATATTACCAGTGCATTCATTTGCCTCTACAGTGGTACCGATTGTCGACAAGACCCTGATTTGCCGACAGACGACGAACCAAATGGCGCCCTCCATCCACCCAAGACATCTTCATACTGACGATATAGGCCTACAATTCCGGGGGGGGGGGGGGGGGGGGGGTGCACTCAACTTTTTTGGGGGTAGGGTGTGCCGCACAGGGTCTCAAAAGGGGGTGGGGGGGGCTACAGAACTGAACTGAGTGGATTTTATGACGAAAAATAGGGTCTTAGGAATTGAAATTTTCGAAGAATTGGGGCTTTGGAACGCAAAATTTCGCGAATGTTTGAATTTTCAATAAAGTTGGGGTCTTAAGAACTGATGCAGGCTCAAAAGGAGGGTCATAAGAGCTAGCAGCAGAGGATGAAAAGGGGGATCTTCAGCGCGGCACATACCTATACCCTTTTCCAATGTCAGTTCCCCCTCCCCCCCCCCCCCCCCCCGGGATACAATTAGCCTCGGCGGCATTTTGGTATTGAATGACTCATTGTTTCGTCTAATTATATACATAATTAATTTGATGAATTGGCTCCATGCAAATGCTGATTATGATAATAGTTCATTAGCAAACCTGGCCCTATGCATATTTTTTTTTGGTTCAAGGCCACCTAATAAAAATATTGGTAATGATGGTAGATCAAGAGCGCACCGTAAATTATAAGAACAAACCTGTTGCGAAGCGACGCACGCTATGTACGTTAATCGTATTGGCGTAACCCGCCCGACCCTAATTGTTTTAATTAATTTTATGGCAGAAGAAAAATTAAAAAACTACAAACAAAACAAGGTATTTAAAAAAAACTGGACGGGGGAGATAGAAGACTGTTGAAAGTTCAAGAACAGACATTAACAAACAGCGTTGCTACTATGTTTCCTAACAAGGATGCAAAAACAATGCATGGTGATGATGAGTTTGTCCCATCGTTGTTGACATCAAGAATATTACTGATGTCATCATCTTCATTCCGATTTTTACATTCAGGGCCCGGGTTACACTCGACATCCCCACATATCAACAGAGAGACATTGAATGATGCACACGAATTTGAATAGTACAAGACTGGTCTTCGTGTATAGCCTACCTTGAACAATGTCAATGTACTGTGCCTGTTACGTTCCTGTCTACCGAAATGTTCAACTTCACAAAGTGTGTGATCATCTCGTGAAATTACATTGTTACCATCACCGTAATGAGTACAAGCTTTGGATACAGCGGCGGCGACTACAACAATTAAAACCACCGTCACACACCACGCACGTGTACAAAGCATTATTTCACGCGCGTGAGGTTTACAAAAACAATGCATTATTTCATAATTTATAGCCTAACGTTACTTTTTCTAGCCTACGTTACTTTTCTATATGGTTCAATCTAAATACCTCAATACTAGTATACACAAATCCAGGTCAAACACACGATCGTAAACAGCAAAATCAAGCCAAAATTCAGCAGCACACTTTTATACACATCCAACGATCTCATACGACGCAAGGAAAAGGCTGTTTATTCGTTGGTATCAGGATAACACGATCTACGGACGACTCGACACCGGACAAGTCGACAAGTTGACTCACGCCAACTCGACCTTCGGACTACACAATGTATACACCACAGCACAAACAACAACACAATTGAGGTTATATAGTTAGTCAAAGAGTGCTCGATGTATGTTATTAATATACAGAGCATTATACAATAAATACATAAAAACACCACAAACATGCATTCTCGTGGGTCGAGTCAAGTTGTCCGTTAATCGACTTGTCCAGAGTCGAGTCGTTTGTAGGTCGAGTCATCTGACATTCGTATAGTTCATGCAGTAGTGGTCACGATTGTTAACAGATTGGGACCAATTCTATCATATAATATAATACAAAATAGCATCCAAATAGCATCCAAATAGCTTAGTATATTACTAAATGGCATCCAAATAGCTGAAATAACTTACTGTGTCCTCTTACCTTCATATTATAACAATATCAATTACATTTTACAACAAAATCGCTTCAGAAGATGATTAATGCAAGTTATTAGCAAATGCAATTTTAGGGGTTTGTGAAAAGGTTACGACTTAGAAACGTCGTTTCAAATGACGGGCTCGTCATCTCCCCCGTCAAAAAAGAAGAAGAAAAAGATCTTTGGTACTCCGCATCAAAAAGGAATAGTAAAACAGCAAATCTGACGATCGCGCAAACGGCCTCATGATATTTTGACTCTGTGAGATCAAATTTAACATAGATAATCAAGACTAAGACAGGGATGGACAAGTGGCCCGGGGGACAAGTAGTGGGTATTTTCTTTTGAAGCTGTGTGTTTCGGACCAATTGCTCAACACAAAAGCAATACATGGTGAGTCCAAAAGAAACTGCAATAGTGGAAAGAAGCCATTTTGTTTTCAAAACCAAGTTGAAGTTTGAACAATTTTTAACGTTATAAGAATACCTTACGTTACTAACGTTGTGTGAAAAAAAGGCAATCTCATTTTCCGTTTGCCTTTGTTGTGTGAATCATTTTACCCAATTCCACATGTTTGTCCACTAGAAACCCAAAACCGGCCTAGCTATACGAGTGCAAAATACGTCTCTCAAATTTGGAAACTTAAGTAATTGTAATGTAATTGGAATTCAATGCATCCTTTCTTGTTTAGGGGAAGGTGGGGTAATGGCGGACGCGGGGTAATCGCGGACAGGGCTGTATCTAAAGGCAGGTGAAAGAAGGTGGTATTTTGCCACCCTATGATGTTAGGTGCCTCTCCATTGAAATCACACAAAACCTAAATGGGATGGTTGTCTCGCAAATTCTCGCGAGAATTACAAAAATCACTTTTTGGGCAAGTTGATATTTTTGGTGCATTACTTTCTCTTTGAAACTGGTATTTCTACATCAAGGAAAACAAAGTCTTATTATTTTTTTATTTAATGTATGATACCTTCTGATAAAAAAGAAATGAATTCGGAGTCACAATGATGAGCATAATAATAAGAGAGGATGTGCCCATACATTGTACATGGATTGGGGTAATCCCGGACGCGATTATTTTTTTTACTAGTAAACATTTGAAAAATTTATTTATTTCGTTTTAATACGGAATAAAGCTAAACTCACTGAATAAAATGATTTTTAAAAAAAATTTAAAAAATTCTAACTGATTTTACATGTGAGCCCATACAAATGTTTACTAGTAAAAAAAAAATCGCGGGACATGTACCGTTTCCATGGTAACCAATATGGGCGTGGTCAATTTAACATCATAAATCGGTAATAGTTGTTGACCATATAAATATGTGACATTGTTCTTTGATTTCTGCTACACTTTTAAAAAGGGTATTTTTTAACTCCCATTGAAATACTGTATTCCAATAAAAAGAGGGCTGCCATTGAAAAATACGGTCCGGGATTACCCCCAGAGTGTGGGGTAATGCCGGACGACGCCATTTTTTTTATTGCGTCGTAGCTTCGAATTTCAAAATGATGAGTTGATAAAAACTTGATAGAAGGTAGAACCATCACAGTGCTTTGTGTTTACATGATTTTTATTGTTATATGACGTATTATATGTGTGTTATACCTCTCTGACAAAATGTGTCCGCCATTACCCCACCTTCCCCTACATATGGGAGTTAACATAATCAATTTAACAAACCCATGCTATGAATTGCTTATAATGTTCAAAATGTGAATAAAAAATGAAATTATTCAAAAAGATTGTTGGCTGGATATTCAAATTATGAAAATGCAACGTGTGCAATTTCACTTGAAAATCCCTATGCGCGTGGACAAAGGCGTTAAAGGTAGATGACCCGATCACATTTTCGTAACACAGAATTATTTCAAACATACGGAGATTTTCATATCATATGAAAGCTCGTATTTTTCTCATCATCATACTGAAATTTGACGGACTAAATCGGTATAATTTACGGAGAAATCGATGAAATAACGTCGAATTACCGCGAATGATGGTAACCACCGATATAGTTTGGGTACTACTCAATGGGTACAGTTCACAGCATCTTTGCGTCTAAAATAAGAACCATTAGAGCTATGCAACTCAAACTTTGGAACACGACTTTTTTAAGGATGACCTTTCATGTAGAATAGAAAACTTCAAGTTGAAAATCGGAACATCTACCTTTAATTGGGTTATGCAGCAATGAGACTCACCCAAGAAAAACGGAAAATACGATCGACTTCATTTTTTCACACAGAGTGAAGAAGAAATATATCATTCTTGCAACGTTTAAAAAGTTTCAAACTTCATCTTAGTTTTGGAAACAAAATGGCTTCTTTCCACTATTGCAGGTTGTTTTTTTACTCACCCTGTATGTATAGTCTTTCCCGGGAGTCTTTCGCCCTGTCATGAAATAACTTCTCAGCATCCATAAATAAAACGTCACTCTCGTTCCCAGACGGCTTTAAATCGGTAGGTATCGATTTCAACGACGTGCCATTGTCTGTCGCGCTCATGGGTTCGAGTTTATGTGTATTGAAGAACTGGGTGAAATAAGTGTCTACAAACTTCACAAACAGCGTTACATCTATCGCATCGGTGAGTGAATGTATATATTACATAAATAATATGTTTTAAATATTAGAAGTATTTTAACTTTCACCGTTGTTATCAAACGAATGTATCCCGTTAGCTATTTAGTTGCTGGTTGTTGCAATAGACTATACTCTGTTTGGCCATCTCGAGACAGTGACGTAACCGCGTATTCTACTAATTGCAGCACATAACGCGTGCGCCTACTCGCGGCGCTGGCGTACATACACGAGCGTTGAAAGGCGGAAGATACACACGCGTGCGTAGAAGCTGCGCTTGTTAAGTTACGTCACTGTCTCGAGATGGCCAAACAGAGTATATACCCATACTGTTTTACCGGGCTTTTCAAACATGCTATCGATGACAATATAGTCATACATGTGTGAGCGAAACAGATATATTGTAGTATCAGCTCCACACAACATTTCACTAGAGATAATCATCCCCTCTATGAAGATCTGTGAATTTAGTCATTTATAGTATATACAATTCAAAATAATAAAAAATAGATAAAATACAAATCCCGCCCACCTTACCCTAATTGTCCATGTTACGCCATTATTATGCAGTTCGAATCTTCCCTCCTATACTTGCAATGCATTAGTAACCTATTATTTACATTGTGTCACTGGAACGATATTGGTTGACCAATATCTTTCCAACTTGGTCAGTTGGTTTACCTGCATGAATACACTTTAAAGCGTGTATTAATGTTTAGGATTTTTTTTTTTTTTTTTTTTTTTTTTTTAAATTGCAATTTTTTGAGATTTTTGAGGGATTTTTCAAAAAAAAATAGAATATTTAGGGGGGAAAATCATTTTGTACTTTGAAGAAGAAAAAATGTTATTGATATTTTTACAATATTATGGTGATTTGTTGTTGTTGTTGTTGTTGTCAAGTCAGATTCTCACTGCATAATAATGATAAAATTGGATGGATTTTTTCGCATGATACACAAATATATTGGTCTCGCTATGAGTTTTAAAAATATTGTGCTCGACTGCGTCTCGCACAATATTTTTTAAAACTCATAGCTCGACCAATATATTTGTGAATCACGCTCAATCCATCCAATTTTATATCAATATACAACAATTTGTTTGTTTGTATGAAGTATCAAATATACGTATTTTTCGGGGGGGGGGGGGGGGGGGGGCATTCGGTGACAGAGAACGAGCAATAAATAGAGATCATTCGGATATGAGAGACTGCCAATAGCGCTGGAAATAACCGGGACTATGACACCAAAATGGTTGTTAAGATTTGAGTCCTCAGGCGAACATCCAAAGGTGACAGGAAGACACCTTTAAGTGTGCCATGACACCTAGAGGGTGTCGATTTGCTCTTGACACCTTTGGATGTTCGCCTGAGGACCCATTTCTACGGATGTCAAATGACACCTTCACATGACACATTTATGATTTATGATCAGAGATGTAAATCTGCTTGAAAATCTACCTTCTAAAAAAAATCATGGGTAGAGGGCGCCCCCCTGGTAAAGATTACATACTATGCCTTTAAAAGATAAAACTCGCGTTTAATTTTAGACACGCGTCGTTTATTGAGTACGAGAATCCCGGGGGTTCTTAGTGGATATGAGGTAACGGGGATGTGCCGCCAAATAAGGTCCCATTTTCACACTCTGGTACATGGATGACTCCTTTTCTAAGCCATTTTTGGTCAATTTAAGGGTCTAAAATCCTTAATTTTTGCCGTTTTTCACCGACATATTAGCCAAATCTGTCAAATATATAGGAAAATTATGGTAAATGGTAAAAATAGGTAAATGTTTGGGTCAATTTTTATTTTGCTGGCGGCACATCACTACCAAAATATATATCTGAGCAACCGCCCCCCCCCCCCCCCCCCCCCCCTCCCCGGACGGAAATACGGCCTCTTCTGTTTAATTTTCATTATACGTTTGATATGATTTTGTAATATGAGTTATATTGTGTTTATCCTCGGGTGGAATTTTCACTGACGTCGTTGCTGCGAGACACCAGGATTGCAGTAATTAGAACACAGACACAAAAAATGATGTTGAGCGTGAATCCGCCACATATACCAGAAGTATTCATATTTAATTCATAAGCCTATACAAGTTTTCCCAGGTCGCTAGATAGCGAACCAAAATTCATCCGTAGATTTAGAAAAATCAAAAAGGAACCTAACTTGACCTACGAGGTAAACATTGTATTATTATCAACAGGACCTTGAAAGGTCACATATTCAAATGTGTCTATAATTTTAATGTTTGTAATGACACATATATTAGCACATTTTAAATGTACTTCAATTGTTGTCCGCAGATAATGTGTCTATAAATTTCAAGTTCATGGTGACACATATCTGCACATTTTAAATGTACTTCAATTGTTTGAAAGTGTAATCAAAGTATCATACCGCAATGGTATTCATAGTGAGAATTCATAAGCCTATACAAGTTTTCCCAGGTCGCTAGATAGCGAACCAAAATTCATCCGTAGATTTAGAAAAATCAAAAAGGAACCTAACTTGACCTACGAGGCAAACATTGTTTTATTAACAAAGCCGAGAATTCATAAGCCTACTATACAAGTTTTCCCAGGTCGCCAGCTATAGCGAACCAAAATTCATCCGTAGATTTAGAAAAATCAAAAAGGAACCTAACTTGACCTACGAGGCAAACATTGTTTATTAACAAAAATGTATATTGTTCTCTGAAAAGTAAATAAGAAATGAACAAAAAGAATGATGATGTGACTGTGGTGAACAAAAGGTGTGTACCAAACTGCCTACCCGACAAGTACATGTATTATAACACACAGTGTAACCAAGGGACCACGCATCACCGACCAATAGTAACAAGGGTGGGAGGGTGGGGAATTTTGTTTAACCTTCTGGTATGAAGCAGAAAAACGATATGACCAGCGAAAGAGGAACAGACATGGGGGCAGTGCACAAACCAGATATGCGCGACTAAACAACAAAGCGAAATTCGCGGGCTGGCAAATCCAAACTATGGATTGGTTCAAGAGGGATTTTAACAAAGGCCGTCTGAAAAGCCGTGAAAAGTGAACGCGCTGGCAACCCTGTTGCACGAGCAAATTGGAATTATGTTGACGAGCAAAATAATTATTTTATTGCTGCGAGACACCAGGATTGCAGTAATTAGAACACAGACACAAAAAATGATGTTGAGCGTGAATCCGCCACATATACCAGAAGTATTCATATTTAATTCATAAGCCTATACAAGTTTTCCCAGGTCGCTAGATAGCGAACCAAAATTCATCCGTAGATTTAGAAAAATCAAAAAGGAACCTAACTTGACCTACGAGGCAAACATTGTATTATTAACAACAGGACCTTGAAAGGTCACATATTCAAATGTGTCTATAATTTTTAATGTTTGTAATGACACATATATTAGCACATTTTAAATGTACTTCAATTGTTGTCCGCAGATAATGTGTCTATAAATTTCAAGTTCATGGTGACACATATCTGCACATTTTAAATGTACTTCAATTGTTTGAAAGTGTAATCAAAGTATCATACCGCAATGGTATTCATAGTGAGAATTCATAAGCCTATACAAGTTTTCCCAGGTCGCTAGATAGCGAACCAAAATTCATCCGTAGATTTAGAAAAATCAAAAAGGAACCTAACTTGACCTACGAGGCAAACATTGTTTATTAACAAAAATGTATATTGTTCTCTGAAAAGTAAATAAGAAATGAACAAAAAGAATGATGATGTGACTGTGGTGAACAAAAGGTGTGTACCAAACTGCCTACCCGACAAGTACATGTATTATAACACACAGTGTAACCAAGGGACCACGCATCACCGACCAATAGTAACAAGGGTGGGAGGGTGGGGAATTTTGTTTAACCTTCTGGTATGAAGCAGAAAAACGATATGACCAGCGAAAGAGGAACAGACATGGGGGCAGTGCACAAACCAGATATGCGCGACTAAACAACAAAGCGAAATTCGCGGGCTGGCAAATCCAAACTATGGATTGGTTCAAGAGGGATTTTAACAAAGGCCGTCTGAAAAGCCGTGAAAAGTGAACGCGCTGGCAACCCTGTTGCACGAGCAAATTGGAATTATGTTGACGAACAAAATAATTCTTTTATTATCATTGCAAAAGCAAAAATATCACAATGTCTAAATAAACCGAAAGTAAATTTATATCGGTTAATATCTCTTATATCGTGCACAGATATATTGTATATATATGATCATAATTAACTTCGTTGAAACATTCATTATAATGCTAAACGACGTTATGAGTGCCTAATGGAAACGAAATGGATATATCATGTATATCGTTTGTCACAAGAACATCAAACCGTACGTCAGATTACGTTAATAGCTCAACCACGCGATTATATTACCAATTAACGCTATTCAAAATGGCTATATTACAATAATTTATACCATGGAAGTAATCTGTTACTTCCATGTTTTTGGTTAAATAATGCGTTCATTTTAAACGTGAAATTGAGATATAGCAGAGAATTGATACAATTTAAAACACATCGCTTCCATCTTATATATATCTTATAACCTCCTCATAGATATTCGTACTTAACGTTTACAATCATTTAAAGGATAAGATTGATGTGTCGGGTAGAGGACAACCTTGTCATACACCATTTTTCCGAGAAAAAGGAAACATAATAATTTCGCACCAACTGCTTTCGTTTATTTTTTAAATATTCACTAATTTGTGAGTCTAACACAACAAAGCAAAACAGAAAATGTTTGTACGTCTATGTTATAAAAACCTCACTGAAATTTAAATAGTAATCACATGCTTCAAATTTCCCACTAGAAACACATCATTTTACTTGGAGGTCTTTGTATAGGCCTATTCAATAAAAGTACAAAAATCCCATTGTGTTACAGCTGAGACTAATATAACTAATATTAATATTAATAGTTATATTAGTCTCAGGTTACAGTCATATTCGCGAAAGGTGATTACTTCTCGCTTGATGTTTTAATTTTGTTTGAGAAATATGATAATCTTCGAGAAATGTCTATACAAGAACAACTGAATATATTGTTTTATTATGGTAAACTTTAACGTGGGGCCAGTTACATAACTTTTGGCGGTCATATTGTAACACTGTCACTATCAAATATCTTCAGATGTTCAGTATTCCAACTGACGGCATCTTTTCCAGAATAAACTGCATGTCTTTATTCAATTTTTAAATTAAAATATAAAATATGTAATAAGTATCAAATGGCCGCCGTTTTTATTTATGGCGGCCATGCTGTTATTTTAATCAATATTGAAACGGAATACCGTTTCGGTCTGTACAGTCAGGCCTGTTTATTTATACAGTGAGGTATAGGGGGAAAATAAGCTTATTTCAAAACATGAGTTATTTTGAGAGTTTGGTGTTGAAACATTAGTCGGTCGTAGAGAACACGTTTTTACATATAAATGTGAAGTTTAGAATCATTTAATTGAATACTTTTGTTTTTATGAGCCAAAATGATACTCCGATATTTGCGACGGACGGACGAATTCTGTATTGAAATTGGTGACTGGTTTTTTATCGTGTCAGCTAGTTTAGGCTTCAAATCTCACCTTTTGATATTCACATAGCCATCCCTAGTTGTGTAAAATAGGCAGGTAGTTGTCATTGTCTTGTAATGTTCACATTATGTGTATTTTGTGCGTAAAAGTGATTTGTAAGGAAATATTCTTCCGATAAATTTATATTCTACGATGAACTTTCGCCATTATTTTCTGTAGTTACCGGAGTGTTTCTAGATATTATAATTTATTCTGATTTTTCCAGTAACTCGCCAAATCGTTTTGTTCGTTTTGTAAACCACTTGAAGTTGTTGTAAATGTTGTGTAGATGTAAATTCATGTGATATTTGTGATATATTTTATACTTTAAATGCATTTTTTAAGCTTATAAAAATGTCTCAATTCAAGCAACGCTTTAGCTTAGAAACAAACATGATACTCAGCTCTTTGGAGGCGTGGCTTAGAATTGCGTCTGGCGTAAAAGTTCGTTCTATTTTTAGAGTTGGCCAATCAAATTGTCCAAGTCTTGTGCGTGATTAGATGCGTTTGAAATGTTTTGGAAAGTAAATTTTGGGGTGAATTTTGTCATTCTGGCGGGCGTAGCGCCCATATACGGTTGGCGACCAAGCCTCCTCCTGAAAAAGCTGCCCAGCCAAGCCAAACAGGCTGAATGAATCAGAGGTTCTGAATGAATGCTGATTTCACTGTTAAGGCATTGACATTATTGAAGTCTTGACGTCAGTCTAGCATTATTTATGTCAAAAACAAAATATGATTTTGTGCCTGCGTTTGGTCTGTAAAACCAGCTGATTGGTTTTGTTTGTAAACAAAATCTATTGAATGATGAGAAATGGCGTAAAATAATGAAAGGAACAAGCTAGATTTGTCGTACAAGATGCAGTGATTTATGTAATTGTTTTAATAAATTGTGATTACCAAGAATATTGATGAAATGAGAATTGTAATATGATGCTCAAAAGAGAAACCCATTAGACGGGTATGGAAATATTAATTTACATTTAAAACATGTGTCAATACTTTTAATTTGTCTCCATTCTTGTTGTTGTACTCTAAGATCTAAGCTGAATAAACTGACTCTAGAAGGCATTCTGACATCTCCTAAGACACGCTACCAAAAATGATAGTTAAGAGAATATTCCTATGGTTCAAGTGGATACTGTCCTGATAAGGAGGTTCCTATCCCGAATAGGAGACGGGCACCCCCGTTTCCGTTTCAATATATTGTACTGCGATATATATCTGTACACTACTTACACTGTTTAAAGACTATTAAAGTCATTTAATCGTTTAATTGTAACAACTAGACACCATTTTGATATGTTGGCAGCCATATTAGGTTCCAATCATTTGCCAAATGAGCACCCTTTCTAAAATACATTGTTAACACCTACATGTATTGAATAGAATATTCGTGAAAGCTTTGGTCCTTGTATCCGGTCTGTAAAAGTAATTTTGTTTAGCGACTCCACTAAGGGGCCAAATACTATGTTTTTCGTTTTCTCACTTAGTTTTACGTAGCCGGCTACTATCAAGTTGAATTCTTATTGGTTGTGTCAATTGCTGTATGAGTTCATGAGCTGTAGAGTCTGTGCTGATCCCCTCTTAACTTGACACAAGAGTAGTATACGCAAGGTTAGTGCTCTCTCTCTTAAGGGGGGACTTAAGGAAGTTTGCTTTTGAATTTAGTGAGTGCTGTTATTATTGAACTATTAATCAAATGCATATATAAAAGTATACATTTTTAGAAGGGATTTGGGTCAGAGAATTCATTTTGACCAAAAATGGCCCAAAAATTGGGGAAAATGAAGGAAAAAAATACATTTTTGGCACCATATGGTCAAAATTTCTAAAAATACAGCTTTAGAAGAAGAAAAAAATGAGAAAATCGTCTTTAGATTAGTGTCTTAATAGCATAGTTAGGCGATTTGGGGCATTCTTTACTCAAAAATAATTTTGTTATAGCTTGTCCCAAAAATAATTAGGTCAAAAAAGTGATTCTCAAAAAAATCAAAATTGTTGGTAAAAATTGATTCCAAATTTGAATTCTCTGATCCATTTCCTTTCCAAAAATGTACACTTTTATATGTATTTGATTAATAGTTCAATAATTACAGCACTCACAAAATTCAAAAAATCAAATCAGAAACTTCCTTGAGTCCCCCTTGAACTAAACACAACACCAAAAGTAAGTCCCCTCTCAACATTTCGTCATAACATCGTAAGATAAAACATTTTACCAATTAAAACTTAACTTAGTTAGAAATATTAATCCTATGACTGTTTCCTAAGTGTTGTTTGAAAATGAAAGATGTCCATGACTTCATGGCTGAATGAGCTCAAATGGAAGATAACTCAAAATTTAAATGTGATTTTTACCCAAAATTGTGATGGAGGTAAAAAAAGATTTTCAAAAAAAAAAAAAAAATCCTAGGGATTGTATGAGGAATATAATAAAACTAGTATGACAAAATTTGACAAACTATATTTTGAGTTATCTTTCCAGAACCTAAAATGGGTCAAAAAACGTGTTTTTTATAATTTCTTCCAAAATGGTCAATTTCATGATCATGGTTGGATTCATTGAACCCTTTCCTGCAAAAAAATGTATACTTTTATATAGATTAAATGAATAATGAAGAAGTTACGGCAGTTTTACGGAGGCTGTACCTGAAGGTGCACAGCTCCCTTAAGCTACTATCATGTCACTTATTCAAATTTCAAAAGACTTAACTTGACTCGAGTCACTTTTGTAAAATACTTTGACTCAAGTCTGGTGATATACTAATGTTTAATTTGAGTCCGAATTTTTGTTTGCTTTAAAAATGAAAATGATGGCTAGGCCTACACCACTTTTGCACATGAATAGACATAACTAATCAGTACATGAAGCCAATGAAGCCAAGGCGTCGGAACCCCTGTTCTACGGGCAAACGGACCTCTCAGGTTGGGTCAGTCAGGGGTGGGGTGATGTTGTGTTTTTGTTTGTTTGTTTGGGGTGGTTTTTTTGGGGGGAGGGGGGTCCAAATAAATGTTGGGAAATGTGCCGCTGATTCAGAAATTTGAGCGGGGGTGGGGGGGGGGGGGGTGTGATGTAGTTGGCGTCCGCTAAACCGGCAAATAACATTTTGGTTAATTTTCAGGCAATTCTAAATTTTAAACAATTTTGAAATTGGGTCTGTCGAACAAGGTTGTGCAACAAAAACAGTGTCTTGAGTTCAACCAACCAACCAACCAGTGACATGGCCCAACCAGTGACTTGGTCTTACCAGCGACTTGGCCTAACCAGTGACTTGGCCCAACCAGTGACTTGGCCCAACCAGTGACTTGGCGCAACCAGTGACTTGGCGCAACCAGTGACTTGGCGCAACCAGTGACTTGGCCCTACCAGCGACTTGGCCCAACCAGTGACTTGGTCTTACCAGTGACTTGGCCCAGCCAGTGACTTGGTCTTACCAGTGACTTGGCACAACCAGTGACTTGGCCCAACCAATGACTTGGTCCAACCAGTGACTTGGTCCAGCCAGTGACTTGGCCTAACCAGTGACTTGGCCCAACCACTGACTTGGCCCAACCAATCACTTGGTCTAACCAGTGACTTGGCCCACCCAGTGACTTGGCCAAACCACTGACTTGGTCTAACCAGTGATTTGGCCCAGCCATTGATTTAGCCCAGCCATTGACTTGGTCCAACCAGTGACTTGGTCTAAACAGTGACTTGGCCCAGCCAGTGACTTGGCCTAACCACTGAATTGGTCTAACCAGTGATTTGGCCCAGCCATTGACTTGGCTCAACCAGTGACTTGGCCCAACCACTGACTTGGCCCAACCACTGACTTGGCCCAACCACTGACTTGGCCCAACCACTGACTTGGTCTAACCAGTGACTTGGCCCACCCAGTGACTTGGCCAAACCACTGACTTGGTCTAACCAGTGATTTGGCCCAGCCATTGATTTAGCCCAGCCATTGACTTGGTCCAACCAGTGACTTGGTCCAACCAGTGACTTGGTCTAAACAGTGACTTGGCCCAGCCAGTGACTTGGCCTAACCACTGAATTGGTCTAACCAGTGATTTGGCCCAGCTATTGACTTGGCTCAACCAGTGACTTGGCCCAACCAGTGACTTGGCCCAACCACTGACTTGGCCCAACCACTGACTTTGTAACCAGTAACTTGGCCCAGCCATTGACTTGGCCCAGCCAGTGACTTGGCCCAGCCAGTGACTTGGCCCAGCCAGTGACTTGGCCCAACCAGTGACTTGGTCTAAACAGTGACTTGGCCCAGCCAGTGATTTGGCCCAGCCAGTGACTTGGCCCAACCAGTGACTTGGCCCAACCAGTGACTTGGTCTAAACAGTGACTTGGCCCAGCCAGTGACTTGGCCCAACCAGTGACTTGGCCAAACCACTGACTTGGTCTAACCAGTGATTTGGCCCAGCCATTGATTTAGCCCAGCCATTGACTTGGTCCAACCAGTGACTTGGCCCAACCAGTGACTTGGTCTAAACAGTGACTTGGCACAACCAGTGACTTGGCCCAACCAATGACTTGGTCCAACCAGTGACTTGGTCCAGCCAGTGACTTGGCCTAACCAGTGACTTGGCCCAACCACTGACTTGGCCCAACCACTGACTTGGTCTAACCAGTGACTTGGCCCACCCAGTGACTTGGCCAAACCACTGACTTGGTCTAACCAGTGATTTGGCCCAGCCATTGATTTAGCCCAGCCATTGACTTGGCCCAACCAGTGACTTGGTCTAAACAGTGATTTGGCCCAGCCAGTGACTTGGCCTAACCACTGACTTGGTCTAACCAGTGATTTGGCCCAGCCATTGACTTGGCTCAACCAGTGACTTGGCCCAACCAGTGACTTGGCCCAACCAGTGACTTGGCCCAACCAGTGACTTTGTCTAACCAGTAACTTGGCCCAGCCATTGACTTGGCCCAGCCATTGACTTGGCCCAGCCATTGACTTGGCCCAGCCAGTGACTTGGTCCAGCCAGTGATTTGGCCCAGCCAGTGACTTGGCCCAACCAGTGACTTGGCCCAACCAGTGACTTGGTCTAAACAGTGACTTGGCCCAGCCAGTGACTTGGCCCAACCACTGACTTGGTCTAACCAGTGACTTGGCCCAACCAGTGACTTGGCCCAACCAGTGACTTGGCCAAACCACTGACTTGGTCTAACCAGTGATTTGGCCCAGCCATTGATTTAGCCCAGCCATTGACTTGGTCCAACCAGTGACTTGGCCCAACCAGTGACTTGGTCTAAACAGTGACTTGGCCCAGCCAGTGACTTGGCCCAACCACTGACTTGGTCTAACCAGTGATTTGGCCCAGCCATTGATTTGGCACAGCCATTGACTTGGCCCAACCAGTGACTTGGCCCAACCAGCGACTTGGCCCAACCAGTGACTTGGTCTTACCAGTGACTTGGCCCAACCAGTGACTTGGCCCAACCACTGACTTGGTCTAACCAGTAACTTGGCCCAGCCAGTGACTTGGCCCAACCAGTGACTTGGCCCAACCACTTACTTGGTCTAACCAGTGACTTGGCCCAACCACTGACTTTGTCTAACCATTGATTTGGCCCAGCCATTGATTTGGCACAGCCATTGATTTGACACAGCCATTGACTTGGCCCAACCACTGGGCTTGGCCCAACCACTGACTTGGCCCAACCACTGACTTGGCCCAACCACTGACTTGGGCTTGGCCCAACCACTGACTTGGCCCAACCACTGACTTGGCCCAACCACTGACTTGGCCCAACCACTGACTTGGCCCAACCAGTGACTTGGGCTTGGCCCAACCACTGACTTGGCCCAACCACTGACTTGGCCCAACCACTGACTTAGCCCAACCACTGACTTGGCCCAACCACTGACTTGGCCCAACCACTGACTTGGCCCAACCACTGCCTTGACTTGGCCCAGCCATTGACTTGGCCCAGCCAGTGACTTGGCCCAGCCAGTGACTTGGCCCAGCCAGTGACTTGGCCCAGCCAGTGACTTGGCCCAGCCAGTGACTTGGCCCAGCCAGTGACTTGGCCCAGCCAGTGACTTGGCCCAGCCAGTGACTTGGCCCAGCCAGTGACTTGGCCCAGCCAGTGACTTGGCCCAGCCAGTGACTTGGCCCAGCCAGTGACTTGGCCCAGCCAGTGACTTGGCCCAGCCAGTGACTTGGCCCAACCAGTGACTTGGCCCAACCAGTGACTTGGCCCAACCAGTGACTTGACTTGATTCGAGTCACATCTGATTTGACTCAAGTCACATCTCGAGATTATAGTTCAATCAGTTCCAAATTGGCGAGAAATAATAGTTTTTTATCTATCCGCGCGCAAAAGTAATCCAAGCGTATACATGTACGCGCGATTTTGGCACACGCAAAAGTCACGCATACAATGTCACTGCGATTTTGCGCGTCATATTGCGGCATGTAAGCGTTTTGCACTCGACGCTCTTCTAAATTCATTCGCTGTTGTAAACAGGTTTCGCCAATTTGGAACTGACTGAACTATAGTGACTTTGTCACAGCACTGCCGTTAGTTCACACTTCCAAAAGGTCACGTTTCTTAACCTCGGCACCCATAAAAGGTGGTTTTGTTACATTATATTTTACTTTTTGTCTTTAGGCTATTGTATTTGTGTAACCATCTATCAGATTGACTTGTGTTTGGTCTTATTTTAAAGGTAATTTAATACCCTTTAATAATCTGAAGTGAGAAAAAAGCTATCACTTTTGATTTAATTGATACAGCTGGTTAAGCATAATAAGTCAGGGTGGTTGAGGAAGTGGAGGAAGTGGAGGAGGAGGAGATAGCTGCCTAATATACGGGTGAAAATGGAGTGTTGTCCTGTAAAAGAGCTTTCATATTATTCTTATACTTTCGTCTTATGCCATTGTGGTTATAAATGATGCAAGCATGCTTTACATCATTTACTGAAGTATTAATCAAGTTAAAGGGGCACTAAGAGATGTGCTGGAGGCTGTGCCCTCAATTATGATAAAAACTGGGATTGGTATATTTATACAATTGTATTACATGTATGAACTTACACCTATAAGGATTAAGAAAAATCAGCCCTCTTTGTACAACAAAACGTTGATTCAAAAAATGCTGATCGGGCCCGATCAGCATTTTTACGTCAGACAGTATCCCCCTGCAGTACGCACGATAAATAATGTGAACCATATTTGCCTAGAGGGCATTTTTCAATAAATAGCGATGGTATTGTTTTAATCCAGTTTTGCTGTGTTTTTGTTAGTAGAAACAACAATAATGGCAATTTTTAATGTTCATCTTGAATTCTGAAGTACATTTTTTTTAATTTTAAAATGTCAACACCACTTAATGTCCCTTTAATTAACTGATCTTCAAATCTGATTAACAAAGTAGGATGAACCATGTACACAGTCATAAACTAGTTTTTGTTTAGGATTCAAAAAATTACTTCAAGGAAAATTGGAAGAAAAGAGTTTTATGTAAAGGTAATAATCCTATGTAATTGCAAACAGAAATTGAACTTGTAATTACTAGGGTCATTTGCAGAATATGTATGATTTTGTGATATCAGGGATTTTGTAAAGTTTTTTGACACCACCCTGTATAAAATATCTATAATCAATTGTCATACTTGATATCCAACACCAAGGCAGCTTATATGTATGTATAAATGTACATGATAGTTTGAACGCCCTGTATATTAAATTATTGTGCGAAACAATGCTTTATAATTGTCACTCAAACGTGATCAAATGTATCACCTTTAGGCCTAAAAAAAAAAAAGATTTGATTGGCGTAACCCGACCGACCCTAAATACATCGCCGACCCTGAATATTTTTTATTATTTTGAGGGGAAAAATACAAATATATATATATATATTTATAAAAATTGAACAAAGTATAACAGTTTTTGACTGTTTGCTTTCAATTTCGGCTATTTTAAGTCCCCATCGAAATGATATATTGTTGAACACAACGATACAATTTTGCCAGGCAATTAAATACGCTAGAGCTATGATTTGTGTGTACTGCTGTCTTTCAAGTGTTCAAAAGTAGGTGATTTGAAAAATTAAAAAAATAATAAAAAAAATTAAAAATCCCGACCGACCTACCCTATTTGTTTTGGTCATGTTACGCCAATCGAACTTTTTTTTTTTTTAGGCCTTAGGGTAATTACAATATAATGATTTCATCACTTGTATAATTATCAGTATTTTATATTGCATATTTTGACCCTGTATATATATTTCCTGATAAGCTGATCATTGTATATGGCTGGATGGGTAATTTATTCAAATACAACAACATGTCCAGCCTTCATATAGGTCCTGCATTTAGACACTGGAAGAAAAAAAGTATATCATCATTTTGAATAAGATTTTAATAGTTACACCCTGCATGTTTAGGTCACCCTTTATATTTGTTTCTATTTACCATATTTACAATCCTTAGGGTATAAGCTTTCCAAATATACAGTCCTCAAAATAAGTAGCTGACCAGGTAATAAATATGCTCTCAACTCCAAAACTATAACTCCTACGTAAAATTATTAGCCAATGAAGTTTTCAGGAAATTTCTTGCCTTTAATTTGAGATATTACACGTGAAGATTGAATGAATATTTACTCAGATATGTGCCCTAAACCAAAACAAAGTCAGTTTTTCATTTTGACATTTCGTTCGTCTACACGCAGCCTCGGACAAGCAACAGGCAGCGTATTGATTAACTGGTAGCGACAACTCACGGGTCGATAGTAAGACGGGGGTTGTGGATGCATCAATTGATCAAGGCAACCCATACACATACCTGTCACACTGTCCCACGTGTTCAAATCCCAAGTGTTAAAATGTAAACTGTACTTTGTTCTATCCTTTTCAATGTCGCGTCCTTAATTATAAACCGATTTTAGGAGAAATTTCATTACAACTTTATTAACTAATATTTTATGTAGGGGCTATAGTTTTGGAGTTAAGAGTATATTTATTACATGGTCAGTTACTTATTTTGAGGACTGTATATGGTTTCATACCCTTTATATACACATGGAAAAAAGTATCGCACCACTTTTTTTTCTTTGAAAAGTGCAAATGTGGCCTCGAATTTTGCCACCATGGTGTGATATTAAGGATCATTTGTTTGCGTAAGCTGTCCAACAAAATGTTGTGCAATAAAAGGGCCACATTTGAGTTTGTGACGTAATCGATGTAATGATTTTTCAAGGCCAAGGGGAAATGCATGTTTTTGTCCAAAAACATGCATGAAAAAAAAAAGTTTGGGTATAACGCGATATTGAGAGGCCCGATGATTAATCTCTAAAGTTGTAATCTTTGGTAACACAATAAGTATTCCAAGGTCAAAGGTCATCTGGGTTCAAATTAAACAAAAAACTCCCTTTTTCGTACGCCCAACGGTTATGGGGTCTAAGGTCAAAATAGGTCAAATTTTAAAGAAGTTCAAATGACAAAAGCAATATTGCGAAGGTGTTGACCTAGGTCAAATAAACAAAAACAAAATCAACGGTGACTAATATAATGACTATTTTAAGTTTTTAAAGTCTATTCAATATCGCGTTATACCCAAACTTGTTTCATGAATGTTTCTGGACAAAATCATGCATTTTCCCCTTGGCCTTGAAAAAACATTACATCGATTACCTCACAAACTCAAATGTGGCCCTTTTATTGCACAACATTTTGTTGGACAGCTTACGCAAACAAATGATCTTTAATATCACACCATGGTGGCAAAGTTCGAGGCCACATTTGCACTTTTCAAAGAAAAAAGTGGTGCGATACTTTTTTCCATGTGTGTATATGTAAACATTTTGATATATTCTCCTGAAACTGCAAAAATATTTCATGAAATAGACCCATGTAACACAAATGTAGCCCAGGTTAAAAAAAACCATGACCTAAAGTGTTTTTAATCGAGTAGGGTAAAGTCGCCTATTTTCGGTCACTTGGCCCAAATCGTGTAATAAAAATGACTTCGTCGTTATAAACTGACGACTAAAAAACCTCCGCATAGTTAGTTGATGCCCGGTATTGCTTTTAAAATGGCGACGACCGATGCAATTACACGATTTTGACCAGTGACCGAAAATAGGCGCTGACCGAAAATAGGCGACTTTACCCTAGTCCAATCAGATGTTTAAGCTGGACTTCAGAATTCCAATTAACAAGTACCAGTAGCAACCCTGCCAAGTGTATATAGAAATAACGTCACTGTCAGTGAAGATAATCAAATGTGTTACTTTTCTCAAGTATCAATTTATTTTCAAAATGTTAATACAATACAATGTAGTCTTTAAACTAGTAAATTAGGCAAAATTCCAAGACTAGGTGAGTCTCGGTAATGGAGCATATTCTACCAATCCTGGATACAACTGTAGTGAATCAGTTTCTCGAATGGGGGGTGTGGTTTGTTTCAAAAATACACGATTAGGCAACAACAAAAAACCACCGGTTCTAGAGATCCAACTGACCCATTTTTTTTTTTTTTTTCAAAAAAATAAAATCACAATTATTTTACACAAAAAATGAAAAATTTAAAATTGTTGAAAAAAATCTGATTTTTGGAAAGTAGCTGAAAATTCACGTAAATTTCCCAGTGTTTTGGGGGGAAAACGCCAACAAAAAAACACCCGATCGACCCCTACCTTAGTGCGAGTTCCGTTTGCCTGTAGAACAGGTTTGGGTTTTTCGTTTCCTAATGGCCAAAAATTAATGGTATTAATAACTGAATTTCCACTCTATTTTGGAAGATATTTTATAGTAGAAGATAAAACAATATAATGATGTTCAATTCAAGTAAAATCAATGTAAAATTACATTTTATATATCTCATAGTCATAGCATTTTATCTTTGTTATACAATTATTGGAAAAAGTGCTTTTTAGGTAACAACCAAGCATCGCATCTTTGACAGAATAAAAGTGCACCATTGGATATTAGGTGACTGGGATGTGCCGCCAAATACTGTAGAAGTAGAAATTTTCGCGAGGTATTTATTTTCGCTGATTTCGCGAATCAATCCTCATCCGCGAAAATATAAACTCGTGAAAATTATTGACTTCCATTGACTTTTGTTCACAAATGTTGAATATCGCGAAAATAAAAAATCGCGAAATGCCTGTTATGACCATTTTCGTGAAAATATCTTATCGCGAAAATATTGACTTTTACAGTAGGGTCCCATTTCTCACCCTCTGATAAATGGATGACCCCTTTTCACAGACATTTTTGGTAAATTTTTGGTTCTAAAATACTTAATATTGCTATTTTTCACCGACATTCTAGCAAAATCTGTCAAATATATAGGACAATTATGGGTTTCCGGTAAACATACGAGTCCATTTCCCCCCCAAAAATGGTAAATATTTTAGTCCATTTTCCATTTTGCTGGTGGCACATCCCTACAAAAAAAATGAGTACCCCCTCCCCTCCTCCCCCAGATTATTTTTCCGTGTTATTGATGCAGGCCAGGGACCTAAAGCTCACTGTACCAATACAGATTATGTGGGAATGATTTGGATCAAAGTTTGATTGGATTTCTTTTTGAAAATTAAAAAAGAGTATACAATTTTGTTGGGTGGTCCATTGCCTGGTTAAAACCTCCCCTTTTCAACTGATAGGAATTTCGATTTTTCTTTTTTTTTTTTTTTTTTTTCTCCTCATATAGTCATATTGACCAATGTGGTGAGTTGTTCTTGTTATTCACATTAGATTAGAATGTCTAATACTGCATATGGTATTGGTTTGGCCACAAAGTTTGTTTGGAATGAGACTGATGACTTTTGTGTGCTAAAAGTCACATCTGAACACAATGTCAATTTTGTTAAGGCTATTAAAAAATCTTTTGTCTCAAAGCTTTTTTTTCAAAACCTAATGCGGAATGCGCTTTTATTAAAAGTTTTTTTATAAATATAAAATATTGAAATCCTTGTAAAAGTGACCTTTTGTATTTAAAATGATGTGATTAATGAAAATATGAAAAATCAGTGTAACTTTGGGATTTTTTTTTTTTTTAATTAAAAAAAATCCTACTTTTATGAAAATCTAACGTGCATCAATTTACTAACGCGCGCGGGAGCTTTGAGACAAAAGAGATTTTTTGAATATAGCCTAAACCATAAAACTGATACCAAGAATGGTAGTGTTGTGTTCTTTTTGCAAGTTCATTTACTTTGGTATGGTAGGTACCATGGCTTTAGGCCAAACAAATTGTTATGTTGTCCTCGACCGCCCGCTCGTCAGATTTAAACAGTTTAAATGGCATTGAATATGTGCAACTCTTAGAGTTATTTCAACTTCTTGTTGGCTGAACTTTGAGCTTCCGCTGGTAAAAGAAAATATTTCAAAAAGATTAAAATTTAAAAAAATCCGCCCGTCCGCCCCTCCTCTCTGAAAGTTGTGGAGGACAACATAACAACAACAACAAATTGGCCTTATTTGAATTTTTCACCAAATATTTCAATCCAACCAAACTAAATCTCATCTGATTTATACTGGTTTTGAACAAACAAAGGCTACAATGATGATACAATGAATTAATTTGTACGCTCAAGGTTATGATTTCAGCTCTAGAGACACTTTGTTGAGGCCAAATTAAATTAATTGTTTGTCTCAAAGTTCCCGCGCGCATTAGTTTATTGATGCGCATTAGAAAAACAAAAATCTGAAAAAAACTTTTTTTTCTTTTTTTTCTTTTCAAAATGTCAAAATACAAGGATTTCAATATTTTATATTTAAAAAAAAAAAAAAAAACTTGATTTTTTTTTAATTTGGCCTTACAGTGGAAATATTATCCATGTTCCAGTGTGCTGTCAAAGACACTATGTTGAATACCCTACCAAAAAAACACAATCCTCATACAATCTATACCAGTTAAATTCAATGGTAGGGTAGGTAATTCTAATCTTAGCCAGATAAACCACCAGACAAGGGCAGGACAGTGATGACATATATTTCTGGCCATGAAAGTAACATACTCCCCTCTACACACTTAAAAATAGGTAGTTAACAATGACTCCTTGTCAGGGTTCAACTATGCACCAACTGAAAAAAGGGTTAAATATGACACTTTTCCAGTTAAGTGTGTATTTATTATGGTTTGTAAGTTAATACATAGATCCTTGAGGTTAATACCAGCCTGTTTTTATGGCACTTACCAGTTGGAGATAAAGGATCTGGATAATACCAGCCTGTTTTTATGGCATGTACCAGTTTGAGATCAAGGATCTATGGTTAATACCAGCCTGTTTTTATGGCACGTACCAGTCTGTTGGTATTAAAATAACAACTGGGCGAGCCCTCATTAATCAAGTTTGACACAGTGGGACTATTGGCCATGTACAGCATACAAGTAATATGTTCCATTCGTGCCCTCGGGCACTCATGGAACAACTTTTACTTGTGTCCCGCACTCCATATCGTTCCGGATCACCCTGTATGTCATGGGATTGGGCAGGGATGCATGTGCTTGTTCACCCTATCACCATCATCACAACCTGTGCCACTTGTCATAGAAACCAACCATAGGCATATCGCCACCATGCCTTATTGCCACAAGGCCCTAATCTGTAATAGCTGCTACTTGTCATAAATGAGTTGGTTACTTGCTGAGCAATTGATATCAACTAAATGTAACTCGAGGCAGCTATTGCAGATATGGTCTCATTGCTCAGATACACCTACTGATATGAAAAGTCACTATCTGTAATAGCTGCCATACGTTATACACTTCTGGTGCTATAAGGTGAACATCCTTGTGATAATGCAGTCTTACACATGGCAGCCACCATTGCAGATAGGTTCTTGTGACCCTCGAAACCTTTCCATATTTTTTTCCCACTTTGTTTCCTGGTAATATTAGTCAATGATTTCCGGATACGGATATGTGCATCTGGCGACATGGTCAATTAGAAGCTATCATCAAATATAGTCAAGGACAATTACAGCTATGAATGGGAATTTGCGCTTTTTATAAAAGCAGTAAATGTACTGCCTGAATTTGGGAAGAGTGCTTTTGGGGGGCAAAAAAGGTTTTTTTCTTCAAAACATGCCAAGATGTGTTAAAAATAAACCAAAATGCATAGCTATGTTGCACTTTTCGATGTTTACACACTTCTTATTAAATTGTCAAAACCATCATTTTTTTATCAATAACTAAATTCAAACTAAACAAGGTCTAGAATAAACACTTCAACAATAATGCAATTTGTTGATTTTAGGTAAATAGACATCCATTTTATTTTAAATTTAGACATCTTTTTGAATATTAATGCTTTTTGTGCGCTATAGCGCATTTTCCCTACCAATAATTGAGTTGTTCTTGTCTTCAATTCTTTATATAATCATTTTCAACCTTTTGTTAATATATATCGTCATCTATTTCAAAGTTGTTTTTTGAAAATTAATATAAAATCACTTTGGTATAAATACTAGTAGATCTACAGGGTGAGTCAAAAAGACTGCAATAGTGGAAAGAAGCCATTTTGTTTTCAAAACCAACATGAATTTTAAAAATTTTAAACGTTGCAAGAATGATGTATTTAATCCTAACTTTGTGGGAAAAAAATGAAGTCGATCGCATTTTTCGTTTGTATTTGGTGACCCTTTTTGCTGCACAACCAAATTTACCTGTTTGTCCATGAGCACAGTGATTTTCATTTGAAATGGCACACATTGAATATTTGAATATCCCGCCAACAAAAAAATGGAAAATTTCAGTTTTTTATTAAAATTTAGAACATTATACGCTTTCATTGCATGGGTACGATTATAATTGATTATGCTAACTCACATGTAAACAAGAAAGGATACGTCAAATTCCAATAACATCACAAATGAACTCAAGTTTCCAAATTTGAATGAGAGACACATTTTGCGATCTGATGCATATTTTGGGTATCTCGTGGACAAACGTGTAAAATGGGTGCACTGGTCAAAAGGTTCACCAAAGACAAACGGAAAATGCGATCGACTTCATTTTTTCACACAAAGTTAGGATTAAATACATCATTCTTGCAACGTTTAAAAAGTTTTAAAATTCATTTTGGTTTTGAAAACAAAATGGCTTCTTTCCACTATTGCAGTCTTTTTGACTCACCCTGTACTACTTATTCATTTTTTAAAGTATGATACTTTTTCAAGTAAAATGGATTTCGCATCAGAAATTTTAACAGACAGGGCTGTTTTAGAATGGATGAGAACGCACCATGCACTGTAAAAAATACCAGATCACATCACCAATGACTAGCTAATACCAGGGAACCAGCTAAAAAAAGGCTTCATAATAATATAAAATTTAATGATAAACAACGAACAATTTGTAATCACATACATGTATATTGTATAACAATAATGTATCAATTGAGTCATCTTAAGTAAACATGCTCACAGTATTATTAAAAATCCTTCAACACCCTGTAATCCCAAATTTCACTTTTTAGTCACTGAACAATACACCGATTACGTACCAAACAATACACCGATTACGTACCACACAGGACATTTTTGCAAGATTTGCTGGCTTTTTTACGTACCACATGGGACATTTTTTGCAAGATTTGCTGGCTTTTTGTGGGGGAGGGGGTAGGGAGGGGCACAAAACACATGTGAGGTTTGTTTGCGACTCGACTCGTGCAAAGAGAACCTTTCACAGGTGCTATCACACAATAGTAAGTGACGTCCACTACAATTTCATGTAATTTGGTTTTAAATTTCGGGCAAATACATATGTACCGGTACATGTGCAATTCCACAAGGACAATAATTACAGTCATCTGTGAACATACACAGTCATGCGTGAAAATATGTCCTTGTGAGAATTTTTTTTTTAAATGGATGTGCTGTATTTGCATACCTAAATTTTGATTTATTAAGATACTCAAACATTCATGCGTAACCATCACTGGACAACCCAATGCCAATTCACTGGACATACCAGTATTTTTCACCACAAGAAATAAGTTTTAACTATTTCCCTCCATACTTGTCCACAGCGAGGTATAATAAATACCTCATTCATCTACTGTACACGTGGACATTTTTCATGCAAGGAATTTTTGCACTTTGCACATGCATTTTGATCCATTTTGCTTGTTTTAATTTTTGCAATTTTGAGCTTACAAGGCCCTCCTGTCACACTATAGAGGTAACATGTGCCAACGTTTCGTTTGTGTAAGCTGTCATTCGTTCGTGACATATTCATCGGTTTGCTAGGGGTTGGCAGAGGTACGCTGGGGTTTATGAATTTTTTTGAGCATTTATAATTTTGAGCAGGTGACAATGTGAGCATTCGCTGCGTGACCGTTTCACACTTTGGGTGTAGGTTGCTTATTTGTCAGCTGTTCGGCCATATACGGCGCTTAAGAAGAAGCCTACACCCAACGTGCAAAATGTTCACACGGGGAATGCCCCATTAACCCCTTGATTGAAGATTACCGTGGGAAAACTAGTTTTCCCTAGATATATTCCATAGTTACAATATGTTATCCTTTCTGTTCCGTCAATTCCTTATACACTGAGCCAAAAAAGAAACTTATAAAAAAAGAAACTTATAAAAATTTTAACAGATCACCAAATAAAATTCTGTGCATGAAAATGTTCCAAATTTGGATACAATATTACTGCAATGTATTGCTTCAAATGGCAGTCAATAACCAATTGTTTGCTTCAATGACACAAGAGAAATGTGCACTGACCCTATGGTGATCTGTTAAAATGTTATAAGTTTCTTTTTTGGCTCAGTGTATATTTGTCTGGCCCTTCAGCAACCAGCATGTATAAAGTTAAACTGCCCAATAGTTATACATCGAGGGTTTAGAGCAACAAAGGGCTATCAGGATTTCGGTCATTTTAAGAAAAAGTGAATTAAAGATTTGTACCCATCATTGTCACCTATTGGTTTTGACAAGTTAAAAGAAATGCTATTCAAACCTTTTTGATTAGTGAATTTACTATTTTCTCATAATTAGGTTCCTGATCTAATCTTGTGCGGATCATTTTGATACCAAATCTCATTTTTGCCAAAAATGCAGATAGCCCTTCGTTGCACTAAACCCTCGACATACATGATAATGTAGGAAGTGTTGTTTTGGACATGTTCAGGGGGCAAGAGCACTATCATGCACAAATGTACAAGGTTTTGACAGATGCATTTTTGGCCCTTGAACATGTTTAAAGCAGACTGCCCATAGGTTATACATAGGAAGTATCACTTTACATGCTGAAGGGCCGGATGGGTACAATGTAGGTTACCGGATGGAGATATGAGGTTTTGACAGAACAGTGATGCTGTACATGTACATTGTACTTGTTTTGTACAGTGAAGTTCAGCCACATTGCACATAATTTGTATACAGTTTAATCAGGGCTGTCAACTTTTGGGATTTGCTGGGAGGGAGAGATACAGACTCCAAAAGAAAATCGTAAAACATGCACAATTTTTTCCCGTCAGCAGCTGAAATCCTGATAAGTGGTGGGGGGGGGGGGGGGGGGGGGGGGGGCGGTAGCGATGATGTTTTCCTCACATCCGCACGAAAATTGCATGGTCAAAATCGCAAATGTACCGACGGAAGCTAGTATAAAGGTGTTGATACACATTTTAATTGAGGTAATTTTGTTGAGGCGGGAGATTTTATATGCTAGGCGGGAGTGCGGGAGAAAGAGTGTCTATGCGGGAGACTCCCGCCTAATGTCCCGCATAATGCGGGAGAGTTGACAGCCCTGGTTTAATTCAGCCACATTGCACATTTTGAGTCTTGGATGATACATGTAGCCCTAGCTACACACCAGTAAAAACAGAATGTTTTTTTCCATGAAACATCTCACATTTGTGACAATTTCTTCCTGCAAAAATATCCCTATTCGGCCTACAGTACAATATAGTTATGACGCGAGTACTACTACTAGGCCTTAAAAACATAAGTTTGTTTGCCCAAACAAGAGGTTTATTTGTTGCTATAGACACTTTTAGAGAGAAAAAAGATTATACAATTTCATTTTAATACACTGAAATGTTCTTTAAAACCCTAACCTTCCTACACTACGATTCACGTCCTAACGGAAATGTGTGCGTCCATGGGCCTATTGTTAGGGCGCCATCTATTATCGAACTTAAATCCAAGATGGCAGATTGCCAGCCGATAAACCTGAAAATGAAAATGGGCGGCGAAATATCACATTTTAACAAGCATAAGTGTAAGAAAATTCACAGATTTGACTAATTAAACCCATTTCCAGTGAATCTCCATTATAAATTTGCACTAATTAAGAGTGATTTAGCTGACAATTTTGATTTTTCTAATAAGCTTATTATTTTAACTTTTATTTTCAAGTGTATCGGGAACTTGCACGTCCAAATGGACGCAAAATACACATGCCTCGAGTTTGAAAAGCATCAGAATTTTCAAAATCGCGTCATTGGGAAGCCTGGGGCTAAAAGTAATACATGTATTTTGTTTAAATAGTGTAGCTGGCAGCCTGTAGTACAAACCTTCAGACCATGCTGGATGGTCTGTTATGTTCTGTTTTTACTAGATAGTGGTAGGTCAGGTAGGGTCTTGGATTTGTATCTCCTTGGTGTTTTAAAGGGTGGATGTGGGAATAAGTAGATTACAGGGCAGTTTTGTTGATAAGTTTGGCAAATTAAGATGAAAATATCATTTAATACATATATTTTTCAACATTATACATCATTTAAAAAATAAAAATCTCAACGACGACATCAAAAAGGCATGGGGTTTTGAGGTTTTATGGGTCGGTCGTGTTTGGGCAAACAAACTTTTTTTTAAGGCTATATATGCTAAGAGGCTTATTCCATAAATATACAAGTACATATTATCAAGTGATATTCCTTAAGGTTAATTAAAAGATCATATTAATTCTTAGAAAATATGGTACACAGTGTTCTTGAGCTCATGCTTAGCCTATCAATTAATAACATTCACATCGATGTTCAGCATCTTTCTAACGCCAGGTGGGGGGGGGGGGGGGTTACGCTTGTCCCAGGGACCCGTTTTGTATTGTATTTCCCCCCATATTAAATCATACTAAACATCGTAGTGGATGTTACAAACTAAAAGAGAGCAGCATCTTCTATTCTAATCCAAACAAAATAAGGCACAAATTGAATGAGGTTTGTATAATAAATAAATGAACAAAAATAATATATATAGTAGTAATCAATCATTTAACAGGCATTCATCTAGGAAGAATCGGCAATTACAACGATCAATACAGAATGTGCACTCGTCCATGATACTCCGTACCGATATGATTATTATTTTTTGGCGTTTGTTGTGTGTGCAGTCATTTTCTGCATTTGCGTTGCCATGGCACTGCTGCCATGGGTGCCCTAAGGCTTGTAACAACACACAAAAGGTCAAGATAGAGCTGCATGCAGCACTCTGTATTGTTCTTCAGCTGAATTTTAAAAAAATTGTTTGCCGTAATCCGACCGACCCTAAAAACATGATGCAGCTGTTCCTCTTTTTTTTCCAATTTCTTCGTACTGTTCGTGATTTGTTGGGCTTCTTGGCGAGAAAAATTACATTTTGTTATACAATTTCACTTGTGCCAGGAACTGTTTATCATTCAGTAGAATATCAAGTGTAAAAAAGCCAACTTCAGTGTTTTCACTCACCCTATACAAAGGGTGAAATACCCTTCACTTTTGATTTTCACCCTTCAAAATGTTTCTCAAGAGTGAAAAATCTTTAAAAAAATGTCATTGTTTTACTGACCAAATCACTGTGCGATCATACGTTTTCGCCATTATTTTGGCTTTTCACCCTCAAGAAATTAACCCAGTGAAATTGCTGAACTTATTAACTGACCCCTTTCAATATTTCAACAAACAAAATTCAAACATTATTCAAAATGTTGTCAAATTTGAAAAAAGAAAGGGGTCCTTCCTTCACAGGTCTGTTTTCTGTCACATTACGGCAACGGGCAATCAAACAATTTTTCTTCAGCTATAAAGGCTACAAAAAAAGGTTTGTGTTTATCCTGCATCTGCCTCACACCATGGAATTCAAAATGCATTTCCTATGAATTTATTACAATTATTAGTATTAATACTACTAATATTATCGTATGTGGTCGAAGTTTTTTTGTGGCAATTCAATTTTAAGAATTTGTATCACCTTCCTAATCCTATAACCATTTATAGATCCTTAATATAATTGACAGCAATTCAAGTTGCTACATGAAAATCAAGTTGTGTTTCAGACCTGTGTTCACCACCTTCAACCACGCCCAACAACTTTGAAACATTGACTGCACTGCAACATCCTCAAATAGGTCTTACACAGAGAATAAAGCACAAGGCAGCTATCCTTTTTACAATGTAAATCAATAGGGAAAACAATTGCTGCCCTTTTCCTTAATATGAGACCTACATTGTATATGAGGATATAGCAAATTGGTTTCCATTTACATGTATGATCTTTATTACATACCTGGGACTTTCTTTTTCAGGATATTGCCCAATATATGTTCACATTGCATTATTGCATGTACTTAGGGATACTTCAATTTTTTGTTTTGATTTCAACATACAATACATGGAATGCCAAGTGTCAAATGTGAAACCAAAACTTGTAGCGTGGTGATATGTTGTTGCATTGATTCCTTAGAAAACAGGGTGTGACCGTTTCTTGCTGGTATTTGGCTGTTCATCATGTCATGATGCCGGGCGGGAGTCGTGATCCAGGTGCATGTTATGATGTTTTGGCATTGTCCTTGAATAGTGTTCTCCCATACAGCAGGGACTTATATAGGCGTAAAAGGCCACAATTGTTTTACTCTGTATTTTTGTACTTTTCTGTATCTGTAAAATGTCTTAATGTGTTGCAAGTTTAAAAATAAATAAAAATTAAATTTTAAAAAAATTTAAAAATTTAAAAAATTGTTTTTAATACTTGAGAATTTGTAACCGAATGATAATGCAAATGATAGCAGTCTCCTAATTTTATCTCAATCTCAAATAAAGAGAGTTGAACCATTCAAGGATATTGCCATGGATAACACAATCTTAAAACACCTACGGTATATAGTTTACCAGTGCCACCATTTTTAGGTACATGTAAAGACAGTACTCGAAAGAATCCAAAATTCTTGAATAAGGCAAAAAAAAAATTGTTATGTTGTCCTCGACCGCCCGCTCGTCATTTTAGGGCCGCTCCGATTTTTTTTCTTTTTCAGATTTTTTTTATTTTAAAAATCGTTTTTTTTAATTTTTTAAATCGTTTGTTTTTGGGTTTTTTCAGATTTTTTTTCAGATTTTTTTTAAAACAGTTTAAATGGCATTAATATTAAATTAAGTGTTTATAACATATATGTGCGGCTCTTAGAGTGATTTTAACTTCTTGTTGGCTGAACTGAACTTTGAGCTTCTGCTGGTAAAAGATTTTTTTTTTTTAAATTTAACAAATTTAAAAAAATCCGCCCGCCCCTCCTCTCTGAAAGCTGTCGAGGACAACATAACAAAAAAAATTGGGGCCTAAGGCCCATCCCAAAAGCCTAGTGTGTTTTACCTATGAGACGAGTAAGAAATTCATATGGACTAAACCTTATCACCATTTAACGGATTATATAACACCTATTGAATTGTGTAAGCAGCGTTACCTGTGAAATGAATAAGAAATTCATATATGGACTAAATCTCATCGCAATTCAACTGATTATATAACACCTATTGAATTATGTTAGTTGCGTTACCTATGAGATGAATAAGAAATTCATGGACTAAATCTCATCCCCATTCAACTGTTTATATAACAATCTATTGATGTATGTTTAAGCTTTCCATCCAGAAGGTTAAATATTGGTGATTATATGAATATCTAAATCTTACTCATAGGTTAGGTAGAACCAAGAGATAGAGATTA
The DNA here is from genome assembly GCA_035610835.1 of Ophiura sarsii. Lineage (NCBI taxonomy): Eukaryota > Metazoa > Echinodermata > Ophiuroidea > Amphilepidida > Ophiuridae > Ophiura > Ophiura sarsii. The sequence goes on along the minus strand of CM069458.1, from coordinate 52,119,216 downwards.
CCTGCCATGGTATGAGAACCCAAAGCCTCTTAAATTTTGCAGTGAAAAGAAACAAACAAGTCTTTTTTTTACATGGCCTACAACTATAATTGCACCAATCAATGCGAGCAGATTAGTCAATCTAATCAGCAAAGAGTTCAGGATAAAATAGAAAAATATGATCCACACATATCTTAGTCATACCAAAGCACCAATGTTGTTGTTTTAAAAATCTACATACAAGAATTCCTTTGGTTCTTCAAATGCATGCATTTTAATAATAATAGACATTGCAATATTTTATATAGACCAACCTGTATATTAAATAATATGTATAATTCATTCAGCCGTACTATTCTTTAAAGTACTGTATTGCCAAGCCTCAAACTGCTTCCCCAAGGCCTCCAGGGTTATTAACACATTCTTGACCACCATTGTATTATACATGTATGGTTGGTGTGCCCTTCTTCAGCGGCCTGGCCTCAAAATAGATGGCTTTGGAAAATTGAAATTTGTGTATTTTACATTCAAGATGCAACCTAGTATAAAGACAAGAATATATAGAATATTGTATTTTTTGTTCATTATGCTTGTGGGTGGGGTATAATATTGATAATTAATTGACAAGCCAGCCCTCAATGTCAGCAGCCTCGTGGTGGTTTTATAAATTGTAAAAGACATGCACAAATATTTAATAATATAACAATATTTTTTAACAGAGTTAATACAGACTTGCTATCCAGGTCAGCAACCCGGTCTAATTCCTCAAAAATGTGGAGTCTGTGAAACACTATGTGAAAATATCAGCTTTACAAATTAACAAATATATTTTATCGGGCCGTAATATAATAGAGGGTACACCAACATTGAAACGAGGCTCTTCAAAATTCACTTCATACATCATTGAACAACGGATGTGCTTTGTGTTGATTTTGATGATTGAGTACTGCAATTTAAAGCCAATATTTGTTAAGAAATGCCTATCATCATATCGTTTATACTTTACGGCTTAACAATAATAACACAGACGAGCGATTTGGTAGATAATTGTCATCATAAAAAAGTATAAATGAGGAAACAGGTTCAAAAAATAGTGATCTTTTGAAGTTTTGATTCATTCAGCCAGCTTTGTTTTTGTTATTTAAATATAACACATTTGTGAAACCAGACATCAAACAATACATTTGATATTAAGCCTCAATGTCAACACACATACAAAAATTAAAATAAAAGGTATGTTTTAAAAAAGAATTGTAGATCTTTACAGTACCATTATATCAATGAGCTGTGGTTTTTGTTAATATAATTGTTGTGATAAAAAGTGAGTTCTGTACATATCAGCCTTTATTCTGTTATTTCTATTAAATATGAACATCTTCTTGAGTATTTGAGTTCACACGCCTTTCTTCGCTAGACCGTAGTTAATCTGCAATTGATGGAACAGCTGTTGACGAGTGAAGCACGGATTCTAGGCATCTGGCACTCCCTGTCCGTTCTACTACACTAGGTTTAACAGTTTTATATTAGAGTTCGATAATGAATCAGATCAGTCCATTGTTGATGTTATTATTAAACACATTGAGATGAGCGGACACTGATGAGAAAATATGAATGGAACGTGTAGCGTGTGTAGACTGTAGAACAACATAGTGCGAGGAGCGAGGTCATGAGGTGCAGTACTGCAGCCTGCAGTGCACAGGAAACAACAATGTGAAATTAAACACACAGTCTATAATTCCCGTCAGGCTTATTTATTTATGTCATTGAATAGTTCCATTCACTTCAGTTCAGTTGTATGAGTAGCTGGGTGGGTAGCCTATTGTCTTTGAGGTCATGGGCATGAGCAGCGTCATGAGAGCTGGTCCTTTGGTTGCATAATTTCTGGATTTAGTCCTTGTTGATCGTAGAAGATACTGTTAGATGTTGTGGTAGTGATATATGGGCTATAACAATTCTGTACAGGTTTTCCATACAAAATACAATGAAAATGTTCACTATGGATGGTGGCATGGACACTCCCTCTCGCATGGCCATATTGATAGTATAATATGAGATAGAGATGGTATAGTATCACTAGTAATACTAGTATGTGCTCTCCAACTAGTAAGTAATTACTAATTATAATGAAAGCCGGGATCAGTTTAAAATCTGTGCACAAGGTTCGGTGTAGTTTCAATGTCCAAAACAGTAATAACATTCAGTTCACTTTTTACAGTTGCGTGAGAAATAGGTATGGTTTCTGCTATAATTCGTTAAATTAAAACTCGGTCGAATTATATAATGTATAAGTAAAAAGTTACTCCAGACAGTAGTATAGAAAATTAGATATTCACAGAAAACTATGTAGAAGATGAGCTCTCTTGAGTTGATCGGTGAACGCCCACATCTCGATATTAAAAATGTAAGTGGTCCACGACGGGGCGTTCAGGCAAAGATGGCGGCAGCAATTTTTCTATTGACGGGCGATGGAGTCTCCAGCTCCTAGAGGCGTTGATACAGCCATCTCTTGAGCCTCTTGCATGATGGCACAGAAGCCACAACAGAAAATCATCAAGACATCACCAACAATACCACCGTCAATTCCCTTACTTTCTCTGACTTTTCCCCTTGTAGCGATCAGTGCGTAGCAATTCAGCAATGGTACAATCAACGCTAGCCCACAGAGCAGACAGTCATCTCCAACTGCTTCGGCAATTTTCCCATGAGTGTAGCAAGGAACGATGTATGTGAAGATACACATACCGATGTTGTTGAAACATCCACAGACTCCGTTTGTCCATTCGCCCATTTTGAAGAGATTTTTTGGAAAGCTTTACCGCTAGAAATAGAGGAGAAAATCCGGTCTCGGGAGGTTTTAGGATGAACGATGAAAACACGCGACGACTGATTGATTAATTCGATTTCACTGAAGGTTAATAAAATGATGCAGTCGAGCCGCGCCTATGCTCTTCCCAGGTCATGTAGCGTTTATCATACGAGTGAAAGTATTTCTACGTGAGCGTTGGTCGTATGCTTGTAGCAGAGATTACTTCATGCTGGCTTTCGTTTTTTCCCGGCGATAACGCGCTCTCTAACCAATCAGGGTTGGTTTGGTTCCATTCACGCATAATTAATGCCATATAAGGTAAATGAATTGCCACCACCCTGTTATATTAATATTATGCAAACGTTATTAAAACTTTCAGTTTTCCAAAAATACATTTTATACAAGGACAGCGCGAGCGGTATCAAATATTAAAAGTTGATAAATAAATAAATGTTGAAATATTAAAATCAGTAAAACAATAAATGACTAAAACATAAATACATTTGTTAAAAATAGACAAAGATATTGATTGATTGATTGATTGATTGATTGATTAGACTTCAATCTCAAATACTCTTGGTGACAATAATCTTAACATGGGTAACTGGACTGGAGATATGTCTCACAACTGGAGACATGTCTCCACAACTGAAGACATGTCTCACAACTGGAGACATGTCTCACAACTGGAGACATGTCTCACAACTGGCTTCACCAGATGCATGTCTTGGTTTGTGTCTTCAGCCAAATATTTTGTTATGTTTTCTATTATTGTTTAAGACACGTTTATTTGCAAGACATGCCTTCAACTTGAAAGAATATTAGTAAACGGTTTGTGTAAAGTTAGGAAGTTTAATAAACATTTTGTAAAGTTATGCAATGTATAATGAACATTAGTAAATGGTTGGCGTAATATAGGCATTTGATTGAACACTTATAAACAGTGAGTAAAATTCACTATCTTCTTTATAGTTCTTACTACCTATCAAGCCTCGATTTAAGTGGGAGCTGGGAGTTTTTTGTCCCCCGGTTGCCAAGTTTTTGCTCCCGGTGTTTTCAAATTTTGTATAGCAAAGTATATGAGCGGGAGCTACTTTTGTCAGAAAAGTTACAAAGTAGCTCCCGGTTCACACGTCCTTAAATCGAGGCTTGCTACCTATATACTTTTCTTTTTATATTGTCCCTGGTGAAGGTGGTATATCCACTTGAAACGTCGGTCTACGGGGATTTTGTGGTTTATTATAAACAGTAATTTTGAATGCTTGTCCCAGTGCATATCAACATGTTCAAGTAGACAGTTATATATTTAATCTAAATAAATAAGCATAGGCCTATTTTAAAGTATAAAGCAATTAGTCGCAGACTGCTATTCCTTTTGGAATGTTCTATAGAGCCCAAATTAATAGACAGTACAGGTCATCAGCTGTAACCTATCAAATGCTCTTTTAAGGGGGACTCAAGGAAGTTTTTGACTTGATTTTTTGAATTTTGTGAGTGCTGTAGTTAGTGAATTATTAATCAAATGCGTATAAAAGTATACATTTTTGAAAGGAAATGAATCAGTCAATCAGAGAATCCAAATTTTGCGTCAATTTTGACCCAAAATGTTGATTTTTTGAGAAAGTCACACAAAATCACTTTTTGGCCCAAAAAAAATTCAACAAAGCTAACAAAAATAATTTTGAGTAAAAAAAATCGCAAATTGCTAGATTATGATGTTAAGACAGACACTAACTTAGGGATGATTTTTTTTTAAAACCTTATCTAATTTTTTTTGAAATTTTTACCAAACTGCGCCAAAAAAGAGATTTTTTTTCATTTTTTCCCACTTCTTTTCACTTTTTTATCAATATTTAAAAAAATATTAGATTAGCTTTTTTTTTTAAATCGTCTCTAACGTGTACATAGGGTGACCGTGCACCCCCCCCCCCCGGACTCCCTCAAACCAACTTTTTTGACTTCCTAAATATATTTTCGGACCATGAAAGTAAGTAAAAAAAGGTTGAGTTGAGGGAGTCTTGGGGTGCACGGTAACCCTCTGTATACCGGACTATATGTGTCGTTCTCAGCAATTTACTCTGACACACATTGAAGTGAAAAGCACTGGACAGGTAGCTCTTAAAATTAACAAACTTACGGTGGCCCTGAAGGGTCATGATGAGTTAACCAGATGATGACATGACGAGATAAAATGACTAGATAATTGCGAGATGATTTACAGATGACGTGATTATTGACTAGATAATTGCGAGATGATTTACAGATGATGTGATTATTGACTAGATAATTGCGAGATGATTTACAGATGACGTTATTATTGACTAGATAATTGCGAGATAATTTACAGGTGACGTGTTTATTGACTAGACAATTGCGAGATAATTTACAGGTAATTGCGAGATAATTTACAGATGACGTGATAATTGACGAGATGACAAGATAATTTACAGATGACGTGATTATTGACTAGATAATTGCGAGATAATTTACAGATGACATGTTTATTGACTAGATAATTGTGAGATAATTTACAGATGACGTGATAATTGACGAGATGACGAGATAATTTCGAATGACATGATTATTGACTAGATAATTGCGAGATGATTTACAGATTACGTGATTATTGACAAGATAATTGCGAGATAATTTACAGATGATGTGATAATTGACGAGTTGACGACTTTTTTTTGCGACTATCAGTTTGGCCAATACCGCGCTTTCGTCGCGTAATTGGCCTACTTTTGCTTTTGACTAGTGTGCCGCGTGTTGAAAAAGGTGTGCTGTGGTTTGCTAAAAATTGGGCTACTTTCAATATCAGAGTAAATTGCTTCCTTTAGTTGATGCCAAGTCTATCAGAATAAGTTGCTATCTATGCTATCTTCAGTAGATAGCAAGTATATCACAGTAAGTTGCTATATTCAGTAGATAGCAAGTCAGAGTACATTGCTATCTTCAGTAGATAGCAAGTATATCAGAATAAGTTGCAATGTATGCTATCTTCAGTAGATAGCAAGCATATCAGAGTAAGTTGCTTTCTTCAGTAGATAGCAAGTCTATCAGAATAGTTGCAACCTACACGCTTAGAAAAAATGGTTCTAAAGTTGTCCTGCCAGGAGAACCTTTAAAGGTTCTTTAAAGAACCAAAAATAGTTCCCAAACATGATACAGAACCATTTTTGGTTGATACAGAACCATTTTTGGTTCTATGAAGAACCTTTTGGGGTTCTTCAATTTTCAAAAACCTTTTTTTAAGGTTTTATGATAGTTCTATAAAGAACCTCTCTCTTGAACCTTCAAAAAAGGTTCTTGAAAATTGAAGAACCAAAAAAGGTTCTTCATAGAACCAAAAATGGTTCTGTATCAACCAAAAATTGTTCTATATCACGTTTGGGGAACTGTTTTTGGTTCTTTAAAGAACCTTTAAGGGTTCTCCTGGCAGGACAAAAAAGGGTTCTTTAATTTCTTAGAGTGTATGCTATCTTCAGTAGATAGCAAGTATATCAGAGTAAGTTGCTATCTTCAGTAGATAACAAGTATATCAGAGTAAGTTGCTATCTTCAGTAGACACCAAGTATATCAGAGTAATACGCTATCTTCAGAAGATAGCAAGTTTATCAGAGTAAATTGCTATCTTCCGTAGATAGCAAGTATATCAGAGTAGGTTGCTATCTTCAGTAAATAGCAAGTATATCAGAGTAAGTTGCTATCTTCAGTAGACACCCAATCTATTAGAGTAAGTTGCTATCTTCAGTAGATAGCAAATATATCAGAGTAAATTGCTATCTTCAGTGATAGCAAGTTTATCAGAGTTAGTTACTATCTTCAGTAGACACCGAGTATATTAGAGTAAGTTGCTATCTTTAGTAGATAGCAAATCTATCAGAGTAAACTGCTATCTTCAGTGATAGCAAGTTTATCAGAGTAAATTGCTATCTTCAGTGATAGCAAGTTTATCAGAGTTAGTTACTATCTTCAGTAGACACCGAGTATATTAGAGTAAGTTGCTATCTTTAGTAGATAGCAAATCTATCAGAGTAAACTGCTATCTTCAGTGATAGCAAGTTTATCAGAGTAAATTGCTATCTACAGTAGATAGCAATTATATCAGAGTAAGTTGCTATCTTCAGTAAATAGCAAGTATATCAGAGTAAATTGCTATCTTCAGTAGATAGCAAGTTTATCAGAGTAATATAGCAAGTCTATCAGAGTAAGTTGCTATCTACAGTAGATAGCAATTATATCAGAGTAAGTTGCTATCTTCAGTAAATAGCAAGTATATCAGAGTAAATTGCTATCTTCAGTGATAGCAAGTATATCAGAGTAAATTACTATCTTCAGTAGACACCAAGTCTATTAGAGTAAGTTGCTATCTTCAGTAGATAGCAAATATATCAGAGTAAATTGCTATCTTCAGTGATAGCAAGTTTATCAGAGTAAGTTACTATCTTCAGTAGACACCAAGTCTATTAGAGTAAGTTGCTATCTTCAGTAGATATCAAATATATCAGAGTAAATGGCTATCTTCAGTGATAGCAAGTTTATCAGAGTTAGTTACTATCTTCAGTAGACACCGAGTATATCAGAGTAAACTGCTATCTTCAGTGATAGCAAGTTTATCAGAGTAAATTGCTATAGCAAGTCTATCAGAGTAAGTTGCTATCTACAGTAGATAGCAATTATATCAGAGTAAGTTGCTATCTTCAGTAAATAGCAAGTATATCAGAGTAAATTGCTATCTTCAGTAGATAGCAAGTTTATCAGAGTAATATAGCAAGTCTATCAGAGTAAGTTGCTATCTACAGTAGATAGCAATTATATCAGAGTAAGTTGCTATCTTCAGTAAATAGCAAGTATATCAGAGTAAATTGCTATCTTCAGTGATAGCAAGTATATCAGAGTAAGTTGCTATCTTCAGTAGACACCAAGTCTATTAGAGTAAGTTGCTATCTTTAGTAGATAGCAAATCTATCAATCTTCAGTAGATAACAAGTCTATCAGAGTAAGTTGCTATCTTCAGTAGACACAAAGTATATTAGAGTCAGTTGCTATCTTCAGTAGACACCAAGTCTATTAGAGTTAATTGCTATTTTCAGTGATAGCAAGTATTTTAAAGTAAATTGCTATATGCTGAAGACACCAAATCTATCAGAGTAAGTTGCTATCTTCAGTAGATAGCAACTTATTCTGATATTCTGATATATTTGGCAACTTACTCTGATATACTTGCTATCTACTAATGATAGCAACTTACTCTGATAGACTTGCTATCTACTTAATATAGCATAGATAGCAACTTATTCTGATAGACTTTCTATCTACTGAAGATAGCAACTTACTCTGATAGATTTGGTGTCTACTGCATATAGCAAATTACTCTGATAGATTTGGTGTCTACTGCATATAGCAAATTACTCTGATAGATTTGCTATCTAATGAAGATAGCAACTTACCCTGATAAACATGCTATCACTAAAGATAGCAATTTACTCTGATAGACTTGCTGTCTACTGAAGATAGCAACCTACTCTGATATACTTGCTATATACTGAAGATAGCATAGATTTCAACTTTTTGTGATAGACTTGCTTTCTACTGAAGATAGCCACTTACTCTGATAGACTTGCTATTTACTGAAGATAGCAACTTACTCTGATATATTTGGTGTCTACTGAAGATAGCAACTTACTCTGATAGACTTGCTATCTACTGAAGATAGCAACTTACTGTGATATACTTGCTATCTACTGAAGATAGCATAGATAGCAACTTATTCTGATAGACTTTTGGCATCAACTGAAGGAAGCAATTTATTCTAATATTGAAAGTAGCCCAATTTTTAGCAAACCACAGCACACCTTTTCAACACGCAGGACACTAGTCAAAAGCAAAAGTAGCCCAATTGCGCGACGAAAGCGCGGTATTGGCCAAACTGATAACTCGCAAAAAAAGTCGTCAACTCGTCAATAATCACGTCATCTGTAAATTATCTCGCAATTATCTAGTCAATAAGAGCGTTATAAACTGTAAATATGGTGTCTTTAGTGACTTTCTGAAGTCATGTCTTGCAAATAAACGTGTCTTAAACAATAAAAAAACATTAACAACTATTTGGCTGAAGACACGAGCCAAGAAGCATATTAGTCTGCTTTAGTATACCTTTTTCTTGTCACTCTATGAACATGTACCGATAGAGGGCTCACTCCCCATGGACCGCTCCCCATCCTCTGATCTCACCCCCGAGATTTGTATTTGGTCGGTTCTCGGATGGGAAGTATCAGGGGGTGTTGTTCGATTGTGTGACAGTGAAATTATACAAGGCATACGAGTAGACTAAGAAGCATAGGGCAATTGAGACATATGAGACACGTCTTCAGAAAAGTCATGTCTTGCCAGAAAACACAAACTCAAGATATGTCTCAAAATTGGCTTCTATAGACATGTCTTACATTTTAGACGTGTCTTGCATGGAGATACTTCTTTGCGGGACATGTCTTGCATAGAGACGAAACTCGTGTTTTACTGGAGACATGTCTCAAAACTGGCTTCACCAGATATGTCTTGGCTCGTGTCTTCAGCCAAATATTTTGCAATGTTTTTTATTGTTTTAAAACACATTTATTTGCAAGACATGACTTCAAAAAGTCGCCAAGACATTTACAGTGTATAAAAAGTGGGGTTTTTCTTCTTTTTTGACCTATAATAAATGGTATCAAAATTGCTCATTATTTTTCGGGGAAAACTACAACTCTTAATTGTGTTAAACATTAGACGCTTTCATTCTTTGATAAGGCATTTTAATGAATTCATATACATAAGCAAGCATTGAGAGGTCAAAAAGCACTCTCAGTTTGAACTGTGAAGTCATTTATTATGCCAATCGCCACCGGATCGGGGGTAGGGGCGGGGGGTGTGGCCTTGTAAATGTAAAGAAAACCCCGCTGTGTATCCAAATTAACGTGTTTTGCGCACTTAGTCTTAACCGTTTCCATGCGGCTAATGGTTTTAACATTATACAAACAGATTTTTCAAAACGGCCTTTCCCAAATGTCAAAGTCTATCTCGAAGATTACTGAACCAAGTAGCATGCATGTTTGTACTTATTTAAATACATTTCTCATGGTGATTATAAATATGGTAATGAAATTCAATAATTCTGACATTTTTGAAACTCATTTTGTAAACATTTGGAATGTCGTCTGCAACCGCCTGCCGCATGGAAAGTGTTTAAGAGTGTAAGAATCAATCTGTCTTTGTATACTCGATTTATTAACAACGGTCTGTTCATGCTCGCAAGACGACACAAGCTGACGAGCCTGGCAGAAATCGGTTGTCTTTCCAAGTTGTAACAACTGCTCAATGCATTCCATGAGGGCGCACGACGAAACACACCGTCACTCAGACGACGGTGGCCACGCAAAACCTAAATTCGTATTGGAATAACACGTAATCACGAATGTTAATCTTATCATTTTGAAAAATTCATCATTAGGTTAGACGATTTATTTTTTCAATCCCAAACCTTTGGAGTTGGCTTACCAACTATACATTGTAAATGCTATATTTTAAATTATTTTCATCGTTAACCGGGCGATGACCAGGGAAAAAAATAGACGGGGGCTACGGGGTGATTCACCCCCAGAATGTGTAAAATCACCCCCCTGAAGGCAATGGCGAGGGTGAAAAAAATGATAAAAATCCATGAAATCACCCCCGTGAATTCTCAGCAGAGGATTCCCTTTATTGGATAAATATCCCATGTCGTCCCTTAATTTAAGCCATTGCCATTTGAATCTGTTCTTTATGCCAGCATCCATCTTTTTAACATCAGCATTCCTTTGAACTTCCATTATTACTTCACAATTACTTCACAATATTACGCATTAAAGTTAAACGCAATGACCGAGTAACTCGCGACAAATTCGAGCATATCCCAAATGCGGCCTACACTTTGCCATGTGTAATATACATGATTACAGACACGTGTACACGGGTCGACAAATGGTCAACAACAAGGCCGACAATCTAGTCATTTGATTTGATAGGGTCAATGATTAAACGTTTATTCCAGTCGTTTTACAATTTATTTATTTTAAGGTAAGGTAGGCTAACATGTTTATTGATCTACGAAAAATTAGAAAATATCATAGTTTGTAAGTAGCCCTCGTCTTGCTGAAAGTAGCTCCCCTAAACGCCATCACGAGGGCTTTTTTTTCTTGAGAAAATCCACAAAGAGCCCCCCTGAATATTTTTTTATTTTTACCCCTGGCGATGACTGTTAAAAATATTTAAAAAAACGGTGCACGCCCGTTGCCATATTGGACGCGTGGCCACCGTCGTCTGTCCAAGTTGTAACAACTGCTCAATGCATTTAATGAGGGCGCACGACGAAACATTCTTGTCACTCGGTTGGTGCCGGACACTCATCAACAAGCAAACGTAAACAAAATGATTCGGCGGTCCGAGAATTTGTTTGCTTATTTATTTGTTTGTTTGAAACAGTCGTTCCCATAGACACACTCCCAAGTGCGATGAAGTGTTTGTTATCTGTGACGTGAAACGTCCCGATTTCAAAATCCACAGGAAAGTTCACATTTGTTTGCCAATGTACATGCACGATTGTTTTAATTAATCGGTTGGGTGCAAAGTCCACTATTTGCACAATGATTTGTAATGTTTGAATTGGTGTAGTAGTAAAGGCGTTTATGCACATGGCGTACAATATAGTTGCTCCGGGTGGTATATCTACATTTGAAGGGCGTTGAATTTGTATAGATGCGATACGGTTGGAACAGGAATATCAAAATGCAAATAATCACAAGGCTGGTGTGACCGACTCGTCAGGACAGTCAAAAATGAAACCGAAACCACATGCATAAGCGTTGTTATTTGAATTGTTCTGTAGTTCAAAGAGTTTTGTCTTTCAATTTCTTCAATTAAAGTGAACAGTTCAATCCATGAGTTCATATCATAATTAGAGTCCATGACAGAAACCATAAAGCGTTAGTATTAATTATTTTGATGTAGTTCACTGAGCGTTTTTCTCCAATTTAAATGAATAGTTCGTATGCAAAATCCATGAGTTCATATCATAATTAGGGTCCATGACAGAAACCATAAGCGTTAGTCTTAATTATTTTGATGTAGTTCACTGAGCGTTTTTCTCCAATTTAAATGAACAGTTCGTATGCAAAATCCATGATTTCATATCATAGAACCCATGTCCCACAGTACAAAGACTATTTCTACTAGTGTTGGTCAGTTTGTTAATACAAGAACGGGCATAGTTGAGAGGATGGATGGATATGTACAATATGAAATACATTCCTACCAAATAAGCGCAGCTCATGCTATACCGAAAGCTCTAGTATCACTAGTGTCGGTGGTGATCTATTGGCGAGCGATAGACTCCCCAGCCCCTAGTGGCACGGACACTGCCATCTCCTGGGCTTCTTGCAATAACGCACACCAACCACAGCAACAAATCATGAGCAGATCCCCCACCAATCCACCATCGATGCCTTTACTCTCCCGCACTTTTCCTCTGGCCGACACCAGAGCGTAGATGTTGAGCAGCGGCACGAAAAGAGCGAGCCCGCAGAGCAGACAGTCATCGCCGACGCTCTCGGCGACTTTTCCGAAGGTGTAACACGGCACGAAGCACGTGAAGATGCACATGCCGATGTTGCCGAAGCATCCGAAGAGGCCGATGGTCCAGTCACCCATTTTTGTCGAAGAGTTACTTCTCAGGCCAAATACTCTGGCAGGACTAACACTCAAATATCTTGCTGACGTTAATGCTGTTTGGACTTCACCAGTTAACGGCGTTGTGCGTTATGGGATGGGCCGTTTTCGCTGCTATGCCGTATATATAGTATCATCAAAATTGGTCACACGAACATAAAACTCCCGGATATAACTCTTGTCTTTGTACTAACAATTTATTATTCCTGTCCTGGTCCCGGGGGATGGGGGAGGGTCACTCGTGTATATGCAATGGATAAAGTGAATGAAAAGGTGCCGACACTTTCGAACCCTATGGTGGAGAATCCGGCGGTGACAGAGAAAGTTCACAATTGACAAATTGACCGACAATTTCTTTTTTTTTAAAGAGGATCTTTGAATGAAAATTTGCCAAATTTGCCAAAAAGATTTTTGATATTATTTTTTCAACTTTTCTTCATAAAAAGGGGTATTTTGGTGACAGTCATTTAAAATTCCTCAATAAGGTTCTCTTGAAGACATTAACAAAAATCTTGAAATATACTATCAAAATATGGACGTAGTCCGAAATGAATCACTGAGTATACCTTTAACATGTCTGCTTGTGTAAAAAAAGGTATGGTGTCGCCATATATATGTGCGAGTGCAACCCCCGTAGGCCCCCTACTATTTATTTAATTGCGGGTTAGTATAGTTGATATTTATACTGTCGGCCGTTATACGTAACATGTTCAAAAGTCCAAAAAGACAAAATTATAATATTTGTTCACTCATTTTAGTGTCAAAATATGGTCAGTCAAAATTGTGTGTTTGCAGTTGGCACGATAGAGGTCATGTATTACGGTTTACTTGCCATCTCGTCGGGAATCATAACAGTGTTTAAAGGGACACTAAGAGATGTGTTGGAGGCTGCGCCCTCAATTATGATAAACACTGGAATTGGTATATTTTGCAATTGTATTACATGATGTATGAACTTACACCTATAAGGATTAAGAAAAATCAGCCCTCTTTGTACAACAAAACGTCGATTCAAAAATGCTGATCTACAATCCTGGAAAAAAGTCTTGGAACACTTGCGTGTGATTAACGGAAAAGTGTCACCCCCACTCCTTCTCGTACAATGTTGGCCAAGGCCAGTGGCTCCTGCAGCTTGCCAGAGTGTCCCAACATTGATCGATGGGGGTGGGGAAGGAAAAATCTCACTATTTTGAACAATTTCCGATGCTCAATGCATGCACACAATACCCAACACATGTGCTCAGCGTTCACGTTCCAAGGACTTTTTCCAAGATAGTAGCCGCGATCAGCATTTTACGTCAGCAGTAGCCCCTGCAGTATGCGTGATACATAACGCGAACCATATTTACATAGAGGGCGTTTAAAGAAAAGTTTCAATAAATAGCGATGTTATTGTTTTAATCAAGTTTGTGAGTAGAAACAACAATAATGGTAATTTCTTTAATGTTCATCTTGGAGTTATTTTATTTTATTTTAAATCTTTAACACTACTTCGTGTCCCTTTAAGATATTCAAAAAGATACACGTCATGTCATGCACCAATTCAATTGAATGTAGACTAGGCCGGGTCGCGATATTTTTTACCGTAAACAACATTTTGATTGAAACCGTGATATATACAAGTATTGTCAAGTGTTTTGCACTTGTACTTACATTACATTATATCCTATGTCGAAAAAAATATCAGACAGGGTTTAACGCAAGATTCTACGATACCGGGATTCGAACCAGTAACCTTTCGTTCATAAGACCTGTGCAAAATGTGAAATCCAGACAATATCTATCCTCTTGTATAGAGGGGTTCGGAAATCCAGACTTTCTTTTTTCGGTTTAAATTATCACCGGAAATCCAGACCATTTCTATTCTGCATACACTCTCCCTATAGAGGGGTTCGGAAATCCAGATTTTTTTTCCCCATCAATTTGGACCGAAAATCTAGATTATTTTAAAAATTGCTCTCGGAAATCCGGGCATTTTCAGAAATTAAAAATTACCCCTCTATAGGGGTGTGTACTTATTATCTGGAATAGCCTATTGCACGTTGGATATGTGCGTGTTTGCTGGCACTGGTTGGTACGATAGAGGTCATGTAACGGATTACTTGCCATCTCGTCGGGAATAATAACAGTAACAGATGTGTTGGAGGCTGCGCCCTCAATTATGATAAAAACTGGGTTACAATTGTATTACATTTATGAACTATACCTAAGGATTAAGACAAATCAGCCCTTTTTGTACAACAAAACGTCGATTCCAAAATGGTGATCTACCTCTAGCCGAGATCAGCATTTTACGCGATTTGTCTCCTTCCCATGATTGCTTTGTCAGATGTGTGGTGGACGATGGTGACCCTATCAACCCAACGAGACGTCCAAGAGGGCAAAACTGGCGATTTGCAGTGATAACTATTAAGGGAAATGAAGAAAATATCTGCATCATACGGTATAACAGTCTACATGCCGTGCCGAGGACAGAAACACTCCATTGCCGAATATCTACACTACCTAGAGACCCTCTGGATCATCATTGGTAAATATTGTGATAAATTTACCGTCGTAGTTTGTGGAGATCTCAACGCATGTCTTGTTACACCACGAGATGATGGATTGATGTCATTTGAGACATTTTCATTTTGGTGGCACAAAATTTAAAGTATAGGCCATCTTGAAAATGTATATATGCAAAAGTTATATACAGCATCACCCCTCTTGTGTACGATTGAAGAAGCGGGACTCAGGGACTTTATAATGCTAATTACTCATTTTCTTGAAAGTTTCTAATCAAATCCCGTTTCCTATTTCAAAAGAAGCATGACAAAATATTTCATTTGATCATTCATATAACATTAGAGGTTTATATCCATGAAGCCAATACGCAATACAAAGGGGAATCGCACCCAACCTATATTCCACATTCAATTGAATCGGTGCCTGACGTCCGATTCTTTGCATCAAAGATTTTCTAGTACAGGGATTATGATCTCTATTGAAATGTAGAATACGAACTGATGTGTGTTTCATAGCACCTGTATAACATGGCATGTTTGAATAGAGCGGTGATTAGTATGGGCATTCTGGGTAGTCTCTTGCGACAACAGCATGGCCCTTGTAGTGGCTGTTGTGACACAAAACTAACGTTAAAAACGAGATGGCACGGTGAAAGTGTAAATACTTCTCACATACATTCACCGTGTCCGATTGATTTTACTACATGTGTGATAATTGTACATAACTTCTCCACCCAGTGTTTTTATAGAACTAAACTCGAACCCACGCGCACAATGGATAATGTGTGCATATTGTTCAGATCGATACTAATATATGCAATCGTTCAGGGAACGCGAGTGAATATTTATTGATGACTTGTTCTTGAGTTATTTCATGACAGGGCTAAATACTACACGTTCTTTATCTTGGTCCGAAACACACATAGCTTCAAACGACTTGGCGCACATAAGTATCCCTGTACTAGAAATTCATTGTTTGCATCAACCGTGCTACCGAAGTGGCCTGATATCACGAGTGAGCAATTAGCAGCATTATAAAGTCCCCGAGTCCCGCTTCTTCAAGAGGGGGTGGGTGATGCTGTATAACTTTTGCATATACATTTTTAAGATGGCCTATACTTAAAATGTTGTGCCACCAAAATGAAAATGTCTCAAATGACATCAATACATTAATGATGTGGAAAAGATCAAGATATTTTAGCTGACATAGGAAGCAAGAATCGTGTCCAACGTAACTCGAAAATCAAAGTTTTTCTCGAAAAACTTTGTTTATCAATCGAAAAACCTTTCAAAAAACTTTGGTTTTTCGATCGAAAAAAACAAGATTTTCTTCAGCCAACTGGAAATCTTGGTTTTTAAATGAAAAAACAAAGTTTTTCGCCTAGCCGTCGAAAAACTTGGTTTTTTAATTGATAAACCAAGTTGTTCGAGAAAAGCTTCGATTTTCAATCGATAAACTTGGGTACTTCGGCGAAAAACTTGTTTTTTCGAGTTACTGGACATTGGGCCTGCCGCGGATTTTATTAACCGTAACAAACATTTAGCCAAACACTGTGTACATGTATTGGTGTGCAATGTACATGTGCATGTTTATCAAATGTTTGTTACGGTAAATAACATCGCGGGCGGGCATTGTTGTACATGTTTACGGTTGATCAATACTGCACACACGCTTTACCCTGTCATACTCTCTCTAAAAATGTGAAAATGAAAATCAGACTTGACCTTACATTTGGGATTGTAACAACTTCCTCAATCATCATCATCCATTCCTGTGCAATATCTCAAATTAAAGAGGAGAAATGTCGCAACAACTTTATAATTTAATATGTTTATGTATAAGGAGTTATACTTTTAGAGTTATCAGCACATTAATGAACTGGCCAGTTACTTAAAAGAGGTGTCCCGCAAGCAAAATAACTATCGAGCCCAACTTTTGTAATTATATAGAACAAAACACCACACTTATGACAAAAACAAATAAAAACCGCCATCTCTAAACATGCAATTTTTAAAATTCGCGGCGATCGAAAGACCCGGTGTCGATGAAGTCATATGCACATGCGCAAATGTGAGCACCGATACCTATGACGTCATCGACACCGGGACTTTCGATCGCCGCGAATTTTAAAAAAAGTTGCATGTTGTGAGTGTTGGCAATTTGTATTTGTTTTTGTGACTAATTTGTTCTGTATAATTACGTAATTTCGGATCGATCATTATTTTTCTAACAAATAATGCTCAATGTTGTGCTTGCGGGACTCCTCCTTTAATATTGTGTTGACTGTATTATGCTCATATTACACATACTTTGTCAAGGCAAAATGAAGTTTGCACTTCACAAGATAAATGTGTGTGTTGACACAATATACAATGTATACAAAGGCGTGGGTAAAACAGTCGAGACCTGTATTTGTACAATGATTAATCTGAATAGTGGGATTGGTTTTAAGGGGGTCACATACCCCTTAATAACTTAGTTACATTAATTATGTTCTGATCGTTTTCAACTTGAGTGTTTTTTTAAGGTCATCCTTAAAATTGTTACATTCCAAAGTTTGAGTTGCGTAACTCCAATGGGTCTTATTTAAGAAGCACAAGGTTACAATAAATTTGACCATTGAGTAGGCCCTAGTACACAAACTGGCGAGTGGTTAACCACCTTTGGCAGTCATTTACAACATTTTAGCCTATAATTTCCAAATATTTTTCTTTTCTTCCCTTCAAAATGACCGTAACAAATCTCAAAGATCTGTAAACATTTTGCCGTTTTTCGACAAGCAAAACACTTAAAATGTTTGGGGTCGGATACACAAAATGGGCCGGGTCCGGGTCCGTAGATCGGCTAGGTATATATAACATCGATCTTCGGCCCACAGTCGGCCCTTATGGGACCCTTAATATTTTGTCCACTTTGGCCCGTAATACGGGCCAATGGACAAAATATTAATGGTCACATGATCAATGTTATGTGGGCTATAGGGAGTATAATGGGTCAAAATGTCTTCGAGGCCCGCAAATATTTTAATAAACCCGTTTACTCTCTTGATCATTAAATCAAAAGATTGAAAAGTCAACCTTAACTTGTGCTGAGGGGAGATCTTAAAATATTGAAATATTCGAAATTTCAATATTTCGGACTGAAATATCACTCTAAAGATTGAACATTTTCAAAATCTTTCAAGATCCTTTTTTCAGCACAATCTTTAAGATTGACTTTTCAATCTTTTGATTTAACGATAGCAAAATGTGATTTTTGAGTCTTTTACACACGTTGATCACGCTTCATTCAGCTCTCAACTGAACCAATGACTCTATATTTTTCATGGCATCTGCTTGCTGAGAAACCCATTCGGGACAGCATGACTCAAGTCAAACATTCTTTTACAATAATTAATCATTGCGATTTCATTTATTTTGTTAATGATTAATTCCAATATTATTTTTACAACATATAGTGTGATGATTCAGTTGAAACAGTTAGTGTCCCTCTGAAGAGAATCTTTGGTTGGTTAAAGCAGAGACATGATCGCTGAATGCACAAGTCCGCGTGCGGTGATGCTACAAATGCTATCATACAGGCTATAATGCGTCAGGCCAGGCGCTACTGGACACAACGGTAGTCTCGATTTGGGTAACTAAACCACGTCATTTATGACCCGAGTTTTACAGCGTAGGTATGGTATGGTATACGACTGTAATGTGGGATACTACAATGACGTCCGCTTTAGTATCAGATATCAAAACACAATGGATCCGAAATGAAACATTCCAATCTTGGCAGAATTTACGGTGCTTTATCCCTGCCCTGCGTACGACACATAACAACCAAACCTGTTGCTATCACAACCAGCATTGCTATTGAAATCCCTCAACGGTTTACAACAGAGATGCACACAGTTATCAGAGGGTGCCAAACACGGTGTCCGGGCCAATTAATAGGTTGTTTTTGAGGCGTTGTTTTTACCAATTCTATGATGACATACTGTCTTGCAAAGAGTTTCAAATCCCATTCCATTTCGTGTGTGTAAAATCTGGGCAAAACTAGTCTCAACGAATTCGACCGGCTATAAAAACTCCAGTGGACGCCCGATTGTTATTGTCTGAATATAGTGATAGTGATCTCAATACACGATAGCATTATATGCACAAGACTCAAGACGATCCATTTCTGCATTAATAAAAAGTCGTGCACGGTCCAAGCTGATGAAGCAATCGGACATTTTGATTGCGATGGTGAATCCCTATTTGAATGATTTTGGTATAAAATGTACTGTTAGCGCCTTTAGTGAGTGGTGATGCCAGTGATGAGTTTCCTTACTGGCGAGCAATAGAGTCCCCTGCTCCGAGTGGCGTGACAACAGACACCTCCTGGGCGCTCTGAATCATAACGCATAGCCCGCAGAAACATGTTAGGAGAATATCTTCCACGAGGGTCCCATCGATGCCCTTGTCCTCGCGGATCTTTCCTCTGGTCATAATAAATAGATAGAAATTCAGACACGGCACGAGAGCGGCCAGTCCGCACTTAACACAGTCATCGCCTTGGCTCTCCCGGATTTTGCCGAAGGTGTAGCAAGGCACGATGAAGCTGAAGACACACAGGCCGATGTTGTTGAAACAACCGAAGAGTCCGTTAGACCACTCGCCCATCTTGATGGTAAAATTATTTGCGGGTGCTGTTGCAGATCAGGAAATCAAAATTTGGAGACACTGGTACACGCTCGATCTTCTTGGTTCACGGTCTGTCGTTAAATGATCACAATATTCAATAGAGCGCTAGAAATGCAGTGCATTCCATAGGCACTCCTTTGTTTGTTCTTGGGCTTTAGTCTTGTTATAATAGCCTAACCACTAATCCGGGCCACTAACCTCTTTAACTATATTGCGTGTCAAAGAACTTGAATACATAATTATCTATGGTTACATAATACTATAATAACCAAAGTTACGTAAACAAGATTATGATAATCTGAATAAGTATCTCTATCATGTCTCAGGTGGGGTAATAATGGTATATGTTGCGGAACCAAAGTACACCTAGCACAAAAGTCCCGGACCAGGTGCTTTGAGGTTGGCTAATTCAAAATAAGCGGTACCAAAAATCTGAGATATACATTAAATGAGCAAATTTCTTCTCCGCAGTTTGATACGTCATTCAAAAAATATCGAATAGATACTTTTAAAGTTATGGCGATTTCAATGACCGCGCATAACAACAGCAAAGTTGCACTAGTTATAGGAAATCATTGATTTGTGTATGATTACTGTCATAACTGTGTGCTATCTGAACGAGCCACCTATAGGTATCTGGATGAATGGGTCTGGAGTGATAACCGCAATTTGCGGGATGAAGGATGTGACTAGCTGTGAAGAATAAAAGTCTTTGCTGATTAGTTGTATTGTGAGTCTCATTACACACACATTTTCACTACGGCGTAATCACACACAAATCAATGATTTCCTATACCTATAAGTGCAACTTTGCTGTTGTTGCGTGGCCATTGAAATCGCCATAACTTTAAAAGTATCCATTCGATTTTGTTGAATGAGGTATCAAACTGCGGAGAAATTTGCTCATTTAATGTATATCTCAGATTTGTGATACCGATGATCTATTTTGAATTAGCCAACTCAAAGCACCTGGTCCGGGACTTTTGTTGCTAGGTGTATATAGATTTTTAGTACCAATTATCTATTTTGAATTAGCCAACCTCAAAGCAGACTTTAAATGTGCAAGGTGTATGTAAATGGCGATTATGAGATTGATTCCGTTGTTGAGTTGAGTAGTCATGGTAGTGTACAGTGTTAGATCGGTAGAGCATGCAATCATAAATACTGAAATACTCCAGTATTTATGATGCAATTGTATTGATGAGTGAGATTTGGGACTATAGTCTATCCATCTGAGACCGATCTTCCAACCACGTGACTCAGCCGTTCCATTGACTGGGAGAGGAGGCTATTTTCTGACAAAAATATCGATGGAATCAGTTGAGTGAAAAACGGCCATAATAAAAAATAATTATGTTACCCACCTACTTTTATCATCATAACCCAAGTTGTGCCATAAGAGTCAGTTTAATTGACGTTGCAAAGACAGGTAGCTTTCCCTTCCCAATTTCTCCATTTCAAAAAATGCTTTCAATTTGGCAAGCACTGGCTGCATCTCATCTTTAATGGTCTTATTTGGTGCCATTTGAAGTTCTACTGTACTACGGTCCTCTATGAACAGGTACATGTAGAGTGATAGACCCCGATGAAGACAACCTTTTATTTTACAAGTCAGAAAATAAACTTTATTCAGTTTGTCAACGTTCTAATTGTATAATATTTGTTTGAAAATAAAAATCGTACCTTTCAATATTGATACCATATTATTGTAAGCGTATTTGTTTCTTTCTATACTTAACAAGGAAATCTGATTGATTCGGACATGCAGACAGAACATATATTAATAGGGATACGGAGTTTCATATCATTTTACAACCATTTTATCTTACTATAGGCCCGGCCAACCTGAAAAATAAACATTATTTACTGTTGGAAACATTACAAGATAGCAAATAAAAATTAAATGTGGCCTCCTGCATTATGCTAAATGTTAAAAGTCCATCACTTTCGATCTTTTTCAGCTTTGTGATTCTATTCATATGCCGAAATCACAGGTGACGATTATGCTAAATGTTAAAAGTCCATCACTTTCGATCTTTTCAGCTTTGTGATTCTATTCATAGGCCGAAATCACAGGTGACGATTTCAAAGCCTTTTGATTTCAGATAATGCGCAAATGGTTCGATACTTGTCTCTCTTTGAATGGTACACTAGACGTAGCTGCTATGTGCATGCGTGTGACGAGAATAATATGCATTGGAACAGTGTTGTGTGTTTTTGCATAAGGCAGCTTAATTGTTTCAATTCACATTATAGACGAGGTTCGACCGGAGGTTGGAATCAAATGGGATCCTTCGACAACTAGCAAATTATACGCCAGAAGACAGCACATCTTATTTTTGCTCATCTCCCCTGCCCATCCGAGCACCAAAGATCGCTCTTCGATGAATTCACTATGCCTGCAGTGATAATCGCGTCGACCACCCTCCAACTAACGTTCATCTCATGGTAAAACTGTAATTTGTGTATATTATTATGTATTAATCTTGTGATTTTCTGTGAACGCACCGTCGGGTAGACGGGCCCAGTGACCCTGTTTTAAAGCGTATGTTCAAATAAATAAATAAATAATATTTAATTGTTTTATTTTGTAGCACATTGAAAACCCTGTTCATATTGTAAAACTCTTGTACCTATGAATGGAACTACCCCCACTAAACAGAATAATATAACCCCATTACAATTTTAAAGAGTACCGGGCCGATTGGTATCGCTGCCTCCCCTTAATTGAAAGCTATTAGTAATTACCTATCCCATTTACCATACTGAAATGATTCACCATACTGAAATGATTCACCAGCCAAAGTCTGTGAATCTATATACAATACAAACAAACTTAAACGCGCCACACATTCCTTTAAAAGAAATTAACGGTGCAAAATACGCAAATTTCAGTCGTACGGTTCGTTCCAAAAAGTTAACCCATTTCTCATGATTTTCACATTTTTTTTAATGCTTCCAATAATATTGCTATCATCGGCAGTGAACCAACATATTGATATCTTCAGTAGATAGCAGTACAATGCAACCAACATGTAGTGCTATCTTCGGTAGATAGCAGTGCAATGCAACCAACATGTAGTGCTATCTTCGGTAGATAGTGCAATGCAACCAACATGTAGTGCTATCTTCGGTAGATAGCAGTACAATGCAACCAACATGAAGTGCTTTCTTCGGTAGATAGCAGTACAATGCACCCAACATGTAGTGCTATCTTCGGTAGATAGCAGTACAATGCAACCAACATATGTAGTGCTATCTTCGGTAGATAGCAGTACAATGCAACCAACATGTAGTGCTATCTTCGGTAGATATCGGTACAATGCAACCAACATGTAGTGCTATCTTCGGTAGATAGCAGTACAATGCAACCAACATGTGTAGTGCTATCTTCGGTAGATAGCAGTACAATGCAATCAACATGTAGTGCTATCTTCGGTAGAGAGCAGTACAATGCAACCAACATGTAGTGCTATCTTCGGTAGATATCGGTACAATGCAACCAACATGAAGTGCTATCTTCGGTAGATAGCAGTACAATGCAACCAACATGTGTAGTGCTATTTTCGGTAGATAGCAGTACAATGCAACCAACATGTGTAGTGCTATCTTCGGTAGATAGCAGTACAATGCAATCAACATGTGTAGTGCTATCTTCGGTAGATAGCAGTACAATGCAACCAACATGTGGTGCTATCTTCAGTTAGGTTATCTACAAAACTTTGGTCATTGTCCCATCACCGTGGGTCGGTGGTATAGTCACCGAAACAGACACCATTGACAAGTTTGACAGTTGGCTGTTGGTGGTATATAAATTAATATTATTAGGTTTGAATCAAACACATGTGTTTAATTGTATGATTGTTGCATTGAATATTGGTTTGAGTAATCTTATCTAAAATAGAATCTTTGAAAACTATAAACCAATATCAATGCAAATAATATAAAGGATGATTTTAAGGGTATACACTAACAAAATTGTTCATTTGGACTGGAGGCACAAACTCAATTTTAATAAGGAATCGTTTGATCAAAGGCATCTAAAGAGCTTGCACAAGTCTAGTCATTCATTTCTAATTCTGCATGTGTCCTTATCATTAGGGTGTATGATGACAATTAGTAAATGCCCATTGCCCTAGGTTTATGTTGTGGTCACCAAAATAACACCTCCTGTGGTGAAATACACCTCGTTGCTGTTTAAAAAAATTGGAGAATATACTATGCAACAAACATATTGCTATCTTCGGTAGATAGCAATACAATGCAATCAACATATTGCTATCTTCGGTAATTAGATAGCAATAAAATACAACCAACATACATTGCTATCTTCAGTATAGATAGAAATACAGTGCAAACAAAATATTGCTATATTCGGTAGATAGCAATACAATGCAACCAACAACTTGCTATCTCCGATAGATAGCAATACAATGCAACCAACATATTGCTATCTTCAGTAGATAGTAATATAATGCAACCGACATAATGCTATTTTCGGTAGATAGCAATACAATGCACCAACATATTGCTATATTCGACAAATAACAATGCAATGCAACCAACATATTGCTCTCTTCGGTAGATAGCAAAACAATGCAACCAATATATTGCTATCTTCAGTAGACAGCAATACAATGCAACCAACATATTGCTATCTTCACTAGATAGTAATACAGTGCAACCAACATATTGCTATCTTCGATAGATACAGCAATGCAATGTAATTTCTATCTTCGGTAGATAGCAATACAATGCAACCGACATACTGCTATCTTCAGTATAGGCCTACAATTCAACCAACATATTGTTATCTTCGGTAGATAGCAGAACAATGTAACCAATATTTTGCTATTTTCAGTAGATAGTAATACAATGCGACGGCAACATATTGCTATCTTCGGTAGATAGCAATACAATTCAACCAACATATTGCTATCTTCGGTAGATAGCAATACAATTCAACCAACATATTGCTATCTTCGATAGATATAGAGCAATGCAATGCAACCAACATATTACTATCTTCGGTAGATAGTAGTACAACGTAACCCACATATTGCTATGTTTAGTAGATAGTAATACAATGCCACCAACATATTGCTATCTTCGGTAGATAGCAATACACTGCAACCAACATATTGCTGTCTTCGATAGATATATAGCAATGCAATGCAACCAACATATTACTATCTTCGGTCGATAGCAATACAATGCAACCAACAAATTCCTATCCTCAGTAGATAGTAATACAATGCAACAAACATATTGCTATCTTCGGTAGATAGCAATGCAATGCAACCAACATATTGCTATCTTCAGTATACAATGCAACCAACATATTGCTATCTTCGGTAGATAGCAGTACAATGTAACCAACCTATTGCTATTTTCAGTAGATAGTGATACAATGCAACCATGCAACCAACATATTGCTATCTTCAGTAGATAGTAATATAATATTGCTATTTTCGGTAAATAGCAATACAATGCAACCAACATATTGCTATCTTCAGTAGATAGTAATACTACGCTACCAACATATTGCTATCTTCAGTAGATAGCAATGCAATGCAACCAAGATAGTGCTATCTTCAGTAGATAGCAATACAATGCAATGCAACCAAATCTATTGCCATTTTTGGTAGATAGCAATACAATGTAACCAACTTATTGTTATCTTCGGTAAAAAGCAATACAATGCAACCAACATATTGCCATCTTTGGTAGATAGCAATATAATGCAACCTAATATTGCTATCTTCAGTAGATAGCAATATAATGCAACCAACATATTGCTATCTTTGGTAGATAGCAATACAATGCAACCAACATATTCCTATCGTCAATAGATAGCAATGCAATGCAACCAAAATATTGCTATATTCAGTAGATAGCAATACAATTGCCATCTTTGGTAGATAGCAATACAATGCAACCACTATATTGCTATCTTCGATAGATAGTAATACAATGCAACCAACATATTGCTATCTTCTGTAGATAGAAATGCAATGCAACCACCATATTGCTATATTCGGTAGATAGAACAGTACAATGCAACCAGTACATTGCTCTCTTCAGTAGATGACAGTACAATACAACCAACATATTGCTATCTTCAGTAGATAGTAATATGATGCAACCAACATATTGCTATCTTTGGTAAATAGCAATACGATGCAACCAACATATTGCTATCTTCAGTAGATAGTAATATGATGCAACCAACATATTGCTATCTTCAGTAGATATCAATACAATGCAACCAACCTATTGCCATTTTTGGTAGATAGCAATACAATGTAACCAACATATTGTTATCTTCAGTAGAAAGCAATACAACGCAACCAACATATTGCCATCTTTGGTAGATAGCAATATAATGCAACCCATATATTGCTATCTTCAGTATATAGCAGCACTATGCAACCAATATATTGCCATCTTACAGCAGAACAATGCAACTACCTTCATGGAGTGTATGTCTGTTCAGCAGTCTTTAAACAGCTAAGAATATTAAGCAATTCTCATTGGTTTTCAGAAAAATCAGTGACATTTATTATATGAGACAATTCTATTAATTAATTAGCGTTACCACCCTCGGGCAGTGTATGGTAACTATAGTTTTGTTCCACAATGCTCACTTCTGCAGCGCATCTACTGCGCTTTTCCTACATGCTTCCGCTAGCCTGCGTGCTTACGTGCGTATTGAATATTAGGCACCCAAGTTCCCTGATGTGCGTCCAATCTTCAAAAAATATTGCCTTCCAATATTCTTTGTGCGGCGCAGAAGATGTGGGCGTGAGTATATATGCGCAGAAGGACAGTTCGGGCTAACTCATTTAGTTGTCAAAACAGTCCGTTATATAAATAATAATAGTAATATTGAATGTCTTATTTTCGGGTGATACAAGAATATATTGCACTCGCTAAAAACATATTGCACGAGTCGGAGACGTCCGACTCGTGCAATATTGTTATAGCTCATGCAATATATTCTTGTATCACCCTCAAAGCCATTCAATATTATATAAATATAAATCAGCATACACTGTTAAAACACTGTTTAAAAATTTGTTGTTTAAAAGTTTTTAGCCAACATTGTTTACATTTTAAACAACATTGGTTAAATAAACTTTGATTTTCAAAAATGTAACCAATAGTTGTTTAAAATTTAACCAACATTGTTCAAAATTTAACCAACATTGTTCAAAAATATTTTAAACAACTGTTGAGCGATTCACCGGTTAAATAACAGTTTAAAAGAGCATGTTTTAAACAACGTTGAGTAATTTCTAAACAAGTTTTTTTTTAAACTGTTAGTTAACCAGTGACTCCCCTCAACAGTTGTTTAAAATATTTTTGCACAATGTTGGTTAAATTTTAAACAACTATTGGTTAAATTTATGAAAATCAAAGTACATTTTACCAATGTTGTTTAAAATGTAAACAATGTTGGGTAAATTGTTTTAAACAACACATTTTTAAACAGTGTTTTAACAGTGTAGCATTATACAAGACAGCAGGCAAACTTGGTTCCTTTTTACCCATAGTGCAATGTTTATTCATCAAATTTTACATTTTTATATACAATCAGTACTTTTACAATTCAATGTTATACATAATTCTGTTTTAAGGGAAACATATGTGACGTGTTCTACCGAAACCAAACGGAATTGGGCAGAGCTCCATACTGAGAAATAGCCCAAAACATAATTGGGGGTGATTTTGGGGGGAATTTGAGTTTCTGGTAAATAATTAATCTTCTGAGTGTTTATAACAATATTGTGAAAGATTCAGATTAAAAAATCATCCTAAATGTATGTTTCAGTGATTTAAAAAAGCCTAGTTCTAGTAAAAAGCCTAGTTCTAGTAACTTTAAAGGGCGATATCTCAGTTTGGAGTTTTCATAAAGACCGTAAAAGATGAACTTGAAAATGATGTAACTCCTCTTTGGGAAGTCCGATTAAAAAAAGAGAGGTACCACTGTAAAGCTGACGATCTCTACTTTAATAATCAAGTACTAACTCAATTTTGATATCTTGCCCAATTGTGTCTGGTTTCAATAGAACATGTCACATATTACTGTCAATCAGTTGTTCATCGTTAAAAATCTAACACATTTTCACATTTCTGCCAAGAAATTGCAGGGACCTATTCCTCTGAGCAAATTCTCTGGTCTCTATGTAAAATGTTATTGATTTTGTTCATAAAACCTGAAAAAATGTTAATGACCACAATCGAGTCATGTTTCAAAACCAATATTCAGTGATAAAATCTTTGACACTAAAACTTCATTAATTTATTTAAAGCTACAACGAATTCACAGAAATATACTTCGGGCAGCCATTATTAACCTCTTATCATCCTGCTCTGTGGAATAACAGCATTTGCCAACAACAAAAAATGTGGGGTTTTTTTCCTTCTCATCCAAAAAGAATCTGCTGGAGATCAAACTAATCCTACACTCATCCAAAGCAGTTCCTCGCCACTTAGTAAAATCCAAATATTTCAAATTAATATTTAATAGAATATATATAATTGTATATCAAAATAAGCAGAAAGTACTCCTCTAACAGCTTAACATGGAATTTAGACATGATCACTCATGCATGGCAGATCCCATTCACTTGACAATGGCAAGGTCTGTGGAAGAAGATTGTAAAAAATGGGATAATCCCTCCATTCAAATGTTAATGTGAATGATTGAACGCAATATGAACCTTACCATTGCTTAATGAATGTGCTCAGCCATGCATGAATATGTACATCTTAATTTCATACAGACATGATAGAGAATTAGTGTCTGCTTATTTTGACATGCAATTGTTTAATTTATATTCAATATTTATGTGAAATATTTGAACTTCAATATTTGAACTTCAATGAGTGACAAGGAACTTCTTTGGACGAGTGTACATAAATTTAAATAATCATGATGACTAGTCTGTGCCCAATTCTGACCAAAAGTAACCAAAATTCATGGACGAAAAGTTAAAATTACACAATAGATTTAGCTTGCAGCGGCTTCAACATTAGGCTGCACACATCATATTTAAAGGAAACCGGCGTCTCTAATCTGCTTTACATTCTCTACACATAAAAAAAAATCAAGTACAAAACCCTTCTGTATGTCTATAAATCCATTACTGGTTCAGCCCCCATATATATATCCGAGTGTATTTCCATCTATTCCATCTAGACAAGGTCTACAATCTGCCACAGACAAAACTTGTCTTGTTGTGCCATACGCCAGCCAGCCATAAACGCATTGGAGCTACAATCATAGAAAAAGATGTTCGAACACTGACCCTAATTGCCATGCTTATTGGACCATAACAGGCACGCTATTTGAGTCACATGAAAATCAAAACTTGTTTCGGGTAGCCTGAAGTATCCCCTTACTCATATCCCTCCCCCTTCCCCACCGATCAATGTTGCGAGGCCCTGTGCTGATGGTTGGCAAATTGTGGGATTCAACGTTGATCAGGGGGGAAGGGGGAATACTTTACATTACACCTACAAAGTGTTCGAACACTTTTGTCTAACATTGTAGTTCATTTGCTGTGACTGGCCCAACACTATGGTATAACACTCCATCCACCTTAAGATCCAGCAACAGTATCATAACCTTCAAGCATAATCTCAAGAGTCATTTATTAAGTAACTGATTTTCTGTACATTTAGGCTTTCTTATTCTTACCATTCACTTATGTATGAAGCCTGGGGTATATTGTATTGTTTATAATGTTATATTTTCTATGATAATTTTTTTGGAACAGCGCTATATAAGCACTGCTATTATTAATAGCAATTATTAGTGTGAGGACACCATTCAATATATGAACTTTGCTTTGAATTTAAAGTGCCAGGGTTTCAAAAAATGGTTTGAGTACCCCTTGCCACCCCCCCCCCCCCCCCCCCCCCCCCCCTCACAATGTTCCAATGGTATTAAAAAACACCTTTTTCTGACATTTGGTAAAACAAGTAATTCTTTTTGTACTTTTAATAATTAAAGAAAAATAATAATTTTAATTTGAAAACTTGGATGAAGGACAACTTAATAAAATTTCCTTCTGGCCTTAATAAATGCTGTGTGTCAATGTACAAAGGATAATAATAATATAATTATTAACAGATACTATCACCAAAGATCTTAGACTATTGCATTAATTTAAGCGGTAGAATAATATTGATAGATTGATGCTAAAAGATAGTGCTGATGTGCAGAAGAAAGCTAACATTGATTTGTTTGGTGAAAAGATCAGCATTTAGGCTTACAAAATGTAATCTTGTTTAATTTGACAATGTTGGCTACATCCCAGGGGGGCACTGATATTGGAAAAGGGTATAGGTATGCGCCGCGCTGAAGACCCCAATTTCATTGAAAATTCAAAAATCGCGAAATTTTGCATTCCAAAGCCCCAATTCTTGGAAAATGTGCGTTCTTGCTAATCAAAATTGAACAATAGGCCAGTTCTCAAGACCTATTTTTTTGAAAAAAAATCAGTTCCTAAGACCCTATTTTTCGTCATAAAATCCACTCAGTTCAGTTCTGTAGCCCCCCCCCCCCCTTTTGAGAACCTGGGCGGCACATCCCTACCCAAACAAATTGAGTACCCCCCTCCGAGGCTACATCTCATTTATTTGAGAATTTCTAGATACAAAGATCATCATCTTCTTAGGAATTCTCAGAAAGATTTTCAACCTAAGCCGTTGTGAAATATGACAGGCACAAAAGGAGAGGGTGTGCTTCCATTTTAGGAAATTTATTGAGCTGACAAAACATTACCCAAGTAAAAGCACGCCCTCCCCATTTGTGCCCGCCATACTTTGAAAAATTGTATTAACCCTAACGAGCCAGGCTATGTTTTTGTGTGCAAACCGGGGAGGGGGACAAAGTATGATTGTTTCACCAAACAAATCGCCGCGAAACCCCCTGGATTCAACTCCTAGCCCCTCCGATCACCACAGCTGCGTCCCTAACCACTGAGCTAAGCTGCCAATGCTTGCCGTGCATGTTGGACATTGTTTTTTGCCGTAGTAGTGAATCCTAGAGTCTAGGAAGGTTAGGGTTAAAGTGCTTTAAGCTGCCATGATATACAGAGTGGTCCAAAAAAAAGGTTTACACTTTTTAAGATGCATATTTCTCAAAATGGACGAGACATCTAATAATTGTTTTAATATTATCTTAAATGCCATTATCTTAGTGATTTATAGTGAAAACGGCGTTGAAAATGAAGCATAAATAAAGAAATGGCGACAGTTTAAAGAATAATGGTCAAAAACCAGTTTGTCTATGTGTTACGCAAGTCTATGGGATGTTGTCAACTCAATAGTACTGCGTTCACATTTTCCTGCAATAGTATGTAGGCCCTAATTATACCTGTAAACAAAGGGGAGGTACTCAGCCATGAAGCAAGCAATTGTTACAAAAGTGGTGTCATTTTAGAGAGGAGGAAATTAGCTAATCCACTGCTCAATAAAAGGATACAAACAGGTCTCAAATAAATGAGAAATAGGTGGCTCAAAAAACTTTAACTTTTTTTGAGGAGTTTATATGGAAACATCCATGACTGCCACAGACTTACGTATGGACAAACTTGTATTTGACAAGTTTTCTTTAAATTGACACTAAATACTTAATTTGAGCTTTAATTTCAAAGCCGTTTTCACCATATACCAACAAGATATTTTAGTTTAGGAATATCTTTAAACATGTTTCCCCAAACCTTTTTTGGACCACTCTGTATATTGGATTGTTGGTATTTCATAGCAAGAGTGTGCAGTTACTTTATTACAGGGCCCTGTAATAAATAAACTCATTAAATGTAAAGATCCCAACCCCCTATTGCAGACATCTTCTTGATCTTCCCCACAGGGAGTGTGAATTTCAAATGGGGTTACCTGTATGGATGAGTCCATTTATAATCTACGCTCCCTGTGTGGAAGATTAGGATCATGTCTTTCACAGGGGGTGTATGGATTTCAACTGGAATAACCCTAATGTGATGCATGTGCATTTCCGGGGGGGGGGGGGGGGGCACTCAACTTTTTTTGGGGTAGGGTGTGCCGCACAGGGTCTCAAAAAGGGGGGCTACAGAACTGAACTGAGTGGATTTTATGATGAAAAATCAGGGTAGGGTCTTAGGAACTGATTTTTTTTCAAAAAAGTAGGTCTTGAGAACTTTGGATTAGCAGGAACGCTCGCGATTTTTGAATTTTCAATAAAATTGGGGCCTTAAATGCAGGCTCAAAATGGTGTCATAAAGAGCTATCAGCAGAGGGTGAAAAAGGGGTCTTCAGCGCGGCACATGCCTATACCCAATGTCAATATATGAATGTCAGTGCCCCCCCCCCCCCGGTGAATTTATTCCTGTGATTCAATACAGTCATCATTTATCTGGCAATGTTGGGGTTATACACGATCCAGTACATACGCAACCGAATAATGCATTTATCAATTACACCTATTAAATGATAATTGATTTGGCGTATAAACACCCCCGTATGCAAACAAAAGCAAATGATTAACCTCATAACACTTCACATATATTAGGTCACAAACATTTATTCTTTCTATTATGGCTCTTGGGGTTTGCGTTGAGCCCCATTGTCAACTTGTTCTGTACACAGAAAACAGAGCAAATCATAGGCCGGCCTGGTGTATGGCACATTAAAAAAGAACATGTTTAGCATCCTGGCTTTTTCACACCGAAATTAAAACAGAAGAGGGTGAAAAAGGGGGTCTTCAGGGCGGCACATACCTATACCCCTTTTCAATGTCAGTGCCCCCCCCCCCCCCCCCGTAACATCTCAAACTCTGATCAAAAAGTTATAACTGAAATAAAGAAAAAACCAAAGAATATTGAAGAGGACCCAAAAAAAAGGATGAGAGAGAGGACCCTATAAACATGTTTTGTTTGTTTTTTGCCTAATTATTGGTTACTCCTACAAAAGTGACTATTTTTATTTTATTTTATTTTATACCAATATTCAAAATAAAAGCTAATAATCTAAACCGGGCTTCGGCTAAGATTTAGAATACTCTACCATTATTATTCCTTACTGTGTAAGTATATGGGTCGTTCTTCAAAAGTCCCACTATTGAAGACATGCAGTGGTACTGGTAGGGTATACTAAAGGAACTCCATTGCTTCATCTATAGTCTGTGTCAAAGTACTATGGACATAATTCCAACAATGCGTGCGTATGTGTGTGCATGCGTACGTGCATAAACTCGGAAGTGTGTACCGGGTGCTTTCAAAAATGACCGCGCATCCTGATTGGTCAATCGTGACGCGCATGCATGCATATTTGTACGCGCATTTATGATCTCGACCCAGCTTAGCGAACAGCAACAAAACACGCTCACGTTAAATAGATTCAATTATGTCCATATTACTTTGACATAGACTGTATCAAGTGTCAACCCTTTTTTATGAAATTTATTAAGCACTGTAACTTTTAAACTAATAATGGTATGTACATAAAAGTGTACAATTTTTTTAATGAAGTTAGTCGTAGAATCCATTTTTGGTATCAAATTTCACAAAAAATAGTGATTTTTACATTTTGGCCCAAAATCACTTTTTTGGCGCCAACATTTTTCAGACAACCTAACAAAATCATTTTTTTAATTTCCGAACTTCTCCAAAATCATCGAAAGTCAATTATCTAGGAGCGCATTTTTTTTTTTTGGCTTAAAATTTGTTTGTTTTGAAAATATTGAGATAAAAAACTTCTTTTTTTGATTCTCTGACTCATTTCATTACAAAAAAAGTATACTTTTATGTACATCACATTTATAATTTAAAAGTTACAGTGCTTGATAAATTTGGCGCCAAACAAGGTTGACACCTCCCTTAAGTTAAATGTTGAATTTACACTTTGCTGACTCCAGGGTTTACACTCTTAGAAAAATGGGGTCAAGTTGACTAACGGGTCATATATGTGACCATCCACCACAAACCCAGTGTAAAGTCGCCAGGGCATTTTCAGAGATATGGCTTAATAAACTCAATAAAAAACAAAGGATTTTCAAGAGGATTTTTGATTTTTTAAGTGTTTATTTACAAAACAATGACTACATGTCATATATCATTTTCAAGCTTATTTGAAGTAGATTATAACTAAAT
Organism: Ophiura sarsii; assembly: GCA_035610835.1. NCBI lineage: Eukaryota > Metazoa > Echinodermata > Ophiuroidea > Amphilepidida > Ophiuridae > Ophiura > Ophiura sarsii. Next base: position 52,085,365 of record CM069458.1, on the reverse strand, counting down.
CAAAATTTCCATTTTGAAAAATGTTGACTTTTCACTGGATTCGTTGTGGACGGTCACATATGCACCCACAACTTAAAAATGAATCGAATTTGACCACTTTGTGGTCCTAATTTGACCCCATTAAAGTTGTCTACGTAATTTCACCCCATTGTTTTAAGAGTGTAGTGACTTGGCCACAGCAATGGAATGCAGACCTTAAAGGTATATTATGTGAACTTTCAAGGGAACGCCCTCAACATCGAAAAAAAAATTGAAAGTAGATTTTCTTGCAGATTTACATTTCTGATCATAAATCGTACATACATTCCAAGTTACAGGGTGATACGATTCTTAATTACTTCAAAATCATGGTTTTAGAGTGAAAATAAACTGTCGTGATAACACGACAGTTTATATTTTCACTCTAAATTCACTCTAAAACCTTGATTTTTAGGTAATTAGGAATCGTATCGCCCTGTCACTTGGAATGTATGTACGATTTATGATCAGAAATGTAAATCTGCAAGAAAATCTACTTTCTAAAAAAAATCATGAATTGAGGGTGCTCTCTGGAAAAGATCGCATAATATGCCTTTAATGTTCAGTGACCTGCCAATCTGATACCAATAAACATGATAACAGTTTATCAGAATCAAATCATACAAAACAAATATAATAATCAAAAAACTAACCCACTAACTATACATGTAGAACTAAATAAATATCATAATGAAAGTTCATCTGTGCTCAGTTGGTAATATCATTTGTTAATATCATTTGTTAAATGTTTACTGTAAAACCAGAGATATACGTGTGCATTTCAATTTCGCAAATTTCGGGTGGAGCACTTATCGCAAATGTATGTTGGATTAAACAGTCGCCCCAGTGCCCTCCTAAAGTGACATTGCCAAGGGGCCCAGGCTCTTTACCCCCCTGCGAACTACCTGCCGATTGGTCAGAAAGATGGAAACATCATTCATTGCACCAATCAGAGACATTGTTAGAATAATTGTGTCCTGATAAAGATTGGAGTGAAGTGTTTTAGAAGCAGTATTTCAACTGGTTATTCAAATGAGTATATCTGGTAATTAGCCAATCATAAACATTGTTAAATAGGCAGGTAGTGCCCAGGGTGTTAAATTTGATAATAGACTACCTTCTTGAACTGTCAGAACCACCAACAAGAAAACGGCATCAGAACTTAGTTTAAAAAGAATTAGTTTTAAAAATAAAGGGCAGTATTCTTGTACTAAACACGGTTTAGCTTAAAACCGTGTTTAACTAAATGCGTGTCTAACTTAAACATGAATTTATCCTTTAAACCATGTGTTTAACAAAACACGATTTTAAACTCTGCAAATCTCGTTCCCAGAGTGGTCCTGGGTTGATTGTATACAGGTATTTATTTTATTGTGGCCCTAATGGATGGGTTACAATAGGTATCGACCGAATGCCTTAAATACACGGTACTTTTAAAGACAACATGATCCGCACGTCAGCTTGCACCGGGCACGGTTGAGTCATCATTCAAGGCATATGCAGTTGGTGCATGAGTTTAGTTAAACACGCACTAAACTACCTCGTACCCGTGTTTAAAGTTAGACACATTTCGGCGAGTTAGACGCGTGTTTAAGTAAAACAAATGTACGTGAATCGCATTTTGGTAAACACTGTGCCTATAGTCAAAGTTAGACGCGTGTTTAGCTTAAAATCGTGTTTAACTATGTACGAGAATACGGCCCAAAATGTTTAGGTTCATAAAATAAGAAATTTCTTATAAATATTTCGAATGTTTCTGCGTAATGAATTTCGGTGGCCCATGGTCATCTTACGCAAAGGCGGCATGATATTCATATCAAGTGGAAACATTTGAAATTAGATGAAACATTATAAACAGCAGGCTATTGTACTGAATTGCCTAAATTTGCATTAAATGGTTGAATATATGGCAAACAAATAACTACATTTGAGTATACATACTGTAAAGCGAAGCATGAACATTTTGCGACATGAAATTTTTCGCGAATTACCAATAGTGGTCATTTTCCTAGCATGAACATTTTGAGATTGCAAAATTCTACCTGGCAGTCTGGGAAAAAATTCTGCGTGCATGAAAATTCAGCAAACTGGATGCCCTTGTGCAATTCGCGAAATGTTTATGCTTTACAGCAATTTCTATATGTATATTTTTTTGCATCTACAAAATATCATGCCTGCAGAAGTGAGAGCTATCTAAAAACTAGGCGTTCAGGAATTTTCAATTAAACCCATTCAGAATTATTTAAAGATAATTGACACAGGCTGCTCTCTGAAGCATTTTAGGCCTAAGGCTATATTAAAACAATCCTTTGTCTCAAAGCTCTTCAGTTTTTCAAAACCTAATGCGGAATGCAGTTTTTTATGGTTGTTTTGGGGTATTTTTATATATAAAATATTGAAATCCTTGTAAAAGTGACCTTTTGTATTTAAAATGATGTGATCAATGAAGATCTGAAAAATCGGTGAAACTTTGGGATTTAAAAAAAACCTATTAATCAATTAACTACCGCGCGTGGGAGCTTTGAGACAAAAGAATTTTTAAATATAGCCTAATTAATGTGCATACGATATTATTTCCAAAAGCAGTTAAATCCAATGGCAGGCTGCTTCCTGCCGAATTTCCTACGGAAAAAACAAAGTTTTTACGTTTTACCAAAAGGTGTCTTCTTCCAATCCAAAGCAACAGCAGCAAAGTTGGTGTCCCTGTGATACCAAAACACCATACCGCTACTTTGCTCCTGATACTGCTTGAAAATGCGAACTTTCATGGGCCTATCGGTTGATACAAGTATTTTTAAACATAATTTATATACAAGTATAAAAATTCAGTAGAGTGTATAAATTCATTCACTTTGGACTTTATCAGGTTGATTCAGACCCTGGTTCAAATCCTGACTACTGCTCACAATAGCCTCTGTGCACATCGCTTCACCGTCATCAGATTGGCCGTCATCTACGTCACCGTAGTTATCTTCAATCGACGATGAATGCTCGTCCAGTAGGCTATTGGGCGACGTGGATGCGCTGCTCTGACTCTGCGCCGCCGTCACCATAGAAACGGGTATCTCGTCCACTTTGTGAATCCGTCGCATGTGCCTGCGTAGGTTCTTGGACAGTGTGAACGTCTCATTGCAGATGTCGCACTGATAATTGGCCATCCGTGTTGTCGAATTTGAGTGCGTGCGCATGTGCTCGCGCACGTGACATTTACGGGAGAACATTTTTGCACAATGTGGACACATGAAAGGCTTGACGCCCGAGTGAGACTTCAGATGGACCTTACGGTTTTCCTTGCGAGCAAAACGCTTCTCGCAGACTGGGCATTGATACGGTTTCTCGCCGCTGTGCGACCGTGTATGAATGGTAAGATTCCGCGCCAGGGCAAAAACTTTACCGCACTCGGTGCACGTGAATTTCTTACCGTCGCTGTGGATTCGTTGATGCCCCTGTAAGTTACTTAAACACGGGAAACTCTTGCTGCACTGACCGCACTTGAAAGATTTTTTCTTCGCGCCAAACTCCGATTCGCTGTGCACCTGAAAAAAGTGCTGTTGCATATCGGCCGTGGAATAGAACACCATCGGGCAAAGCGAGCACTTCAGTTTCTTGTCCTTGGTGTCATGGATTCTTAAGTGGTTGGTCAGATTAGATGCGGAAGAAAACGTGCGAGGGCATTCAGAGCACGGGTACAGGTCCTCCGCACTCGGATGAGAGAGAATGTGGTTCTGCAGCTCGGCCGTGAAGAAGAACGTCTGCGAACACTGGGAGCATTTGTGATGTCGCGACTCTATCCCATGATCGATGGCGTGACCTTGGATGTCCACCGGACAGCTGAACAACGCTAGACAAACGGGACACCTGTATTCCTTGTCCGGGAATGTGTGTTCGACAAGATGGCATTGGAGCTTTGCCGGCGAATCAAATACCTTGTTACATAGTTTGCATTCAAGATGGATGCCTTCCGCGATCACGTGACTAGTCACATGCAGTTGGATCTCGGCTTCGGTGGCAAAATTCTGTTGACATTTTATACACTGATATGTCTTGTTGTTGCCGTGGGTTGGCAGATGGGCCTCGAGCTCTTCGTACGACTCAAATTTGACGGAACAGGTCGGACAGCGATTACCACCGTTTGCGACGGGATATTGTACTGCGCTTGTGGAATGCACACCCATAAACTGCGCTTCCAGGGAGGTCTTTATGCACGATATACACATAAAACATGGACGACCACTTCCGTCCAACTTCGGAACGACGTCCGTTCTAGAACCGAATGTTTTTCCGCAGACGTAGCACGGGTAGAGCTCCTGCACCCCCGATATCGGCGGTGCTTGGGTATGATAGCGTGCGTGTAGCTGCAGCTCAACCATAGAATTCAGAAGTTGCAGACAGGCTATGCAGCGAATGGTGTTATTCGGTCCCGATATCTCATTGTTATGTTGCTGAGCATGACTCAAGAACTCCGTCTCGATTCGGATGGGATGCTTGCATACATAGCACATACACGGCCATGAGGCAGGAGGACTGCCTGGTTTGGAACCGTTACTTCCTGTAGGTGAAGCCCGAGGTGATCTGTCCGCCGACGAAGAATGACTGTTCACATGCTTGAGAAGTTCGTACTTTGATTTGAATTTCTCGCTGCACTTATCGCATCCGAATTTACCCGCTTTCCCATTGGACAGATCCATCGGCGGAGTAAGACTCGAAGTCATCTCCGATTTGATAGTGGCGCTTCGGGCCTTGATGTCGTGCTCGCTCAGATGGTGTTTCTCGAGGATGATTTTAAGTGGGAACTTCTGATCGCAGATCTTGCAGACAAAACAGCCCTCTTCTACTTCTCCCTTGCTTTCGCTAAACACGCCGGACTTGCTTTGGGAATTTTTAGAGTTTTGAGCCTTCACTGGTTTGGACCTTGTCTCTTGTGCATTGCCATTGATTGGTTTACTGTTAACCTCTGTCAACAATGGTAGACCTCCTCCACCTGCTAGGTAGTCATGTGTGGCATGCAAATGTACCTCTAAGGATTCCTGAGAGGCGTAAGGGGCATTACAGAATGGACAACGATATTGTTCCGAATGTGACGTCAGATGGCATTGAAACTCCACATCCGAGGTGAAACTCTGACAGCAGAAGATGCATTTGAATGGCTGCGGGATCTTCAAGTGTTCGAATTTGACGTGCACTAGAAGATCACCTTCCGTGCGATACACCACGCCGCATTTGATGCAGCTGTAGAGCTTGCATTCGTTGCTGTGCTTCACAGCAAAATGGACTTGAATGGAGACTTTGGAGTCGAAGACTTCCTTGCAAAGAGAGCATTTGTACAGATGATGGGCATGGATCTCAAAGAGATGCTTCTGGAGCTCGTCCGGTTTCTTAAACGATTTCCCGCAATCTTTGCAGACGTATTCTGCCGAAATGGATTTATAGTGGGTCAGGACGTGCACCACCAGCTGCTCCTCGTTAGGGAACTCGTTGTGACATGACGGGCAACCGAAGCTTCCTTCCGAAGGACTCTCGCTTTTTGGCGGTGTCGCCTTTGCCCCGTCCATGGGGGTCGAATTTTCCTTTGGGATAATCGATGGTGACTTTGCTTGTCGATCCTTCTTTACGTTGCTCACTTTGGTGTATGACTGCATCAGTGCGCTAGACGATGCCACCGGTCCACTGTCGTTCCCTTGACGATGATCCTCCTGAAGATGGCAACTCAGATCTTCAGCTGTGTTGAAATGTGCCTTACAGTTGCCCTCCGGACAGAGGTACACCGGGGCACGGTCGCTCTTATGATACACCTCTACATGTAGCTGCAGTTGCTCGATGGAATCAAAAAGGTTCTGTTTGATACAATAGGGACACGGGTACTTCATTTTGTCCATTGGTTTCTTATGAGATCTGTGCACATGTTCCTGTAACAGGTTATGGTTTGCGAAGGATTTACTGCAGTGCGGACAGTGTAAACTTGACGGCAGAGGGGGCATGTCGGTGACACCATGAACGTTCTTCAGGTGATCTTCCAAAGCGGTTTCTCCTGCGAATCCTAAACTGCACTTTGGGCAGCGGAGGTTGCCGTCTTCGTCGCAGGAGATCATGTTGGGAACAGAATGGACGCTCTTGACGTGCCCGTGCAACAGAGCGGACGAGGCAAACTGCACTGTGCAATAACCGCAGGTGTAGGCTGTAGCGCCCTCTGGTGACTCCATCCCATCTTCCATATCTTGCTCATGCATTGCCGATATATGTTCCGATAAATTGTACAGACTAGGATACTCCTTGCCGCATTGGTTGCAACTGTGGGTCTGCAACGGTTTATCTCCGTGCATCGTGCTCAAGTGAATATTCAGCACGGCTAGACTTGGATAGCTGATCTTCGGACAATACGGGCAGTTGAATTGCTGCGGTTCGTTCGGCGACTCTCTGTGCTTCTCCGCATGGCTCTGAAGCAGGTCTTCCGACAGGAACGCTTCGTAGCAGACGTCGCATTTGTGCTTCTTATTGGCGATGTGCGCTACCTCTAAGTGCACAGCAAGCGCTTGCTTGTTACTGAACGACTCGGAGCAGTATATGCACACATTTGATTTATGCGCTTTAGATTTAGTCCCGCTGTCCTGTTGCTGATGAATCAACAGATGATCTTGGAGACTCTGACTGGTGGAAAACGTCATCGTACATTGAACACATTTGAACTCTTTATCTTTAGCTTTTCCACCTACTGAGGACGACTTATGACAGTTTTGAGTGTGCGCCCCCAACGCCGCGGACGTTGTGTAACCACGGTTGCATGTCAAACACGGATAAGGTTTGCTGATATTATGAGTCTTAATGTGAATCTTCAAGTGATCACTGCGGGAAAACGATGACTCGCAGCTCGGACAGTGGTATTTCTTGTCGCCGGTGTGAAGCTTAATGTGGCGATCGCGACTGCGTTTATGCTTGAACAAGCGCGAACAAAATGTACACTTGAATGGCATCTTGTCACTGTGTACCTGTTCGTGACGCTTCAGGTACGAGAGACGCGAGAAGGCCTTGTCGCAGAACTGGCACGGATACGGAAGGGAGCCATTGATATTACCCACGATGCCTTTGTGTTCCAGCATGAATGGCGAGTTGGGATCCGCATCCTCTTCACCAGGTAACTGCAGATCACCGATGTCATCATCTGAATGAAAATAACGAAAAGAAAGAATGTCAGATATTAGAACCACTGTAGAGCCCATATTTCCCCATCATATTTGCCCATTCCCATGTTTTATCTTGAATCAAAGTTCTAGAAACACTTGTGGGTCAACTATCTACCAACACTCTCTCTCTTTCATTAGTGGCAGTAGCATAACTAGGGTGTTCAAAACAAAACAAAATTGGAGGGGGTGTAAGGGGGGACAGACCTGTGATAAGGGGGGGGGGGCATAACTGACTAGGGGCGCATAACTGACTATTTTTGTATACATTGAGTTTGACATTTCATTTTGGGCGGTAAGCCTTCTGACAGGGGGGGAATGACCACCCCCCCCCCCTTCTAGTTACGCCACTGTTCTCTTAGTAGTCTTGTTTGTTCTTCATACCGGGATATGCTGGGGTGTACTGAGTTTGCAGCGTGCTTCCGCTTTGTTAGTGTAACAAGCTATATTAGTAATTCGAGCAGTTTGCCTCTAGTCAGGTCACTGGTGTCTGTGGTCACCCCCATTTCAGTATGTGATTGGCTGAGGTACCTGATAGGGTGGGTCTATAATGTTGCATCAGTGTATAGTGTACAGTGTATGGTTGGTGAAGGGGATTGATGAAGGGGACTAAAGAGAGGCTCTGTAGCAGAGCTAGTCAGGTACATGTGACCCATCACATCGAAACAGACCAGTTGTCTACAGATATGAAAATGGAGATTTGAAATTTGTGTTAAAGACCTATTTGTTAGCTTTAATATGACACCGAATTTGCCCTAATTGAACATGGAACACAGGTTCTATGCAACTCAGAAGGTTCTTTGCATTTTCTTTATTATTTCTGGACTTCTTTTGTTATTATCTACAGATGAGCCTTGCCGACAACTGGTCGGCTTCGATGGGATGGGTCACATATAAAATTAGTGACAAGTTAATACAAATTCGACCGAATGGGTGGGGTCATATTCTAGTTTTTATTTTATTGAAAGTTTTACAAGTTGAAATTCTCTCAGAAGGCCATTTATGACAAAGCATTAATTTTCCATGACGTTCTTATTCACTTTAATTTGTTGTGAAACTTGTTTTTTACCATATAAAGATGTCAGTCAAATGCCCGATTAATTGTTGATCATTCATTAACAACAATTGATATTTTAGGGGTTGTAGTAATTTATGTAAATTATACATTTTTATTTTCAATTTCGAACAACCAAGATACCATTATGTCAAATTAGACCAAATGTTTACCCCAATTAACTCGAACTCTAAATTTGTTGTCCACTGACAACCAAAGTCGTTTTTTTTTTGTGTGTTTTTTTTTCATTTTTTTTTTTATTCATCATTTTACATATTTATCACATATCATACATTCACAACATCAAATTATATCATTGATCATAGCATATCAAAAAAAAACAAAAAAAAAAAATCGACACATACAAATATCTATGACTACCAAAGTAAATCTGCCTCAACTAATCGTACTGTTGAATCATAAACTTTGGCCTGTCATGGTTCAATAAATTTGACTTATTTCTTGTAATGCTTTATATTGTGTTTTATTTTTTTATTGTACTTTGATTTGGTATGCTGCATTCCTGTGTATATACAGTCCTCAAAATAAGTAACTGACCAGGTAATTAATATGCTCTCAATTCCAAAAATATAGCTCTAACGTAAAATATTAAATTATAAAGTTGTAAGGAAATCTCTTTTCTTCAATTTGAGATATTACACGTGAAGATTGAATGAATATTAATTCAGTTATGAGTTCAAAACCACAGCCAAGTCAGTTTTTCATTTTAACATTTTGTTCGTCGACACGCAGCCTCGAACTAGCAACAGGCAGATTATTGATTAACTGGTAGCGATAACTCACGGGTTGATAGTTAGATGAGGATCGGGGATGCTTCAATTGATCAATGCAGCCCATACACATACCTGTCACACGGTCCTGCGTGTTCAAAACCTAAGTGTTAAAATGAGAAACTGACTTGGCTTTGGTTTTGGACTCATAACTGATTTAATATTCATTCAATCTTCACGTGTAATATCTCAAATTGAAGCAAAGCGATTTCCTGACAACTTTATAATTTAATATTTGTACGTAGGAGCTATAGTTTTGGAATTATGAGTATATTTATTAGCTGGTCAGTTACTTATTTTGAGGACTGTACATGTATTATACTCTTTCTTTGATGTTGTAATTTGTAAATTGTTTTGTGATCCTTTTCGATGTAATGCGCTATATAAATGCCTATTATTATTGTTATTTTGACTTATTTCATTTGTGTATAGTGTCAGCAAAATGGTGCACTTGTCTCTCAAAGAAAAAGTTGAGCTCTTAATACCAACAAAAGGAGCTTTCATTTGTGTATAGTGACAGCAAAATGGGGCACTTGTCTCTCAAAGAAAAAGTTGAGCTCTAACACCAACAAAAGGAGCTTTCATTTGTGTATAGTGACAGCAAAATGGTACACTTGTCTCTCAAAGAAAAAGTTGGGCTCTTAATACCAACAAAAGCAGCTTTCATTTGTGTATAGTGGCAGCAAAAGGAGGGTGCACTTGTCTCTCAAAGAAAAAGTTGGGCTCTTAATACCAACAAAAGGAGCTTTCATTTGTGTATAGTGACAGCAAAATGGTGCACTTGTCTCTCAAAGAAAAAGTTGAGCTCTTAATACCAACAAAAGGAGCTTTCATTTGTGTATAGTGGCAGCAAAAGGAGGGTGCACTTGTCTCAGTCTCAAAGAAAAAGTTGGGCTCTTAATACCAACAAAAGGAGCTTTCATTTGTGTATAGTGACAGCAAAATGGTGCACTTGTCTCTCAAAGAAAAAGTTGAGCTCTTAATACCAACAAAAGGAGCTTTCATTTGTGTATAGTACAGCAAAATGGTGCACTTGTCTCTCAAAGAAAAAGTTGAGCTCTTAATACCAACAAAAGGAGCTTTCATTTGTGTATAGTGGCAGCAAAAGGAGGGTGCACTTGTCTCTCAAAGAAAAAGTAGAGCTCTTAATACCAACAAAAGGAGCTTTCATTTGTGTATAGTGACAGCAAAATAGTGCACTTGTCTCTCAAAGATAAAGTTGAGCTTTTTTCAAAAGGAGTTTTTTTCAAAAGGAGCTTTTTCAATGCTTCAAAATGATACCTTTGTGGTTAAGATTGGGTATTGGGTACTGCTTTCTTATTTTATGAAGACAAATTACTGTAAAATTGTCTTTATTTTTCTTTGGTTTTTCAAATACCCAATTTCATCAATATCTCAAAATACATTTTACTGATAACTGCACCTTTTTAGTGCCGCAACAGTACACATTTCTGATTTCAAACTCGTCAATATCATGCTTCAAAATTTAGTGTCATGGCTTTACATTCAAATGCGTATAAATTCAGCTTCTTCCCGCGTACAATATTGTATACAATGCACTACTGTCCTCATTACTCGACTGCAACAAACTGGACTCTTTTAAAACTGGTCTTAGTAATTTAAGTCCTTAATTGTACTTTTATTATGTATCTTTTGTGTGTATTTGGTACCATATTTTCTGACTGGCGTCTGTATTTTGTTCTCAATTAGATATTGTCTCTTGACAACTTTATTGAGTATATGTGATGCGATCTGAGAAAACCCGTCGGATGTCGCAAAATGTGAACTAGGGATTATGGGTAAAATAGAAAAAATAAAAAAATAAAAAATAAAAAAACTTTTTTCTTTTTTTTAGATTTTTTTTAAAGAAAATTAGTTTCCAGTACTTTGTGTCATCATCTGTCATGAAATTTCACCTTGACAAACTTACTTAAGTCACTTTTATTATTAACCTTATAATGTTATTATATTGACTTATGTATCTTTTTTGGCCTGTTTTCATGATTTCTTGTTTTGTAGCTTTTGGTGACATCACAATCATCATTCACTCATAACTTTTTTGTAGTGATCGTAGAAAAATGATCGAAACAGTTCTCTGTAATCAGCACAGTTTTAGCTTTCTTATGATATAAATATCTCCAATATGAAAAATGCCACCATGTGGCGGGTTTTCACAGATCGCATCACATATTCATAGATGTAGATGTAGATGTAGGGTTGACCATACTGTAATTTACCTGAGCAAGACAGCTTTTCTGAAGACTCAACATCCTTGCCTGTCTCGCAATCCATAGAATCTTTCATACCTATTAACAAATCACAAAACAAAGATACGAGGAGTTAGAGAGAAAGTGACACAAAAAAGGTGCATTTATTTATTACAGCCAGATGTGACAAAAATGGCAGGGGCTACCAACATTTGTCAACACTCTAAAGCCTTGGGGTGGAATTTGGGTTAATATTATTAGGGGAATAAATGGACCAAACAATGGAAACCCGGGTTCACCTCCGTCCGGCGCTGTAAATAAATCCTCAAGTTTCTTTGGGTTGTCTCAGATCATGTTTCAGCAGTTGCGGCATTCCGGGGCGGGGGGAGGGCATGAGGAGAAAATCCCCCCGTACAGTCACAACCTTTGCCCCCTAGTTACCCCCCCCCCCCCCAGTCAGCTCAAGCCCAACCCCATTTTGTGCCCAAACAATTAAAAATGTTGAATTTTAATATCAAAATTACTTAAAACTTGCTTAAAATTGGTCTGAAATGTCTCATTTAGGACAAATTAAGCTCCCACCCCCCCCCCCCCAAAAAAGGGTTTTGTCCCCCTCACTTGTTTCCTTTCCCCCCACACCCCCCCCCCCCCACCCCCCCCCCCCCCCCCCCATAATCCTAAAGTATTCATTATTATTTTTTGAGGGGTGGGGTCAAGACCTAGGACCTCCCCTTGTATCCACTCATAGTCAACAATTGCTATAATATCTGTTACCTTTTCCTGTGCTCTATAATTTACTAGAGTTCCCTAATGCTACCTTGAATTTGAGACTCAAATACTGGATGCTGCCCTCTATTGTCCTTTAAAGACTAAAGTAATATAGTCAACAGAGGGCAGAATTAAACTTTTCATCTCTCAGTGTCAGACAATACTGGATACAAGCACCCAAATCCGTACTCAAATTGGTTTGACATCATAAATAATCATTCCAAACATCCCACGTTACTTAACACTTTCCACGCGGCTATTAGTTTTACCATACACAAAACAGATTTTTCAGAAACCTTTCCCAATTTTCAAAGTCTATCTCAAGAATTACTGAATCAATACTAGGCATGTTTGTACTTATTTTAATGCATTTTCCATGGTGATTCCAAATATGGTGATGAAATTCAATAGTTTTGACTTGTTTACATTTTTGTGGTGTTTTGAACTGTCGTCTGCCGCGTGGAAAGCGTTAACCTTTATCATTTCTTTCCTACTTTTTCCTTCTTCTTTTATTCAAGTTCCCCCTCTTTTTACAAATCATCCTGACACTGCCCCCACAGTGGACTCACTCGTTTCACAGTCATAGTTCCTGTGGTCCATAAAGTCTGCGATACCCGTGAACGCCGCACCGCAGATGTCGCACTTGTATATCTCCTCATCGTCTTCATCCCCAACTCCCTTCTTCGTCATCATCATCATCAACGTCGTCGTCGTCGGTGCCGTCTCCACAGCAACGTCATTTATCTCCATGGCAACCGTAGCGGCGCCGAGGGCATCTTCCGCCGGATCTTTCCCGCCTCCGTCTTCCGAGGGACAACTGCTGGAGTGTTTCGACTGCGAGGATTTCTGGTCTGCGCCACCGCTGGATGACGTGTCGCTAGTGGGGGATTTCAGCTGGTATGACATACTGCCACCTGTCATTGGAGAATCAGAGAGGAAAATTAGCACCAGCATTAGGTGTCAAAAAACAAAAACATGTTCTACAGGCAAACGGACCTCTCAGGTAGGGTCGGTTAGTCTGACAGTTTTTTTCCCATAATTTTCGTGCAAATAGTAGTTGACTATTAAAAAAAAAATCAACATTTTCGAAAAATGGGTCGGTCGGGCCCGCAGAGGTGAGGAGGGGAGTTTCGTCGCCTCAACAACATTTCGATTAGGTAACAAATATTAACAATATTATTATGTTTTGAAAGGTATGTGGGAAATTGTGGGTAATAGCTGGTTGCCTGCTTCTTGTCACTCTAGAAGAAGCCCAATCTGCTCAACAGTGATTGATGGGGCTACTTCTTAGATGCAAATGAGACCGCATTTTCCAAAACAAATCTGCCGTACCTCCAAATCTGCCGTACCTGCCGTACTTTTGTCCCTACAAATTTGTCCTACATTATAAATCTGTAGTAACTCTCAACCCCACCCCGACTTGCAGAAGACATTTTCTATGGGAAGAACCTCACCTTTATTTTGGTTTGCATCCGTGATGTCCAAGTCGAGCATGATTCTGTCTTTGCTAGGTACAACAGCGCCCTCTGTTGTCCCAGCCAGGCTAGACTGCTCCATCTCATCTACTGACTCCGAATCATCTGCAATGACAATAAAAAGAAAAGAATAGTCATCATTAAAGGGGCATTGAGAGATACGTATGGGAGTGCGCCCTCAATTATCCTGAAAATTAATTTTTGCATCAAAGTAATACTTAGGCGTATATACTAACTACCATCTGAAACAGTTTACCAACATTCGCCGTTTATCATATAAAAATTTCATGATTTTCTTAGTTTCGATGTGATCATATCGAAAACTAGGTGCTGAATTCGTAAGTTATGCTATCGTTTTACTCACTGAGTTTCGCGGCAAATCTCAACCCAGAAGTGCCGTTATTTGCTTATTTGGCATGAAAAGGCGATGTCGGAATTGTATGACATTTTGGATATGTTAATGATTATCTTTAGGTTATTTGGTCATTTAGTATATCGATACATCTCTCAATGCCCTTTAACTCAAAATATGTAGGGTCAATCAGTCGGTCGGTCCATCGGTCATTTGGTCAGTTTGCCTTATATAGGATCGGCCGGGAAGGGGGGGGGGGGGGGGGGGGGGGGGGGGTGATCAGCCATGTGTCTGTCAACACACTAAAAAATGAAAGGGCAAGTTCTGCACATTTTAACACTGATGATGTACCTTCAGGTGGGTGCCACCGAGACCAAGTCAGGAGGAGTAATTCTGTTATACCCTTCACCGAGGTATTCATAGTGCATGATTTTTAAGAACAACGCATACTACCAATGTTGGTATGTAGGGTATATAACAGAATTATGCCAGTCAGAAACATGAGAGGGGGTATCTCAAACCGGCACAAAAATTAGAGCTCAATAAATTAATTCAAATTTGAATAATTTTCAGAAATCATCCAAATATTTCACCTTTTTTTTTATAAATCAAACATTTCAACAAAAAATCAAAATGAAAAAAAAATTCCCACAAAATCCAACATTTAAAAAAAAAATTGCAAGCCATCTGCAAATATTTCCACAATTTGTTTCTAATCTAAAGAAAATTGCGTCGGTCGGATCAGTGTTGTGTTTTTTTACGTCCCCTAACCGTGTCCATCATCTTCTTGCCCCCCCCCCCCAACAGTTCTGCTGGCGCCACCACATGTATGGACTGCATTATCAATATGAAATACACAAAAAGTATTCTTTAAACTAGGTCAACCAAAAAAATTAAATATGGAACCACAAAGATGCATGCGTGCAAGTGTGTCAAAATGGATAATGCATAATAACACATGATTTAATTGCATGTATACATGAATAAATCACCAGTATACTAAAGAGTATTTAGAGGAGAGGATTTTTGGGATTCATTTGCAAAGCTATTATGTTACGGACCTTACGGTCGGTTCTGTCGCATCGTCTGTGAATTGAATTTCAGGGATGGGAATCCATGGAGGGGGGGGGGGTGATCACAGGGTTCTACCGTCAAATAGGGTTCTGTCTGGTAAGTGAATTTCCCCCCTTCTTACACTTATTTGTTTGGTAAATTAACAAGACTTTTGGGGGGATTTTCCATGGTAATTTTGACGAAATCTAAAAATTACGAATCTCAGGTAAATATGGATCCATTTTTTCTCCCTGGACGGTGGAAATTTCAAGTAGCACCCATCCATGTATGTCCATGTATGTAAAGCGAAGTAAACTTGCACCAGCAAGCCCCGAACTCTCGAATACATAAAATCTGGGTGAATAGGGCAGGCACAAGACCATGGTGTTAATTTTTCAGAGTCAATTGGATTGACACATACAAACATTTTAAACTAAAGATACTTCCGGGGGGGGGCACTCAACTTTTTTTGGTCTTGAGAACTGCCTATAGTTCAATTTTGATTAGCAAGAACGCACATTTTTGGGGTTGGTTTTTTTTAGAACGCAAAATTTTCGAAGAATTAGGGCTTTAGAACGAAATATTTCAATTTTTTTTAATTTTCAATAAAATTAGGGTCTTAAGAACTGATGCAGGCTCAAAAGGGGGGTCATAAGAACTAGCAGCAGAGGGTGAAAAGAGGGGTCTTCAGCGCGGCACATACCTATACCCTTTTTCAATGTCAGTGCCCCCCACCCCCCCCCCCCCCCCCCCCCGGGATACTTCTATGGTTTGATCAGTTCCAAATTGGCGAGCCTTCCTACAGCAGCGAATTTACACAGAACCCATACAGAAATGACTTTTTTTGCACTCGAATTGGTTACCGCAAAACAATAACACAAGTAAATGTATTTCTATGTGATGAGGCTACAAATTGCGAATTTAAAAACAAGCGAAACAATTCAAAATCGGCAAAGCGCGAAAACAAATTAATCACACAAAAATGACCACTTTTTTTACAGTTCTGTTCTATTTGATACACATTATGAGCGCCCACATTACATTTAGATCTGACACACTTCTCAAAATTAAACTTACATATAGCTCTGTATGTGAAATGATGATATTTTTTTTCTTCTCTCCTATATAATGAAGTTTGACTCATCACTATCAGGAAAGACATTCCTATACTCATAAATCGATCTTTACTGTGTTTAAAAAAAAACATCACAGAACTTTACTTAATCATGATGGAAATCCGCTTCCAAAATTAGTGCATTTTTCAAAAAAAAATCTTCTTCTGATTTTCATCAAAAAGCATTCAGTAATATGTGTTCAAACTTGTATACAGTTGCAATTGTAGCCGGAAACGAGACGGTGTCAAACCATGGAATTCTATTTATACGAACGGGGAAAAAAATTCAGAAAATAAGTTGTCGGAGTTGTTTATTTCAACCTATTCAAACCATGATTTTGAAGTAATTAGAAAACGTATTGCTCTGTAACTTGAGAGATATTTTAGTTACATGTTTATAAATGTAATTTGACCAAAAAAAATGCATTTAAAAGAAAAACTCATAGCGGGATAATGAACTTGATCCAAACCATTAGTGTCACTGTATTATTACGGCAGACTTATCAAACAACGGCTTCTGTTTTATCAGATATTGTCTTCACATCTTGGGCTACTAGGAGACAATAAAAACAACTCTGTACTATAGGCCTGACCGAGCCATTTTTCGTTTTCAAATTTGCAATTACACAATTTTTTGGAAAAATCTTCAGATTTTTTTAAAATTTGTTGTTGTTGATATTTTGTTGTTGACATTTTTTTTCTTCTTTTCAAAAATTGTTGAATTCGCCAAAATGTTCACAGAAATGTGGAAGAAAAAACCCCCACCCGACGGACGGACTCTACCTGAGAGGACCATTTGCCCATTGATGGGTGTTTTTGCGTCACCTTAAACAAAGAAGATTGTCTGTCTCAGAAGCCTGCCCGTAGGTCTACGCACTGAGGCCTAATCATTTTTTATTTATTTTTTATAATTTTTTTTTTGATTTTTTTTTGTTGATTTTTTAATTTTTTTTTTTTAAAAGGTCTCTGTAAGCTTGGATTAGCAACAACTTAAAAAACCAAAAAAAATCGCATACCTCATAGCCTTTTTTCTAATTTAAAAAAAAATTGCACAGCATTAGCTTTTTTGCCAAATGTTTCTGAGACAGACCATCTTCTTTGTTTGGCCTTACGGATCAATAGTGATTGAGACTCACTTTCAGAGCAAATTTTGATTTATGGCCATGTGTTATGAACTCACCACCCAAAAAGGGTGGTGGCGTTGCATTTTTGGTGACGAATCATCCATCTCTCTCTATTAACTCAACAACTAAATGTGGTAGAGCTATGGTTGAGGTGTCATGTGAAAGCCTATTTATCTAGCTCCATTGTGTTAATAAATCAGGTATTTCTACAAATGTTTGGCTGAGATATGATTGATTATGTTGTGAAAGTCAGGGGTGGTGGCGGTGGCGGCGGCGGCGGTGGCGGCGGCGCTGTGTGCAATCTCTATGGGGAATATAGAAAATGTTCCCAATTCTACGTTCAATTTACTATAATTCCTCATTCCTGTATGGTACAAACATGATTTTGCTCTCATTTTATAGATTATTTTATATTCTATAAGATTCTGTTTCAACAAATGTGACAACTATTATGCAACAATTGTAATCATGAATCGATTGCGTTGTCCTTGGCTTTTTCCCTATTCGCTACACAGTGAACTTGCCCTAATTCATCGGTTTTACATACATGACTATAACAAAAGAAATATTTAACCGATGATAGCAAAATTATACATTTTTGGAAAGCTCTCAAATAGGGGAATTCAAAAATGCCGTTTAAATCAGGATAGGGTGCATACCAAAAAAAATATACTTGTAAACTCTAATAATTATGAAATTTAAACGTTTGTGCTCATTTACTTCTCGATATAGTATATTTCAACACGTTTACCATTAACAACTATTATGTTCTGATGGGTAATTGCATGAGGAACTTAAATATGCACAGTAAAATTATGATTGGGATAGGTATCAAATTATTATTGAGCTTAAATCAAAATATGAAAAAAATCGATATTTTTTGAACATTCTTAATCACAACATGTTACCATTAGGTCTTATCTAAATTCCAATAGCATATTTGGATTCCTTGTGAGATTACCGTTCAGAAAATATATACTTTATATGGGGTAGAACAAATAGTTATTGCGATATGCTAATTCGAATCTCAGATGGTGTAAAATGTAAAAATCTGGACATGCAACGGTAAGGGTGGCGAGTTCAAAACACACGGCCTTATACAAATCCATTGCAATGGCTCTTATAAAACTGTTGTTTTCTGTCAATATTTGGAGAAGTAGGTTGCCAGCTTAATGCATAAAGCCTTAACACATATTCATCAAATCCCCCAGACGCATGGTCAAACTTTTTTTCTATATTGCCATCTAACATTACAACTTAAACGAACTCCCCTAATCCCACTTGTGCACAACGAAATAAACAACTGATATAGCCCAAGACGGCTTGGGGAAAAATAATAACATTGGAGCGATTCCCGGTGCTTAATGGTGAGCGTCTCACATCCGCACATGCTGACAATCGGATCCGTATCATGGTACTAATGCGGGATTTCTCGGGTAGTGCCTTGCTATGGCTCAAATAGACTAAATCCTTCCTGTTTTCAGCATTCATACACAGGGCCCACACAAAGGTGAGCATTATGACTGAAACAATACAGATTTAAAAGTTCATGACGATAAGCTCATGAATAATTATGCCACACAGAGCCGGAGGTGGGGGAATGCACATTATATGAAACTTAAATGAGCGCTGTGGTCTGCCTTTTAGGGTGTGGACTCTTTAGCGTGCCCAGTTAAATCGGGGGATTCAATTCTTTTTTGCGAGGGCGGAAAATACATATGTACACAGTGGGTCAACATGTCATGAATTTACACATACTCGCTATAGTCATATCCGGTGGGGGGGGGGGGGGGGGGGGGTACTCAACTGAAAGTTTGAAAAATGGCTGATTAGACTGTTTGGGACCCATTTTTAGGATTATCCAGCACAAATCATAAGCCTACCCCATGTTTTAAACTAATTTTTGCAAAACAAGAGGCCCATACATGTACTTGTATATCTTATACATGAGCCCCCACACCCGGCTACATTTCATGTAGTATGATGTACAGCCAAGAAGAATAAGATGGTAGAGACATTGGGTTATTCCTTTTGAAATCCATACACCCTCTATGGAAGACATTACCTTAATCTATCCAGTGACAGTTATCTGCCACACAGGGAGTGTGAATTTCAAATGGGGTTACCTGCATGGGTGACTCCATTTGAAATATGCACTCCCTGTGTGATTAAGGCCATGACTTCAATAGGGGACCTATAGTGGATTTCAACTGGATGGAATAGCCCAGGAAATTGTACTTATCCAGTCCTAAATCTCTCATACCTCTAGCATCATCATGAACGATGTTAAGGCTCTTAAATCAAGCACACCTACACAGATTTGATAAAGATGTTGCATGTAAGGCTACGGAAAAAACATGTTCTACAGGCCTGACCAGTTTTGAGCAACAACGTCAAAAAGTAAGGATTTCTTTTTTTGAAATTTTTTTCCAAATTTTTTGAAATTTTTTGAAAATTTTTGAAAATCTCAATAATTGTTGAAAATTCACCAAAAAATGCCCACAATTTGTGGAGGAAAAAAACACACACAAAAATGCCCCGACCGACCCTACTTGAGAGGTCTGTTTGCCTGTAGAACTGCTGAACAGTGTTTTTGTTGTCACCTAAGCCTACTTATCCAGTCCTGAATCACTACCAAAATCTTCCAAAGAGCATCATGAAACATGTAAGGCTCTTATAAGACCAAGCACACCAAAAGGGAATTCATAAATGCGACATGTAATAAAAGACAAACATTCAGTCTTTTGTCTTATGGACATTACTGGATTATGAGGTATTATGACTGTCAAATCCTTTTCTTATCTTATGACATCTGACAAAAAGATGGTGATCACCCTCTCCGACTGGCGTTACCCGATGGGCTTGTATTTACTGTTTAAGTGGAAATGTTCGTGCGTGTAATATGTCGGGCTTTGGACATTTTAAACAAATTTGATTGTTTTTATTTTTGAGATTTTGAGCTTCCTTATATAGACCTACATACAAATTGAATATATTTGCATGTTTTTATTTCGCACTTGCTGATTTTGTAGCGAAAATCGCGAAAGTAATGTTGCATGAAAATTTCCACTTTTACAGTACCTGATGGGCTTGTCTTTATCTACAGATCTATTTTCAAGTAGATTTGGTCAAGTTACATTGCACATGTGTCTCTTTCTCTCTCTTCCCCCCTCCTCATCTCCCTACTGGTTGTGATACCACAATCCCCCCCCAACCCATGCGGGTTTCATTTAGCCTTAGAACAAATAGATGTATAAGAGATCAATACCATAATCCCCCCACCCCATGCGGGTTTCATTTAGCCTTACCGAGCACATTGATGTAAAGAGATCATTTCGGTACTTAGTTGGAATCAAATGCAGCTATCAACAACACCAAAAAAAGGTGTTTGTACTCTATTGTTGCCTGCTCGTAATTTTTAAATTTGAATTTCTTTTCGTTTACTTTTACTATATTCAATAGCCCCGCCAATTCCCTGGAAAGGCTGAATTTTGAAATTGTATAAAGTTTTTAAACGGGAAATCAACCTGAAATTATTTTTGTTCAGATGAGATTTAAACAATCTAGTTAAATCTAGACTAACTTCTGTATCACCCTGTTTCAGCGCGACTCATAGCGTAATGATCCAAATTATAAAAGCCAAGATCACTTTCCCCAACAAGACACTGACGAAATAAAACGACCTCGGGGACCTCATCACCGATCTAAAGCCCAGATATATGAAACTGAACAAGACCCACGGGTGCCCAGGGGAGCGTCAACGAATACGGTCTTCGGAGAGGTGACATTTGGCATCGATAAAAAAACATGGGCTGTGACGATGCTCGTCCTCAATACGGGTATAATAAATGTTGTTATACATATATATTTGTAATAAATATCTATGTGACGTGTTTTAACAGATCGGTCAAACTGAGCTGATCGGTGGTCAAATGTGTTAGGCTAATGAAATATGATTCCCAGTTTCCCATTTCATATTTTTAAAAGAGTGGGTATAGGTGTCTATTTCATTATTCATTATTCATTATTTCACTCAATTTCATTATTGCATCTGAAAGAGGTGTTAACTACTAACTACCTATTGATTTGTATATATTACACCTTAATTAACAATTAAGGAAGCATTTGTAGATGTGTTGTTATTGAAAATGTCAACAAATCTGTCTGAAATATTGCAACGTCAATTACATCTGAAATCTGAGTAGGTAATGCAAACAATTTCATTATCAACCATATACCATGACACCATAGCAATAAAAATCCCTTAAAATCAACAGGAAGATATGCCTGGTATTTTGAGCCAATAAAAGTTTTGATTTTTATTCAAGTTTGTCAGAAAATGTAATTTTGCACAAAATAATGAAAGTGTTGGTAAAACTGAAAAGTTGGGTCGGTAGGGAAACGGGAAACTGGAAATTACATTATACTAGCCTTATCATTTGTTCACTTGTGTACTGCATCTTTAAATTAGTGTTTTTTCTAAATTTTCACCATATGCCACGATCCATCTGATTAAATTGAACATGTTTAGAGCAGACTGCCCAATGCTTATACATAGGAAGTATTACTTTATACATGCTGAAGGGCCGGATCGAGATACACGGTTTTGACAGAACAACGATATTATAGAATGTTTGAGTCAAATTATGATTGGGATGATCAGGAAAATGTTTTGTTTGTTTTCTGATTTTTTTTTGGGGGGGGGGGGTAGTTTTTTACCAAGGCATGTCTAGAATTTGAAAATTAAGTGTTAAAGTTAGTGCCAAGGCTGTTTTTCAAACACAAGGTTTTTTTTGAATTTGTTGGTGTTTTTTTGGCTGTTGCCATTTTTAATGACAACAGCGTTTTCTCAACACTGCAGGACAGACATTACTCTTTTTTGTCAAAAAGAATGTATATAAAATATTTTTTTAAATATTCACATATTCAAGCAACAAATATGCTGATTACAAGTTCAATCAATTGATTATATTCTAGTGCAAAAATATGATTTTAAGGTCTTCCCACAATGCATTGCACGAACGCCAGCCAACTAAAGCTTTTTTCACACGATGTATTTGTCGAGCTCTTAAGTTTTAGAAATAAGAAAAAGGAACCCTGAGAACTAACTATTAATTGATGTAAACTAGAATCTAAGAGCTCCAACGAATTGGAGACCAGATAAAGGGCATTTGGCAAAAAAAGCAATGCATTGCGGTGGTGTCTTTAAAATCTTATTTGATTCTTGTTACGTCAGTTTTACAACATACAAAACAGATTTTTAGATACCGTTTACTCCTGTCAAGGTTTATCTCATGGATTACTGATCCACTACTAGGCATGTTTGTACTTATTTCAATGCATTTCTCATGGTGATTCTAAATCTGGTAATGAAATTCAATAATTTTGGATATTTTTGAAACATTTTGTGAAATTCTGCCGCGTGGAAAGTGTTAAAACAACATACATTTATGCTATAGAGGTTATGGGTACACACCACCATAACCTTCCGCGGGCCAGGGTGCAGGGGTACTAAAGTCCCTAAAAAACTTTGATTGCTGCTTCAAATGTGAATATTTTGACCAGATTTTCGCCATAGGTCTTAGATTTATTAAAAAGTTGAAACCTGAAGAAGAAAAAAAGAAGAAAAAAAAGTCATGAATTATTATTCGGCAAAGTCTTGATCACACGTGTGAAGCGGCCCGATTTTCCTGTTTTTTACGCACTATAAAGGCGGGTGCTTTGCGAAATCAAAATTACTGAAAAACTGGGACTGTCGATCATATATGAAATGTTGATAATATTAAAGAAAACAAAAATACAAAGATTTTACAACCAAAATGAAAATCCTAGGTAAGGAGGAAGACCCCAGGTGAAGCGATTGAACACTGGGTTTCTAACACACGTTTCAATGGAAGCGACTATGGTGGTGTATACCCTTATGTAGATCACTCATTCCCAGATTTGTGTCCCCCCAATAAGTTTATAGGCTCAGATTGATTCCAAATATGGTAATGAAATTCAATCATTTTGACATTTTTACAACATTTTGCGACATTTTAGAATGTGGTCTGCAGACGCCTTCCGCGTTGAAAGCGTTAAGAACCACCTTGTTCCGAACCATCTCGTGAAATTATTTCAATTCGGCTGGATAATAATAATTCCATATTTTCTTAGATGTTTTGATAATTGAAATATATATAACTCCAAATAGGGCAGCTACATGAACCATTTCACACCAATGTCCATATGTGACATCGACACACACATCATGCTCCTAAACTCTCAAATAAATGCATGATTTGGCAGAGTACTTGCGTATTTCTACACTATTCCCATCACTTATCAGGAAACGCTGCAAGCAATGAATCTCACCGCCGAAAAAACAAAACCCATCAAAAGTTTGCCCCCGTCATCAACAGATCACAAACAGTACAGAGAATCCGCACACCTTTGGGAGGGGGGGAAAAGTTCTGTCATAATCCCCACATGGGGGACTGTCTTCGCGATCTCTCGGCCAAGGGTTGACAGACTCTTCTACGTGACTCATTACTAGACAGAAGATGCCCAGATTGGTTCCTCTGGTGGGACACCATTGTACCCCCGGTAACCACGGACGGAGATTAATTCTAGCACCCCTGGGTTACTATAAAATCATCTCCAGGTTGAGTGTCTATCAGCCCTTTTATGGCAAAAGAATGTATCTTATATGTAGTTTCCTAACAGTGTACTTCCTTTTAACATGATCAAAGTTAGCTTTTTTCTCCATAAATCATGTAGTGGTAAAAGGCAGTATATTGCTTTTATTGTCTTTACAAGTTGCAACCTTTTCCTAAGTGAGATTTATTGAACCAAGTTAACACAATCCATGTTAAAAGGAAGTATATCATTAGGAAAGTACATATAAGATACATCCTTTTGCCATAAAAGGGCTGCTATAATCATGATATTGCCATATATTATGTGTGTTATTACATTTGTCTGTGTCTAGATATTAAAGGTATATACATGTTCATTCAGTGCAGTGGTGTTAGAACAACATGTTTTCTGATTTTTTTCTGGAGGTGCGGTGAATGCCAAATTTAGTATTACAGAGAAGTGGATGAACAACAGGCAAAACATCTCGTAAGTGCTAATCATTTTGGCTAATTCAAAGAGACCAAAAGTACTTATAACTATAACCATTTACATATTTCAAATCATAACTTTGACAGACTCTGAAAAATAATTGATTTATTAGACAAAAGATACCCTTTGTTTAGTGTCAGGACCGGGGGGGGGGGGGGGGGGGGGGGGGGGGGGGGGGGGGGGGGGGTTATGCGCCAACAAATTCTGTGAAAAACAGCAAATTTAAGGATTTTAGACCCATAAATTTACCAAAAATGGCTATGAAAATAGATCATTCATTTAAGACAGGTAAAAATGGGACCCTATTTGGCGGCACATCCCCATAACCTCATATCCACTAAGTACGGCCCCCACCCCCAAACATTTACCAATTTCGGGGGAAATGGACCAGAAACCCATAATTGTCCTACATCCTACATATTTGACAGATTTTGCTAACATTTCTGCAAAAAAAGGCAAATTTAAGGATTTTAGCCCCATAAATTTACCAAATATGGCTATGAAAACGGGTCATTCATTTACCAGACGGGTGAAAATGGGACCCTATTTGGTGGCACATCTCCATAACCTCATATCCACTAAGGCCTTAAAAAAAAAGTTTGATTGGCCTAACCCGACCGACCCTAAATACATCGCCGACCCTGAATATTTTTTATTATTTTGAGTGAGAAAATATATATATATATCAAAATTGAACAAAGTATTAGAGTTTCTGACTGTTTGCTTTCATTTTCGGCTATTTTAAGTCCCCATCGAAATGAAAAGCAGGTGATTTCAAAAAAATTAAAAAATAAAATAAAAATAAAAATCCAGACCGACCTACCCTATTTGATTTT